>PVKZ01000440.1:0-600000 GCA_004027375.1 Macroglossus sobrinus
AGAAAGAAAGAAAGAAAGAAAGAAAGAAAGAAAGAAAGAAAGAAAGAAAGAAAGAAAGAAAGAAAGAAAAATTTAAGGCTTGCATACACACATTTATTGACCACTTAATCTCTTATTAAAACCAGGACAAACTGGATAGAATCTGAATTTCCTTTTCCATGTATAGCACACATCTAAAGTTGTACTGCACCTTTTTGCAATTATTTTTCCTTCCGAAATTTCTAATTTTTAAACCCCATTTCATCAATGTGAGATGCCAAGATATGGCGCCAATTAGACAGATCTGACAAAAGTCCTGGTGATCCCTGATCATGTTGCAGTGCCCCCTCTGGCATATGGGTGACTGATTCAACAAGTATTTAATAAGCACAGGGTGAGCTTA
Source organism: Macroglossus sobrinus (assembly GCA_004027375.1). Lineage (NCBI taxonomy): Eukaryota > Metazoa > Chordata > Mammalia > Chiroptera > Pteropodidae > Macroglossus > Macroglossus sobrinus. The sequence continues at coordinate 383 of PVKZ01000440.1, forward strand.
CAAGGAAATGGGAGCCTGTGTTTTGCTAACATCTCTCCAAAATGGGAATTTAGGGGCAATTGTCTGAGCTTTAGTTCTAGAAGAGGCCTCTTTGTAAACTATGAGTATTAATCTGTGACTATTCTATAACTATTCTATGATTTATAACTATGGTTATTCCAAAAATTAGATTTTAAAATATAATCTTCATTTTAAATACTCGTGCCTCTTGTTGATTATGTGTTAGCCCATGTGTCCTACAGTTTGGGGTCAAACAATAAGAACATTGTGACACTACAAATGGGGAAAAGAAAATGAGAGAGATTTAAAAAAGAAAAAGAAGAAGATTAGGTTAAGGGCTACAGAAGCCAGTCAGATGGAGCCTTTGAACATTCCTTTAGTTTGAGTCATGACTGTTTCTTACTGGCACCTTCTCCAAGAAGACAGTGTTTAAAGGGCTCGGAGATAAGAAACGTTTCAGTTCTTTTCCTAATGGATTCCAGAGGATTCCTACTCCTTGCATACTCAGGCCAAATTTCTGCACGATCAATTCACATAAGATGGCACTTTCAGGACAGACATTCCCTATACAACATAGCTCAATTTCAGCACGACCTCTGCTATCTGAAAATCTTACAGCATAAACCAGGACAAAATGCAGTGATGAAAACTAAGCAGTGAATTTAATTTGTAGAATGAGATTGGAGAAAAGCTAAACTGTGGTTATGTTTGTATTCTTCTTTCATTTTTTTTAATTAACACAAAGAGATGTCTCTTTTTTTCCACAAATGAAAGCTCCACAAATAAAAAATTTTCTGGACAATGAAGGTCTGTCAGAGTGAGAAACAAATGCCTTTAATATATGATGCCTTAAATGCCATTGTAGATGAACAGTAAAATGCCACTGGGCAATGCAATAGTTGAGTTTTTTTCTCAACCCAAGTCAAACTTTTACTGTAAGTTATGTGGCCTTTGCTCTTGGAATAAAATACTTTTTAATTTTAAAAGTAATATATATGTGTTAGGAAAAAAACACTACTGTATACTACCATCCACACCCAGCCACAACTAATAAAATCTTAGTATATTTATTTTCAGGGTTTTTTTCTATGGATAGCTTTAGCTTTGGGGGATTTTTTTCTACACAGTTATAATAATAATTGATGTAAAATTTTAATATCTATTTTATCTATTTTAATATCTATTTTAATATCTATGTTATTATTAAATAGTTAAATTTTGTTTTTATAAATTTCTACTTGAAATCTTAAAGGTTGTAATTTAGATCAACCTCAGTCAATGAAGAAACACCTTCCATACAATTTTGAACCTGGCCTGTGAACAGACATATGCACTTTTCATAACAAAGCAATGCTCTAGAATAAAAGTATATTAGATTTTTTTGTCCTTCTTTGAAGCTTACATTTCCAAATAAAATATTACCTTATCTTTGTTTAATGTTTGTTGAACAACTTATAATTACAATGGAGCTATCACAAGACAGGAAGGATGTTTTTCAGAAACAAAAATAATTATTTTCTAAATGAGAAGTTAGCTATCTCCATTTCTGTATAAAGGATTGCATCTTTGCATAGAAGATTTGGAAATAAAGACATGCTACATGCATAGTCAGGTGGGGTATGGGTTGAAGTTGTTTATATTTTCATACATTTATTCTACAAAGTTTTAACAACTATATGACAGGCAACATAAAGCAAGCTTTCATAATTCCCATTTCTACAAACTCTTCCCCAATGAGAAATAGGAAACACTTGAAATAGATCACTGCAGAAAAAATAATTACAAGAGTGATTTGATTTTTCATTTGTGGAGTGAGAATGAGGTGGAGGGAGTGATTGTTCATTAATTCCAAATATGATAAAATATAATCATTTAATTACTGTGGCTTGATCGAATATATGAACACTTGATATAATGTGTTTCCCTTATTTCCCCACCATTTTTTCTAGTAAATAAATACATATGTACATTATCAAACATGTTTCTATTGGAATCAGCAATTGCTTTAGTTCTCAGACTCAATCTTTATGACTCCAAGTGAAAAACTAAAAGGTGAACTGTCTTTGAATGCTGTCAGTGCTGAGATCATTCCAGGACTGAGGAGATTGTTGTCAAGAGCTGCATTCTCTTGGATGTCAGCGGATCTCTGCCAAGTTTCTTAGCTGTTCCTCTGGCAGCTTTAGCATGTTGTTAATTCAAAATATAATTCTTCAATATAAGCTCCTAACATTTAAAAATAATATTTAATTTAATTAGTTGCAATGATTATTTATTGAATTCCTAAGAGATAAGAATCATCTGGATGCTTTTGTCTGGGTAGAATAAACACAAGAGCTGGACTATATTAACTTCTATATAAAGTTTTTACTGCTATTTTCTATTACTAATGATTTTCCACTATAAATAAAAAGAATTTAAAGTGGAATAGCAAACTTCTAATTGGTTTCTAATCTGTTTGACCATCAACAGTGATGTAAGAGTTGGATAGAATGTTGCCTCTCGGTGCCATAATTAAATTTTGTTTATCTTTGGTGTATACATTTCATTGTGCTTTTTTGGAATAACTTAGCAGCCCATAAACTAATGCTTTGCAAAGCCCAAATACAAATGTTTGAAACATGTATTAGAAACACTTCCTTTTATGAACTGAGTAGAAAATAGAAGGATATTTTCTCCTGAACAAATTACACAATTGTGACCTTTGCAATATATAACCAAAACTGAAAATGGCTAAGAAAAGGCTCTCAGCTGATCAACTTTTGTGCTGTTATTTGGAAGTATTACTAGAGATTATAGTGCATAAATATTTTCAGAGACATTGCTTCATTTACAGGACAATCATCATCTATGTTTGATTACCATCTAGAGACTAATAAAATGAAATAAGGGCAGAAATTTTTTCCCACAAAGCCATCACATTATAGCAACTGATTTTTGTAGTTTTAATTCTATTTACCAATGTATATTTTTAAGGTATGTCATACTTTATTCTAAAAAATAAAAAATAAAAATAAGTTCCATATAGTTTGAGTCCTTCAGTCCTGTCTAATTTATTCTTTTAATTAGCCTGGGATTCATAATCCACCAAAACTAGATTAGGCAATTAGCCATCTGTCTTCTTTCATATCAAATAAGAGTAAGAAAGGCTTGAATCATGGCCATTGTCATAACTTACAATTATTACCAATTGTCATAATGATGTCTAATCATAATAGTTAATTATAAAATACAGTCAATCCAAATTCATTTTTAAATTAGCCAAAACAATCAGATTGGACCACTATATAAATGTATGACTACACACGTTTTCACATGTTCTGGAATTCAGCATTTTTCTGAAGCCACATCTGGTTGTTTCAGTCATTCTGCTATCTAAACACAGTAGCTATATTGTCACCCAATCATCTCCTAGGCAGTGAGCCATTATTCTGAAGAAAAAAAAAACTGGAATCGATAAGCTGGTAGTCAATTCAGATCACACTATAGTACCACACACCTTCTTGTCAAGTTCAAAAGGGTATTAAAATATGCTATCAAAGGCTGATGAGAGGACCATGTCACAGATTTTCAGGTACCATGAGATTTGGGACAGCTGGAGTTAGAGTCATTTGACACTCCACCCCATTTGCTTTGTCATAACATTTTTTTTTTAGTAGGCTTTGCCAATAGACTATTTGAAATCCGTGTGAAACGCTGGTAACACATTCATAAAAGTAACTGAAGTCAATGTGACTGTGCAAGTGAAAACGTCGTTGTAAAGATTTATCTTACTAAGTCTGCCGAATGAAAAGGTTTGGGAAGAGAATTAGCTCATGTGTATTTTAGCATTCTCTTTTGGTTTTCTTCAGTTGCTTCGAAGAAAAAAATTTTAACAATTCTATAAAATTAGAAATCTATATTAAAAATTGAAAAATGTGAGTCCGATATTAAAAAATAATAATATAGAGGTTCGCATCATTCAGGCATATTTTAAGCTCAGAGTTTAGGACTCTGATGTTTGATCCTCTTTCCCAAGCAGTAAAGCAAAAATCTTTGTATGAATCATGTGCTTTAGCTATCGCTGCATTACTAACCTTAGCCTTTCTGAGACTGGAATAAACATGAATAATTCTTTAAATACAAAACATGCAATTATCATAATGAAAAAGAGGGCATTTCTATGAATTTTATTCCTGCTTTATAAGAAAAAAGTCTTTTAATTCTTATTATTTTTTAAATTTAAGGTTAATTCAAATTAAGAATTTTGCTCTTTGTTGTAGGTATGAAGAAAAAACAACATTTACTTGAATTAGTTAAAAATGATTCAGTATAGTTATTTACACATGTTCACTCCCTTTCTATTTTGTTCCTCCATTTCCTAATATGAGGGAAATTTTATTAAAATATTAATAGAAAAGAAAGCATATGTAAGTTCTACTTGAGAAAATGTTAAGTAGAATAATTTTTCTAAGCCCTGAATTCCATTTCTGACATAAAATTTCCGTATTCAAAAGAGTCATGAGACTTTTAAAAAGCTATAAACATGGAAGTCAGCAGGGGGCAGACAAAAGATACAGTGTTTGAATTATTTCATAATATTTTAACTAAGGTCAATTCCTTTGCACCTTAATAGCTGGCGGATGAATATAGCACGTGTAAATTTCACGAAAAATGTAGAAAGGTTTATACCTAACACCTCCTTTAGTCTTGCCATTAATTCCGTAGTGGGTAAAGAAGCCTTGATTAACAATACGATGCTGTTGGTTTGCTCATTAACGGCTTTGTCGTGCATTCTGTGGCTCTGTGTATTTTGTCTGCCATTGTACAGGAGTTCAAACCCATTGGTACCGGGCACAACAGAAAGGCCCAGCCTTTTGTTGCAGCAGCAAACATTGATGACAAAAGACAGGTAGTGAGCGCTTCCTATAACTCACCCATTGGGCTCTATTCAACTAGCAATATACAAGATGCGCTTCACGGACAGCTGCGGGGTCTCATTCCTAGTTCACCTCAAAAGTAAGTATCGGACTCAGTCTCTGGCCACCATGTTCTTAACAGTGATAGTACGGTCTTTTCCTTCCAAAAGTCCAGCTCTTGCTGTTTTATTTTTACTTCCCCAAAGGCACAATCAGAGTGTTATTTTAAAGACAAGCATCTGGAACATGATTCTAATGTTCTGGAGTCCGATCCACCAGTTCCTGAACATTCAGTGTATAGATGGTTAAAAAGAAGAAATCGCCCCGTTTCCATCATCACCCTTCTTATCATGTCAATATTTGGTGGTAAATAATCTGCTCCGCACAACTATTGTTCATTTAATTTTATCTGAAGATTACTCGTGTTTTCCACTGAGGAACTTTTTAACCCTTTGTTTTTACAGGATGTGAACTACTTTGAACACAAGCACAATATTCGGCCCAAACCTTTCATAATCCCAGGCCGAAGCAGGTCATAAGCTTTGAGATTGTGAAGTTTGGAGTGCATGCTTCTTTAATAAATCTTTGCTAATCACCAAGAAAAGTAACTTTTAAATGTTTGAAGTGACTTTTCTCATTTTGAAGCTTATTTCAACAGCAAAAGGAACAAACTGACTTAGAAGAGAGCCAACTAACCTTCATTTCTGGAAGTAAACATTGACAAGATTATAGAGCTTGAGATGTTATGCAATCAGCACAAATATTTATAACTAATACCCCTGAGGATCCTATCCAGAACACAGCGACCTCTGAGGCAGGCATTTATATCCTATCCCAGTTCAGGAAGGCCCGGCCAGCAGGAACAGAAATGGAAAGCAGCATCCCATCAGGAGTAAGGAAGCAGATGGGTCAAATGTGGGAACACTGGTGTAGCTTTATAGGTTGGACAGACTCTGATCATCTGGCCTCAGAGCTTGTTTTTCCGTGTGCCCTCAGAGTTCACTATGTAATCCCGATCATTCTAGCTCTTACACAAAAATCAACTTACATTCTTGATACTTGCACCTGAAGAGAGTCTACTTTAAAAGAAACTTTTCCTCTAGGGGAAAATAAAGACAGAGTTGGGAAGGAGGGAGCTAGATCGGTTACCCTCATGAATAACTATGTACACATTGAAATGATAATGGGTAGGCTCCTCATTGCTGTCCCTCCACTAGAGAAACAGATCATCTTCAGATGATCATTTTCAAATATCTTCTCTAGAAATTAAACTCCAACCTACAAGAGAGGAAATTAAAGCCTTGCATTGCCACATCAGAAAATAGTGACTTCAGGAAACCTCAAACTCATTCTTCTGACCTCAGCTGCATCATTCAGCCAAGAGGAAGAAAGTTGATGGTTAGGCTCCATTGGTTCTAACAGGTTAGGAACACTGAAGACTGATCTACATCAAATATCCCAAACTAGTGGGCCATAGGTGGATTCATTCACAGACAATGTTTTTATTTAACCTTCTGGTTGTTTAACAACAATAAACTTAAGTAAGTTCTTTTAAGATGGAACAGCTTGTCCAAATAAATGCCCATTACTCCTAATACCTGATACCTGGCCCATTTTCATATAAGTGTGGCCCCTGGAGACATCTGAGGTTATGAAGCCTACTGTGGATGGTCAGTCATCACTTGATATATGATGTTTATGTACAGACCTTTCATAAACTAGAGTTGGGACCTGAGGATTACCTCAAAATAAGCCAGACAATTTTGTGATATCAGACTCAGAAAGAAGCAGTGGAGTGAAAGAACAGGAAAAAGATACTTAAAGGCAATTACTACAAAATAGATCTTCCCCCACTAAAATGAAAGCATGTAATTATATTCCCACCACCTAGAAATGCAGCTGGAACAGAGTAAATACTCAATAAATCTTCATTAGATAAAGAAACAAAATTTAAAGAATACCTAATAATATTTCCTGAGTGGCAAGGATAACCAGGAGCTATTAACCCTCCCTCATACTTGCAACTGTGTACAACCCCTTTTTACTTCTCTTTGTTGGTTCACTTTTTCCCATTCTATGTTCCTCTCCATCTTTTCCCTATTTCTCTACAGTCAATAGCTTCCCAACCCTACTCCTAAAACATAACACCAGATTAAAATTAAAATGCTATTTTACTATTGAATAAATATATACATGTCTTCCTAAAGAAGCACAGTTAACTTGCATTCTTTTGAGGTTAGCATAACTTAAGTTCACTAATTGCAGGACTTCAGGAGGCCTGAATAAAATGATACATTAGAATAACGTATACCTTGCCTTTGCTAAAGACCAATAACATTTAATTTTATAAAAATTCAGGAAAAGTCAGAGAGATTCAGGTATGTAATAGCTTTCCTTTATATTTTAATTTTAATTTTAATGTGGTGATAATGACAAGCCATTCATAATTGTCATCATGAGGTGCCTTTTAATATAGTTGAATTTGGAAGAGGGGAGAGGAGAAATAAGGATGAAAGATTTGCTTAAAAACAGGTACCAGTATGCAAATCTTAAAGAATTATAAAAATGTCTCTACTATCCCTCCTTTCTTCCTGTGGCCCCTCGCTATTTGCTCTAGCTTCTGAATTTCTTGTTCTCACCAAATGATTCTTCATCAAGCTATAACTATACCATTAATGGCCAACCTTTTAATCATAAGTTGGAGATGTTAAATTGAGAATATGTTAATCTCCCTACTAGAGTCTTGCTACTAGTTATGGTTCTTTTAATGATTTCATCATATTTAAAGCATATTAAAAAGCCAGTATTTTCATATACAAGCATGTAAATTTTTATCATTAAGCTATCATTAAAAATGTATAAAAGATATGTTATAGAATCAAATGATAAAATACAATCCTGTATGTGGTTTTGGACAAGTTGCTTCCAGAAGCATGTCCCAAAGAGTCTGTACACACACCAGGAAAATTAATCCTTTCTCTAATGATCTATCTAGGAGTGAAGTAACTGAGTATATATCATCAACCTTACAGGAAGGTGGTCTTGCCAAGTCACCAAGTCAATGTCAAGAAATTTCATCAGTACCTACCTTACCAAGGCACAAGACTAGGTCAGAGTGACCCATGATGATATTCACAGTGACCGGAATCCATAAAAACTATTTTATTTAAAGCATCAGTTCAAGAGATCCTTTAAAATAGTCCCAGAAATTTGTTAACAAATAATTCTTGCTTGCCTAGAGTTTATTTCCTATCTATTTAATGGACACAGGCTCCTAAATAGAATGATAAACTAAGAAACAGAAGACATAATCTTTGCTTAAATAAAGTTGTATACACACACACATGCCTGTATACAAGAACATTAACAACAGAAAAAGATTACTAATCACAACTATAAAATAAGGTATCTCTATAAGTTCTGAATTGATCATAATTTATCTATCCACTGTCTAGTACTATGCTTAGGACACAGTCAGGTCAGAGAAGTCATAAATGCTTATTGAAAAGATTCACTATTCTAAGCCCAGGTCTCCCAAGACTTAACTTAGTGATTCAAATCCCTAAATTACAATTTAATAGGCTTTATTATACTTAGGTCAAATCAGTATTGTCCTGACTAAACTACATCACAACTAAAATTTTACTTCTCTTCTTTTACGAACTGAAGTCAATTTCAGGAGCCACTGTAGAGCTGAGCCTATGAAAATGGTGAATAAGCCACTTAACATTGTGGTATGCGATCAGCCAATTCACAGATTGCATTTTAAACAAGTTCTCAAGAGCCAGGAAGTGAAGGAGCAAGTCTTTTTTTACCTGACTAATTTAGGCTGTGCAGATAGGTAGCTGGATTGGATAACACAAGACAAAAAAATAGCTGAATTTAGTAACACGAGTTGTCCAGACTAATCAGGCTGCAACATTGATGAAATGATCAATGCCCCAACTCCTTTTGTTCTGTGCTCTCTGTGTGGGGCCAACGTTAGCATTAGTAGCCCCAGAGAGTGAATGCAGATACGGGCCACACTTGAGTCCTAAGAGAATATTGACTTGAGACAAATACATCATTCAAATTGTTCTCTGAATTGAGTTAACAGCAACACTAATCTGCAGGCACTACTGAAGTTTACATTAATACTAACATTTCTTTTGGCTTTATCTTAAATTACTGTACTTTAAAAAAAAACTTGAGTATATTTCATTCTCTTATGAAATGCATTTCTCACGCTGTACTTAAAACGCATGTAGAAAAATGACTTTTTAGTCTGTGGCATGTCAGTTGTGACCAGCCTCCCATCTAGCTTGATAGAGAATATGAGCTCTCGCTAGCTGTTCTTGCATGACTGGCCTTTGTGATGTTTCAATAAGAAGTCCCTTCAACTTGTCTGCAAAAGGAAATGATAAATATGCATGAAAATATGTGTGCTTTCAAATTTTTACATGAAATAGCTATGTATAAAAGAAATATATTTTACCCCTAGGTAGCCTCCAAAGAATTCAAGATCACCTTATTTGCTCTTTAATCGTTAATTTCAAGGTGACAAGCATTTGTTGGCTGTTCTAGAGCCTGTATTAAATCACCAAACAATTTTTAAAAGTGTACTCCTCATAAAATTAAAGAATGAAGCTAGAGAAAGTTAAAATAGTAACAATAAAACTTTTTCAAATTGGCCTTAAAACATAATCTTTATCACATAACCTTCAAGTTGCCATTTACTATTAAATTAAAGCTGAACAGCACTTCTGAAACATACTTATTTTGAAATGTTTAGCATAAATATTTGACTGGATCTTCAGTTACTATTTGTTAAGAATCATTCATTGATACTTTAATTTTAAACATTGCACCTCAGAAATGTAAACGGATGCCCAGCCGATGTAATTTGCCTGCACCATTTGTCTGTGATGTTGTCAAGTTTAAATTTACCTGGCCTATTTTTTTAAAGTGAGTAGATTCATATCTTTTCTACTGTTTATGCAACTTGTCTATGTGCAACCTTCAACTTCCATATGGCCTAGGAGAACAGAGCCAAAAAATGCAACATCACCTGTACCTTTTAATTTTGTTAAAGTTTTCCAATCGTGAATTTTTAAATGTATTCCTTTTCTAAAACAAATCATAGCCAGAAACATTTTGTTTTAATTTGATTTAATTCACCTCCTACTTTTTGTCTTCAACTTCTTTTAACTTCTCTGTACTTGTTCTCTGTGTTCTCCTGTCTGGTTTTCCTGTGTCATCTCTGCGTAACGTGGTCATTAACACAGTGGATGCAGTACTCCGTCCGGTATTGACGGTAGCAGTGGACGTAGCACCCCTTCTTCTGTCAGTACTGTTAGTACCATTTGCCCAGGTGACTTGAAAGTTGCTGCTAAGCTGGCCCCTAACATTCCTTTGGAAATGGAACTTCCTGGTGTGAAGATTGTACATGCTCAGTTTAATACACCTATGCAGTTGTACTCAGATGACAATATTATGGAAACACTTCAGGGTCAGGTTTCAACAGCTCTAGGGGAAACACCCTCCATGAGGTAATATGAGTCTTTTTGAACAATGAGAATATTAACTAAATACATGGGCAATGTCAGCTTTATTGGTGTCTTTTAACAGTGTCTTAATTGAAAGAAAGTTATGTGAGAAGCTTTAAGGAAAAAAATGCTAAGGATTTTTTGCAAATATCTCGGCTTAATGATGAAGGTGATTTGAAGAATTAACTAACTAGAGCTTTATATAACCAATTTTAATAAACTGAAATCATGGAAGGACCAAATGTACATGTGCTTTGAAAAGCTACAATATGCTTTATAAATGTCTAGTATGATGCTTCTCAAAAGTGATTAATAATTTAGTACATTATGTTTCTCCTTTGGGGGTCAAAAAGTGGGAAAGGATGGGAGATCCAGAAGGTTTTTAAAAGGATATTTTTCTCTTCTAACGGTGTCTTGTGAAGAGGTAATTATTTTTCCAAATATAGTTTTTGCCATGAATAAAGGAATACCTCAAGCTAGTAATAATATAGATATTTAATTTTCAATGGTCTCTGTTTTTACTTTCTTCTTTATTATGAATATTTGTTCAAAGTACAAATTAACTTTGTCATTAACTTTCTTTAATTACAAAGATTTGCTGTGAGGTAAAATCATTACTTTTTCAATATTACAGACCACTTTTTATAAATTAAAGTAGTATAATGCTTAAAAATGCTATGTAACAACATTCCAATGCTATCTCTTGGAATGAATACAATACAATAATAATCTAATGTATCTCAAAGCCATTTTGCAAGGAAATTTAGATATATAAGATGATTATGTCTAAATATGATATAAGTATACAAATACATGTAGATAGTAACTATCTTGTCTAGATAGTGCAATTGAATGGCATAAATTAATAAAGCATTCACTGCCTGACATTTAGTTTTATTGTGGCATTTTCTAATTGCTCATCATGAATATATTTGTAGAAAGTTTATTAAAATAAAACTGCTATTGTTGTAAATAAATTAAAATGTGGCTACCTAGAAAATGTAGTGTAGTCAATATAACTGATGTATATGTAAAAGTTTCTACATTTGTGCTTTCGAACACTGACAATTTGAACTTCTTTAATCTATAAGCAAAATACCTTTGTTGTTTCCAGGAGTTAAAGCAAATTAATCTAAACACAAAATTAAACCATATATTTTTAGTTTAATATCAGAAACAAATCTGAATTTAATGACTTTATGACTGAGAATAATCAAATTGGGCTCACTCCTGCAGTTTCTATTATGTGCATGTTGCCTTTTTTCCTAAGAAAATTAATTTTGTTCCTATCTATAATTATATATTCATCAGACAAATCTTTTTTTTTAATTACCATTTCCTAACAGTCACATTTTAGTTGCCCTCCAAAGTATTTTGCGAAATGGAGAAATGCTGATGTGACCCCTAGGTTAATTAATGACATTTTTAAGGCAACCCATGTGAATAAACATTGTCTTTTAAACTATAATAGGGATTAACTCGAAAATACTAAATCTCTGCTCAGGAGTTACTACTGTACATATAGTGATTACTGTTGATTGATGTCTTGTGGCTTCTTGCACGTCTGTTGCCTCACAATGCTCCTGATGCTGCTTTGCATGCCATACTGTGTTTCAGTGAACCCACAGCCTCGGTGCCCCCCCAGTCAGATGTGTACCGGATGCTCCATGACAATCGGGATGAACCTTCTCAGCCTCGCCAGTCAGGCTCCTTCAGGGTTCTCCAGGAACTAGTTAACGATGGCCCCGGTGAGCAGCCTCTACTGCTGGTGGCTGGGGGCCACGGGTGTGTCTGTGGGGGTGGGGGTGACAGCAAACATGCTGGGAAAGAAAGTCTAAATATTGATTTTATTCAGAAATCAAATGAATCTTTGCCCAGAAGGATTTGAGTGGTGCCTGGTGTAGAAGAGTCACTTCTAGGATGTGTCTAAGTAGCCACCAACTTGATAGTAAAAAGGCACCAAAGACAAATTCCATCCACAGTAGTCAAGGGCTAGCTCAGCTTATAAATTTTTAAATAGAACTTTAAGTAGATATTGCAAATTTTCTCAGTCTCATCCACACTCCAGAGTATCATCATCAAAATTTAGAATAATAATATAAGGAACCTTTACTATGTTTCCAATTCTCTGCTATGTACTTTTCATACGTGATCATTTAATCCTCACAATAACTCTGTGAGGTAGGAGCTATTATTTTTCCTACTTAACAGATGAGAAACTGAGGCATAAAGAGGGTGGATTTGTCCAAAGTCACACAAAGCAAGTAAGAAGCAGAACTGAGTCCCCAGCCAGCTCCTGCTGTCTTCAGGGCTCGTACTCTTACCAATGTTTTTCCACCCCCCAAAGATACAGATTGTCCTTTAAATGTTGCACAAAAAATGCAAATGCTCCCTTAGGATGGCTGTTATAAAAACTAAATGGAAAATAACAAGTGTTGGTAAGGACGTGGAGAAATGAGAACCCCTGTGCGTTGCTGATGAGAATGTAAAATGGTGCAACCATTGTGGTGGCTCCTCAAAAAGTTAAACGTAGAACTGCCATACGATCCAGCTATCCCACTTCTAGCTAGATCCCCAAAAGAGATGAACGCAGGAACTCAAAAGATACTTGTACACCAATGTTCACAGCAGCATTATTCACGATTGCCAAAAGGTAGTAACAACCCAAATGTCTATTGATAGATGAATGGATAAAGAAAATGTAGTTTATGCATACAATGGAATATTACTAAGCCTTAAAAAGAAATAAAATTCTGACATATGCTGCAACATGGATGAACCTTTAAAAGAAAACATCATGCCAAGTGAAATAAGCCAGACACAAAAAGAGAAATATTACGTAATTCCATTTATATGAGGCACCTAGAGTAGGTAAGTCATAGAGACAGAAAGTACAGTAAAGATTAGCATAGTCTGGGAGATGAAGGTGGTGGAGATTTATTGTTTAACGGGTACAGAGTTTCTGTTTGGGACTATGAAAAAGTTCTGGACATGGATATAAGCGATAATTTTACAACATTATGAATCTACTTAGTGACACTGAATTATACACGAAAACAGGTTAAGATGGTCAATTTTATATTATGTATATTTTGCCACAGTGAAAAAAAAAATGCATTTTGTAACAGCTCCCTATAACAACAGAATTTTTTAACTAATTTTGTTTTGTAAGGCCCTATTTCGGAGCCAGTAATGCTTGAACCAGCCTTACTCCTTTTGAAATGAGACTACGGGTGAAACTTAAGAATTCCTTGGGTTAAAGTGCACATCTTAAAATAGAAGCAAAGCACAAACTGCAGCCAGCTGTTCCCTTGCCATAAATGGAAACACTTTGTTTTTCAGATGACCGTCCTGCTGGAACTCGGAGTGTGAGAGCTCCAGTTACGAAAGTCCACGGTGGTGCTGGCAGCGCACAGAAGATGCCACTCTGTGACAAGTGTGGGAGTGGCATTGTGTAAGTTTCATTTTTAACCCAGGAATTCCCTGTAAATCTGGGTAGCAGTTCCACATTTCTATTCAAAGACTTGAAACATAACGCCCACAACATTGATCATATTTTGACCAGAATTGCTTAGACATACCCTAAAATTGGCATATAATGTGAGTCAGCAATCTTAACTTATAATTTCAGATTATTCTCATGAAAATAAAATACCCAGAAGTATATTTTAAAAAACACATCCAAGAATCACAACTTCCCTTCCCAAAGCCCTCCTTTTGTTAAGGTATAGTCTGTATAAACCCAGGGAAACAAATTAGGGGTGCGGGGGGTGGGGTAGGTATCAGGCTGTTAAATAAAACACATTATCTTTACTCAGTTTCTTAAGTTGCACAAACATTGAAATATAATTTTTAAAATTACAGTCCCCTTCCATTCAAGGGCCATTATGTTTGAATAGTCACAGTTGACTAATTCAAATTTTCAAGTGAACTAGACCATTTCAATCTCCATCGTAAATGTCTCATGTGGCCACTTCTCCCACCCTTTTATTCTGTTCCTCTCCCATTAGCTCACACACGGAGCCACCATCTGTACAAAATCCAGGATACGTCCCAGGAGGGCAGTGGGAGATAAGCCTGGTCGGAGCAAAGCGGGGAATGTGGGACAGAAATAAGCAGGATAGGGAGCTCAGGAACAGAGAGGACCTCCTAAAACGGGACAGTCTGTGATTACTAAAAGTAATTACTGCTCCAAAATTGTGGCCAACTGTTTTGACAGTAGAGGCAAGTCCACCCCCTGTGTAAGTACCACCTTTGCTTTTTGATCTGTTTTCTCTGTGCTCCGCAGAAAAGAGAGGCTGGGCCACCAACATAGAAAGCAATCAGAGGGACATTTATTTACTTGTGTAGACAACAGCCTACCTAGGTCAAAATCAGAATTCTTCGCAGAGGTGTTTGTCAATCTGTATCATGTCTTTTTCTTTCAAAGAAACAAAGGGGACAGATCACAAACTAAGAACCTACAATTTTTTATTTTCAGCTGGTAAATAAAGCAAATTTTATTTCCATGTTTGGCATGGATGAGCTTGATGATTGCAGGTTATTTTATTACTGATTTTTGGTACAGCTGGCCTGGGATCCACCTACCTTGGGCCCTGTGAGCGCTGCTCTCAGCCCCTAGGGGGCTCCTGACCCCTGCTCAGCCTCAGTGCCCCACCTCCATTCAGAGGAGACAGTGGACCTGAGCACTGTCTTGGCTTCAGGACCCCCAGTGGATGTGCCGAGGGACGCAAGGCCAGGTGTGGATTGGGCCCTTTATAATTTTTATATTATAAATGACCTGTTTGTAAAAATATTCACATCAGGGAGAAACATGTGATGGTTTATTATGGTCGTCTTGGATCTCCCTGACAATTACATAAATTTCACTACTATGCCCCTTTTTACAGCTGGAGTCTATAGTTTCTCGAGTGTGAAGCAGATATCACCTGCCTACCTGTGGTGTTTTCACCTCTGTGTCAGGGTTCGGGCTTTGTATTTTGCACCTGACCTTCTTTTTCTCCACAGCGGGCCCGTGGTGAAGGCGCGGGATAAGTACCGGCATCCCGAGTGCTTTGTGTGCGCTGACTGCAACCTCAACCTCAAGCAAAAGGGCTACTTCTTCGTGGAGGGGGAGCTGTACTGCGAAACTCATGCGAGAGCCCGTACGAGGCCCCCGGAGGGCTACGACACAGTCGCTCTTTATCCCAAAGCTTAAGTCTTACACAGACCAGAGCACGCACGCACACACACACGCACTTACACGGGAAGACATTAATTAACGGCTTTGGGCGGAAGTCTAGCAAACTGTTGAGTCCAAATCTAAAACCAAGGCTTTTAGATATTTATATAATTGTGTACCGAGGAGAAGGAATTAGAGGCAATTGCCTGCTATGACAGAAACACACATTCAGCTATTTTTTGCAATATTTTCTCTTTGGGATAAGCAATAACTTAATAACATTTAAACTAATAATTATTTGGTATGTCATAGTCCCCAATTTAAATTTATATTATGACCACCGAACATGTAAACATCAAGATATTTGGAGTCTAGTTGTCTTTCCTTAACAAGTTGATTTTGCAATTGTAGTAAATACCAAATGATAATCTTGTATTCTAACACAGCCTGCAGCTGTCTGTTATCTGCTTTAACTGTTACAGTGCATGTTCAGGTAGTAACTCCCTGCATTTCTCTAGTTCCGTATTCAGCAATTATACCACTGGATACAACATACATAATAAACACATAAAACGTTTTTAAAATACCTAAGGAAGTGGCATTCGATGAATTCAGATAAAATCAGCATTCCAGTGAGAGGGCCCCGATCACATGTACATTAACAAACTCAGGTATTTTAAGAAAATTTGGATTCTTTAGTTTTTCTTACTGATTTACTCTTTCTATAAGCCCACAATTTCTGCTGATAGGAGGGTCATTAAAATGTGCTAGTTAAAGGTAATTCAGTCTCTTTCCGATTAAAAGTTTCTTTTGCTTTGAAATGGTCTCTTTCGTTTTAAATGTCTCTTTCAGATATTCAGTCCAATTCAAGGTTTGGACTGCATGAGGCTGTTTCTTTGTGCTCGCAGGTTGATCACCATCTCCTCCTCCTTTCCAGGAAGGCGTCTCTAAGAGAAGACACTTTAGGGGACCTCCCGAGGAAGGGAAGGGCTACAGATCCTCAGGGTCCTGCTTGTATCCACTACTGAAATTCATGGTTTCACGTGCGGTCTGTTCCCTCAAGATAGTTGAAACCAGGCAGTAATCCCACCTCTACCAACAACTCCGAAAGTGTCGGCTCAGCCTTCCCTGGAGTCATGGAGCCTTTGCATCTCAGATATGAACTCCATCTGGCCTCTGGCTCTGCTTTGTCACTGGTCTCTCACTATGGTGGTGCCATGGCAATGCCTCTGACTTGCATGTCTTGCCTATCTATGTCCCATGCTCCTCACTGGGAACAAATGGCAACTTCTGAAACTGCCCCCTCCAAGGACAAACCATGGGGAACCCTCAGGGTGGGGAAGAGAGGATTATCTCGGGCCCTCTGTCTCACCACCTCATTGCAAAGTCATCTCTACCTTATGATAGCTGCCGCCTACAGGCTTGGAGCAAATTGTCTCCTATTGTTCCAAGTGACAAATAGGGCACAAGTTGTTTTTCTCAGGAATTCTCCCAAAATTAATTATTTCTGACCTTGACCTATCTAGGGTTTTGATCCAGTGAGAAGAACCAGAACACCTGCCTGGCCCCTGTAGGCATTTGAGGTTGCTACTGGAACCTCGGTACCAAAATATAAATTCATTAATAGAGCTACTACAATAAATAAGAAACTTTGAGGTCAAAGAAATGAATGGATCCAAAATACATTTCATTTTCTGTTCAAATGTTATTTTAAAATGTTATGTTCTGGGAAGGATACAAACATAAAAGTTTGAAAGGTAGAGAGCAAATGAATGGTAACTGACTTAAAACCTGGGAAAGTTAAAATCCAAAGCAGTAGTGGAGAAAACTAAAAAATAACCCATTTCCCCTCCAGAATCTTGAAAAGGGCGGGAATTAACTGCACCAGGTATTGCTGGACTAGAGGATAATGGTGGATTTACTACAAGGAGGCTCAAGTAGAATCTTTTTGAGAACCACTTAATCCCCAGAGGGGTCCCATCTCTGTTCCACACTCTCACACACCCCATGGCACTTCCCAGCAGAAGTCTGCTGGAGAAGGTAAAACAGCATCTGGAGAAGGTAAAGCAGCATCACTGAACTAGAGCCAGGAAGTACAGTGAAGGATATGTACGCCACACTAAAAGGGGTTAAATTAAGTTAGAATGAAAGACTCATGAGCAAAATATGCATTAGCCATTACGTGGTACATTAATGTACATTGTATGTTAGACATCAGACAGTATTCTACTTAAAATTATATTTTATATATTTAATATATAGTAGAGTACATATGAGCTGCTCAAGTTCAGATGTTTAATAATGAGCAAGAATAGTAAAATAAAAACCATATAGTTTTTAAAAGGTATAGTTCTAATCTGAAATTTAGGAGAGAGATGGCTTAAATCTGATAATTTGGACTATATGACTAAAGCTTGTGAAGCATGCCCTAATATTGTATGTTCATTATTTTTAATAAAAATTATTCTTTGACAAATTAAAACTAGAGATTTAAATACATAGGAGAATTAATGAAAGGATTAATAGACATGAATGTGATATTTAAATTGCTTTAAAATAGATAGGGTACTGTGAACAAAGAATGCCAACCAGTTTTGATTTAGCTCACAGAATAACATATTTTTTTAGAAAACAGACTAGTCACCATTTTATATTTGTAAGCTTATTAAAACTTAAAATGATTAAGAACTGGGCATCTATGAACTTTGGACTCATGATTAACTAAATTGCTATTCTTTTCAGAGTAAACCTACAATACAGTTGCTACACTCTCTACCAATACAATGATTGATTGAATAAAAGCAGTTCTAGCGATCACATATGTTTACACCTGTGTAAGCAGAGTAAAGCTAATGGTTAACGTGACACGCAAACACTTTACTCATCTCTACACAAGATAATCTAAAGTTTGTCCAACATGGAAACATGCTAAGATAAGCAGGATGGAGCTTTGAGTCTCTTCTATTAACAACTTTACCTGCAAAAATGTGTCAAGTTATCCTTTGAATGGATTTGATTTCTGTCCAGGAAACTGCTACTTATAAACATTACTCTTTATTTCATGTCATCATGACCCAATGTTTTTATTATTTATGCTATGCCATCTGAATCTGAAGCATAAACACAAAATTTGAAGAAAGAATGAAGGTATCCAGATAATTCAAACAAATAAGCCATTTAGCTGATCTGTATGACTATTTCACAATAATTCTCTTAAGCTTCTATTCATTTTGGAGAACGCTGAATAAAGAGTGATTTGCGTACCTACCAAGTAAGAGATGTTGAACACTAGGCATAATCAAATGGATTTTTTGGATAATTTTGTCTATATTTACAAACTAACATTTTAAGGTAATTGGAATGCTTCACGTGATTAATGTTTAAACAAAGCATCTGTAAGTAGTAGTTGCATTCACACTGAGACTGATCAGGTTTGTGAAGTTCACTGGAACTTTTCCTCTTTTGAGGAGGGCAATTTTAAAAAACTGAGTTCATATGCCTGACTTCTGCTGAAGACTCACTGGCAACATTCTGTCTGTGAGAATCTTGCACATATAAAGAGGACAAAGGTCCCTCAATTGACTATATGTATTTTATTTGAGTATATAGATTTTAACTGAATGCTTACAAATTTCTTGACATAATATAATATTAGCCATGTTTATCCATTATCTCTAATCCTTACAACAACTTTGCCAAATAAATATTTTTCAAATGAGAAAATGTTTGAGAGTTTAACTTTGGCACAGTGCCAAACAACTGGGGGCTGGGGGAGTGTTTAAATTCACTAATATTCCCTAGTAATAAATAATACGGTTTGGAAATCTTTAAACCTAATTATTTCTCTCTACTACATCATTTTATTTATATCAGTGTTAATTTACAGTCCATGTTTGTTCTCTTTATAATAAAAATCATCTCTTCCATGAATGCTAGGCAGTAGTGCAAAATAATAAAAATATTAAGTAATGATTCAATTGAGTAATAATTAAGTAAGCAGACTGTCAGGAAAAGGGTTCTGGATAAGGACGTGGATTCTAGCTGCAGCTCTGCCACTGGGCATCCACTTTCCCTGCAGAGTGAAGGAGACGGATTAGATGACCCCTGAGCCTTCTAGCAGCTCAGTCATTGATCTGTACTTGACACTGTCTTTAACTGGCAGGCCATTCCATGTAGTAGGGGCATGCTGTCAATGTGGCCGGGGTCCTGGTTCAGTTCAGAAGTTTCCCTCCCATGGTCATAGATACCGCGTCTGACTCATATCACAGCTCACAGTGTGGATTTATCACTGCAAATTCATTAGCTCCATTAAAAGTATGCATTAATGGATTAAAACTAATAAAATACAATGTTTTAAAGGTAGTATTTTTACATAGCAAGGGGAATACACTACTACTATTATTAATGTGTGACCCAGTGGCTTGAGTCAGTGCAGCTACTGTAGCATCTAAAAACCAGAAAGTAGTTTAGCATCCAGAAGAAGGGGGTCACACATTGGGACCTGAATTAAAGACTCCTCAGTCCAGAAGAGGCTACAGAGACTATTATCCTTGAATTTACTCAAACCGATAAACACCTCAGTAAACTGCACAGAGCGTATATTTGACTTAAGTGTCTTGTTCCAGAGAAAAGGTATTTATTCCCCATTGCTTCAGTCTCTGGAAGAGGGAGGAAAGCTCTCTATCACCTCTACAGAACAGGAAACCTTCACATGTGCAGGACTGCTAGTTCATTCTCTTCTTGGTCCAAATCATGTCCATTACTCAATTCTCTTTCCAACTTATTTTTCCCACTCAGACTCTGTCACTGACTCAGCCTCACTGTCACTTTCTTCTCAGCCTAAAAGCACGCTCAAATACTTTGTACCATTCTAAAAATATCTCTTGCCCTGACACCTATTCCCTCTCAAGCTACCTTGATATTTTTCTGTGTATTCCTTTAGCACACCAAACGTCTTAGAATTAGATCTAATCTACTTTTTCAGTACCCCCACCATTCCACTGTTAATAAATCCTCTGAAAGCAGCAATCAACTTCCTAAGAGCCGAAACTGGTGGCTGCCTTTAACGAGTTGTGGGGTTCATTCTCTTTTACAGATGTAATCAGATTAAAATGAACATTAAAGAAAACTGAAAGGCGGCTGGGCGTGAAGGTGTTTGCATTTGGGTCAAGCCTTTGAGCTGGTGAAGGCCCACGACCCACCTAAGACTTTGTAAGTCACCAGCACATAGGTCTCCTTCTCTGGCCATAGTACTAGCCTCAGAACAATTGCCCAAATTTGTAATACCCTAGGAACAGTTTCGTCACTTTCTTGTACTATTATAGATCTTGGCTATGATTAATGATAGGCTTAGGACCTCAGGCTCAAAAAAAGATCTGAAGTTAAAAAATCCAGAAGTATTTTAGTCTGGTAATACACTGCTAAGAATAGATTTGACCAGCTTGTTTTTTGTGCAGTTCTCTTGAATTTGTTCCAGATTCTTGAATCTGCAGCTGCTAGTCAACAGGTGAAAGTGGATTCTCTAAGAGGAGCTAGTAGTTGAAGATTTTGAAATACTGTGACTCACAGATTTTTTTTAAATTGGTGGTTCAGATTTTAATGGTCTTTTAACAATGAACTTCACAAAATAAAATCAGACATTTTGGGGGCAATTGTTGAACAGACTGATGTGTGACCAGAGAAACCATATCCCCTGACATACTATGCTCCACTGTCTATCTGATACGAGGCCAAAGGAAATAGAAACAGTCTTCCCACACCGAGAAGGTTATACTGGTGAAGTATAATATCATACGAGGAAATAGGAACTTTTAGCTCTAGCATTAACTATATTTACCTCTATACTTTTGTAAAATTTGGATGAAATACTGTCCCACCTTGTAAAACTATAATTTGCTACGGGAAACACACACACACACACACACACACACACACACACACACACATCAAAATGATTTGCGCAAAACAGGGGTTTCAGAAGCAGGAGGAAGAGCACTGATCAGTTACAGTTTTGGAAAAGTTCCAAAACCTTCTCATGCTTCAGTTTTCCTGGTACAAATCTGGAAAATAAACTTTTTCATGAAATTCCAAAATTCTCAACACCATAAGCAAGTCTATTCCACTGATAACAGAATTACTGGGAGAATAATTACATTAGGAAGGGAGGAAGTTTAACATTCTCCCAGACTAAGTGTCTTGATTCTAAACTTTGTTTACGGATTTCAAATGAGCTAATGAACCAACCATTCAGTGTTATGGCAGCAGGAACAGTGACAGATGGGCCTTAGTAAGTGTATCTCATATTTTTGTCAGATTTTTCTGAATATCATTGACCCTTCTTTTCTATGAATTAAAAATCCAAGTACTGTACTAGTGCTTCACAGCAGCGAAGAGCCTGAGGGTATCCCAGAGGGCCAGGGCGTTCCTGTTCTCACACAGGAGAATGGGGTTTCCCCCGTTTTGGAAGTCTAAAGGAAATGTCCTTATATTTCCCTTTTTATCTAATTCTAATGGAAGTTCTTGGCAAGCAAATATTCGTTTTACCTGCAATGAGTAACTCTGGAGTCGAGAAGGTAAAATGAGAGCATACATAAGAAAAACACACTTTACAATACATTAAATTAAATTAAATAGCTAGGGTGGGGAATTATATTCTTTACAATAGATGGTGGGTCAAATGAATACAATGGATATTAGCACCTACACCACATTCTATAAAAATAAATTCCAGATGAATAGCAAATCTAAATATAAAAAGTAAAACAATATAACTCTTATTTTTAAAAAAGCATGGAGGAATTATTTCATGACCTTGCAAAAGCAGACACTGGATGTCCAGACCCAAGGAGAGAAAGACTGTACCCCCCATGCAGGGAGCACTGCCACCAGTGAGCAGAGCCCAAGTGGGGTGAGGAGTGTGGCCCTGCATGGCTGGCTGGTCTGTGGTGTCAGAACCCAGGGAGGATGTGGAGGTCATCTACACAGAGAGGAGGCCCAGCATAGAGAGACAGAGCCCACATGGATTGAGGAGTGACTTGTCTAAATGGAGAGGAGGTCCAAGATAGGGTCCAGAGTGTAAGCAGGGTAGGAGAGAAGGGGCAGTGCAGGGTACTAGAACTCAAGTGGATGACAAGGGCATCCATGTGGGGACTTCGGGGAATGGCTGGCATTAAAAGAGTGGATATTTAGAAGAGCATCTCTCATGTAAGAAATTATGTAAAAGATAATGGAAGTCAACTTTCTCACTGTTGTTAAGAGAAATTAAAAACATGGAAAGGAAGAAAATTACAAAGAGCACTGTAATAGAGCGGACTGGAAGTACCATGAACTCATCTTTCTCAATATAGATAAATAGATATTACAGATGTGAATGTGCTTGTGTGTATGTATATATGGATATACATACACATACAGACATTCCCTAGTTCTGTCTACTAAGACAGCCTGGGAGCAGTTACATGCACACTTAGCATTCACATCCTGCCTTCTAAAAACCATTCTTCTCTAAAAGAAACCAAAGCAGCTCCTTGGAGAAATGTCTGATTTCAGGGCTAAGGTAGACAAAGTATAGGATGAGCCTAGAACATCTGAGTATGTCAAAAAAAAATGAAGAGATGCTCTCGTGATGAAGGAGAAATGTCAAAAGTACACAGAAGCCAGCTGGAGAAACTCCTACTGACCCAACTGGGGAAATTTAAGAAACAATAAAATTATGTTCTCAACAGAAAATAATTCATAATAACCAACTGAACAAAACTGAAAATGTTGAGTCCATGAGACTGAGTAAAGAGACATGTCAACGACTACATGCAAGATTTTGGAATGGATTCTTTGCTTTTCTAAAGGATATTAGTGAGAGAATGGGCGAAACTTGAGTGGGGCCTGAAGTTTAAGTGGTAGTAATGTTATCAGTGCTAATTGCTGGATTCTAATGGCTGTATTCTACCCATGTTGAAGAATGTCCTTAAAAGATACATCGATATATTCCAGAGTGATGAGACATCGCTTTTTTTATCTACATTCTCTCTTTAAAATACTGCATTTCGTTTAGAGTAGTAATTTAACAGACACACTGCTGCAAACTTTTGTACCTCTCCAGAAAGAGTTAACTTCATCAACATCAATCATCAATGGAGAACATAAGCTCTAAAAAAATACAACTTATTGAAATTGTCTACAATGTCACAAGAAAGACTGTCGAATCTTCTAGAGACCATTTCCATAGGAAACAAGAAATTACCACAAGTAAACACTGAAACTATCATAGACTTTCACTTCCATGAAAGCAAGCCATATAATTATTATACAAAAAATTATTATATCACGACTTTAAATTCCTTACTGTGACTTAAAATTTGAGTCTCAGAGTATTTTATATTCTACCTGTAATGGTCATTATTGCAAAATAAATAATACATACTCATTTAAAACTTTTACGGAAAGAGCGCCATTTTCCGAGTCTCCCAAAGATTGACTGTGGCCATGCCAACCAGTCCTTAGCTGAAGGAGCGCAAGCTCCCAACGCAGCATCCATCCTTTGCAAGTGGTTTACCCAGGTCACAGGATATTAGCATGCTTTTACAAATGAAGACCTGTGCTACAGCTGTCACGTGTATATTTTAACACATTGTTATTTTAAGTTCATTATTGTAAATAGGGGTCTTCTTTTAACCACAGCAAACAAAAGTCCTTTCACAATATTAGTGTTGGGCCATTCCAATCCCAAAATGTTGAAACTATTCTGACGGGTGGGTTGAATTAAGAGAAATTAAACAGAGTAAAGTAAACAATAAATGGTAATAAGAAAAAAAAAAAAAAGGAAAAGTTCCCAGGTGTTTGCCTGTCTCCAAACATTCTCCTTTCTCCACACAGCTTTGGTTCAATGGGTGCTGTGTTAAGTCACTCTCATCAAGATCAAGTTCTGAGTATGATGGTTACCAGAGGGAAGGGAGATCCGAAAAGGTAGAAGGGGTAAAAGGGGTCCAATAAATGATGACAGGAAAGAGACTTGACTCTGGGCAGTGAATATATGATACAATAAATAGATGGTATATTATAGAACTGTATACTTGAAACCTATATAATCTTATTAATCAATATCACCCCAGTAAATTTAATTTTTTAAAAAGATCAAGTTCTGTGTTAGCAGAGAAGCCACAGAAAGATAAACCCCCTAGTAAGATTGTCCCTTGGTTTGGGATGGCACAGCAAAAGGTGAGACCCTGCCGCTGTTCCCCTGCAGCTCTGATGCGGCAAGCATCGGGATCCAGGACCCAGGACCTTAGAGTGCCCCTTCCTCCTCCCCACCCCCACCCAGGCGCGTGCCCCACATCCCCTCGTGGCTTCCAAGCCATCCCGTTACCAGGCAACAGGCTGCCTCGGTGAGAAGCAACTGAGCGGAATGCATGGGGGAAGGCAGTTGGGAAGAAAGCTTGAGCAGCAGAAATGAGCCCGGGTACGCGCCAGGCTTGGGGAAATGGGGGAAGGGAAAGGGGCTGTCCCATGAGGGGGACCCGTGGGCAGTGGGCGGGCAGTGGAAAGTGCCACCTCCCTTGGCCCAGACCCTTTCACCCCAAATTGGGTCCGGTCTGGAGTGCGACCTTCTTAACCAGCTGCACACCCTGCTCACCCTGAGGAGAAAAAATCAGTGTCGGTCCCTGCGCCCCGCCACTGCTCCCATCCTCCGAGCCCCACTGTCCGTCCGCAGCTGCGTGACCTCAGCGCGCCCTCCCGTGGCCGCTCATGGAGTTGCCATCCCGAATCCCGACGCCGCGCAGTCCTCCAACAAAACCAAAAGCCAATTGCGGTTCTGTTACAGAAAAGCATCATGAGGAAGGGGATGAAGTTGACTGCGTTCTCCTTTCAGCGTCCAAGATCCTAAATTCCTCTAACCGAGTAAAGGAAAGTGGTGGCAGTGAAACAGGTAAAATCTCCAAGGCCAAGGCTCCGATGGCAGTTATGTTACTGCCTCCTTCTACAGGTAATGGGTATGTTGCCTGAATCCACTGGCCCAACTGGTGTGCCTCCAGTACATAGGTACTTCCAGTAATTATTATGGTACCTATAATAGCTCACACAGCGCATTACTTTGCGCCAGATAGTGTTCTAAACACTTAAATGAATCAACTTGTATCTCACAACAACCTATAAAGTAGGTACTACCAGTTACCCAGATAGTACTAGTGAGGAAACTGAGGCACAGAAAGGTTAAAAAAACTTCTCAATGTCACATAGCAAGTGAAAGAGCCAGTGTTCAGCAGGGTGGCCCTGGGGCCTGGCCTCAACCACCATGCTCTAGTGTACTGCTTCTCTGAATACCAAATACGAATTGTTGATTTTTTCAGAGGCACCAAAAAGATACATACTTTTCCCCAAATAAATACTTTTATAGTAAATATTTGTGGACTACAGGATATCATATGAGGAGGATGTTTAGAACAACCAAAGAGCTCCAGTTTTCAAAAAAGCTCCACATAAACAATGAATAAGACATATGTAAATACCCAGGTAGGAGGATCTGAGAAGAGTGAATTTGGAGTCTCACTTCCTTGAGAGAAGCCCCAAGAAGTTATACACTTCTGAGAGGCCTGGCGTTCAGCGTGACAGCCAGGGAAGCAGCAGAGCACTGTGGGTGGAATGCAGTATCTAGACTGATGGGCCAAGTTAGGACCCCCAGTTGCCCATATCCATGTGTGGCATGTGGGTACTCCAGACACAGAGGTGCTGAGAGAGTTGGCAAGCCAGAGACCTATGGGAAGGATGGGATTCCTGCACCTTCATAAATCTGAGAACTTCATAAAAGCCTTGTCAAGAGCCCTGGAAGAAGGGGCTAGGGCAACCACACCTCAATAGACAAAAGACAACTGGACGCCCAGTGACTAACCAGGATAAGCAACATCTCAATGGAGGCCAGCAACATCTCAATGGAGGTCAGTGCACTGACCTGTCCATCTCTGCTCTTTTGTGCCCCGCCATCTATGAGGATGTGTAGGCATCCCTGGGCAACCAGGAGGGGTGATGGGAACCCCTGAACAGGGGAGAAAGAATCCTCAGAGAGAGTTTAGACATTGAGTCAACTCAATATTTACCTCAAAGAGAGCGTTTAAGGTCAGAAGGGATTGTGGTACATTAATTTGGTGAGATCACATATTCTCTAACATGAGTAAGAGTTAGGACTCTGGAGAAAGATGCCAGTGTTTATAGAAAATGCAGTTACATGGTAATAGCATGTATGCTTATTGACGAGTTACAGTCTTTCTTGCACAGTGCAAGGTCTAGCAAGGACAGGTACTGAATAACTGATAGATTTTCAAGTCAGGCGCTGCCAAGGATGGCAGTGATTTCCTGCCTACAACTAGAGGCAAAATTAGGAGATATGATTTTGCTCTCTTCTTCTTTCTGTTCTCTATCTACACTTCATTGTCACCTAGTGATCCTTTCCGGAGTACTAACCAACAGAATATTGATCTGATTTTCATAAATAATACCAAGTACAAAGAAATTGTATAAGAACAAATAGTTAGCCTAAGTAAGCCTCGATTTATTGGAATGAGGATGTGAGAGATACTTTCAAAACTCAGAATGTCCAATGTGGTGTTTCTAGCACTCCTGTTCTACCTAAACCTTCATTCATTCATTCATTCATCTAACATATTTTTGAGCAAGTATTGTCCTAGGTGCTGGAGATCCAACAGTGAACAAAATATGCAAAACCCCTGCCCACATGAAGCTTCCCTTCTAGTGGAAGGAACAAAGGATATTGTGTGTAAGATGGAAGTAAATCCTGTAGAGAAAAGTAAAGCACAGAGGGAGTGAGGGAATATATGGATTCAGAGGTGTGTGGAGCATATGCAATTTTATTTTAAATGGAGTGGTTGGATCCCTCACTTATCAGGTGACATCTGAGCAAAGACTTGAAGAGGTTAAGGAGAAATCAATGCAGATTTATAGGGCAAGAGCATTCCAGACAGAGAACAGCAGCTGCAAAGGCCTTGAGGTGGGAGTGTTCCTGGCATATTTGGGGAACAGCCAGTGTGACTGGAGCAGAATGGTAAGGGGGGAGGTAGGAGAAGGGTTCAGAGAGGAAACTGGGGATAGAGGCTTGGTAGTTCCCTATAAGAATTTGGGGTTTTATTCTGAGCAAAATAGGAAGCATTAGAGAGTTTTGAGCAGCCATCCTCCCCTTCATCGCGATTGAAAATTTTAAGTTTACTGAATCATCATCATATGGATAATGCCATTGCCTCCACAGTAATAATTAGAGTAAATACTTCTTGAGCATATACTCTATGCTATGTACTGAGCTAAGAGATTTACATACAAACTAGACACTTCCTAGAATTTTCCTTCACAGCGAGTGTGTGGTAAAGCCAGGATTCAAACCCACCTCATACATATCGTGACACACCTCATAAGACTTTATAAAATGATTATTTCTAGGAATGAATGAGTTGTCACAGCAAAAACCTGAAAATTACAAAGCTTTGACTACAGAGTGTCTCCATATTCAGATTATATAAGTCTTTTGCATTTTTTAAACTTGATTTGTTCTCCTTGGCCTGTTAGCTACAGTGTGCACTTAATACTTTCTGTGTATACTGAATATGATATAATCTTTTGCAAGCTTCAGAATGAATTCCCCTTATCTTTACTTAATTACCTTAAAAGTCATTCCACTGGTAATTATCTTGTTTTTCACTTCTGACACTTGCATATGAAGCGGCTAGAGGATTTAAGTTTAATAGAACGTGAACAATATTTTTTTGCATTCCCAAGAGGATAAGCTTCTTCAGGGCCAGGACATAATCTTCCGCTTAGTCTGTGTGCCTCCCAGTATTGTCCATTTAGCAGGGACCTAATAAATGGTGACATGTGATTATGTTCTCTCTCCTGTGATTCTTGAATAATTTCCCTTCATATTCTCAAATCACATAATTCTATGTGGTTTTTTAAGTATTGCTGAATTTAAAATTTTTTATTTCCTATGGGAATGAGTAGTAGCCAGTGTCTCTAAAACTCATTTGAAAAACAAAAACAAACAAACAAACAAACAAACAATATATATATATATATTAATAGCTTTTAAAAATAGAAAAATCAAACTCTCTGCCTACTCTATATCTTCACTATCTTCACTGAGTCTTACCATGGATCTCGATACTATTGGAAAACTTTATTCCCAGAAAATGCTTTTTCAAACCCTAAGATAACTCTTTCACTCTTAGTGTCTCCTCAAATCTCCAACGCTTTTTACTACTACCTCACAAATTGTGACGTGATTTCACACTATATATAAAAAAAAAAATAGAAGCAATCAGACCCAAATGCCTTCACTCTCAGCTTTCAAATTTTCTAACTTACCTACCTAGGCACACATGTTCTCTGCCTTCCCCCTGCTTGAATGCAAGGATTGTTCCTGCTCAATCAAAGTTCATTTCCTCCAGATCCTATCTCTCCTGAAATTTTCAAATACTCAGCTTCTGCAATTAGCCTTCCTCGTGCTTCAGAATTCTTTTTCTTCTCCCTTTCTCCTACAGGATTCCACCAGCAAGCAGGTATGTTAGAATCTCCCATGTTTAAAAAACAAACAAAACCCTTCTTGACCTTCAACATCTCTTCCAACATGCACCCTATTCCACCAGGCACTGTTTTCCCTCACCTACCTATTTTTGAAGCTGCAGAAAAATGTGTAGTAAAATATACTGGTTCTGAAATGGCACCTCAGAGGGTTAAACCAATGGGACTCAGGGAAGGACATCAAGAGAAAATAGCAATTTTGAGCAGAGTTGCTCAGGTTGCATATGAGCCATATGAAAAGAAGCAGTGTAGTAACTGCAAACACACTGTGGTCCCAAGAGAAGGAAGAGATGGAGTGAGAGAAATATATGTAAAAGCAGTGTATAAATCCCATGTTATTTCTTTTAAATCTTTCATGTACTATATCCCTTGACTAAGTCTAGGTTTCTTTTGACCCCATATTTCTTACCCGGCTTTAACAAAAGGAATTATGTATTTAGCCTTGAACTTGCAAGTTCTCTTAGTGAGACAAAGGGAATTTGTGAAGAAAAGGGAGACTGTTGCTGCAGGTGCAGGAAGGAGATGGAATTTTGAACAGTAAATCCATTAAGAATAAAGTTAAAGGCTAAAAATATTGACAATAATAATATCCTATCCTTGTGTTAAATAGCTTTGTGGGAATTGTGGTTACAGAACAAAAACATCATAAAACTTCACAGTGTGAAAATAATAAACTAGCAAATATCATGAACAGTGAGGAATAGCTGTGGGAGGAAGTATAATGCTAATTTTCTCATAATTTACTCTCTTTCTTGGCAGGGAGTAAATCAACACTGAGTATAATAGAAATATATGTTATTGAGAAACATTAAAATTCCAATCTCTTAATCCTTTTCATGATATACTTTCATTAGAACGATCTCATAGGAAATAATTTCTCATATAGTGAAAACAATCTGAATACTACCAATGTTTGCAGTTTTTATTCTATTAAAGTAAATGTAAATGTAATACTATTTATTTGAGTAGCATGTATAATATGATCCCAGTGTATAAAATCATTTCTAGTTTTTCCACATATATGTATAGGGAAGAGCAGGTACATAAATTAACAACAATTAGTCCTGGGTATTGGGATTCTAGGTGATATATATATTTTTTATTTGTATTTTGATCCATTTAAATTCATTAGAAGAGGTTGTTTTGAATCTGAAAAACTTGGGGAAGTTTTGCTGCACTGGTCCAGACCTCACTTGAGTTCCTTTTTATCTCTCTCAGATGAACATTTAGACTCTCATTTTATCCTCAGAAAGATGCAAAGCTAAGCAATCCTCAGATGGACTTGCTGTCCCTCCCTGCCCCCTGATGAAAGTGGGATTTGTCAATTGGCTAAATGGCTCCAGGGTCTGAAATGGAGTTTCCCTGTCAGTGATGAGAGCCAGATGGTGGTGGAGAGAAGGGGATGTTTATACTTTGCAACCAGCTTCTCAAACATCTGGCAATCTGGCAGACCGTCATTCCAAAAGAGATATGCTGACCCCTTTCAAAACCTTCTCTTAGGGCAGAAATTACCAGCCTAGGGGCACATTCCATCCTAACTCTCACTTCATTCAGGACACTAAATGTTTTTCAAATTCTTTAATAAAAATTTACAAAGCCAACAAGTAGCCAAACATTTGGACAAAAAAAAATCTGAATGTCAGGAAATTTGCAAATATGACATAGTCTCTCTTCTGCTACAGATCTATAGTCTACTTTTTAGGAAGGAACTCACAGGTTTTTACTGTTCTTTCTTAAGAGCATGACAAAAATTACGCTCTGTTAATCCAATTTGTTTTTCATGATAAGAAGGAAAAATACCACATGGCCGTTTCATAACACTAAGACCTATACAGTAGTTTGTCAAGGGTTCCCCATAACATAAGGATTATTTTGTACCCTCAAAAAATGTAGTTTATATACCAAAAACAAAGATATTTGAGTTTGGGGGAGTTCCAAGTTTGATGTTACAAGTTAGTGGTTTATTATAAAAGTAAAACCACTATTACGACCTCAGGTAGATATTTTAAGTCAAGTGACAATTAGTTCTTAAACTTATTATGTGACTAGTATCAGGTTCTTCCTAATCAAGATTCTCATTGTCTTGGTCTTACTACCCAAGAAAATTAGAAGACTGCTTTCCATTACAGTTAAATAAAAGTTTAAAATTTAAACACATGGTTATTCAATTTTTCTTTTTAGAACATGGCTGCATTTCAGAATCAGAAAATCAAATTCAACCACAGTCAGCGCTAAAAGTGAGTATGTTTCATTTTGTAGCCTCTGAAAACTCATGTAAAGTTTCAGAATAAGTCTTTTTCAGAATAAATGCTTCCTATATGTATTGGGTTTTCCACCAAAATCTTCATGAAAATGCACTGGAGAGTTAGCAAAAATGACTAAGAATGTGAGTCACCCGACCCTTATGGGATCTTTTCTGGTAAATGGCAACATTGGGGCTAAAAAATAAAAAATAAAAACAAGGCAAGTATATATTCACCTACCTAAAAATACTCAATCCCATGCTTTGTTTAATTCTGTTATAGGCCCTTCAGCATCAATTGGAATCATTTCAGGCTCTCCGAATACAGACTTTGCAAAATGTCAGCATGGTATGTTTCATGTAATCTATACATAGGAAATATCCAAATTTAAGATATCACTCCACATTTCTAAGCTGATGATCACTGACCAATTGATTAGTTGGTATAGAATGTAATATGATAGAGGCCACAACATTTTCTAGGTTCAAAATTTAGAGAAAACTATATCCTGTTATATTTGGATATGAGACAAAATTGGACTCACTGATTTTTTTCTAATGCATTTATAGTGTTACCTTTATATAGTCTACAAATAGGGCCCCTCATTACAAGTGATATAAAATCTAACCCAAAATAAGGGAAAAGTGTACTTTATTAGCTCAAGTAACTGAAAATCCTAGGAATTTTCACCTGGAAATGGCTTGCTCTAAGTGATCAGGACTCATGTCATCAAGGAGCTAGTCGTACTCCTTTTGGTTCTGCTTTCCACAGTAATGGATTCTCAGACTCCACATGGTGGCAAAAGGACCGCTAGAAATTCCAGGCCCTGATCCTTCCAGATTCCAGTGAGAGAGAGATGAGACCATGCTTTTATCTCTTAGCAGTTTACTTGGCCTGATTCTGATTGCTCCTGATTGGGTCATATGCAATGCTTGGACCAATCACTGTTCAAAGGGAGGCAATGCTCTGATTGGTTACCTCTGAGTCACCTGCCCCCCTTGAAGTTAGAAGTGGGGTCACTATTACCAAAGGCACATGGACTTTATCCAGAAGAAATACAGGGTAACGTTAAGAGGTGACACGGTATGAATATTAGGGGTGTATGACACAATACATATTCACTAAAGACCTGATATAAACACATCTCAATATTATACTAAAAGCAACTGCGGGGAAATGGGAAGAGAAGATAAACTCCTGAGGGTGACCGAATAGATTCCATTCTGATGTCAGAAATCAAAGGTTTCTGATATAGTTAATAATGTAAAAAAATGAACATCTAAAATTATTTGACTATACTTCATGTGATTTTACCATTTTCCTAGATTCTTTCTGATTTTATAATCATATAATAAAGGCATAATTTTTAAAGATTCCTTTAATTATAGAGATAACAATAAATTAAGTTTAATTTATATTTTATGTGATGGGAAAGAATTTTATATGCAGGAAATTTAAAGGTATCTTTTCATTATAATATCTATTACTCCTGTACATTCATAAGTTTATACATCTGAAATAAGATTCTAACATTCTCATTTTATCTTTTAAAGGTACAGTCTGAAATCAGTGAAATATTGAACAAAAGTATTATTGAAGTAGAAAACCCACAATTTAGCTCAGAAAAAAATCTAGTATTCAACACACATATTGAAAAGGTATGTTATTATGTACAAAATCATTCTACATTTAGATACTTTAAAAATGTTACTACAACCAGTTTATCTTCAACTTTACATTTCCCCTTCTTCACACGGTGATTGGACTGTCAGAGATGAAAATAAGGAAATTCTTGTTTCGAAAACCCTAAAAAGAAGTGCATTTACCTCCAAACTTCTACATCACATTTCCCTACGGAGAGCTTGGGAGGGGTATTTCACTGTCTGGGTATCCAGATTTCCAAATTAATGAAATACAAGGAAGTTTTTATAGCCTATCTGTCCACTTACAAGTTTTTCTGCTTTTAAGATTGACCTAGCCCTGAGGTGAA
Source organism: Macroglossus sobrinus (assembly GCA_004027375.1). Classification (NCBI taxonomy): domain Eukaryota; kingdom Metazoa; phylum Chordata; class Mammalia; order Chiroptera; family Pteropodidae; genus Macroglossus; species Macroglossus sobrinus. Next base: position 33,772 of record PVKZ01000440.1, read on the forward strand.
TTGCCTAGAATAGGCAATCAGAGCCTATTCAGAGCCACTGTGTCTATACTGATTAGAACTCACATTTCCAGCATAGTCACAGCCCTAGATTCAGCTGAAACTAGGTACGCAAGCTAAGGTTGATAAATAGCCCACAAGTGGAAATATTCATTTTCCTTAAATTCCATTTAACCCATTGCTTCTATCTTTTCCACCTATCTATGATGGTCTCTTGAGCAATGCTAAATTTCTATTTCTGAAATCGAGAGGGTGGTCCACGTATCTCACTCCCTAAGGAAATAAGTACAATCTCTAAGCAAACTGTGAAAACCAGAATTACAGATCTCAACTGTTTATTAGATTTTCTGGAGAAAATGAATCATACTTGTTAGACTTCCTTTCTGTATAAATGAATAAAATGTTCATTTGGTTGCAAAAATAAACCCTCCACAAAATATTTTCTCAATTTGCTAGTCATGTGGCAAATGACAGTACGTTTATAGTGTGCTTTTTACTGTTACTAGCCTATAGACAATCAAGAAGAAATCCTTTCTATGGAGAAAGTTCATCATTTAGAGGATTCCAAGACTCTTCATTTAATGGAAGAAAAATTCAGCAGTGATAGTGTTAACAGCCCCTGCCAACGTATAAATATTCCATCTCAGGTACATTTCAAGGACATATTAACTCTAAGAACATCAACAGATAATTCAGCTTCAAATATAGTTATGAACCCTTCAGAAAATTCTGACGTGTTAAAGAATTATAATAACCTTTATAATTTTCTGTCTAATTCACCTCAAAATGTGATGTCTCAAGCTGATACAGTAATTCTGGACAAATCCAAAATTACTATGCCTGTTCTTGAGCACGGATTTTGTGAAAATTTAGATGATATTTGCCATTCTATCAAACACATGAAGGAGGAGCTTCAAAAGTCACACGACAGAGAACTGGCACTTACAAATGAACTTCAAACTTTAAAAATTGATACAGATGTTCAAAGTAATAGTAACTATGACCTGTCTCCCATTCACAAGGAAAAAATTAACTTTATAAAGGAAGAAAATATAGAAAGTAACTTAAATGAAGATATAAAATCAAGGAGAATTTCAGAATTAGAGGCATTAGTAAACAAATTACTCCCACTCAGGGAAACAGTGTCAAAATTTCATGTGAATTTTTGTAGGAAATGTAAAAAATTATCTAAGAGTGAAACACACAGGGGAAAGAAGAATGAGAAAAATAATAAAGAAATTCCTATCACTGGTAAGAATATTACAGATTTAAAATCCCATTCCAGAGTTCCAAGACATACACTTTCATTCTTTGACCCAGCAAAATATGAAATGAAAGACAAAGAAACGCAACCATTTGTGGTTAAACAAGGATCGGTAATATTTGAAAATGACAAAACGTCCAAAGTCAATTCTGTTACTGAGCAGTGTGTTGCAAAAATTCAGTACTTACAGAATTATCTAAAAGAATCTATGCAGATACAGAAAAAAGTAACAGAACTAGAGAATGAAAATCTAACCCTTAAGACCAAAATAAAACCTCTTGTCTTTACCACACAATCTCTGATACAGAAAATTGAAATATATGAAATACAACTTAAGAATCTGGTTGAAGAAAAGAACATTATTCAGTCCAAGTTAATTAAAACAGAAGAAGATGGCAAAGAATGTCTTAAAGAATTGAAAAAATTAATTAGTAAATATAATGTTCTCCAAGGACAAAATAAAACTCTAGAAGAAAAAAATAATCAACTTTCTTTGGAGAAGCAACAAATGATAGAAACATTTGATCAACTAAAAGGTAAGGAACACAAAACTCAAAATGATTTGGCCATTGTCAATAACGAAAATAATCGAATGAGTATAGAAATGGAATCAATGAAAACAAATATTCTATTGCTACAAGATGAAAAGGACATGTTAGAGAAAAAAACATACCAGCTTCTAAAAGAAAAAAGCTCACTTGAAAATGAACTAAAAGAAAACCAGCTAGCAATATTGCAGCTAAAAGAGAAAGAAAGATTGGCAAAAACTGAACAAGATACATTTCTTCAAATAATAGAAACAGTTAAAAATGAAAAAATTAATCTTGAAACAACATTACAAGAATCTACTGCTGCTAGACAAATGATGGAAAGAGAAATTAAGAATATTCAAACATACCAATCTACTACAGAAGAGAATTTTCTAAAAGAAATAAAAAATGCAAAATCAGAAGCAAGTATTTATAAAAATAGTTTATCTGAAATGAGCAATGAATGTGAACTGTTATCAAAAATGCTAATGGAAATTAAAGCAGATAATCAGATTCTAAAAGAAGAACTGAAAAAACATAGTCAAGAAAATATAAAATTTGAAAACAGCATCAGCAGACTTGCAGAAGACAAAATACTTTTAGAAAACTATGTAAGAAGTATAGAGAATGAAAGGGATGCCTTGGAATTTGAGATGCGGAATCTTCAAAGAGAATATTTCAATCTAAGTGAAAAAATCTGTAGTCAGCACAGTGACCTATCAAAAATTGTTTACATTTCAAGAAGAGAGAAATTCCATTATGACAACTGTGATACTTATGAAGATACCTCTAACCCCAGGAATAGGCATTTAGCTTCTGATTTGAAAGGTATGTATATTGTGGTGGATTAGTAGAGATGTGTTTAAGATTCCTTTAGCCTACTGGGCACTAGTCAGAGGACAGCAAAAAGAAGAAAACTTTTAAGATGAACAAGATTTAGTTTTGTAAGATTTGTATACAATTAGTATATAATGGAATTTTTTAGGGATTTTGCTATTTTGATAAAATTCATATCATTTTATTTATATTACTTGTATACATTATATATGCATAAAGCAACTTTGAGTGGGAGTAGGATTTTTTAATTATTGTTTTTTTTTTCTGAAGTATACTTAGCTCTCTCATTTTAAAACAATTCTTTTTTTTCCAGGAATTCCAAGTAAAATGTATCAATTGCTTCCATCTAAGATATGTAAATAAATCTCTAAAATTAATGTTTTGAAATCCTTTGTCCAAGTGCGTTTTTACCCACAAAATAATTTTAACTTTGCTTTTATATGTGACAATTACCCTGTAATTGATTAGACTAGTTTTTTTTTTAATTAGAAATTGGAATGAGGTATATAGTTTTTTATTGTTAAGAACTGTGAACAGTGAGTTTTTACCCAACATATAAGCTAATATGTTAGCCTGACAGTGTCCTGGGGGGTTGAAATGGGGGTCTGGTGGAAGAAATGAGGCTCCTGGGTCCGAGATAAAGGACAGTTTGTTACTCACAGCAACAGCAGTAGCCAGAGTATTAGCATTTTTGCATCAGTTCTCCAAACCCCAATTCCTACAGGCAACATGAAAAGGGCTGCACAGTCAGTTACATTATAGGAGAGAACTCTGAGATAGAGAATTCAAATCTTTTATAAGTTCAGTAAGCATGCCTGCTCTTTGCTCTGGATGGAAACATTACCTTTATTATAGAGGACAGTTAGCATACCTGCCCTTGCTCCAGAGGAGACACTATCTCTAGCTTCCAAGGCTGAAAAAAAAAACCTGCCCTTTGCTCCAGAGGAAGACACTATGTGTATCTTCCAAGATACGTTTCTCAATTTGCTGTCACCACCTTGAGCTTTTGGGAGTTCCCTAAACACTCTAAGATCACACTTGCCTCAAGGTCTTTGCGTTTGCTTTTTCTTTTGCTGGAACAACTACCCTCTCCCTCATTTCATTCAGGTCTCCCTTATGTTGCTTCCTCAGTCTTTTCCTAACCATCCTTTAAAAAAATAGTTCAAACACACCCCCATTGTTTTAACACCTGCCTTATTTTCTTGAGAGCACTTGTCTTTACTCAATGTGATCATCTGTCTTCCTAAACAAATGTATGGCAGAGATTTTGTCTATTTGGTTTACACCTGCATCCTAGTGCCTAGGACCATATCTGGCACACGGGAGGCAATCAATATTTGTTAAATGAATGCTGAATGAAGAGGTGGCCATCACAGTAGAGAGTGTCAGGCACAGACTGGACATTCACTTGGTAGAAATGTTGTGAAGAGTTTTAAGCATCAAGGAGTTTAGACAAGATGATATTGAGGTCCCTAACTGAAATGCTTTATGAAGATTTTTCAAAAGGTATATAACTTTGGGAATAATATGTTTCTCTACCTTTCTCCCACAGCTTCTAACCTGTGTTCCTTGATAAGTATAGGCAGGAACAAATTGGAAATAGTCTTTCTTCATGTCAACTAACTTGTGCTTATACCTGATTTCCCACAGGTGAGCAGGGCTCTCTAATTCTAATAAAGGCTGCAGAGAGAAATGAATAATGTAACCTGAAGTCATTTTAGAAGGATCATTGTTTCTGTGGGGAACTGGGGAAGTGGCCTGGGAACAAAATGTAATCGGTGGTTAAAAGCAGCCAGACTCCCTGGCCTCTGTTGGTTGTGTTACCTTGGATCAGTCATTTAACTTTGTTCTGCCTCCGTTTCTTCATTTGTTAAATGAAGAATAACTGATTAGTAAATATAATCATATTAACACATAAGCCAAATGGAATGAAACTTGGTAAGTAATTACTATATAAGTATTAGCTATAAATTATTTTTGACATTTTAAACAAAGTACCATGTTAAAATACTGTTATAATTGATGAAAATGCAAATTAACAAATTACTTTACACCTTATTTAGAAAAAATTACTTGATTTGATGGAAGATTTTTTGTTTTATATATAATTTTTTCATCTTATGAAACATTTTTAATTTAACCTTCATTCTTCCGGAAAGGGTCTCAAGGACTTTAGTGATCTGCTTCAATCTACACAGCTAGTGCAAAATATTATAAAGATAGTGAGCCTAGCTTAAAGCACATTCCAGAACATTAACATACAAAGGAGCAGGCAGTCTCTGAAGAAGCAAGACAAAATTTCCAAAAATATGATAGCTACTGTTTAACTTTCTTCCAGTTCCTGCTGGAGTTTCCTGTTGATCTAAGTCTCTCTTAAAGTTAAGCCTCTCCTTCATGATCAGGTTAACCTCTTCTATCTTTGTTTCAATTTTGAACCTTTAATATATGTTGTTGGATTATTCTTAGCAGAGCTTAACAGCTGCTAAGCAAACTTATTTCTTCCATTATTCACTGATGGTGGATACAGAAAACTACTCAAGTCACACAGGCATCATAATGGGACAGCAGATAACCAGATGCCTGAGTTGTCAAGAGACGATTCCAGTGTCCATGAACTCTTAACTCCTCATGTCTCTGTCAGGGGGGAGGGTGGAGGAGGTGAGCTGTTTCACAGAAAACTACCTAATGTCATATTGTTGTATTTTCAAAATTATAAGAAGGGACAATTGTTGTAAGAAAACAATCAATGGACATCATAGTTTGCACCCCTAAAATCAAATATGTGTGTTCCTCTATTACTGAACATTTCAAAAATTTTAATTATTCTGCATACTTCATTACTCCTATTACTGGTTTCTGTATTTCCGTTTCTATAAATTGACACAGTGCATTTATGTAAACTCTAGATCAGCTCTGCCAGTTGTTATACTACTTTTTATACTCTTCGGTAAGACATTAGATGTGTATTCCTATCCATGAATATTCTGTGAAGTATGCATTGCTATGAGAGACCCAGTAATAAAAATACTTACAGCTAACAAAAGGCAGAGGTAAAAATGAGCAATTATGTAGATTTTAATAAAATCTGAAAATACAAACCTCTTATCTCAAAAGGAGGCATATATAATCTTGTTGGGTAACATTTATTGATGTGTAACTATATAAATTTTATTTGAATTAACTATCTTATTTTATTTTCAATCTCCTCAGAAACACAGATCAGTAATTATATGTTAAATACTATTTATTCCTTAAGTAATAGTACTAAAACAAGGTAGAGTATTAGGTTAGTAGTAGTAAATTTCCTTTAAATGCTTGACCTATCTGTTCCACAACATCTTATTTTTTTCAAATAATTAGCAGTTGATAATGAATTAATGGTAGTCAGGATCTAGAAAGCCATATGTCTTCCAGATGCTAATAGGACTGTACTGAAGCAGTCTTGTAGTTCTTCATATTTAGTGCCCTAAAATTAAAAAATAAATGATCATCTAATTTTATAGGTGCAAGTAATAAATTTGTACATTCTCATTAAAATATTTTACAATAAAAAGTTAACAATCCAAAACCAAATTTTCACACCAAATTAAAAAGCTTCACTTAATCTAAGTCATATATACTTTTTAAAAAGTAAAAGTATAGTTTAAGAAGGAAAAGTTGGCTAATGGGGCCAATTTTAAATATTACCACCCAGAAGCTTATTAGTTTTAAAATTAGGGTAAGGGGAGTTAAAACTTGATTTAGAATAGTATTTGAGATAATATAAAAAGGAAGAGATTTCAATAAACTCAAAATTACTAATCTGATTTTTCAAAAGAGCAATCAGTTACTTTTTCTTTTCTTTGCACAAACAAATATACTAGAGCATCATAGAACTTTCTCAGGTCTGTTCTACACTAAAAAAGAATGCATAGAAAACTACTCTCAGAATATTATTTCTGTAGACAACAGTTACATTACATAAATAATAAGGGGTAGTCTTACTTTTGTGATATAATAATAATGTTGGTATAATCACTATCCACAAGTGATAAAAATGTACTACTGTTTTTATAAAAGAATGTGAATTTGGTGTCTTTGCCTAATCCACTGTATGATTACACTAAAGTTAGAAATATGTAAATTAGTTCAATTGGCATTAAAACTCTTTCAACAGATAGAAAGGTAATCAAGTAAATTCTTCCAATTGTTTACGATCTTGCACACACACACAAAAATATGATGGACTGTCCTTTTCTGATTTATGTACTAAGCTCTTGAAAACTTTTCAGTTTTGAGACTGCCCAAAACCTGGGTAAAACTGAAGTTACTTTAATAATCTAATTTTCATCAAAGTACTATAAAGTGATGTTAATAGCATTTTTAATTAACAAGAATATTTCCTGTTTTCATAAAAGATTATTTTAAAATTAAGAACATAAATCTTTAGTGTCATTAGGATTCCTCTTAATTACTAAGAGCCTAGAGTCCTTTAACAAGAGTCAAAACTCTGAAAAACAGACAATGTTAACATGTACTGCTGACTGAGCTATAAATATCTAAATAGTCTCAAACGACTCATAATAAAGTGCTATAGATTTACTTAAAAATTATGGTACAGATAAATTCAGCTTTTCCAATTGGGAATTTCAGAAGATGGGAAATAACTTCTGCAAGAGAGGGTAGGTATATTAGAAGGAGCCGAGATTTCTAGTCACCTGAATTTGTCATTTTTAAAGGTATCTAAAAATAAAGGATATTATTTTGAAGAAATCTAAATGTTAAAAACAGTTTTTCTTGATTTAGGAGCTAAATGTAACATATTATTACCTTTTGACATTCAGAGTCATTATACTTTGAACTGGTCTGCTTTTCGGTCCACCTGGTGGGTGGAATACCTTATTAGCAACTTTGCTGGTAGCCTGGCTTGCCAATTTAACCACATAAGGGTCCGCAGAATGTGAAGGATAAGGTTCAAATGTTCCTGCCTTCATTCCACCAGCCTACAAATAAATACAAGACAATTTTGTGTGGTTTTGCAAAAATGCTTTTAAAAAATTAGATTTTGAAGAAGTTCATACATATTTGTGTCTTGTCCCTGGGTTTGGTTTGACATTTAAAGAAAGTTGTCTACACGTTTAATTCAAATACCAGCAGTCTTCCTACCGCCAATTTTATGGTGCTAAGACATTGTAAATCTAAAAGTTCTCTATTTAAAATGCAAATGTTTATAAGACGGTAATATCCTTAAAATGATGAGGAAGATACTTAAAAAAATAGAAATAGAAGGTGAGAAGAAAATGTGATCTACTTTATATTTATTTATAGTATGTTAAGAGAAGTTGATCGAGATATTTTTGACCATACATAAAACAAATATTTGACTTTGACTTTTTAAACTGATTTACCATGATTTTAATCTTTATATTACATATAATCACCAAGAAAACCTACAGAATCTTAATAATGCATTTACTTAGATATCCTTTCTCTTACAGTATCTAAGCCAAATATACATGAATATTTAATTCATTTAAATATATGGTTGTAAATTTTCAAGTTTTCCATATTGAGGACATGTAAACTATTATTTTAAAGAGCAGCAAATAATAAGAAAACTTAAGACAAGTAAATTAAATTCATTAATAAATGTAAAAGCAAAAGAGTTTAATTAAAAATAGAAGAATATATATGGTAAACATACCAGATGATGCCTTTAAAATAAATTTAGTAGATAAGTCTATATTATAATTAAAAATATAAAAGGATGGGGGAAACCCATATATATGTTAGATACCAAAAATATAAATATTATTTTTGTAAATCTTTATGTTAATAAATTTGAAAACCTGAATGATTTTCAAAAAGTATATAAATGTCAAAATTGTCTCAAAAAGAGATAGAACCCACAGAAAACAGATACCATACAAGAAATTAAACCCAGAACATTTCTGATGATGATGCTTTCAAGCTTTAAGAAACAGATATTTCTGGTGCTATTTAAATTGTTACAGAAAGTAAAAAAAGAAGGAAAAGTTTTAAGATGATAATAGCATCTATTTATACAGAAATAGAGCAAGGCATACCCAAAAAAAGTACAGACTAGTCACACTTAAAATTATTGATGCAAATACTTAATTAAATATTAACAAATAAAACACAGTATTTATACTTAAAGATTAATACAACATGGCCAAATGAGACTCATGTCAAGAAACCTATTACTGTTATTCACTTAATAACAAGTCAAAGAGAGAAAAAATAAGGTCTAAATAGATTACACCTAAACAGTTAATATAATTTTACATACATTTCTGATTTATTGCTATTTTTGGCATCTATAAAAATGAAACACTAGAAGTATCCCCATTAAATTCAAGAAGGCAAGGATGGCCACTATCACTAGTTTAAGAAATTCAACATGAGCATGATAAAAGAGATATAGATACTAGAAAGGAGGGAGCAAAATTATTTGCAGATAATATAATCATATATCTGAAAATCCAAAAAGAATCAGGAAAATACCCACTAGAACATAAGGAAGTTTAATGAAGTAGTCTGTTGTTTTAAAATATCAAATTCTTTATAAAGACAAATATTATGAGGGGAAATATACCAGGAACAAAAACTATTGACCAGAGCCTTAAAATAGGTGAGAATAAATATAAGATATATATAAACCTGTATGAAGTAAAATATAAAATTCTACAAGGGAAAGGTAGGTTTTTCTAAGTAGTTTATTTCTAGATCAGAAAATTCAAAGTATAAATATGCTAATACATTCAAAAATCTAAAGATTTAATTTTAAAATAACAAAGATCTTTTTCTCCTAGAACTTTAAAAAATAATTCCAAATTTCTAGAGAACAAATATAAGAGAACAGCCAGTATTTTTAAGGAGTAACAGAGACTAGACTATCTAGTATTAAAATGTAATAGTAATAATTAAAAAGTTTGGTACTGATACAAATGAATAAAAATCAGTCTGATAGAATGGAAATTCAGGGGGAAAAACCCTCAAAATATGAGAATTCTCATTTGATGAGTGGCATTTCAAAGCAGTGGTATTAAAAATTATTCTATCATCAGTGAGATTATGAACAATTGTTTTTTTAAAAAAATATCAGTTTTACTGAAGTATAATTCATGTACAATAAATTACACCCATTTAAAGTTTACAATTCTTTAAGTTTTGATAGATATATACATCATTGAAATCACAAACAAAATCAAGATACAAACACATCCTCCCTTCTCCTGCACAAAAAACTAGATTTTAAAAAAGATAAAAGCTGATTCTTACCTTGTTCTTCACATCAAAACATATTTCAGATTAATATTTAAATGCAAAAGAATAAAACTAATAGAAGAAATCAAGAATGTATATTTTTCTTCTATTGGTGGTAAGGTTATGACGACATAAAACTCAGCACAAAGGACTGATCAACTTGACTACATCAAATCGCTAAATTTCTGAATAGCACAAAATACCATAACTAAAGTCAGAGTTTCAACACACTAAAAAAATTATCTTCAACCTCAAATGACCAAAGAACAATATACCTAACATAGAAAAGATCTTACAAATCGATATAAAAAAGACAAATATCCTAATAGAAAATCCACTGGGAAAATAAACAAGCAATTCACAGAAGAAAAACAACGTATACAACTAAGGTTTATAAACTATAAGAAACATTTTCACTTTTATCCACACTTGTAAACTTCAGAAGAGTGAGACATTTTAATTGTTTCAAAAACGAAAAGGTGTTCTGACATTTTTATTGTTTTGAGAAAAACTATACCTAAGATCTAGAGAAGCATTTAGAAAATACATTGTAAATTAAAATATATATGAACTGATTAATACTTACTTCATTATAAGAGCTTCATTATTTCCTACACTAGCCATGCTTTGTGACTTTTCATAATTTTGTTTAAAAAAGGGTTTCATGGTTCTTGGCATGAAAACAAACAAAAGTTTATTATTTACATAGATAATAAAATAATTTGACAGCAAGAGGCACCATTTCTTTAAAATGCTTAATATTTTTTCATTCTAAAATTTTAAACTTACCTTCTTACCAGGAGAAGAAGGCTTAAAAGGGCTTCCAAGTAATTCTTTCTTTTCTACCTTTTTAATTGGTGGTAAAGTTTTCCCAAATAAATAAGGATTAGTATCAAAATATGCACTTGGGTAAAGATTTAACTTGAAAGGTGTCCCTTTAATTAAACGATGATGTTCTTCATTCTCTTTCTGTAAATTAAAGAGTTTGAAATTATATAGCATTAATTACCAAAACTGATAGATGTAGAGTTGAATTTTCTCTTAAATTTTAATATACGCATTCATATTTTTTAAAACATTCCTTTGTTATGTTCTGTTTTTATGATATAAAATATGCTTACTTATAACAAACACAACTATGATTGTTCATTTTGAATATAAATTTATTTGAAGTATAGAGATCTATTTATCACTTGAACAAATCTATATTAATCATCTGGGTAATACGATGTAGTAAAAAAAGACTGGTCTTTAATTCAAACCCTAACTCCATCCTGCTTTTCAGCATTTCTCAGGGACTCTGGGACCCTTTTAGTGTCATATTTTCTTCAACTGTCAATGAGAATAATATCCACATACCCCCCATGCTGTTGTAAAGATTAAGTGAGATTATGTCTATAAAGAACCTGGTATATGGTAGGCCCTCAATAAAAGTTTTGACTTCTAAGAATGAGGAGTACTTACTTTTCACATTATAACATTTTTATATTACAATATTATTAGCTACTTCATACTCAAGCAAAACAGAGGTCATTTTGTTCCCTCCTATATCACAATCTTCTCTATAGGACAATATAAAGCATAAAAATCACTGTTAATATAGTAGAGAAAGTTTTCATGTTATGAAATATAGATTGAAAAAGGCAACTATAAAGTGAATGCTGACATTTTTTTACTTTTGTCAAATATGAAATCTGGTATTTCATCATTCGACAGAAAACTGAAAATGCCTGGTAAATGAAGTCTAAAATGGTTAATTCAGAGAAGATGGTTTTTCATTACTATGAACTCTACTGTAACACTTATCAGAAGTTTTCACTCTTTTTGGATTTTTCTCTTGCTTTTGCTTGTCTTCTTCTTCAGCCTGGAGAATTTCACCCCTTTTTGGTGATCTCCTCTCCCCTCGCCCACATCACAATGGTACTAATAACATAACCATTCCATTTATTCTTCAGGGCAGTGTTTCTGAAATTTTCATTTTCACAAATCACATCATAATTTATTTAAATTACAAATTACTGAGCTCTTCCCTCAGAGATTTCTGATTCTACTGGTCTGCTGTATAGCCCATTAATCTGCAGTCATATCAGTTACCCCAGGTGTTTCTAATACAGGTTATCATAAGGCAATGCTTTAAGATTCGCCTTTTACTAGAATATTGAATTTATTTTACCAATCACTGCCCTAGAGTATTCCGTTGAGTTCTGTTCAGTATATGTGTGTGAGGAAACTGATCAAAAGCGAAAAAAGAATCACATAAGAAGATTAGAGGTAACAGTCTCCAGCTCTCTCACAGAGCTGGGATAAGTGCTGGTTCCATCAGCTCTGCTAGAAAACATGATTCCCAGGGCACCAAGTAGAGTACACAGAAAGGTCGTGCCTCAGTAATAAGGAAGAATTAGCTCTATATTGAGCACTACTCCCATCCCACCTAACAAATCTTAAAAGAAGACCTGATAAAAATCAAACTGTTTCTGACTAATTTAACTGCATCCCAGAACAAAGCCCAAGAATAGTTATGAGAATACATAAATATATAGCACTCAACAAGGTAAAATTCACAGTGCCTAACATCCAGTCAAAATTACTAGTAATGCAAAGAGGTAGAAATATATAACCCATAATAAGAAGAAAAATCAATCATTCAAAATCAACCAAGAACTGACACAGACATTAGAATTAGCAGAGGAAATTAAAACAATAATTATAACTGCATTCCATATGCTCATAAAGTTGAGACATGTAAGATATAAAAAAATACTCAAATTGAATTTCTAGGAAGCAAAATCACAATGTGAGAGATTTAAAATACACAAAATGGGACATGGTTCCATAGTGTAGTGGTTAGTACATCTGCTTTACATGCAAAAGGTCCTGGGTTTGCACCCCAGTGGAGCCACGGTCCATAGTCTATGGCCACGCCACCCTGAACAAGCCTGATGTCTGATCTTGGAAACTAAGCAGAGTAGGGCCTGGTTAGTACCTAGATGAGAGGCCACATAGGAAGACCATGTGCTGTAGGTATAAATAATAAAATAATAAAATAAAATAAAATACACAAAACAGCATTAACAGCATATTGAACAAATACAGAAGAATATATTAGTGACCTTGAAGACAGCAATAAAAACTATCCAAAATGAAATACAGGAATTTCCAGTCAAGATGGTGGAGTAGGTAAATGCTATATTTGCCTCCTTTCACGTAAAAATTATGACTAAACTACAAAGCAACCATCACTGAAACCTACCTGAGGTCTAGCTGAACAGAAATACAACTAAGGACATACAAAAGAGGCCACCTCAAGACTAGTAAGAGGGGAAGAGATACAGAACTGATCTGGTCCCACAATTGCATGTGGTGGTTTAGAATCAAGAGGGTTATCTTGGCTGTGGAGGTCCCCTCAGAGAAATGAGGGGTCCCAGCCCCACAACAGGCTCCCCAGCCCAAGGTTACAATGCTGGAGAGAGAGGTCCCCACAACTTCTGGCTGTGAAAACCAGTGGAGTTTGTGGCTGAGTGAGACTGAGAGCTGCAGGGATCCCAGGCATTCCTGTTGGATGGCCTATGCCTGTACTTACTCATTGACAAACTCACTTGCTCTGAGCTCCAGCGCTGGGACAGCAACTTGAGAAGCACCAGGGATATACAGGGAAGAGCTGAATGGTCTGGGGCGAGGGCTGGAGTGGCAGCTTTATTCCAGAAAGAAGTGAAAGTGGAAGCCACTATTCCTTTATTGGGCCCTCCCCTCAACCAGCGTGCAAAGCAGGTGGCCATCATATCTGAGTCTTTATCAACCTGGCTAACTCTGGTCACCCTATCCTGGTGACTCCCTGAGACCTTGCCCCAACCAAATTATGGGCCCACCCAAGCCACATCTGGTGGCTTTTTCATATAAAAGGCCTACTTGGCTCATGCCGTGGACTTTCCTAAAATCTCTCAAAAGTTCACAAAACCCAAACAAGCAGCATCTGGCCTCTGAACACCCCATACCTCTTGCTGAGCAGCAACATGCCCAGAACTAGTAGCAGCTAGCCTCAATTTGTAACTTGGCCTTTCGAGGCATCTCAAAGCCCAATATGGGTGGTGATCATATACAGATTGCTTGGTGGCTCATACCAGGTAACCCTGGGAGGGGAGGAGCTTCAGACCAAGCCAGAGCACTATCTGGGGCCACATCTGGGGATGACACACCCAGAGGACAGACTGGGCAGGAACCAGAGCCCTACTAATGTAAATTTTGCTCCATAGGGTCAGCCTCTATACAACAGCTCCTCCACTGCAGTCATTGGCCAGTTGTCACAACTAATCAGCCTAGAAGTCAAAACCTTCTAGTGATGTGCAAACTGCAAACAAAGTTCAACTACAGTAGGAAGGCACACACATTCCATACAGGGTATATACTTGAAGCACCCAGCTCAGGTGACCATGGAGACTGTGCCCATAGGCCCCAGAGGACACCTACTATAGAAGGCCACTCTACTAAGACCAGGAGATGTAGCAGCCCTACCTAATACACAGAAGCAAACATGGGGAGACAACCAAGATGAGGAGACATAGAAATATATCACAAACGAAAGAAAAGAATAAAGTGCCAGAAAGAAAGAAACTAAGCAAAGTGGAGACAAGCAATCTACAGATGCAGAGTTCGAAACTCTTGTTATAAGAATACTCAATGAACTTAGGGGAACAGAGATGAACTCAGTGAGAACTTTAATAAAGAGATAGAAAACATAAAAATGGAGATAGAAGACATAAAAAATAACCAGTCAGAAATGAAGAATACAATAACCAAAATGAAGAATACCCTAGGAGGAATCAACAGATTAGATAAAGTAAGGGATCTAATCAGCGATTTAGAAGGAGCAGAAAATATCCAATTAGAAAAAAAGAGTCCAAAAACATGAGGATAGTTTAAGGGACCTCTGGGACGATATTAAGCATACCAATATTTGCATCATAGGGGTACCAGAAGGAGAAGAGATAGCTCAAGGGGTTGAAAACCTATTTGAAGAAATAATGATGAGAAACTTCTTTAACCTGACAAAGAAAAGAGACATACAAGCCCAGGAAGCACGTAGAGTCTCAAACTAGATGAACCCAAAAAGGTTCACTCTAAGACACAGGAAATAATTAAAATGACAAAAGTTAAAAACAAAGAGAATCTTAAAAGCAGCAAGAGAAAAGCAGTTAGTTAATTACCTACAAGGGAGCTCCTATAAGACTGTCAGCTGATTCTCAACAGAAACTTGGCAGGCCAGAAGGGACTGGCAGGAAATATTCAAAGTGATGAAAAGTATGAACGTACAACCAATATTGCTCTGCCCAGCAAAGCTATCATTTAGAATTGAAGGACTGATAAAGAGCTCCCCAGACAAAAAAAAAAAAAGGTATAAAGGAGTTCATCAACACCAAACCAAGATTACAAGAAATGTTAGAGGGACTTCTTTAAGAAGAAGCAGAAAGATATAAAATATGAATAACAAAATGGCAACAGTATCTATCAACAATTACTTTAAATGTAAATGGATTAAATCCTCTAATCAAAACATAGTGGGTAGCTAAATGAATAAGAAAACAAGACCCTTTATGCTTCCTACAAAAGACTAACTTTAGATTGAAAGACACACACAGCCTGAACACTAAGGAATGGGAAAAGTTATTTCTTGAAAATGGAAACAAACAAAACGCTGAACAAAATAGACTTTAAAACAAAGGCTATAACAAGAGACAAAGAAGGACTCAATAATCCCACTTCTGAGTATTTACCCAAAGCAACTTAAAACACTAATTTGAAAAGACATATGCATCTAAATGTTCATTGTAGTATTACAATATGGAAGCAACCTAAGTGTCCAACAATAGATAAACGAATAAAGAAAAAGTGGTACATATATACAATGGAATATTACTCAGCTATAAAAAAGAATGAAATCTTACCATTTGCAACAACATATGGACCTACAGGGTATCCTAAGTGAAATATGTCAGACAGAGAAAGACAAGTACTATATGATTTCATTTATAGGTAGAATCTAAAAAACAAACAAAATAGAAAAAAAAACTCATAGATACAAAGAATAAATTGATAGTTGCCAGAGGGGAGGGTGATAGGTAAAAAAGGGATAGGGATTAAAATGTACAAACTGTTGGTTATAAAAACAATCACTGAGATATAAAGTATAGCATAAGGAATACAGTCAATAACACTGTAATAGCTGTGTATGGTGTCAGATGGGCACTAGATTTATTGACATGATCACTTTCTAATATATATAAATGTTTAATCACTATGTTGTATAACTGGAACTAATATAATATTGTATTTCAACAGTAAATTTTTTTAAAAAGCTCATTTTGGAAAGAACTAAGAAGATCTATAGCAAGATGTGGAAACATAATATCAAAATGTAAAATTATCACAATTCATAAACGTCAGTGTGCTAACGCCCTAGTTATACAAATAGATAAAACAAAATAAACCATAATTAGATCACAAGTGAGGGAGTGATGTCAGAAACATGGCAGAGTGAGAGACATCCCCAGATCTCTCCCCTTGAAATCACAACAAGTTGAACACCTAAAACTCAACAAAAAATGCCCAAACTGCACACCAGCATGTCTGAGAGTGGGGTCTGCACGTAAGAGCTACCACAGGTCAGAACCCCAGGTGTTGGGCGGTGGACTGGGAGAAACAAGGAAGCTTCCTCTCACAGCCCAGCTCTCTGAAGGAGGAGAGAGTGGGGAGAAAGTGAGGTGAGTTCCCTGAACATCCCTTCCTGGGAGTGCTGTGAGCTCCAAGCGACCAGCAGTGCCCAGTCATCATGACAAAAAGCAGAGAAGTGGGGACAGTGGAGAAGTGGGGATGGTGGATAAACAACAGCTGATTTTTACCAGCCATGGTTGCAAAACCAAGGCTGAGCCACAGCCTGCATCCCCCAACCCACAACATCATCCAAGACGGAACACTGCGGAGCCCCAAGAGAATCTGAGCAAACACTACCGAAACTGTCGCTAATGCTCACAGGGACTGAGACTGAGGGTAGTGAGCATGATTAAACATCTATAAGGGGGAAAAAAAGCATTATTAAGACTTTATATAAAGCAGGGATCCAAGAGTCTTTGATGCTACCTACTGAAAACCAAAATAAAAACATCTTCTTTGTAATAGGCTAAAGAGAGGCCTTTATATAATAAATCTTTCTGGATAAAAAGCAAAATACACCTTCATTGATGCCTAGGTGGAGAAATAGTCCATTAAACACCATGATCAACCAAGATGACAAGGCCTCTCAAAAAGAAAGAGAAAAATCTCCAGAAAATAAGCTTATAGATATAGAAATATGTGAGTTAAATGAGACCATAAGTGAATTCTCTAAGTAAATTAATTGAGAAAGTTTGAAAATAGTTAAAATAGTTAAAATTACCTTATAATTTAGTTTTGCTGCATCGTAGAAATCAGCAGAGTGTGAAAACTGTTTACCTATGGTAACATTTGCATAGCTAAGGGATGAAAAGAGGTAATAGTGATTTCAGGGTTAGGCAATTTTAAATTTTATTTTTTAAGTTCAAAGCAGTCAGTATTAACGTATTAAATATATCTTACCCATATCCAGTTCCTTTTTTTCCTGGGTTTGTGTATAAATTCTTTCCAGGTGCCTCATATTTTTCTTTGGGTTTTAACTGTGCACTGAAGAATGGGATTGGACCACCTATTGTTCCATAGTAGCTTCCTAATCCAGATCTTAAATACAGTTAAAAGAAAATG
The DNA here is from genome assembly GCA_004027375.1 of Macroglossus sobrinus. Lineage (NCBI taxonomy): Eukaryota > Metazoa > Chordata > Mammalia > Chiroptera > Pteropodidae > Macroglossus > Macroglossus sobrinus. The sequence goes on from PVKZ01000440.1 coordinate 51,433, forward strand.
GCAAAGTTTGTGTTAGATACATTTTGCCACGATTCATTAAAAAAAGAAAAAGATTGAAAAAGGAGCACTATGTATGCAATGGAATTGACTCGTCTAACTTTGATGAGAGAAAACAATATTTATTAGTTTTTAATCCAATTTACCCCATTTTTCAAATTTGGAGATGTTTTTCATGTATATGCTTATTTTAAATGTTTCATATAAATAAAACTTTGTAACTTCTAGGAAGTTAAAGTAGTTTCCATTAATTCAGTTAATTATAACAATAAATAGACCCTTTTGTGTTTTTAAATAAATGTCTAGGCACTTTATGGCAAGTCAGCTAATAAATGGCTAATTCCTTCCGACCAACCACTCACTAGAAACTATACTTTCAAAATGTATTAGTATTGTTTCCACTGTTAAAGGCAAACAAGAGCTCATGAAATTTTATTGATTTTCTTATTACTTTACTACAGAAAAAAATTAACAAAAAAAATATTTTCTTCAAGTTTAATGTCAAATTTTCTGGGCCCATAGTATATAGTTAATCATTAAACCATTTATCATTCAGCAGTCTATTTTAACAAATATTTTCTTTAAAATTTTCATAATAAAAAGGATAACTAATGTTAGCAATAGTTGTAGTCTCTAATTTCCAACTTATCACTGAACAAGTTTTAAAAATCAGAAAATGGTCTCTAAGTCATATAAAACCTTATCATCAAAACTGGACACTGTTTATGCATTTGAATTATAAATTTCAAAAACTAGAAAGATATCTACATTGATTACTTATTATCTCTAGCCTACAAATAAAGGTTCCATTAGAAGATATTCATTTTCATTAATTACTACTTATAAATATGTCATAAAATTCTAAAATACAATAAAGAAATAAAGCAAAGACATCAGAGAAAAGGGCAATTACACACAGGTATAACCTAAATAGAATGTGACTTAATGCAAGTATTAAATATCAGTACATTTAAAATTTATTAAATGCCTATGGTTCCATCATTTAGTGTTGAATAAGTACCAGTATGAAGGTTTCATATTTTACCACCAATCACACTTTTTGGAAACATTTTCTGTATCCCATTAAATTACAGCTGTTTTTCACATATTTGTGAGCTTTAAAAAGAAAGGAAAACAAGTCTAACTATAAAACTGTTCATTACTTCTTGGCTGACAAACAAATATAAGCATATTATAATCTAATGTATCATGGCAGCAATTCCCAAATATTACCACAAAAGGTTAAATAAAGATCACAGTAGGAAAAAATTAAGGTTAAATATATATGTTACATATAAAGAAAATTAAGCAATGACCCCGAAAATGCATGTTTGAATTTATATCTAAGGAGAAAATAAAGACTCCTTCCCCAAAAAAATAATAACAAAAATAAATAATTCAAACCTATCCAAAGTGTGAAAATGTAGAAAAAGACTAAATTACACTAAAAGAAAAGAATTCCCACTCTTAATAAAAACTTAGTAATTTTGATTTAGGAGATTGAAGCTTTACTAATTTTGAGAAATTACCACAAATAAAGACAATATTAGCCCTCAACCAATCCTCATCTGTCATAAATTCTAAATTGAGAGATTGACGTTGAGTGTAAAGTAACACCATATTACAAAGCTTAGCTATATCATATGGTATAACGTAGGCTGTATGGTTTTATTTGTTTAATGATTAAAAAAATAAATCTTCACATTGACAACTGTTACAACTAAAATATTGTTAAAACCATGCATGTATCTTCACAATGATTTTTTAAATAATATTATCTTTGATAAATTATTTCTTTATCAAAAAAAGACTTCTCCTAATTTTACATTTTTTAGTTTCAATTTCACTTTTTTAATTCTTGTAAAAGTTTTTAAAGCAGAAATAGTCAAGAGAACAGATATGATATTCCAAGGTGATTTTTCTCCTAAACTGACTACTATTGCCAGGTTTTTGATCAAATGTGTTTTCATTATTTAGTTGGCCTTTATTACATATACTAATAGAGAATGGTGACATAGATTATCCAAGGTTTAAAGTGATAAAGAGAATCAATAAAAATTACTTGTCAACCTAAATCATCCAATAAAACTGTCCCCACTTTAGACAAAATCTAAAAATCACAGTTTTAAAATGAATCATGTATAAGTAAGTCCAGTGGAAAAAAATACTTTAGCTAGAGGAGAGAAAGGAGCAGGAGATGTATTTTAAGACTTTTCTCCTAAACACTTACGGCTTTTTATCTCCATTACTAGGGAGGAAGGCTTTGCCTAGATTTTTTTTGGCTTCTTCCATCATATGCCGTCTCCTCACTTGATTCAGACTTACGTAGCTTTCACCTTCAAATATCCTTACAAAATGAGGGTCAAAATAACCTGCCTGGAGATCTGACATTTCTTTGGATCCCCCAGGTAGCATCTGTTTATTTTTGCTTGCAGCTTCATTAAAGGGTCCTTTAAAAATAAATTAGGATCATCATAATTTTGAGCTACTAGTAATTAAATAACATGAAAAATAATTTAGAAATGTTTCAAAATGTGATCTGAGACTTAAAACACTGTTTCAAAATGTCCACTGAAAGTTCTGTTAAAGGCTATGTTGACAATATGACCTAAGACATTTTCATTAAACATTTTTATAATTAGATTAAGCTCCTGGTTATAGACTCTAAATTTCAGAGCTGGAAGAGATGTGAAAGGTTATCTAATCCAATGCTTCCCCATCTACATACTGGGAAACACTGTAAGAGATGTCGAAGGGTGAGAGAGAGAGAGAGAGAGAGAGAGAGAGAGAGAGAGAGAGAGAGAGAGAGAGAGTGTGTGTGTGTGTTTAGGTTAAAGAGAAGGGTGTTCCATATTCAGGCTGAAGCAGTTCTCCTCCTGGGTACATACTCAAGACACATGAGCTTCTATATCCACTAAAAGACATGAACAAGAATGTTCACAGCAACTTCATTCAAATAACCAAAAACAAGAAACAGCTCAAAGGTCCATCAACAGAACAGATAAACTGTGGTATATTGACAAAGTGAAATATTAGTAGCATTGTAATTTTTTAAAAGGCTGTTTTTGTGAATATTTAGAATCTAGTTAAATTCAATTTGGGAAGTCCTTCAGTAATGTGAAGAATTTTTTGAAGTGCAAACAGTGCTTAAATCAACTGGTTATTTAAATCTTAATCTGTGTCACAGATTTTTTTTAACTTAAATTATTGAAAAGTAATGTATTTACATGGCTTCAAATTTAACAGTATAAATATTTTTGCAATAAATCTTCCTGCACACTTGCACTCAATTCCTTACCCACAGGCATTATGATATTAGTTTTCCAGAGAATGTTTACACACGTTCCAATAAACATTTTCATATATATTCTTCTCTATTTTTAATGCTTAGAGTACTATATTACTCTACTATCCTGTATCTTGATTTTTTTATTTAATAATTTATCTTGGAGATGTTTTATATCAGTGTATTCTTTCTTCTTGCTACATAGAAGTCACTGAAGAGCCAAAAAAATTGTTTTAAGTTTATTTTTCAATTGCCATTTATATAAATATTATATTCATTTCAGGTGTATAATATACTGATTAGACCTTTATGTACCTTATAAATAATCACCCCAATAAGTCTCATACCCATCTGACATCATACAAAGTTATTACAATATTATTGACTATATTTACTATCCTGTACTATACGTGACATGACAATTTTTTCCCCAGCTTTAGTGAAGTATAAGAGACAATGAGTTGCTCATCTTTCCATTGTACAATTTAACGAGTTTTTTCCAATTACAGTTGGCATATGATAATATATTAGTTTCGGTTGTACAACATAGTGATTAGAGATCTATATAACTAGTACCCTAGATCTATAAATCTAGTACCCCTCTTCCCTCTCACATATTTTTTACAACACTGTTGAATAGCCAAAAATTTAAATGAGATTTAAAATGTTTATTTACTTTATGACCCTTCTAAAAATCCCTCAACTATTCCATTATCATTTCATTTTTCAAGAAGGAATCCTGGAGGGCCTTTTTGGATGCAAATGTAAATGATATTGGCATAGTGGAATGTCCTATCTAAGGGGGGAAAAAAGCTAAAAACAAAATATTTGGGAGAAAACTGCCATGAGCCCTTGGAAAGAAATAAAATTACCTATGAGAGGAATATATGAAGGTAGGGTAGTACAATATGAGCTTCCTGCTCTTATAAAATTAAATCTTCTTACATCTATTGAAATTTCACAAGTTTATTCAACTTTAGAACTAATACTTTAAAAAAGAAAATTTAACTACTAAATCCAAATTTTCATATAGGAAATGTCCATTATCAGGTTGTAAAGAAAACCAAATATACTTACGATTAAATCGTGTCACATATTTATCACCAACAGTAATATATTCCATTTCACTGAAGAGGCCAATCCTCTCCATATCAGTTTTCCCACCTTCTGCAGGCATGGTTGCGTCTTGTGGTGGTGTTCTCTATAGAGGTAACTTCAAAAGGTTCCTTAAGACTACTTCTTTTATAGCTAAATCCTACTTTGTGTTGAAAAATACAGGAAGGAAAGTTTAGGAAAATGGTGATTATTAAATTTCAGTCCTAATTACTTTCAGTCTATAAGTTAACATTCACTATAAAACAAGTCACAAATTATATAAGGAAAGAATCTACTTTGTGGGACTGAGGGAGAATAATGAGATTCAAAATTATCACCATGAACGCTCCCCAACTCTCCAGGTGAAATATCCACAAATTATGAAATATGTATGATGGCACTGTTGCACTGCCATTCATCTGTTGTAAATGATAAAATTATTACTGCATAGTGTGGTATACTGTGTAAACAACACCTTTTTGAGTTCAAGTTAGATTTAAAAATAATAAATACATAAAGTAGACATTTTCAGTTTAGATCAAATGACTTAAACATACCGCATTGTCTCTCATATTGAAAATTATAAAAGCTTTTCAGACGGCACAATACATACAGGTATTACCCTATAGTACCTGAGTTTTTCCAAGTTTAATGGAGGGAGAGAACAATTGTCTAGGCAAGATAAAAACAAAGAAAAACAAAACAAACACAAATCCACGATGAATTCAAAGTATTTGTTAAAGAGTGGACTACAACTGAGTTTTCTTTTGAAATATCATATTAAACATGCAAGTATTTATTTAGATATTTTTTTCAATTAGACATGTTCTGAAAATGAGGACCAAAAAAAAGCAAGACTACTTGTCTCCATTTCATCAGCATATTTTTAAAGCATCAATTAGATCTAGGCACTGAGCATATGTACATTAGTGAATAGATCAAACACTGGGTTTATGCCTTGAATTTCCAGCAAGCTGTTTCAATGACACTAAACTTGCACATTGGGAACTGTGAATTCATTTGAACATAAATATTTGCTAATGTTTAACAATATCAAAGGAACAAGTGAACATTCCATTTAAACTAAAGCATAAGAAAATACAACCCCTTCCTTCTATTCCACCTCTTCCTTTGATCAAGTATGCTTTAAAACTAGATGTCACTTAGGCTGCACAACTTGGATTCGCCTTGTATTTCAAAGCTCTATCCTCACTGCCCAACCGCAAAGCCTTCGTGTGCTGCTACAGGGGCTCCTAAGGCCGCTATCACGCTCATTTGTCATCATGCCCCACCCTCACACTCCCTGGCACCTGGGTTCCACTTGTCTTCTTTGAGTTCTCAGGTCAGGCTCTCTCCAGCCACAGGACCATGGCACATGCTGTTTCACTTTGGGAATGTACTGTGCCAACCCTTTTCGTTCTCCCAATTATCACTGAGCCTTCGTATTGTTTAGTTCATTAATCAGTTCTTTAATTTCCTCTATCAAAACGCATGTACTTCTTTCTTCAAGCCCCCACCATGGTTATCTAATAGGCTGTTATTTTACATCCGTTGTGTAGAGATCCTTTAATTAACAACTGTTCCCCTCCCCCCGCCCCCTGAATTGTTGGCTCTACAAAGGCAGGAACCGTGGTATGAGCTCGGTTTTTTATCACCGCATTCCCAGAGTCTGCGCAGCGCCTGGCACACAGCAATGCGAGCCTCAGAGCGAAGGAAGGAGGGATGGCAAGAAGTTGTTGCCTTGAATTTTTCCACTACTTAACTCTTCTTGAGCAATATTTACAAAATCATTCATTCATTTAGCAGGTACTTTGCAAAACCCTCCTCTGGGTAAAGCTCGCTGGTAGAAGCTAAGAAGAATGAGATTTTAAAAGGCATACAAGCTACCCCTAGAGAGCTTACACTCGGTAGACAAGAACATAAGTATAACACAAGTGGAAAATGATGGCGTCCCTTCGAAAGGTATGAATAAAGTGCCTTGGGGGTACACAGGCGGGGGGGGGGGGCAGAAAACTTCTGGCTTAGGTGAGGAGGAAAAGATTTCCCATTATGGAAATGGAGGCTGGAAGTAGGTAGGAATCTAAAGGGCAACACCCGGCGGCCGCGAAGACCAAGTCACCTCTTCGAAGGGTACCCAATCTGACAACTGAGATCAGACCATCTCAGCCCCAGTCGGGGTTTACCCAGCTGCAAGAACCACGAGGTCTGCACGACACCCTCGCGCAAGCGCTTTCCCCGCGGGACCTTGCTGCGAAGAGCCGCCACACGTTCAGCAGCACTCTGTTTGTGTTTATGATGGCGTATTGCCTCGGATACGGGAGTGTCCATTTCAAGTACGCTAGGGGAAGAAGTGTGAAGAGCTCGAATCTGCTTCGAGGAACACACAGACTTACGAGCTTACGATAAGAATATCTCATTATCTACCCACGAGGAGCTGTACCGTGGTACGCCCCATGACGTACTGCCGGGCATGTTGGGAGTTGTAGTCGACCTTCCCGGGCCCCGCCCCTCAGTGACGTCCCTTCCAGGCTAGCCTCCTGGACCCTGGGCGGACGTGTGCGCCCCTGTCAGCGCCACGCAGCAGACATGGTGAGTACATCTGCTCGCTACCGACTTCAGCGTTTCCCCTCGGACTTCGGTAGCCGCCAGGAGTAAGGCTTCACAGCCTTTGAATGGAGCTGGTCCTACGGGGATCACGATGGCAGCTGTGAACCCCGTGGTCTGAGTCGTCCTCTTGGCCTCCTCGCTGGGACTGGAGGGACACTGCCCCGGCACAACCTTGAAGGCCCCTAGCTCAGCTGCGTATTGACGCAGGCTTCCTGCACCTTGTAAATCTGTATTGAGAAGGAGGGATTGATTATTCAGCGTTTTTGAAGGTTTTGAAGAAGGATTGGACCTGGGAAAGATATGAATAATTTTCTACAGATACTCTATACCTTTAGTTTCCATGCGTCACACTTCTGGTTTCCTTTCTGATTGCTCAGCCAGGTCCTCCAATCCCTATCCTACCTGTGGTGGTGTTCATTAGGATATTTTTCTTTATATCCTGTGGTTCCTCCTAAATTTGTATCCCCAGCTCAGAACCGTATTCTGAGTTTCAGATCCACGTATCTACTACTGTACCTCCACTTGGATAGATCATATGTATTTCAACCCAGCAAGTTCAAAATATTCGTCATTTCCACCGTCCCTGGTCCCACACTTGCCCTCCAGTGATCTCCACCTCAGTTAATTGTGCCACCACCCACCCTGTTGTACATCCAAAAACCTGGAAATCATCTTTGATCAGTAATCAAGTCCTATGGATTCTAACAAATGGCCCAAAATTGTCACCCTCTGAACTCTTATCATCCTTGTCCCTTCAACTACCATATGTAACCATCTGCGAGAATCTCTTAATGGTCTTTTAAGCAGGCCTTCCCCAATCTGTGCCCCTGCCTGGAATGGGCTCTCCCACCTCCACCCCATCTTTCCTTTGGAATTATTCATACTCATACCTACCAACCCTTCTGATCTCAACTTAAATATTATTTCTTCAGAAGTCTAGGGAGAGTCCAGTACTCTCACATATGACCTTTTATTGAATCACAATAACCATATAAGTGGTATATTGTTCCAATTTTACAGAAAACAGACTTGAGTGATTGATATTGTGCAAAATCATACAGTAAGTCAGAGTTAAATTTGCTCTTGCCTGTTTTCAGCCTTTATCTTCAATATTCTTCATTATCATTAAATATTTTTTATTCAAATGTGTGTATAATATTTTGTACGGTAGTATTGTTCTGTATTTCATCAAGTTATTAAGAGCTATTTAGGTGGTTTTATTTATTTGATATGATGAACCAGAGTATGCTTAAGTGGACAACATTAAAGCTAAATTTGTCTTCAACTTTCTTGATTATTTCCTTAGAATAAATTCCTAGAAGCAGAATAGCACAAAGGTTGTGACCTTCCAACAGACATATGGAATAAATAAAATCAGTCACCCTTAAAAAATGTGACAAGGGATTTGTAAATTAGAAAAATAATAATAGTAACTACTTCATAATGTTCTGAGGATCAGAGTTAACATATGTCCAGTCAGTTAATATAGTGACTTTTACATTTTAACAGTTTAGTAAATATTAGTAATTATTTATTTCAGAATATGGTCTTACTTTATGGTGTGGTTTCTCAGCCTCTTTGAGACACATTTTGAGAATCTAATGAAATCTATCTTTGAAACCTCTTTCCAGAGGTTCACTTCCTACTCTCCCCTACCTTCAACAAAATGATACATTTTATTTGTCATATGTCATCAACTACCTGAAACTCAGCGTTTGGACCCAAATTAAGAACTGCTGATAGATTCAATTTTACAAGTGCTGATTTCCATTTATAAGTTGCAAATATTTTTCTATGTTAAATATTCTTGTAAAGCATGATTTTTTTATGGCTGTATAATAGTCATAATTATTTAAGCCATCACTGCTGTTGACATTTAGGTTAACATCTTTATATACACCTGAATCTTTGTGTTTTGCAGATGTCCTTAGCCTAATTCCTAAATGCAGAGTCACTACTCTAAGAATATGAATATAAGTCTTTGATTCATATTGCCACATTGCCCTATGAAGAATTCTACAGTTCATACTCCCACCATTAGTGATTTTTCATTTCTTGTTATCATCTTGACCACCGGATAGATTCAGTATATTTGTCACATTCTTAAACTAGTTTTCTATCATTGATGTTTTCATATCATTGTAAAACCCATTGTTAAAACTGTAATTTAGAAATATTGCCTTACAGCAATGATCCTCAGTTTTTTCCCATTAGAATCACTGGCGTGGAGGAGCTTTTAAGATTCCCTGTCCCTAGATCCTGCTCAGACCAATTAATCAGGTGCAACCAATTAATCAGAAGCTCTAGGTGCAGCCCAGGTATAATATTTTAAGTTCCTCAGGTGATTTCAGTGTTGAACAAAAGTTGAGAACCCCTGATTTAGAATTTAGGGTGTTTCATTTTGTTTTTCTCTGTAAAACAGAATCAACTCATAATTTGAAAAGTCAATGTTAATTAACACCTGACCTAAATTCACTTTGATTCAAATTTATATGAGGATGAATTTTTGTTTTACAATGGAATTTTTTGTTTTATTTGTCTTAGGTAACTTCAGAAACTGTGGATATACTCTTCCGAATAAGAGGAGGCCTTGATCTAGCTTTTCAGCTAGCTACTAATGACGGTAGGTCTGCCAAAAAACTGTCCTTTTTGATTATAAAGTTGATGATGAACTATATTGAGATTCTCATCAGTTTGCAAATGAAACTGAGTGAGAGGTAGGATAAATAAATTGTCTAAGGTCATATAGTTAGTAAGTTATTTAAATTAGATTTAAACTTGGACACTGTGCTCCAACACCACCACTAGCCTAGGGGCTCTTCTGTGAAAATTAGAAAAAAGATGTTAGTAGTAGTAGATTAATTTTGAAAATTTTATGCTGAGTTAAGGAAGCCAGACACAAAATGCCTCTTGATGTGTGATTCCATTTATATGAAGGTCCAGAATAGGCAAATCTACAGAAACAAAAAGCAGATAAATTACTGCCCCCTGTAAGTGTAGAAGGAATGGGGAGTGGCCACTGATAAATACAGGATTTTTTGGCGGGTGATGAAATGTTCTTGAACAGGTGATATCATTGTGAAACCCTGTGAATATACTAAAAACAACTTTACATGTTAAAAAATAAATTTTGTGGTCTGGATCTTATCTCTTTTTTTTTTTAAAGGCAAGAAAGTTTTTTATGATCATTGAATCTGGGGAATGGATACTTCTGCTTTTGTGTATTTAGAAGCATTCAGGTTGAAAAGTTTTAAATTTTTCTCATCAACTTCTTTTTATATTCTTTTAATTTAGAAATTTTTATCAAGAAAGCACTAAAACATGTGCTGAGTGACCTGTCAACCAAACTTTCTTCAAATGCACTGGTGTTCAGAATTCGCCACAGTTCAGTGTATATATGGCCTAACAGTGACATAAACAGCATTCCAGGAGAACTGACTGATAGTTCTGCTTGTAAGAACATAATGCGCTTTATTCAGTGAGTATGTTTGAAGATTGCTAGAAATGTTTTCAAAACATCTTTCATGTTATAAACATCTTTGTGTATTAAAAATTTAGATTTGAACAAGAAGACACAAAACAAAAATTCATGAGAAAGAAAGACAAAAAGTTATCAGACATGGTAAGTGAATCACTTGTCCTTTTAGTGGTAAAAATTTTAAATCCTTGAATTTGGAGTTGAATGAGATTTTAGGGATTATTTAATCTATCTCTTAGTTTTTTACAGAGCAGGTTATTGAGATCCGGAAAGATAAGTGATGTGCAGAAGCTACCTCTCTGTTTTACATATCTAAACTTCTGTCCCATTATAATACTTATTTTAAAAAATTTTGAATACTTTCTTTGTTCTCACAAGAATAAAACAGCTCAAGTACATTTACACAAAGTATTTAAAAAATAAATAAAAAGCAATCATTCTGAAACATGACAGTGACAAATTATGTTGTATGAGATAGTAAATAATAAATGATTTACTTTTCTTCACACTGTTCTTGGTTCTCTTGATTTTTGAACCATTATGAGTACCTTCCTGCCATGTGCCACAAACTTTGCCAGACATTGCAGATAAAAAATGGAGCTATTTCTTCAAGGCAGGAAGTTGTATGAAATTAATTTACCTTAGTGTTTTTCCAGGTTGGTAGGGGAAAATAGTGTGGATGCAAGGTTGGAGAGGTGGGCAGGGGACAGTTCAGAAAAAGCTCAAATAAAGTAGTAGCTATGGTAGCTATGGTAATAGAAGAGAAAGGAAACAAGAGATATTAAAGAGATAAGATGGATTACACTTGGAAACTAATTGGATATCGGATGACCAGTTTCTTGCTTTGGTAAAAATGGAAGTTGGTGAAGACATGAGGTCAGTTTGGCACATGAGCTGTTAGTTTTACCAATTTGGAGTATAGACAGAAATTGTGGGCTATAAATAATTATTTGAGAATTGCTAGTAGGTGGAGCTTGACATTTTGAGGAGTACAAGTCAGTTATTTTGTAGAAAGTTCCTCAGTTTGGGTTCGTTATATTCTTCCTCATGATTAAATTCAGGTTGTGCACTGTTGGTGAGAATACCAGAGAAGTAATGTTATGTCCTTCTCAGCACATAGCATTACAGAGGCATATGCTCTCAGTTTGTTCCTAATATAGGTGATATTAACTTTGATCACTTAATGTGGTATCTTCCACTTTTCTGTACTGTGAGGGTACTAGTTTTTCCCCTTATAATTAGGAACTATCTCATGGGAAGATACTTCGAGATAATGTAATATCCTATTACTCATCAAATTTTTACCCACCATTTCTAGCACCAGTTAGTAATTTTTGCCAGAATGCAATATTAGTCTGATGAAGTGATTTTTCTGAGTGTTGATTTTTCCTTCCTTATTTATTAGATAACATTATACTGTGAGAAGAGTTTTTCCTTTACCCTATTTATCTATTTATTATCTGCACAGAAGCCTGGATTCTTATTTTATGCAATGAATTACTATTATTATTTTGATGCTCCGATTTTTCAAGATTTGGCTGATGGAAACTTCTCCAAGCTAGTTGCAGTGTTTTTTCGACACTGTATCTTTGAGTACTTCCTACCCTCTTCCATTAGCTTTTCCAGGCACTTCACGGAATTTTCCCTGTTCCAACTCAGGAATCAGCCATTTCTCCAAGGACTATGCACATGCATACATCCATACATCCATACTACTCATATATATACACACACATATAACATATACACTCATATTTATCTATGTAAATCATATGTGTACCTCCAGTTCTATTTCAAACTCACAGTTCCTAACGTTGTCCCAGGGAGAAACCGGACTTACAGTATCCTCAATATTTTCCTAAATCTGTTCAGTATACAAAAACTATTTTCAGAAGTGTTCATACCACTGTCAAAATCAAACCTGTTAGAGCTCAATATTTGTTTATAGTTCTTTGTGTCTTTAGAGCAGGATTTTATAGTTTAAAAGTTCCTTTAGTGTATGGTTATTGTATTTTGTTCACTTGATTTTTGTTTTTAATTTTTAGGTTTATACAAAAGTAGAGAGAATCATGTAATGATCAGTCTGATTTCATCTTCACTCCCCACTCACTCTCTACCTCTCCTTAGATTATTTTGATGCAGAGAAAATTTAAGATTTGAGCTTTTAAACAATTTTTCTTAATATAGTTTTGGTCCATAAAATGTCCTTTTATTTAGTGTTCACTGTACTATAAGTTGACCGTTACTGTTTATCTCTATAGCATCAAATAGTAAATATAGATCTTATGCTGGAAATGTCAACCTCTGTGGCAGCCATAACCCCCATCATTGAAAGAGAAAGCGGAGGACACCACTATGTTAATATGACTTTACCAGTTGATGCAGTTATATCTGTTGCTCCAGAAGAAACATGGGGAAAGTAAGTATATTATCGAAATACTGCTGCATTTAAATGAGGGCCTTGCCCAAAGTAATTTGAATCCATTTCTGAGTATCATATAAGCATATTCAAGGTGGTGGTTGTTATTTTTACTGTGATTTATTCCTTGTGTATTATTAAACTAATCATCTAGTAATTAAATATTTATTTGGAGAAAGTAGGGTACGAAACCTGTAGGGTTTTCCTTTTCAGAGGAAATATAGAGTTGATTTAACTTTTCATAATTTAGACTTCCTTAATAAATTTGGTCCAGTTAAGTTTTTTTTTTTTTACTATATCAAGGATATATTAACTCCATACTTTATCTTAGCCACTGTAACTCTGGTTAATGCATGTGTATATTTTCCTCCCACAGAGTTCGTAAACTTCTAGTTGATGCAATTCATAATCAACTAACTGATATGGAAAAATGCATTTTGAAATATATGAAAGGAACATCTATCATCGTCCCTGAGCCACTGCACTTTTTATTACCAGGGGAAAAAAAATTGGTAACAATTTCATATCCATCAGGAATTCCAGATGGTCTGCTGCAGGCCTACAGAAAGGTAAGACTAGTTCCTTTATTCTTAGATAAAATGACTGTCATTCATTTTATATTTAATTACATATTTCTAGTAAGTGGAAATTATTTTATGGTTAAACTTTACAGTATGGAAACAGACTATCAGTTTAATATAGCATTTAATTTCTGTTCTCCTAAAACTTTTTTAAATATTACAAATGAAAAAATATTATGGTAAACCCATATGTAACATTTTAATTATATATGCTCAATGTGGTTCATATATTCCATGAAATTTTTTATTTTTCTATAATAAAATAAATGAAAAGATGCTTAAATATATACCTAGAGCAGCTGATGAATGTTAATAAATTCTTTTTTCCTTCCATTCAAATTTGTGATAAAGACCAGATTACAGTTAGGGAATGGAAATCAGGATTTATGATAATTCTAATTAGGTTTTATGATAATATACTATCCCCACTTCCCAGGGTTATTTGAGTTTTATTAAAGGCATTTGAAGAAAACATAATCAGCATTCAAAGAAATGAGATTTACTGGCAAAATGACTAGTTTTAGAGTACCTGTTTTTGATGTGTGTTTTTGCTTTGCAACCATCAAAGTAAACTATGGGTGCATCTTCCTAATCTCTGTCCCTGAGAAGAGATATAATATTGTACCTCTCTGTAAGTGCTAGCTGAATTGACTTGCAGAGGCAACAGCTACAGGAGCTAATGACCCCATTCAAACTGCTAGAGCATATAGGAGATATGAAAAAGAAAATGTCAGACTTTTCAAGGTAACTATTACATATTTTTATACAATTGGGAATATTTTCTCATTTTAAACATGTGTGTATTTTATTTTGATGCTATATTAGTTGGTTTCCTACCACCAATTTCTACTCTGAAATTTAACCACTATCCTTTATATTTAAGTACTTTAAGCATGATTTTTCAAAATATTTTGATATAATTATGTCATTATCATTAGTTATAATTTACTCATTTTCAAGGCTATTTGAAAACCAGTCTTAATCCTGGATGTATTTTAACAGACTGTGTTATAATAAATAATTAATTTTAAATTATTGGTCTCTCTTAGCAAATTATTTTTATTTTTCTATGTTCCCTTCTAGTTTCTATCCATATGCATAAACAAAAATAAATCTTAATTGATTTTAGTTTATTCTCACCCCCTTAGACATTGGTCAATTAAATCATAAGAGTGTTTGATAACTTTTATAGCCAATACATAGATCATTTATGTTTTATATCTTTAGTTTGAGTTTATTTACCGACTAGGAATCTAAATCATTAACTTTTTTGGTCTTTCTTATGATTCTTATTTCCTTTAGGAGTTACATGATCTCTTCAATCTGCCTCATAACCGACCTTATTTCAAAAGGTCCAATGCTTATCACTTTCCAGATGAACCATACGAAGATGGTTACATTAGAAATCCACATGCTTATCTCAATCCACCTAACATAGAGACTGGTATGGTGAGTTTAATAATTATTTATGGGAGTCAATTGATCATTAATGTCATCAGTTTTTTATTTATACCCAGTGGAATTTGTAAGGATTGATCCATAATGTATGTCATCCCTAAAACATAATTTACCATCTATTTCTTTTAATAATCATTGCTTAAGATAGCAGTAATTCACAGTGTTTAAAACGGTTAGAAATAGATAATATGTACCATATTTCTCTTACTAAAATTCCATTCCCTCATTTCTTTAAAGACTTGTCCAGTTTATTTTCATTTGGAATCTGAGAAATCATGCTAATTAAGGGGATATTCTAGTCAAATCACACTGTAACAGAAGTCTGATAAAAGTACTATAACACAGGTTGCAGGGGGCAGGACTTTACTAAAGGTCACTCAAATACGGAGTATGGGGGAAGGGTTCCTGTAAGGATGCACATAGGCCAGTAAGAAAAGATCTCATGGGCATCCAAGAATAGGAATGCTTGTATAGGAATGTACAGCTGGGCCTCTTAGTACAAAGCAGCTGTGTCAGTCTTGGGCCTACATTGACTTCTTGATGGCATTTCTGCTGCTTTTGATCCTTACTGGCCTATTTTTTCCCCTTATCTTTTCTCAGCCTCATAGCTTCTATTCCTTCTGTTAGGTGAATTATTTCAGCTTGTGTATAACTTTTCCCTTCCCTTCCTCACAGCTGCTCATTGTATGCATCTGTTCAGCCTCATCCCCTGCTACTTTCTGCATGATTCATACTGCACCTCTCAATTCGAATTCCCGAGAGAGGAAAACTTGGCTATCTTGTCATGGCATTTATTCAGGACCTGCTGAGTCTCCAAGCACTTTGTAAGGGAATTTTAAGAATTAAAAATGAATACATGATACAGTGTCTACCCTAGGGGGCCGCCCTTCTAGTCCTGGCCATCAGAGTGCACTTGGGACAACAGTTCCACCTGCAGCGCTATGGGCAGAGCAGCTTCCCCCAGAAAGATCCTGGCTGGGCACTCACTGTTACATGTATAGACAAGTGGTAGTATATGATTTCACTTATTTTACTTACATAGGAGGAAATCTTGAGACCTCTTACTAGTTAAAAATCTTGCTTTCACAGTCATAGAGCCATAGAATCAGAAATAGCAAAACTTAAGAGTCTCAAACAATATAACTCTTGATGGTCTTCTAATTATTACATAAATTTTCTCTCTCAGATATGTGAAACTTCTTTAGGGTAGATGTGGTATCATATAGTCAGTTTTAATTCTTAATACTTCCTTACGAAGTACCCAGACATTCAAAAGGTACTGAATAAATGCTGATTTTTGATAATGAAATGGTTCATTATCTCTATTAGAGATACAAGAAGCATTTATATTTTTAAATATTTATCATATAACATTTGATGTGTACATATAACACATACATAAATTGTAATACATAGTAAGGAAATGAATACTGGCAAACTCATTACCGTTTAGCAACTAGAACATTACCAGTCTACCTTGTGTGTTCCTCCACCTCCCCGCATCCTTGAGAGGAACTATTATACTGAATTTTATGTTCACCATTCACTTCCCTTTTTTTAAAAATCATTTCATTGTAGATGTATATAGTTCCTCAACAATATAGCTTTTAATTTTTCTCTATTTTGAGATTGATAAAAAGTGTCATTGTGTTTAGTTTTCTATAACTCACTTTTCACTCAATATTGCATATCTAAACTAAGATTTATACATGGTATTGTGTCTATAGTTCAGTTATCTTTATTATAGTATAGTATATATAGTATATAGTATAGTATATAGTATAGTATAGTATACCTTTGTATGATTTTTTTTTTCAGGAATTTTACTATTTAGACAACCCTGACTAGTCCAGGAATAGTCCACAAAATTCTCCCCATCTTAAAAGCCTTTATTTAATCACATCTACAAAGACCTTTTTCTTTCTTTCCATGTAAGGTAGCATCCACAGGTTCTGGGGATTAGGTGTTTTGGGGGTCAATTCTAAACCTGCCATAATTGTCTAGTTATAAATTTTCTATTTGTGGTTGGTTAAATATATATATATTTTCTAATTATTTTGGGTGAAGATTTTATATTTGTCCATGACTCTTCTGACCTAATTTTTAAAACATAATACTAGTTTTTTCAAAAAAGACTCATATCCCTAGCATTATACTACAGGAAAAAATTTATATGACACTGGCCCTTATTTAAGAATCTTTAAATATCATACTGGGTATAATCATGGCAGGTTTACAAAATTGCAGAAACATTCTTCCTATGTCCCATTATATGAACACTTCATTTGTTCATTCCTTTATTCCTTCCTTTATTAATTCATCTTTTATTCAACAAACATTTATTGACTATTAGCTGTTTGCCAAGTGCATTGCAATAGCTTGGGCCCTGAACTCATATAGTAGTGTGGATAGGGAGATATTTGAATAATAATAATAATAATAATAATAATAATAATGTTAATAATAATAATAATAATGTGTCAAGTAGTGATGTTTTGAAAAAAAAATTAAAGCAGGATAGAGAGTGATAGCCAGGGCAGGGGTGGGTGGTGAGGAGTAAGCATGCCATTTTTGGATGGAAAAAGCAGGGAAGGCCTCTGACATTTGAACAGAGAGACCTGAGTGAAGTAATGGTGCAAGCTCTAAAATTATATGTATATGGGAAAAAAGTATTCCAGGCAGAGGACACCATAAGGCTGATACCAGATTGTCTCTGATATATCTGAATCTAAAGCAGAGCGAGCAACACGGCAAAGTGCTAGGAGATGAAGTTGGAGAGGAGGACAGCATGCAGCACTTGACAGGCCTTATATCCTTTGGTAAGGGCTTTGGACACTTAGTAAAAAGCCAAGAGTATATAATGAATATTGAACTGTCATTCTTTAAAGGAATTTTTATAAGGAGCTAAAGGAACAGTTTAGCTCTGAATACAGTAAACTTGACTCAGGTGTGTGTAAAGAATATGTACATCTAAACGAGTGTTTTACTATATTCATTCTTTTTATGTAGATTTATGTGGTCCAGGGAATATATGGTTATCATCACTATATGCAGGATCGGATAGATGACAACGGCTGGGGCTGTGCTTATCGGTCTCTGCAGACTATCTGCTCTTGGTTCAAACACCAGGGATACACAGAGAGATCCATTCCAACACACAGAGAAATTCAGCAGGTATAGAACATGCCATTTTAAATTATTATCAATTGTACAGTTCATTAGCCCTTAATATATCATTAATAATTATTATTATCTCATGGTAGAGACTTATGTCTGTTTTGAAGGAAAAAATATATTGGTATTCAAGGAAAATGCCCTAAGTGTAATTTCTAGTAGTTATCTTATATATGGTTTTTTTGTATTTTTAAACACATAAAGGCTCTAGTTGATGCCGGGGACAAACCAGCAACATTTGTCGGATCAAGGCAGTGGATTGGATCTATTGAAGTACAGCTGGTACTGAACCAACTGATTGGTGTAACTTCAAAAATACTGTTTGTCAGGTAAGGACACATTAAGAAATTACAAAAATCATTTCAAACAAGTTTGTCATTTTATTAAAATTATCAAAATATTATATTTTTTCCACACATTTGTTTTCACTCCTTTTCTTCTTCCACATTGCCTCACTGTTTTATAAACCTAATTTTTCTTAACTCTAAACTTTTTTTGGTTAATGTTAGAAGACTTTGGAGTTTATGAGTAAACTCTGTCATATATACCTATATGATCACAGCCTAATGTTAGCCACAAGTAGAAAATCTTGGAAATAGTCTACAGCTGTGCTACCCTGAACAAGCCCGATCTTGTCTGATCTCGGAAGCTAAGCAGGGTCGGGCCTGGTTAATACTTGGTTGGGAGACCACCTAGGAAGACCAGGTGCTGTAGGCGTTAAAATAAAAAAATAAGGGATTATAAGCTGACAAGGTCCTTACAATTTCTGAGGTCAACCAAGGGTTGCCTTGCCTAAAAAATTAAATTAAAAGAAAAAGAAAGAATAGAAAAACTTGGAAATATGTCAACTTTGAGTGGAGTTATCGAAAATCTGGTTTTTATGTGCAGATCTTTAAAAAGTCTTGAAAGCAGAAAATCAAATGTTGATTTGACTGACCTTTCTGGTTACTTCCTGTTCTTTCTCTTAAGATGCTAATAAACTAATTATATGTCCAAATAACATATTCATTTCAGTCCTTCCAGTATAGCTTAACCATAATTCGAACATTAAAATATGAGCAAATCTAAATTAAATAAGATTGATTTCTGTGGCCATAATTGGCTTCCTCCTTTTATGATCTTTATAAGATAGAAAAAATACATTTTCTGTCATGGCAACCTTGATAAATACAGTAACATCCTTATTTGTCCATATACTTTAAGACATCTTGTTTCACAGTTGCAGCCTGGATCAGCTATGGAAATTGGTGCTAATAAGTAAATGATAGATTAAGTAGTGAAGCATATGGTGATTAAAAAGTGAAAGTCTTATTGCTTCTTGGCATTTAGCTAAGATCAAATGTAAAAAGTGAAAGTTTTGGCACATTAAAACATTATACATTCTTTACTGGGCAAGAGCTAAAGTTTAGTACCACCTGGCACCTTCATTCTAAAAAATATCTCCCTTCATCTGTCCATCTTCCTCTTCTCAAAGGTACAACTTGTACAGGATGTTGAAATATTCCCTAAAAATATATTGTACTCCAAAACATTTTGTAAGTTTTCACATTAGCTTTACAGACATTGTCTATTTTACTCCTAGAATCTCTTGTCATATAGAAAGGGCAGGTATTATTTGTCCCAATTTAAAAATGAGGAGATATAGACTAAGAGTCTTACAGCAAGAAGACAAGAACCAAAGGTTTAAAGTTCATTCTTCTGAAATTAAATCCACCTATAAAAGCCCCCTGAGCATCAAGATAACTGTTTTCAATCTCATGTTAAAAATCCAAGATCTTTATGCAGTTCCAGAAATGAAGTGTCAAGTTCTTCTTGCTTTTTTCCTAGCACATTTAGTGGCCTTAAATATTTAGAAAGGTTATGTTGCTCTAACTTGCTCTCTCAGTCAGTTCCCTACCACTTAAATTTGTTTTAGTTTTTTTTTAGTAATCAAAAGAGAAAACAAAAAGGTAGAAAACATTGGTTCTTAAGCTCATTCTTAGTTCGTAGTGTTCTAAATAATTCTTCTGATAGAAATGGTTTCTTTCTAGCCAAGGTTCTGAAATGGCCTCGCAAGGACGGGAACTGGCCAATCATTTCCAGAGTGAAGGAACTCCAGTAATGATCGGTAAGGTGTTTGGATGTCTTGGGCTCCTTTGGTAGAGTGGAGAGTATGTAAAACTCACCATTAATATAAATATTTAATGTCACATAAAATCAGTCATTTTAGAACATTTTAAAATTAGCTTTTATACCGTACAGATTGACCTCTGGATATTTTAAAATTTGCAAGGCAGGAGGAAAGTTATAAAAAAGATAATAACCAAAAGAAAAAGCTAAGAAGAGAAATAACTGTGCTTATATAGAGTTGAAAGCAATATGAAAAAGAGGTTATGGTCACTCAACTGGGCAACCTGTGTCCTCTCTGTCACTAACTTGGTTGGCTGTGTTGCATTATTGCTAATTGTTTAACCTCGGGGCTTTATTTGTAAAATAAGGGAATTGGATTAGCTGTTCTAAAGATTTGTGATTCTGTGAGGAATAAGACTTGTCCAGTGATGGCAGAAAGCAAGCTAAGAGGGGTATATAGAAAATGGGGGTAGGCTGATTGCAGCAGAATATCAGAAATAACCGAATGAGTGGATGGCTGTATCATGGGAGGTACTCAGAGCAGAGGGTGCATGCCCATCTGCTGAGAGTAGTACCAGCAGTGATTGTCACTGTGTTCGGAGTTTAGGCCCTCTGTGACACTTCCTAAATCCACTTTAGGTAATTTTATGGTTATGGCAGTGAAATATAAACCTTATATGATTAAAGATATGATAATATGTTTTCCATCTTAAGGATATGATTTATCTTTTCAGAGTGTATTTGACATTGTGGTCTTTTATAATATAGGCTAGACAAATTTTTAATGCTGTTAGGTCAGTTAACCGTTTTAAATTGAGTAGGAAGTTATTAATGTACACCCTCTCATATTTCATATTTCCTCTTCTGTAGGGGGAGGAGTCTTGGCCCATACCATATTAGGAGTTGCATGGAATGAGATTACAGGGCAGATAAAATTTCTGATTTTAGACCCTCATTATACAGGTGCTGAAGATCTGCAAGTTATTTTGGAAAAGGTAAGTATCTGTTTAACACAAATTTAGATACAAGGCAAAGGATAGTAAACTGGCTGTTAACAGAAAGAGTACAGACTGAGGGCAGAGATCCTCCCTGTAAGGAGGTATCTCGGGCTGTGATAAGTAGCAGTCTCTCTAGACAGGGGGTACCGGAGGGAACTAAAGTAAAATTGCAAAAGATAAAATTTAGTTTAGATTTATATAAAGACTCTCTCAGTTATTAAACTTAATATTGAGACACAAAGCTCATAAGTGTATTCCTATCGAAATTATACAGCTTTGCATAAATAAATATATTATGGTTTATCAATGCCTTGAAATTGGAGAGTGGCATATATAACCTTTATAATTTTAGAAATTAGCGAAAAATAGTTGAGTAATATGTTGGATATTGTGGAGGCTTGATTACTTTTAATTTATTTACATATAACTTAATCTTATTTTGTAAGGAATTTGAATATAATGGAATTGCTCTATTAGCACATATAAGAAACCATGAAGCCATACTTGGCTATCAGTAGAACTATTAACTCTCACATAACTCAAGAATCTAGGGCACTGTCTTAATCCATTCAGGGTGGTATATGGTATTCTGTTATACCAGGTGGCTTATAAACAACAGAAATTTATTTCTCACAGTTCTGGGGACTGGGAAATCCAAGATCAAGGCACACGCAGATTCACTGAAGGCCTTTCTTCTTTCTAGTTCATAGACAGCAGTCTATTTCACTATGCGTTCACTTGTTGGGAGGGATGAGGGACCTTTCTGGGGCCTCTTTAATGAAGGTACTAATCCCATTCCTGAGGGCTTCAACTCCATAACCTAGTTACCTTCCAGGGGCCCCAACTCCAAATATCACATTGGGAATTAGTTTTAACATATGAATTTTGGAGGGACACAGATATTCAGTCAATAGCAGGGGCCTTTGAGAAAGTTCTGCCTCTGCCTCAACTCTCTTGTGAGACTTTCCTATTTGACATTCCCAGGCCAGTTACCTCAAAGGAAAGAAGCATGGCTCCCCTGTGTACTCCCATCTATTTCTGGTTTGGGGACCCTCACTACTCACTTCTCCTTAAAAAAAAAAAATTGAGTCTAGTTATCTGGAGAAGGCCTACATGTGTGAAAGGATCACAAAAAGATTAAACAGAAATAGTATAAGCCTTTTTTCTATTTATCATTAAGAAAACAGATTTTAGGACATTAAGTTAGAGTTTTGCTAAAGATAAGCTTATTTTTGTATAGAAATAGGTCTCAAACAGAATCAACCAAACTTAATGGCTGGGAGCAGTGGGAGTAGGAATGGTAGAGGAATTTTTAAAAAGTTTTTACTTTCATCTCGCTTGCATTTTTACAATGTGCACCTTATTTCTGCAATCAGAAAAAGAAAAATGAAAAAATTAAGAGCATCTCCACTCACCCCTCCTGCCTCCACACTAGAAAAGAGAGCTAATACACCATCTTCTGTAAGAACTATGAACTTTGACTTTAGGTCCCCAACAGAATAACCTGAACTTCTAGTCAATCAGGATAAGGAATAAGATTTCTACTGGTCACTCACTCAGTGATATTTTAAGAGTCCTAGCTAGCCTCCTCACAAGTATTTTGCAAGCCAAGCATTTCATTTCAGAATGATATAAGAGAGATTAGTTGTTAGCTGGGTCTTTAAGAAAAGAAATCAATGGCCCTAGAAGAAATTTGATAAAACTTTTATATTCACAATGAGATTTTGTTTGAAAGTAATTTTCTCTGCTGTGATAAAGGACTGATACTGACATAGAGAATGGAAAATGGAGTGATTGTAGCCTGACGGAAATGAAAGGCATGGAATGCAATTGAAGGGGCAAGCTCGGATTTCTTACTACCATATTTCCTCATAGCTCAGATGCCTCTGCATGATACATATTAGTCTTTTATGAACTACTAAGAAAAACAAACTGCCAATTAAGCTATCACATGCCATCGACTTCCAGAATTGTAAACCTGTATATCTTAGAATTAATAAAATGTGGAATTTGGAGTATAGTAACCACAAGGAAGCTTTTCTCTCTTTTTTTTTTTTATGATTTCTATGGTTAAATACTATAGAATTAAAAAAATTAATAATATTTGAAATGGAAATAAGTTACTTTTCTCTGCTTTATAGGAATTCAGGTCTTTGAATTATAGGTATTTAGGGTCTTATTCCACGATCCTGCTGACAGAGCAGGATTGTAAAATGTTACAATTTCGATCCTATAGTCCTGTAACTATAAAATGTTTTCCTTTCCCTTCTTTCAAATCTAGGGCTGGTGTGGATGGAAGGGCCCAGATTTTTGGAACAAGGATGCTTACTATAACTTATGTCTTCCTCAGCGACCAAATATTATTTAAGATATCTTGGACTCAAAGATAGTAGTAAGTTCACTATAAATTTAATTAAAAATACATTTAATTTCAGATTAAATCCTGGGTGTAGCTTGATTATTTAACCTATAATTTTTTTCAAAGGTTGTAAATACTACACAAAGAAAAGAATTTATTTTTTAGACATTCCTTTAATAATATAAAAGACAAAGAATGCACAACCAAAACATAACAGGCATGTAAATACATGTATTCTTAAAGGTTATCTTCACTTAGAAGAAAGTTTTCCTCCTCCTCAGAAGGAATGTAAACACATCTGATGAGCCACATGCCATAGCTTGTAGCTGAACAGTAGATATGCACGAAGTGAAAGCCTCTTCAAACCTCTTCATAACCAACATGACATCTATTGTTAAAAAACATAGGCAGGTTTTTAATACTAAAAACTTTTTCAAAGAGGTTATCTCCCCAAGCTTCTACCATGCAGGACAATTTTTGGTCTCTAGAATTGAGTAATAGTTACAGTAACCAGTATTAAAATGTGTTAATGAGGATGTAAAGATATACTAGAAATAAGACTGCCAAAATTCAAATGAATCAATAAATTCTGTGCTAAATAAAGAGATCCTTGAGGGAAGAAGAAAGAAATCATGAGTTACTTACCAACACTTCCTTTTCCCATTTGTATTTTCTGCACTTCCAAAACTTCGTTTCGGTCTGAGCATTGGAACACAGTGATCTCTATCGGATTGTTCACTTGGTGTTTTTGTCTGCATACATTTAATTGTTGTAAGAAACCTAGCACATTCTGGAAATCCATATGACCAAGCAAGATCTTCAGCTGTTTGCCCATTCTTATTACATAAACTGAATTTAAAACAAAAATTGAGTTATAAAAATTGACAGTTGTTTAGCCTTTTTAAAAAAATACCTTCCTAATAAAGGAGCTTTGGGCTCATACAAATGTTGATTGCAAATAGAAGAGGTAAAGGAAGCATAGAGAAATCCCATTTTTGCTCACTACTGTATCTTCGGTGGCTAGCAGAGTCCAGCAAGCGTGGGCATTCCAGTTTTGAATGAATGAAAGAGTATTCTGTGTTTAATACAATGCATAAGTACCCAAAGTCAGTGAGAACTTCTATAGAATGTTTTCCTGAACCAAAACTAAGGTGTAATACTGCCATAATAGATGAGCAGAACTACACCTCTGATTGCTCAGGATCCATTTTTAATTTATTCAAATTGAATACTATCAGGTGTTAAACAGTCAGAGTTAACATTTAAATGATAACACTAAATTATCAATTAAGCAAGCATCATTTTAAAAAGCACATGTAATTAAGTTTCAGCAGTCTGATTAATTTAATACATTTAAAGCAACTGAGTTTATACTTACTCAATTTGGGCATCACTGGCTACAAGCAGGCTAAGGCATTCCAGGCTTCCAACTTTTGCTGCCTTGTGTAGTGGAGCTTCTCCAAAAACATCCTTAAAGATAAAACAGCACATTTTAGTCTCTCCCCAAAACACCTTCTTGTAGAAGTTGGTGGGTGAAGTTTAATTATTGTTTGAGGGAACTATCTGAAGTAGGTAGCTACATTGTACTGGACTGAATTTTTTGCTTCAATTTTTTTTTTTTATAAAGTTCATTTGGTATGCTGTTAAGTACAAAGTTTTCATTAATAAAAACATGCAGCCACATATACTAAAATTTAAGTATATAAAAGCAAAATAGAGTTCTAAAGAAGTAAAAAGTTTATAATTTAAAATTCACCATACTTTAATTAATCAGTGCAAGATGTAGACTACCATAACAAAGTTCTGTAGGAAATTATAATGGTCGTGAGCATGGCTCACAAATATTTCAGTTGCTATACTGAGATTTTTCATTTGATAATGTGTAGTAATTGTTCCTTTTGAAATAAACCGTAGACCTATGTATGCTTCCAGTGTACTAGCCAGTAGCCATATGTATTTCTAATGAGTACTTATAATTTGGCTAGTCTGAATTGAAATGTGCTGTAAATGTAAAATACACATAACATTGAGAAAACATATGGAAAGAGAATGTAAAATATCTATCAGTAATGTTTTATATTGATTACATATTGAAATAATACTTTGGATAAATTGAGCTAAATCATAAAATTAATTTCATGTTTTGTTTTACTTAATGTGGCTATTACAAAATTTTAAATTACATATGTGTCTTGCATTATATTTCTATTGACATCGCTGCTATATACATGTTTTTAACAACTGAATATTTTGGCGTCTAAGAAATGTTTGTGTGATTTTGGGGTGAGGGGAGGGGTGCACACACACAGTAACAATCAGTTACCTAGTTACCTGTTGGTTGAGGTCAGCACCCATTTGCAGCTGCCAGAGTAGCAAGCAAGCACAGCCACTACCTGCAGCCAAGTGGACAGGCGACTGCTGGCAGGGATCCGGGGGTGCATTGACCGAGGCTCCGGCCTCCAACAGATCCTTCAAACTATCCACCTGCGGAAAGACAACAGCTCCAGCATCCCTCCCGCCTTTGTCCTGTCCCACACCCGCCTGGGGTTGAAAACCTTCCAACTAAAGAAGCTTGACTCAGCAGCACCCAGTGGTCAGTCCACTGTCACCCGTGCTAGCGCTCCCAAGAAGGCAGACATCTGGAAGTTTAAGCCTGTAGGACAAACGGGGCTTACCTCTGAGTTGAAATCAAGCAACAGCATTTCCCCCACCTAAAGCAGAGGACAGGAGTCCTTGGGCCTGCAGAGCGGCGTGGACCTCGCTGCAGACTGGCAGGTAAGAGTGCACAAGTGGCTCAAGTGCGGGAGAATTTAAAGATCTCCGGGGCTGGCGGGGCCCTCACCGCTGCACCCCAGCTCTGGCAGTGCTCCAACAGCCTAACCTTTGGCTGCAGGGCCCAGGGCCCTTCCCAGCCCAGCGGCTACCGCACGTACACAAACACTGGCATGTGCAACCCGGAACCAGGCGCTGCTGGCTCGGTGGAGGGAGGAGGAATCCGCAGGCCCGCCAGCCGATTAGCCAACCGGGAGGCTCCAGGCCCGTTGCCTGTGGGCGGGGCCCTGGCACCCCCCCCCCCTCGGAGCTTGTGCGCTTGCGCCAGGGAGGGCGGTGTTGGAGCTGTTGGGACTCCGCGGCATCCATAAGGCACGCAGAGTTTGACACGTCTCACACTAGCGTGCTCAGCCCTTTAGTCCCTGTGGAGAAGTGGGAGTCGCAGACGAATGTTTTGGTTTCTGCTAACACGCACGTAACCAGGAAACGAGGGAGCTATAAGGAGCCCTGCAGCACCACCTTTGGAAGAGACTAAGCATGGTGCTGGCGCCGTGTCCCCCGCCCCCAGCTCCAGAGGAAAGAATGAGGGTTTCTTATTCCTTCAAGTTCAAAGTGGTCCCAGTTCGCCTCTGTTACCTACAACCAGGACAGTTAAGAAAAAAAACGAGAGCTGAGGAGGGTGGGGAATACTGTGAGCTAAGGGCATACCCCCCAAATTAAATGATTTATCAAACCTGACCCATTTGGGTTTAAGATGATACCATGCCCATATTGAGAAATCCTGGAAAATAAACCAACCGTTGTATCGTGTTCCCTCCTGGAGTTAGGATAAAATACACTCCTGGACTTGTCTTTTGAGGAAATAAAGAATCCAAGCTATTAAACTTGATCTTGTTGAGACCGAGAGGACAGGAAGGAAGGGGAAACCTGTGTTTGCCCTCACACATGGAGAGAATTCACAGATAAATGAAGAGACCCAGGCCAAGGGCGTTTATGACATTGAGCTCCTCCCCATTGGCTGGGCTTACTGTACCTCTGAGTTGCTCAGGGGGGAAAGCAGGGGTGGGGGAAATGGCTCTCTTGGAGCTCTTTATACTGTTTAACTTAAATTATTCATTTTTTGTAAAACTTTAGAAACAGACTTTCTGACTTCAAATTGTAGCCATTGATCGCATGTATAATCTCTTCATTATCTTTTCTTAAGCACTGTTTTAGCTTTAGCTAAAAACTAAAGCTCCAGCCATATATTTCTTTTCCCTAAAAATGTCTTCAGTGAGTCCCTTCTATCTACTGATACTTTTGAAAGCAGGACTGAAAAATAGATATGTTTACTATTATGCTTCTAGAGGACAACCTCATTGTCCTCTAAAAGTAAGTAGCCTTTCAGTTATAATTTCAATTGTTTATTGTTTATTTTTTAATAAGAGCCATACAATAATTTTGCAATGATAAATTTATATTACTGTACTGATGGCACTGATCCAAGGAGTAGTTTTAAACATTTTTATTCATATGCATGCTTGAACTTAAATGTGGATATATATTCAAACACATATAGATTCATGCTTTCGTTCTGTATTTTTTTATATTTAAGCTATTTACAGTTCCTTTTTATGATATTTAAAGAACATCACTGCAAAGATATTGTCAGATAAGGAGAAAACATGTCCATATTTCCAGTTTGCCTTTTCTCATGTTTATCAATTAGTAAGCACTATTTTTTAAAGCATATAATTAAGCTTCAGGTTTGCACAGATGTTTATTTTCAGGAATTCTTAATACAAGGTATTATCAGAGAAGTTCTTAGTTCTAAACATCTGTACTGCAATTAAAATATAATGGGATATTTGTGTGATGAATGTGCCTACATCCTTTTCCTTTAAAAGAGGATTCTGTTCAGCATGCATTAAGTCTGGTAATTATTGTTAACTTCCTGTAACATATGTAAGTTTCACAAGGAAAGAGAATTTAGTGAATTGTTAAATCTTTCCTCCCTTTAATCACTGTGTACTTGCCCACTGTCTTATCTAGGTATCTATTTTACCCTTAGTAATGGGCTTAAAAGCTTTCTTAAAACTGAACAAAGATGGTGGAGCTCAAAAATACACAGAATCAATACATTTGTGGGACAATATCTTACTGACAGGTAACTGAAGTTTTTAGTAAACCTAAAAACCCTCTGTAGCCAGTGGGATCAATATTTTAGAAGAAGATAGTCTAAGATGCATGTTTGACACGTACTCTTCTAAGCAGTGCTAGTTCCACTTTTGTTTAAGTTGCTGGTAAAAGTGTTTCCAGAAGGCGGATGTCATTAGAGTGAGCGCTTAAAAAGATGTTGAATGATGATTAAGTGACCAAATGAATGAAAAATGTGTGCTGAGTCTTGAAGGGTGTCTAAGAGTTTGCTAGGTAGTTCAGGAAGGGCAGAGTATTTCTAAGAAGTGTAAAATATCTTCCAGTGTTGAGAGAACTGTGTGTAAAGTCTGATTGCAGTAAATGTTACACATACAGCAGTGATGTGAAATAAGGAAAAAGATTTACAAATGAGAAGTTATATTAAACGGCCCCCAATGGCGATTCCAATTTATTATTATAGTAAACTGACATTGAGCACTTACTATGCACAAAGATTAATACAAATAGGTATTATTATCTTCTTTTTACAGGAAAGGAAACTCAGGCTTGGAGAGATTCAGTAACTTGTCTAAGGTCATATCATTATTAAAGGGTGGAGCTGGAACTCAAGCAATTTGACTATAGAACCCACATTCTGATTATAGCTCCATTTTAAAATAATTTTGGTCTTTGTTGGTAAATTCAAAGCTACTAAGATTGCCTTCTTTAAGCAAAATAAAGTCCTGAGAGAAGATTATTACAATCCATAGAAAAACAACTCTTCCATATAATGATGGATGTTAATGTAGCCTTGTTTTCTAGAATTGAATCTCCCACAGTGTTTAGTTCAGTATTTGGTGGAACCAATACATAGGCTAATTTCATCTGTTTTCTGTGTGCCTTTGTTGACCAGAAAGGTGATTGGAAAACATTCCCTAAGTGCACAGCATTGAAAGGAGGAGTGTTTAGCAATACCTACTAATCCCCATTTATCATTATTAAATAAAATGTAATTACATTGTATATAATTAGTAATAATTTCATGTAAAACTCTATCTCTAAAACAAATAAAGTAATATAAAGTAAAGCTAAAATTCTCAATAGTTGGCTTGGTTTCACATGTTTTACTTAAATCTCTTGAGAACTTCTTAACTTCAAAACATTTTCAAGTAATATTCATCAAA
The DNA here is from genome assembly GCA_004027375.1 of Macroglossus sobrinus. NCBI lineage: Eukaryota > Metazoa > Chordata > Mammalia > Chiroptera > Pteropodidae > Macroglossus > Macroglossus sobrinus. The sequence continues at coordinate 81,065 of PVKZ01000440.1, forward strand.
TACTTCTGAGTTTAATGTCCCAATTGTTTATTGCCAGTCATTCCACTAAGCCTTAAAAGTAACTAAATGTTTTATTATTATTAAAAATGATGTTTGGTAAATATACTTCTGTAGCTCATATACTGAAGATGATGTATCACTCTAGATAAGGAATCTTCAAAAACAGAAGGTGATAGCCAGATCTGAAATTTCAATAAATGATCCTCGGTTTTCAAAGTTTATTGAAAATGACTTTGAATTAATCAAATATAATTTAGGCTTTTGTTGGCACTGGCAGTCAGGAAATTCATAATCCCAGTATGAGTGTAAAAACAAAAGGATTTCCCACAAAGAAAATTTTTATTCACTTTAATAAACTCTTTCAGCTTTGATTACTCAACTTCCTTGGGGAAGGTGATAAATTGTATAGTAATTCTAAACAATTGCTACACCAGGACACTTTGGCACAAAAAATTTAAATAGATAAAGTATACTCATCCTCTTCCGTGATATTTAACTCCTAAGAGTCTATGATCTCGAGGGCTCTGATAGGCTCAATGATAACATTTATTTAAATGTCTACTTCTTCAATGTTTTGATAAGAACTAGGAAAACTTGGAGGGTGTCATTGTTTTGTCATTTCTCCTCCAGACATGTGTCTTCCTCCTTTCAATGAAATGTCGTAGAAATTACCAATAATTAATTCATAAAACAAAATGCAGTAGGGGAAAAGGTGAAAAATTGGTCTTTAAAATTAAAACTTTAGATGGGGAGAGCTAGGTTGCTATCGTTAGAAAGGGGAGGTCCCAGATAAGCAAGTAGAGAAGGCTATAATGAGCCATATGGTACTGGATTCATTGAAGATATAAATATGAACACAGATATAGATAGATGGATAGATACTGAAATAATTAATATAGATAGAGATGGATAGATAGTGAAATAATTATATGTGTATACATGGGTTAATATAATACATTTCTTAGTTCTGCCTACTGTAAGAGGGCCTAGAAGCAGTGACACCCCAGTAGCAATGAACACAGCTAGTGCTCAACCTTGATTTCTAAATATATTCTTCCAATAAAAGAAACCAGAACTCCTTAGAGAAACTGCTGATACTAAGGGAAGGGCAGGGAAAATACAAGATGAGCCTGGAGCATTTTGTAGTGCCAGAAAGTAAGGAAGTGCTCAAGAACAAATGGATGGATACATGTCAAAGGGACACAGAAGTCAACCTGAAAGAGCTCCCAACGGCCAAAGTCGGAACAACCTGAACAACATAACGTACTGTTGGATTAGAATTCACCAAAATAGATATCCGTGGGTCCATACTGATATAAATAATTGAATAAATAAAGAAATGTGAGAGAAAAGACAATTCTTCCTTACAAAGGAATTCTAAAAACTTCTTGTAGAAACTCCATGCTCCAGGAAGTAGAGACCAATCCTCCCCTCACCTTGCTCTCTTGAGTATGGGTTACACATAATGACTTGCTTCCGAAGATTAGAATCTAGGAAGGGAGGAAAAAAGATAATATTACAGTGGAGAAACCTCTCAAACACTGCCTTGGCCAGATAATTGCTAATATCAGTGATAAGTCATGTTAATAGCATGCACACCTGGTATAATGTGGTGAGGTCACTTCACCTCTTAATATTCTTTCCTGAAGCCCATAACCCAAGCCTAGCCATGAGTAAAACATCAAATAAACTCAGACTGGGAGGTGTCTGTGGGATAGCTGACCAGTACTCCTCAAAACTCAATGTTATAAAAAACAAGTAAAATCTGAAAAACTGTCACAGACCAGAGGGGGCTAGGAGACACAATGACTAAATGTAGTATGGTCAGCTGGATGGGATTCTGGAACAGAAAGAGGATATTAGTGGAAAAACTAGTGAAATTAGTGAAATCTGAATAAAATATAGGGCTTAGTTCATGATAATGTACCAATTTTGCTTTCTTAGTTGTGACTAATATACCATAATACTGTAACATTAACAAAAGGAGAAACTGGGTGAGGGAATTCTCTGTACTATCTTTGCAACTTTCCTGCAAGTCTCAAATTATTCTAAAACATAATGTTTATTCTAAAAAAGACTCGAGGTATCAAAATTAAACCACTGAGTGAGAAGCAAGAGCTATAATTTTTAAGAAAACTAAATTGAATGCTTTCAAAGTCGTCAAGTTGCTGAGGAAAATGCTTTCAAAGTAGATGAGGATGAATTAACTGTAAAAGATGAAGAGAAATAGTTCTACACTACATTTACATTGGAGCCAAAAAGTGTATCATTTTGCACATCCAATTAGCACCTATCTCCAGGCAAGAGAGTGCCTTTATTAGAAGGCTCTGTATGCTTCCAGCATTAGGCCTTTACTCTCGACTTCATGAAGGAACCTAAATGCCCATCAATGGACGAACAAAGAAAATGTGGCATTTACACAAATGGAATATTTTTAGCCTTAGAAAGGGAAATCCTGCCATTTGTAATAACCTGAATGGACCTGGAGGACAAGTGAAATAAACTAGACACAGAGGAACAAATATAACATGATCCCACTTATATGAGGGATCTAAAATAGTCAAACTTATAGAAGCAGAGAGCAGAATGGTGGTTACCAGAGGTTTTGGAGAGGGGCAAATAGGAGGGTATATAGAGTTTCAGTTATGTAAGGTGACTAAGTCCCAGGGATCTACTTGGCAGCACAGTGCCAATAATTAACAATATTCTTTTGTATACATAAAAATTTGCTAAGAGGGTAGATCTTATGTTAGTGTTATAAATAAATAATAAAAAAGTGAGAGGAAACTTTTGGAGGTGATGAATATATTTAGCATTGATTGTGATGGTTTCATGGCTGTACATTTATCTTAATCATGTTGTATACATTAAATAGGTATTTACAGTTTATGTCAGTCACTGTAATAACGTGATTTTTAAAAAAGAAAAAATTACAATAGAACATTTGAGAATATTTTTTAAATGGACTTCCTCAAAATTTAAAAAATCAAGGGTCAAAAGCAACTATAAAGAAAGTGAAAAGATTCTATAGAATGAGAGAAAATATTTGCAAATTATTTACCTAATAGGAGTCTACTATCTAGAGTATATAAAGACCTCTTATAACTCAACAATAAAAAGGCAAACGACCCACTTACAAAATGGGCAAAGGATTTAAATAGACATTTCTCCAAAGAAAATAAACAAATGGCTAATAAACACACGAAAAGATGCTCAACATCATTCTTAATTAAGGAAATGCAAATCAAAACCACAAGACACCACTTCACATTCACTAGGCTGGCTATTCTCAAAAAGATGAACTACAATAACAGGTGTTTATGATGATGTGGAACCCTTCTTTGTATATTGCTTATAGGGATGTAAAATGCTGCAGCCACTTTGAAAATCAGTTTGGTAACTTCTCAAAATCTGAAACATAGAATTACCATATGACCCAGCAATTCCACTCCCCGGTACACACTGAAGAGAATGAAAACATATGTCTACACAAAAACTAGTACATGAAAACTACCAGCATTATTCATAATTTTCAAAAGTTGGAAACAGTCCAAATGTTCATCAAATGATGAACATATCTTTTAAGTGATATGTTCATATAATTTGACTTGGCCATAAAAAGAAATGAAGTACTGATACATACTACAACATACATGAACCTTGTAAACATTATGCTAAGGGAAAGAGACCAGACACAAAAGACCACGTATTGTATGATTCCATTTATATGGCATATCCAGAATAGACAAATCTATAAAGACAGAAAGTATAGTATATTAGTGATTGCCAAGGGTCAAAGAGAGGGAGAAGATTGGGAAATCACTCTTTTAGAGTGATGAAAATGTTCCAGAATTAGATATTAGTGATGACTGCACACCCTTTGCCTTTAACATTCCTAGCAGCTAGAGATGGGGCAATAACTAACTAGTGAAGAGGATTTAAGAAGGGCACCATCAGCATGCACTCCACTTGCTCTTCCCTTTAAAATTGTATATTTCTTTTAGATTTTATATCAGCAATGTCTACAGTTTATATTATAGAATTTTCTACATTTACTGTACTTTATGCAAATGGTTATCAAGATTCAAATGGTGTTATATATAATCCCAAAGTTTGGCAATAATACACACATACTCTTGCTTTTCAAAATCTTCTCTTAGCTCACATTTTCTGAAATTAAAAAGTATTAAATTTTGGCTTACCCTCTTGCAGGAGTCCTGCCATTTTAAAAGCTCATATTAGTTTTGCTTTTTAGAGAACAGTATAGAATAATGATGAAGTTCACAGGTGCTAGGGGCATCCTGGCTGTTCTACCTGCCAGCCTATCGCCTGAGGCAAGTTATCTAACTTCTTTACTGTGCCTCAGTTTCCACATTTGTTAAATTTCATAACAGCCCCTCTTTTTATAAAGTTTTGTGTGAGTTAGTGCCCCTAAAGAGCTTAGAAGAAAGAAAAATATTTGGCATTTAGTAAGAGTTCAATAAATCTTTGTTTCTATTTTCTAGACCCTCTGCAACTTTCTATAAGCTACAGCAACAAAAACCATGTGCAGTGTTGTAACCACAGAAGAAAGCATGGGCTTAAAGGAGGTAAGGTATTGTTTTCTAATTTGTTTCATTTTTGATGATGTTCTTGAATATGCCAAATTTTTTCTTAGCCTTTTTGGATTCTGTAGCACATTGAGTGACTTCAGTAAAATAAAAACTACTATAACCAGTTTCTGGGTAAACTGATAGTGCTACCAACATCATCCTATTTGGATAGTTTTTCTTCTAAATACTTTACCTAATATCACCTCGCCCTATGGAAACTTATATTCACTAATGAAACCACAATATTTTTGTAATCATATAATCAAAGAATTTTATATATCTAGGAACAAACATTTTGACATCCTCTGGTTCAAATTAACTACAGATGAAGAAGTTGACTCTTTAAAAGATTAAATGACTTCCCAAATCACAGATACTTCAATAACTTTTTCTCCTAATATGCTGAATTATCTCTCTTTTCTGCACTTCTTTCTCATTAATGAATCAATTTATTATTCAAAAATATAATGTATATAATGGTATAAATTCAGCTTTCCAGTCATGCTAAAGGTTGGTTGAATTCTTCTTTTCACCACCAATCAGGAACCTGTACTGGCAGGTTGCTCCTGATTGGTGAAAGTCAGCTATAACAATAGAATGCCAAGGAGTAAACACAAAAGCATAGCAACAACTGAGTTTACTGTCTCACTACCCTCGGCCTAGGCCAACCTGGACTCCTTCATCCCAAATGAGGTGGCCTCTACATTTTATATGAAGGCTTCGATTTTCCATTCACCTGTGATCCATCTTATAACATGGCAATCCAATACAGACAGGAAGATAAAACTGAATAAAATAAAGTGTATTCCCAGGTAAAATAAACAAATGCTTTAATGTGAAATAGATTAGTATGATCAGCTTCAGATACAAGGCAACAGGGAGGTACCAATGCATAAGAACTATTCTATGGGCTGTGTCACCGAATCCTACTAGTGGCAGCAGCTATGATGGGTGACACGACCAATGCATTGTAGCATATAAACTCATAGCCAGAGAAGACAAATAGCTCTCATTAGTTTTGTGCGTGATGCAGATGTGGAAGATGGTTTTGCGTCTCATAAAGGGCCCTAGTTTCTTAAGAGGGAATATTCACACCCCAGAGCTGGTAAGTTTGTGCCCTGTACCTCAGCAATGCAAGGAGGTTACTTTTTATGGATGCCTAGTGGAATGGAGTCTCTTTTCGCATTTTTCTGGAGGAAGACATTTCTGTCTTATTTTTTATGTTTGTTTACAGAATACACATAGTGAAAACTGGATGAAGTTGACCAGTGAAAAGTTGCCCAAGAACCCCTTTTATGCCTCTCTATCCCAGTATGCTGCTAAGTACCAAAAATTCTTCCAACGGATAAAGGAAAATACTGGTATGAATTCTGATAATATTTTCACTAAAAGTTAATTCTGTACACCAGAGAAAAAAGAGATAAGAAATGTGAATCTTATTGTTGTCAAAAAGTGGTTAACTTTACAGTCCTTTCTAGCTTTCCTATGAGAATATGTGAAACTGGGACTTAATTCATCTGGTAGCAAATCATCAGTGGAGAGGGTTTCATAGAGCCTAATCCTGATTTCACACTCAGAAATCCCTTCCCTTCTGGAAAAGGGAAGCTAGATGTCACTTCTATTAAGAACAATACCATAGTTTACTTAAAGTTGGCATTTAAAGCTATCATTTTTTTCTATAGTCTTTAAAAAAATTAAATTGGGGATGGTTAGCTCATTTGGTTAGAGTAGGTCTAATTAAACCTCAAATTAAGAATTTTCTTCACCTAGAGGACAGCTTTGTCTAAAGAATGCCACATAGACGGCATTGCTAGAGCTCCTGCCTAGTAGTAAATACAATTACTGAGAAACCCAATCAGTCAACCAGTATTTCTTCACTTGATCTTAGCCAAAAGGCCGAGAAGTGATCAACAAATATTTCTTGATTGTACAAGGTATAGTGTTAAGTATTGCAATAAGCCTTTTTGTTTGTTGGTTTGGTTTGTTTTTTGTTTGTTTGTTTGTTTGTTTTTTAGGTAATGCTTTTTCCTTTAACTAAGGAAGCCAGTTTTAGTAATGAGAACTAGGAAGGAAACTAGTAGAAATGGTGCCAGATGAATTGTAGGTATGACTTCAAGAGAGAAGATTCATATTGTATGGATAAAGATGAAATTCTTTACCTTTTTAAAATTAGATCATTACAACCATGCTAATTTAGTGGATAAGGCACTGCAGATCTTGAAGGAAAGAATAAGAAGAGGGGATGCTGTGGCATATTTCCTACGAGGTCAACTATATTTTGAAGAGGTATCATTTTTTGTTTATTTGTTTTCATTTCACATAATGCTGTTTTTAGATCCTTAAAGCAAAATTTCCTGTAGAGTTTTTTACATTGTAATACCCAGTTGCAGCTTTAAGTGGGATACATACACAGGTACCAGCTTAAAGAAACATCTGAACTTTCTTTATAAAAGTCATTCTAATGAAGGTAATTTATAGGAGACATTTTGTATAAAATTCATTTTTACACTAATATAAAAATTTAATTTTTATATTTTTGTCAAAAATATTTAATACCGCTTATAAAATATTTTCATGTTAACAACAGTTGAAGACCTTGATTCTTATCCAGTATTTAAAGATACCTCATATGTTTCTCTATAGAGTAAGGAGGGAATTGCCATCTTTATCCACTTCAACATCAACAATATAGCTTCAATCCTTCATTGAACCCAAGGGGAGACTGTGATAAAAAAGGACCAGCTGTCCATAATCACTCACTATCCATTGAATATTTGGGCACTATTCACTTATATCCTACTCACTCTGCAATCTTTGATGGCTCCTTCATTCATTCTGGCAACAAATATCTGTTGAGGATTCATCATACAACTCTCTATTAGGATAGTATAATGTTTAAAAGAAAGATCTCTCAGCTTTGGGCATAGTTCAAATATGATTCTATTGTTTGTTAACTGTTTATCCGTGGGCACAAATACTTAACCTCAGGGTGTTTCAGTGTTCTTATCTGTTAAAGGGGGATAGTAATATGTACCTCACAGAGCTAGTGTGAGGATGTATTAACTATAAAACAGGGCCTAGCACATAACGAGTGCTTTATAAGTGTTTGCTATTATTGTGCTAGGCACTAACTATACAGTGATGAGGAAATTAGAATGGTTCCCATTTCATAAAGTTTACAGTCTAGTAGAGGAAGACAATAAATAATTATATAATTACAAATAGAGGAAAAAGTACTACGAAAGCCATTAACTGCATAGTATAATAAAAAATAACTTAGGGATAGGGTGGAAAGACCTGTTATTGAAACGAAAAGCTGAAGAAGAGGAACTAGGCAATTTAAACAGCCAAGTGGAAGCACATTCCAGGTAGAGGGGAGAATAAATGAAGTGTTCCAGAGATAAGAAAGAGCTTGGTGAGCTCTAGGAATTAAAAAAGACCAACGTGATAATAAACAAGTCTGAGAGTAGCTCCAGTTGAGCTTTGTTTAAAATGTAATAAGAAGCTATTGAAGTGTTTTGAGTCTGTGATGAATGGATTAGAAGGCAAACATGGAAGGAACCAACACCAATTCAGGGTGAAGTTATAACAGTTCAGGCAGGAGAGAATGGTAGTCTTGAATAGAGTGGTAGCAGTGGAGCTGGGTCCTGGATTCATTTTGGAAACACAATAATGGCATAATGAACTGTAAACAGAGAAGTGGGGAAGAGTGAATTTTGAGGTGATGATCAAGAGTTCAGTGTTTGGACATGTTATGTTTGAAATGCCCATTTGTCATCAAGGTAGATAGGTTTCAAAGTAGAAACTTAATTGTAAGAGTCTAGATCTCAAAGGAGAAGTTTGAGTTGAAGGTGTATATTTCAGATCTTCCAGCATGTATGTGGTATTTAAAATTATGAAAGTATTTAAAATCATAAAAGAACTTAATTACTTCTTCTATATATTCTAACTTTTTCAGCCTTCTCACAGCTAAGCCAAACATTAGCCAGAAAAGAGAATAAGTCTTAATTCAGGCATTTATTCCTGTTATGTGTTCTTTAAAAGTAAATATTTTTTAGCATTTTGGTGCAGTTTTTGTTCATTTTTTCAATTCAATTGATTAAATTATAGTTTATGAAAAGAAATTCACTTATTTTTATATTTTCCAAAAATTGTTTTTCTCTCATCTGCTCTTCTTGTAATGGCCTTCCAATTCAATAAGAAACTCTCCACATTACAAATGATTCCTTTTGTAGTGTGAGGCATTTTCGTGGTGGGTTAAGATATAAACCCCATATTAGTCCCTTACACCTTAGGATATTTGTTACCAGATTGTCTGACTGCTGAAGAGCCTTAAACCAATGACACAAAAAAATATAGGTTTTCATAGGAATATGGGAGAAAAATAATATTAGAGAATCACACATTTGTTTTTCCGGAAATGTCTTCTTCCAATCTAGAAAACTTCAAAACTGGAGGACATGAGCCATAACAATAGTGGATATTTAATAATAGTGAATATCCTGATGTTCAAATTTTTCTCTGAGACTTTGGCACCAGCTCTGAAATGTCTCAGATTTCAGGAGTGGCAGGTGACGTACTAGGCTAGATTGAACAGAGGAATAGCGTATTATTTAGAGAGAGGATTGCCAATAACCAAGAATAAGAGTAAAAGACAATGAGAATGTTACCCAGATTGCTCCTCATCACTCTCCTCAGTTGCCATATTTAGGTCTATTTAATTGATTTTATAGTGTGTTGATTGTTGTCAGTGACTTACTAGCAAATTCTATAAATCTGTTGCTGTCTTTTGTTGTTTTATTTTATGCTGCTAGCTAGATTTAGATGGGAATTAAATAATTGAAATTACTTCAAGATAATAAAAATAATCGACTTTCTTGGGAGCTTGTAGGGATGGTATGAAGAAGCACTAGAACAGTTTGAAGAAATCAAGGAAAAGGATCATCAAGCAACTTACCAGCTAGGAGTAATGTATTATGATGGTCTGGGAACAACTGCAAATGCTGTAAGTTATTGTTTTGTTCACAGTGTTTATGATTTCATTGTTAATGGATTATTTGATACAATTAATATTATATTTTAATAATATATTTTTATTCTTATATTTCAACAATCTCTAACCTTTTATGATTTAAAGGATAGCAATAGTCATTCTTACATTTGTCTGAAAACAAATTCTTTTTTCTCTTTCTTGCTACCATTACCTGTCAATAATTTTCTGTTTTAATGTTTTCCTTTATTTTTCAAAGTTATTCCAAGGCTACATAAACATGGAGACAAGCTGCAATATATGCAAAAATGGAATCAAGTTCTGCTATCAAATATGAACGTTGTTGTTATTTTAAAGTATATTCTTCTATGTATTGCTTCATATAAAAATATGTGGTATATTTTTACATGAAGCATATGGTATTTATAAAGAACTCTTGTAAAGCGTACTGAAATATTTAGGGGTAAACTGTACTGATATTTAAATATCTGTAGATAACTTGTAAGATATCAGCAAAAAGATAGATGAAGTATATACAGCAAAATATTATTACTGAGAATCTAGATGATAGTTATGCAAATTTATATTGTATTCCTTCTACTTTCCTGTGTGCTTGAAAAATTTTATATAAAAAGTAAAAAATATCTCAAACTCATAATTACTGCAATCATTAGACAAATGTTAATTTGTCAAAATTCCCATTAAAAGAGTAAATATTAAGCAAATGACATAAAATTTTTTAATGGCTCAACAAAGATATGCAAAGAAAATAAAGAAACACAAATTGAAAGTTAATGAGAAATTATAATTCTATAGTAATAAAGCTCTGTTCAATATGAAAATATAACAATACAGAGCCTGTATTTGACAAACATCACAGCATCAAACTATGTAAATGAAATGTATTAAAAATAGACAAATTATTAAATTTAACTTCAATTTCTGAATGTGATAGATAATATTCAGTATATGATATGTAAATTTTATAAACTATGCAACATCCAAACAATAAAATTCCTGACACAAAATTTTCAGACTCCTTGTTTCAGGTACCAAAATTGAACATATACTAGGCATTTATGTTTAAGTATAAAGAAAATCACAATAAACACCCCCCAAAAAACACAAGTTATGTGTGACGATGCTGTTCGTTCCTTAAGATTTAAAGAAAATGTCTTCAGTTTGCCCTTATGCCTCCAATTTCATGGATTGTCAAAGTCAAAGAGCTTCGAAATTAATCTGAAATATTCATGTTCCCTATGTTCTCACGGTCACCTCTGCTTTTCTTCTTTTTGCCAATTTTTTACTCTGTACTCTTTATCTATGTGGCTATTCCCTTATCTCTGCCTTGACATAGGTCACAGCCTATCTCCCTTGATGATCTCATAACAAGGATTTCACTTGTAGCATTGCTTCTGCTAAAATGTAGGGGACAGAGAGAGAACCACACTAGATCCCACATAGTGAACAACTTTAACTTGCTCATCAGTCATTTCAGTTGCTCTCTGTTGAGGACTTCTCACTGGCAGCAGTACCTCACATGACTCTTCACAAACTTGCCGAGTTCTCTTCCTACCTCACGCTTTCCCCTTTCTGGGTCTTTTCCTTCTACCGTCTCCTTTACTGATGCAAAAAATAAATTTATCTCATTTTCTCATACAACATAGTTTAGCCCTCTCTATATTTGCCTTTCTTTCATTCAGGTCTCTGTTCAAATGGTATTTCCTCTGAAAGGTTTTCTACGGCCATGTTATCAAAATAGCCTCCTTTAATTTCTTCACAAACCTAATAATTATCTCAGTTATTTCTTACTGCTTAACTTGTTTTCTCCCTAATTGGAATGTAAGCTCCACAAAATTAGGGAGTTTTGTCTATTTTCTTTACTGCTAAATCCCCAGGAATTTAGAACAGTGTCAGACCCACAGTACACCCTCAACAATGTTTACTGATTGATCTGTGGCTGACGATGCTGACAATGCTGTTATGGAGGTAGTCTCTCAAGGGGCCTTTTCAAAGAGTTTTCCTAGAGAAAGTTAATATTTCTCTAAGAAAAATTATGGTGGCAGCTGTGAGGATAATCAAATATTTGCCCTTGTTACAAACAATAATATATTAAAATAATAGAATAACCAAGTAAGATTTAGCTCAGAAATTTAATAATTCAACATAAGGAAATCTATGAATATAGCACTTAAATTAGCTTGAATAAAAGAAATCGTCTGATGGTTTCAGTATGTATTGAAAGTTTCATAAAGCTCAATATTTATTCATAATAAAACCTTTAAAAAACAATACTAGGAAGTATTTCCTTAAAAACTTAGGAGTAGCCATATAAAGTTAAGAGCCCAAACTAAAGATAGTCCTTTTACAAGGGAAAATAAAATATTTTCCACTACTCACACTGACCTACTCTTATTGTCTCCTTACTATCTTTCAAATCTGTCTCCAGCCCTTTATTCCCATTCTGTTTCACTCAGGTTCACCCTTATTCGGATTATAACAAAAGCAAATCCAGTTTCTGCTCTTGTCCCTAATGCATCATTCATTTATATAGTCACCAAAGCCATCTTTTCAAAATACAAATCTAATCATGTCCTGTTCATCTTTAAAAACTTAGAAAGACCTTCTCATTAATGATCAAAAGAAAAGGGCACAATTGAAACCGTTTCAATGGACAGCCATCTTGTTGGCCACTGAGCAGCCATATAAAGTAACATTTACTTGGTAAAGTCTTTAGTGTCCAAACCAACAACTGCCATTCCAAACCCTCACCCAAGCCTCAAGTTTGCTGTCAGCCTGCTTGCTGCCATCACTGGGGCTTCACTAGGTATCACGAGGCCAACTCACTGTGATTGTATCTGAACTAGACGCCAGAATTCCATTTGGAACCTTGACTTCACTTGGTCCCACCAAGCCTCACAATTATATTACCACTGCCCACCACATAAAATGTATGCCTCTCTGGTCCTCTGTCTTGTCACATATTCTTGATTCCATATTACTTTGTTTTCTCTCCCTCTCTGCTGCCCTCCCTCCTAAACCTTCTAGCAGGTAAATAAACTCCCCCATATCCTCAGGCTTTTCTCAGATTACTTCCTTCACTTCCTTGCCATAACAGAAGCTTGCTTGTCTCACAAGCAGCCCTCTTTAGTGGAGGATTCTCCTTCCACTATCTCAGTGTACTATAATGCTCCAAGTAGAACTGGCATTATTTTCATTTCCCAATTCACTCTCAAACTATTTTCTCTCCTCTACCCCACATACAAAGTGTAACTATTTTTAAGTTCATATCAATTCATTGCTCTCCTACTTCTATCAATTTCCTGGTCATTGGTCATGTGCTAACATGAATCTTAAAGCTGCCTCTGGGATCACAGTTTTCCTTCCTGTATTATCCCATCAGTTTACCCGACATTTGAACTAAGAGCTGAGCAGCAAGAAGGAGCAACTATATGCAGGTGTAGGGGAGTCACATTCCAGGCAGAGGGAATCATGAGTGCTAAGGCCTGAGGAATAAAAAGGATAGTACAGCTGGAATGTCGTCAAACCAGTAAGATAGGTGCCAAACAACATGGGACTCGCATTTATAAGTCTGTGTATCTTTTTATATTTGTTGCATATTTACCATTTCTGGAGCTCTTAATTCCTTCCTATCAACCCGAGTTGCCATCTGCCACCATTTCCCCTTTCCTTTCAATCTGAAGAACTTCCTTTAAAGGGCATTTCTTGGAGTACAGCCTGCAGGTGAAGAATTATCTCCCCTTTTGATGATCTAAAAATACCTTCAGTTTGCCTTTATTTTTGATGAACTGTTTTTGCTGGTTGACCGTATTTTTTTCTTTCTGCACTTTCTAAAATCTTCTGGCCTTCATTGATTCTCACGAGAAATCAGTAACTAATTATACTGTTTGCCTCGCTATATAATGTGTCATTTTTCTCTGGCTGTTTTTAAGATTTCCTGTGGCTCTCAGCACTGTGACTATCATGTGTGCCTGGGAGCGCTCTTTCTGTTTTCATCCTGCCTGGGCTTCCAGTTGCAGTTTTCAAAGATTCCCATCTCCAGTTTGTTTGCTTTGATAAAATTTCCAGCGCCTTTAAAAGGTTGCCTTTATGTGGTGTCCAGATTTAATCATTGCTATATGTGAGAGGATTTACACTATCACTTCACTCAACTTCCATTATTACCTTAAGTGCCCTCTTTCTATCCAGTTGGGGGGGAAATGGTAGATGCCTCCTTCACACATTCACAAAAATAAACCAGTGTAACCTGGGACTCTCTAAAACACCTCTATTTTCTCATCTATTACTGTGGCTTTTAGCCAGCAACAGCACATTCAGAGAACTGTGAATTGTGAGGGGGTAAAGGCTAGAATGTAGTGTATAAACATGATTGTCAAATTATTGTCAAATATTTTCTTTAGAGTGATGTTTGAAGGCTTGTGTCTGATGGAGTTTTGGAGGCAGGGCAAGCCTTTAGTTGCTAGTGGTTAGAATGTCTTCTGGGCACTCCTTGTGACTATGAAGATGTCATATGATGATCTGCATATTGGACATACATTATCATTGAGCACACTTAGTGAAAAGTGTGCTTGAAGAGAAAAGATAGCATTTGTTTGGGGCTCATAAGTATACTGTAAGAATTATAAATGTGAAATAAGCCGCAGCTATACTTGTACTTTGATCAGTTTCAAGAACTGCACTGATTCAGTATAAGGACTAGAAGTTGGGAGAGACAAGGAAAAATGGAACCCATGTTGAGATGTAATGCAACTTTGGAAGCTGTAAAATGAGAGAGATGCTGGGAATGCCTACTCAGATGTCCTTGTACTTCCCTTCCTTATTTCCAGCCCTGCAGACTCCAGGACAACATACCACTTGGGCAAATACAGTCATTACAAAATATCACGTTAGTGGGGAATGCTTTGTAACATTATTGGGAGAAAGAATTTAGTTTGGGTAAAACTAAAATCTAGGGGTTTTTTGTGTGTGTTCTTTTCCTTTGTGGAAGGAAAAAGGAGTGGAATATATGAAGAAAATTGTTGATTCTCCATGTCCCAAAGCAAGACACTTACAATTTGCAGCTGCTTACAACCTCGGAAGAGCTCATTACGAAGGAAAAGGCATTAAACGATCAGAAGATGAAGCTGAAAGGTAATCCTAATGTGAAAACAAGACTTTGTCTTAATCAACTGCTGAAACAAAGAACAACTTGCCTTGTCTTTCTCTTTTAGACTGTGGCTTTTTGCTGCAGACAATGGAAATCCAAAAGCTAGTGTGAAGGCTCAAAGTATCCTAGGATTGTATTATTCAACAAAAGAGCCCAAAGAGTTAGAAAAGGTAACATTGATCTATTTTTTTAATGCTAGCATTATATTTAGATTAGTATTTGGTTTTCACTATTTCTTTTTCGAAAGAACGGTGGTGAGGAATAAGTGGGTAGTTATGAATCTCTCAGATTTCTTTAAAATGTACAGAAAGTTTACATTTTAGAATCTTCACCTTTTGCTCATCTATGACTGCTCCTTTCTCTGCCTCTACCAAAGGAGACCAAACGTGAGAGCATTTTGCATGCTATAAAAAGCTACACATACAAAATATTCTTATTCCATAAAAGCCATAAAAAGAGCCCTAAAGTCCAAATCCTTTTATGGGAATAAATTATTACATTGGATTTGAGGAAGTAACAATAATTCTAATGACTAAAATATACTAAGAACTAATTAAAAATTAAATCCATTTAAGATTTTTACAAAATTTAATCTCTTTAATCGATAATTGCAATATTTTTCAAGAAATCTTATAGGTAGAAAGAAATGTAGGGCTACTTGTAAGAGGCTTTAAGGGCAAACTTGTAAGGGGCATCTAAGACCCTCCTCAGATAACTGAGCAGCCACTTGGAAATAATTTTTTAAACTAATTTATATTCACAGTAACTGTGTATTAAGCAGATGTGCTCGAGCCCTCGTGCAGCTTTTATCCTTGGTTGCCTTTGATTTTGAAAGCACCATCTTTGAGATCCATTCAGAGCTCTGACTTCCCTGAGCATCAGCAGCTATGTCCTCCTGTTTATGCCTCATAGCAGCTGTGTCTCAAAGCCTTGCAGACACTTCATTCCTATTTCCCACTTTCTTGATCCTTCCTGTGGAAAATGTGACAATCCCGAAACCAGAGACAGCTGAACTCTCTAGACTGTGACCTCACCTGCACTGTGGGGTAGACAACAGGCGGCTTCACCTTAGCACTCAGGCATATGAAATCGGTGTTAGCCTAAAACACCTTCAAGGAACTAGAACTATTTCCTAGAGATGAACTAATCGTACTCTCTTATCATTAGAGACTTTTTTCTTTCCAGAATTTCCTTATGAATAACAAAATGAAACTGTGTCTTTTAAAAGGCATTTTATTGGCATTCAGAAGCATGTGGCAATGGGAATCTGGAGTCCCAGGGTGCACTGGGGCTCATGTACTTTTATGGACAAGGCATCCGCAAGGACCCTGAGGCGGCCCTGCATTGCCTAAGGGAGGCGGCGGATCGTGGAAACGTCTACGCTCAAGGGCATCTCGTGGAGTATTACTATAAGATGAAATTTTTCACCAAGTGTGTTGCATTTTCCAAAAGGTAAAAAGGCTGGATGAATGTATTTACAAAAACTCTTACTGGATGCTCTATGCCAGATGTGTTCATAGAACTCGCTGCAATATTGTAAATGATGGCTTGAAACGTGGCTAGTGCAACTGAGGACGGAACTTGTACATTTCCTTGGATTTTAATTAATTTAAGCAGCCACATTTAGCTACCACATCAGATAGTACAATTAGTCTTCAAGATTTCAGTGCTTATTAGCCCTGTATACCAGTGAGCTTAAGCAAGTTTCTTAATTTAGGATCTTCAACTGCTTTATAAAAATACTTATGCAGGATTATAAAAATAGTGTATATAAATTACTTAAGATAGCTTGATCAGAAATGTTGATTAAATAAGTTTTCATTTCTTCCTACACCCTTAGCCACAGGTTCTATAACCACACAACTGCAATATAGCTTGATAAGGACTATAAAATGAGAATGTTTAAAAGACTCCAGCACTAACATCTTATACAATATTTGGAAACTTCCATAAAGTATATGGAAATTTCTTTTCTCTGAGCCCACCTACTTTCCTACATTTACCCACCCATTATGTACAAAGCAACATGCTTTTGGATGTGCTCTAGAGCGGCTGTAAGACCAGGCTGATTTATTTCCCTTCCTGCGGAGCCCACAGGCTCCACTCCTCCCTAGCCAGGTCTGAGGAAGGCAGGGATGTAGAGGACGAAGGAGCCACCGCTTCTACCCTTTCCTCCCCAAGATTTGGCTTCCAGGCAACAGATCACTTAAAGGGGTGATCTCTAATGTCTCAAATCCCTAAGTGCCCATCTGATTAAAATTAAGACTTTACATAGTTCTTAAAATCTTCGAAACTTTCCATTATTGCCCACATTCCTATTCCCGATGACATTAGGGTTGACATGGAGTTGACTAGATCTAATTTTCACACAATTCTCCATATTTGTGTCTGGGTTAGAAAGAATGACTTCTTTTTATCACCCATTTTCAAAAAAAAGATGTGCAAGTTTCTTAATTTTTTTTCTGGTCCTATGTGACTGAAGTCCAAACTTAAGGCCTATGTTTAAATAAATGATCCAAAGAAATAGAAACTACTTCCCCCCGCATTGTTGAAATCTGCAAAGTGATATTAAGTTTAAAATATTAATTTTACAAGGAAAAGAACCTTTCTTTTCTAGTGGTTGTTAAACCTGATGAGTATAATCATGGGGAAGCTCTACAGCAACCACTCTGGTAGTTCCTCTTCCCCTGGTGTTAACTGACTGTTTTACTTACCCTTCGCTGTATAACAGCTTTAGCTCTCAGACAGGTAGAAATGGGAAGTCACTTTGGGCAGAAAGACAATTTCTAGCATGTCGCTTGTAACACTGTAAACCGTAACTGATATCCTTTTCATTTCACAACTTCTGTCACAACAGGATCGCAGACTATGACGAGGTTCACGACATCCCCATGATAGCCCAGGCCACAGACTGCCTCCCGGAGTTCATCAGCAGGGGCATGGCCATGGCGTCTTTCTACTACGCACGGTGCCTTCAGCTGGGCTTGGGGATCACAAAGGATGAGGCAAAAGCTAAACACTATTATTCTAAAGTAAGTAAGCCTGAGGACAAATATAAGTGGAACTGAATGGAAGTTTCTGGGCTTTTATACTTGAGATTAAAACATCTTTATGGATTAGTGATTTTTCCTCAATTATTGTGCAGATAACCTCTGTCTACTGAGAGGTGGTCAGCCATACAGATTGTCTGCCGACAATTATGTTTCTTATTAGCATAATTAAGCTCAGAGATAAAAGTCCTATTTTCATGCAAATCATTTCCTCTTATTCTGATATTATATGCAGCCTAAGGCCCAGCATCATAACCTTAAAGCCAGAAAGTTCATGGGTCTTTTCACTCAGAAAAAAAGTATGAATCTGTATCTTCATTCTAGTAACTTAATGAAATATAGTTTCTAATCACATTTGGGAGGAATATTCATGAGTTTGCAATCAATTTATTTAGATCTTAAATAATTTCACATCTAAAATCCAGCAACTGTTAAAAAGTGGGGAACGGATGATGAGAAAGGGGAAAATCATAGTAGCTGCAAGTGAACTTTTACAAAAAGAAATAAACAAGACTGTGCATGCCTTATGTGAATGACATTCATTAAGTCCAAATTAGAATTACATCATTATAAAATTTATAAAGCAATTCATGAAATGCACAAATTGTTCAGTTTGAGCAGAAGAACAAGGCAAGGAACAATTTTCTAAGTCCCTTGCCTAAATCTGATCTTATGACAGACTATTGAAACTGCCTGGGGAGCTTTGAAAAATTCTAAAACTTGGGCCTCATTTCAGAACAAGTCAACCTCTGTCTCAGGGAATGGTACTCAAAGTGTATTTGTTGAAGTGCCTCAGGGGATTCCAGTGAGTGGACAAGTCTGAGAACCCTAAATTAAAGAATTTTGTTTGAAATTAAAATTTCCAGAGCATTAAGCTCATATTAATACATATAGAAACAAGAGTATACAAATACAACTGATCTTTGAGGTATTTACCAGTATACCATTCTGTTAATATGAGTAAGTTGTTTTTAATAATCTAAGTGTTCTATGTATAATACCTATTTCCAAACCAAGTCAATTTCAGACTGTATGCTATCTTTAGTATCCCCTGTAACTAAATATAAGCAGGGAAAACTTTGGGTCAAAAATATCCTGAAATTTGGTATATGTTCATCCTAAATAAAAGGGCAGAACAAACGCCTTATAATCTTAGAACAGTTTTCCATATGGTGGGAGATAACAGCCACATTATTCAGTTTTGACTATTGTATTTTATGGCAGATACTTTTAAAATGGAGGAAACTCAGATGTAGTAAACCAGTAAAGGGTCTGGAATCGTGTCAGAGAAAAAGGACATGAGGGGGTCCTGAGTGGTCTTCACCAGACTGAAAGGCTGTCCTGTAGGAAAGGAACTGTGGGGAGGGAGCAGTGTGTCATGGGAAAAGGCGAGGCCCGAGATGGCAGAGACGGTGGTCTCGGCTCTGCCTGTCAAGCTGGGTGACTACCAAGTACTTTGTCTCTCAAGGTCTCTATGAATCCAGCATTATATGTTCTCCCAGGACCCTTCAACAAACGATTCTAGAGTACACGGTGGGAAATCTTAGCTTAACATAAAGAAGAATCTTCTAATACAACTGTTCAGGAAATAACGTGTTCCCTATAAGACGGTGACTTCTTGCCACTAGAAGCAACAAAGCAAATATCTAGTGACCAATTGTCATGGGTACCAAAGTGACAATTTCTACATGGAGTGAGGTTTGGATGAGATAACCTCCAATGTCTTATCACAGTTCTTCACATTCTATGAAATTATGCACTATTACTTGTCATTATTTACTTTAGTCATAATAAAACTGTATTTAAAAATAAGATTACAGCTGTGCTGCTATTTACAATGAGATAATAAGTTTGAGGCCAAATGCTTTCTATACTACTTACTTTAGTAATACATAATATAAAACTTATATAAAATTTCTTCTTTCAAATGATAACAGCATGGTTATTTTTAGTATGATTTTTTTTTGTAGAGGCTAATTTGAACTTCCCTTCTTAAGAAATAAGGATATGTATCTTAATTAAGAAACTCCCTGAAAATTTATTGTACTTTACCATTCTTAAAACCACACCAAAATTTTTTTAAAAGGAAGAAAGAAGAAAGACACAACAATTCAAGGTATATTGAAATAACTGACTCTATCTTTGATTTTAAGGCTTGTCGTCTGAATTCTGAACTGACAGATGAACTTCATGCTTTACTTATTCGTCAAAGAATTTAGACCATACTGCATGTCAACAAAGATCATCAGTCCTAATACCTTAAAATGTGTGTATTTTTATAGTAGCTATGTTTGGTTATTTTCTGCATCCCAAGTTAGTTACATTATCCTGGTTATTTTACTGATGACATGTTACCTTCGTTCTCAAATTTGTATTCTGTAACTTATGACTTGAAACCTAGCTAAAGGGTCAGATTGCTGGAAATTTCCTCAAAGATCCAGCTCTTAGCCTACAGACTGGCCTAAATCACATCAAATATTGAAAACCATTCCAGAAAGCAAATATCTTTTTTCCTTTCTTTAAATACAAAGTATCACAAAAGATTTAGTACAGTCTAAGTTTTAATAACTTCAGAAGTATAAATGCTACAAGCTAAATTGGTACAGCCACTCTGGAATATAGTATGGAGGTTCCTCAAAAAATTAATAATTGATGTACCATATGATCCAGCAATCCCTCCACTGAGTATTTACCCCCAAAGACTTGAAAACTCATATCAGAAAAGATATTTGTACACTGATGTTTATAGCAGCCAGGACATGGAAGCAAATGAAGTGTTATACAATAGATGACTGGATAAATAAGCTGTGGTACATACATTAAATGGAATATTACTCAGCCATAAGAAGAGATGAAATACTGCCATTTGCAACAACATGAATGGACCTCAAGATAGTTATGCTAAGTAAAATAAGCCAGAGAGAAAAAGTTGAAAACCACATGATATCACTTATATGTGGGATATAAACCTAAAAGCAACAAATGAACAGAACAAACAAGCAGAGATTCATGGACAATAGACTAGTGGTTATCAGAGGGTGGTGGGGAGGGGGAAGGCCGAAGGGGTAAAAGTGGTCAAATATGTGGTGACCACATAATGCAATGTATGTATATGCCTTACTATTGAATTGTGCACCTGAAACTTACTGGATTAAGTAATCAATGTCAATATAATAAAAATTTTAAAAAAGAAAAAAATATATAGGTTTTAGATTTTTCATTTTAACTAAAGCTTTAAATTTAAAATTCATAAAAATAATAAGAAATTTTAAAAAAGTTTCAAATAATTTAGATACATTTGTGTAGTACTTATACTTCTGAAGTTATTAAAGCTAAGACCTTACTAAGGCTTTTGGGACATCTTGTAATTTCAAGAGAGATACTTATAAATAATTAGCTGATTAATGATAAACTTCAAAAACAATGAGTTTAAGAAACTGTTTAGAATCATGCCTCTTCATATCCCTTAAATACCTTAATTTAATGAGTAAAACAACTGCTATATTTCTGATATCAATTAAAGCAAGATGTTCTTTATGCTTTAATTCATTTCTAAATTTTAAAAAATCTAAATGTATTTCAAAACAAGATAAAAATGTAAAAAAAATCTCAATGAAATCATCTATTAATATAAAACTATAACTAAATATCAAAAAATTAAATAAGAGGCTTTCTTTATATCAATGACATCTATAAAGACATAGGTTAACAGTAAAAATAATAGAATCCATATGCAGATATAGAGCTGCAAATCAATTATACTAAAAATGATATGTCTTAAAAATATTTTAAGAATATCATTTTTGAAACACACTAAACTAATGCAGCTTTATTTTACAAATCAAAACTATCCTTTCTGAAAGTGGATTTAAACAAAATCTCGTTTTAGTCGTGGGAAAATGCAATTACTATGTAGATAGCAGTCACTGAAGAAGTATTGGATGGCAGAAATTATTTTATATTCTGGTTTGCCTATATTACTTGAACTTCATTTTGCTTTTACATAAAAGGAAGAAATTTCAACAGACTTAGGTCTGTGACATTCCCTCAACTGGTCATATACTTCTCCATAAAGTCTCTTTAAAAATATGAACTTAAACCATCCCTGAAAACCACTCCTTTTCTTTTAATATGTCTATTGAAGACTCTCCATTCTCCCCCAGTAACATGTTTCAATATCTCAAGCTATTAGATTTCACACCTAAATCTTTCTATAATACTTGCTTTGCTCTTGTTCTCCTAGTATCATCCATATACCACTTCTTCAATCCTTTGAAGATCCAAATTCACAACCAATATTCTCTTCCCCATACTTAATCTAGTTCCCTAAACCTTTTTTTTTTTTTAATTTTTATGAGTTTATTTGAGCCAAACTGACAACATATGCCAGGGAGCAAGATATCAAATGCTCCCCCTTAAACTTTTCTTAGAATCTTAAAATAGGAATGTAAGAAAGCACTGTATGTTGACTTTAATAGAACATTGAATAGATCTGCTATATTTCTTCATCCTAAAGAACACTTTAACTGCTATTAAAACACAGCTCTGAGAAATCCTAAATGTAGAAATTCGATGTGTCATGTGGTAATATACTATGCTTAAATATCTTTGGTGAATCCAACACAATTTAAATTTTCAGTTTATGTAGTTACCATAAAGCTGGTGCTTCTGGCAGAGGTGAGCCCCTGCAAGCTACCACTGCTGCAGACTGTGGTGGATACCTCAACTTGTGAGTGGAGTCGGGCTTAATTAGATGGGTTAAGGCTCACCTAATCAAAAAATCAAAACTTCAGTAAGATTCCCTATAGCAGATATATCATGAAAATAAGACTTTATCTTAAAGGTTAAGGAGTCAATATAGTTATTTTTTTTTCTCATTTGCAGTATAAACAGCTATAGTTTAATTATGCATGAGATGGACATTGCATGATGAGTTTCTGGGGTTTGGGGACTTCATACTGCTTCTCTTCTCTGAATGTCTTTTCTACATCACTCTGAAGGATCATTCTTATCCACATAAATAGCCAAATTTTTTTTCTCCTTAAGTGTCATATATTCTGGTTTGAAAAAAAGAAGACTCAAAGAGCTAAAACTCTAAGAATTGCAAAGATAAAATTTGGTTTACTAATGTTTAATCATTTATCTTTCAGAACTCTTGTTTCACATTAAGAACTTGGCAGGTATGATCTATCAATGATATAGCCAATACCATTTGTATATAGAAGTTTCTTTCATAGATTCAAACTGAATTCCTGCCTATTAATTGTTTTGCTTTTAATATTCTTGGAGGTTAGAGAGGGGAAAGTGTTTTATTATTACTGCATAATAGATGCCAAAACACAGGAAAATTGATTGAATTGTCCATTAATAGTGGGGCCAGTATTAAGAGCAAAACATCCATACCCTGGATCTCACCTTGTGCCCCTATTAGTCTGCAAGACTTGATGATATAATCATGTCCCCAAACTCCCCAAAGTAACTTCCCTCCACTTTCTGTTTTCCTCTCTCATTCCTGCTCATCATTTCAAAGTTCAGCTCGCATCCTGCCTCCCTAATGCACCATTTCAAGCACTGATTTGGCTCTTCTCATTCACATTAAAATCTTATTTTTCACATACTTATTTTGTGTCTGGTGAAAGGCATAAATACTTACATGCACAATGTTTTCTTCAGAAAAGGCACTTGATAAATATTTGAACTGCCTGAAGTGTTTCAACCTTTTTATTTATTTATTTTTTTGAGATATAAGCATCTTAAAAATCACAGAACTCTAGGAATCATTTTTATATTTTATTGCTTCAAATGCTTAAAACTATGGGAAATCTTTGGTAAAAATAAAGACAATAAAATTTTCACAACAACTTTACACAAAGCATTGCACAACAATGTTCAATCACATGAAATAATATAGGAATGTTCAGAATCCTCAACGAGGAAATTAACTGTACAATATTCATAGTTCTTCATTTTAAAACAAAACTGTTCTCATAAATATTTAAAATATTTCTAGGTTCTTAAACACATATTAACATTTGTATTTCAATCAGTATATTTAACTCTAAAGTATTTATATTATTAAAATAAAAACCAATAATTAACAGAAGTCTTTGTTTCTGTTGCCTACTACTGCATCAAGTCTGCCCCCGTCCATCCCATCCCCATTTCTGCTTACTTCACATAAAACTAGAGGGAGGTAACTAAAATAAAAATCACTTTTGTTCTCAGTCAAACCCTCTGTGGAAAAGAGGAAAATTTTTCATGTCTATTATTACACAGACATTTCTCTGGTGGTTTATTTGTGCAGCTTCAAACTTGACCAGCTTTAAGTTGATCTAAATGAGCTCTCAGCTCGGGACACAATTCAATTAGCAGCAGTTCCATCAGCACCTGAACCAAGAAAGAAGACAAAAAGAGTAGAAAAATGCTTTTTTTCTCTAAGGATTTACTCAAATAGAAAAGTCCAATTTTAGGTCTGAGATATTCTCAGTGAGCAAGTTACTCTCAAACAAATGGAATTAATAGTTATTTCTCTTTACCAATATCAAACCATCGATAATATTTAATATCGCTATAATCAGGCAGATGACTAGGAAAGAGTATGTTTTGCTAAAAAAAAAAAAAAAAGAAAAAAAGAAAAAGAAAACGGAGCAGTCATAGACATCCAAAGTCAAGAGAGACAAATAATATGAGAGAATGAGAACGATGCATCCACCGGGGCACTTTTTTCTTTTCTCTCTTTTTTTCTCACAACCAAATTGGACAGACAAAAATGAAGCAGAGAAAAATGGGTTGAGAGTTACAAGTAATAAGAATGATTAAAGAATTAAAATCTACCCTCATATATGAATAGAAATGTACCATTGAAGAAACAGTTAACCCTTTGGCAGGCTTTAAATTACTCACATATAACAGATGCTTATTGGCTCTTGTTTCTTGCAGTGCATTGAATATTTTTATTATTCCATGACGGGCATTTTGCTGTCCAACAAGGCTCTGAAGCATATCTGAAAAATTAAGTTTATATTCTGTTGCTGTATTTGATAAAGTCCATATGCTCAGACATTCAGTGAAGGAGATATTACATTACATGTGCAGAATAAATAAGGACACCAAGGCATGAGCAACATGAATGATCAGTTTTTTTCAAATGGTTAAAGAGAAAACAAG
Source organism: Macroglossus sobrinus (assembly GCA_004027375.1). NCBI lineage: Eukaryota > Metazoa > Chordata > Mammalia > Chiroptera > Pteropodidae > Macroglossus > Macroglossus sobrinus. The sequence goes on from PVKZ01000440.1 coordinate 106,031, forward strand.
TTTATTTAGAATTTTTCAACAAAAGGCGCTTATACAAACTATGATTTTAATACATCGTTACCCAATTAAAAATTAAGCTCTCAAAACAGTGTACTTTAGTAGGATTTTTAAAGCACAAAATGTATTAGCTGTTAAAAGAAAGTATTATAACCAGCACTGTTCTTGTTCAGGATCCTCAACACAATTTCTTAGTAAGGGGCAAGGCATGATTTAAAAGAAAAAAAGTGTGATTATTTTTTTAACTGTAAATACTGTTTCTTGAGAGACATAAATGAAGAACATTTAAGGTTAAGTGGGCTAACATTCCCTTTTTATCTCTGTACTTGCTCCTCAGGATCAGAACCCAGGCCTCACCTGGAATGTTTTCAAGTAGCTTCTGCTGTGCTCTCTGCTTCGTTTCCTGGCTTTGTTCTTCACTTCTGATTTTGGTTGGTGGTGCCAACTTCCCGTGCGGCCAAAAAGCATCCCGGAAAACGTTGATGTAGTAAACGAACATCTGCTCACTGAAAATCCAGTTCACTGTATCCCGAATTTGTCTTTTAAGAGAAAATTATTTCTTGGATGAGGTTTAAAAAGTTTTTTAAAAGACATTTATCGATGGGTAGGTTAAGATACAGCTGGGTGTAAATGTTTGATGAATAAACTAGGAATTGGATTTTTAAACCCTGGTTCTGAAAGTTTTCTTTGTTTGTTTTTGTAATAGTGAATGACCATTTATGCCTAAAGCTTACGTTTTCGTTGGTACTGACTTCTCCAAATGATTGCCATGTAGTATCTTTCAATCTATAAAGACAAGAACTGAGAGGAGACTGACTGGTTTGTTTGAAGCTTGCAACTACTCTAAATGTACACAGTACTTAATACACTAATTTCTCCCTGAAGCGGTATCAACTGAAAACATAAGTCCATTTAAAGTCTGTTAAAGGTGGTCTGGAAAACGTTCCTGAGCTCCTGAAGTCCTGGGGGAGAACCAAGCTTTTTCCCTAGCTGTCTCTTGGTGTTGCTATGTCAGATGAAGCTGGGCAGAGAGTCCTCTGATCTCGGACACGCATCTCACATGCTCACGAGGCAAAGGAAAAAAAGATTACCTCTTCTCATCACAAGGTAAAGGACTCTCTAGCCATTTCACATTTCCACGGGAATGAAAACTGGGCAGATATTTGACTTGCACGGTTAGAAATAAAGGGCTTTTATCTGGTTACCCAGGTCTTCTACACAACCCTATTTCATCAGTTATTAGTCAAATTCTAACCAATTATAGGATTTCTGCTGTTAAGAAATAAGTAAATATAGTTCAAAGAACCCAAGAGTGAGTGTGAGGTTGAGAGCAAGAAAAGAATCATTTTAGACTCTTAGTAACAGAAAGACCTTAAATTTCAAAATCAATTCATAAGTAACAATGAATTAAAAAGCACTTTAAGAATCTGACTTCTCGACTAAAGTTTTAAAGGAACACTGTAAAGTTTTTAGAATTTAGTATCTGAAATAAATGTTTCAAGCCCAGTACTTTACACAGTGACCAATCACTACTGAAGTCTAAATTCTGAGTCAAAACTATGTTAATTGTTTGTAACTGCATGTCTAGGATACTTTCATGTATTGCTTAGAACTGTGCAACTCATATCTAAACCAAATAAAATAATTTATTAGTTTAATGAGGCTTCCGCTTTAAGAGAGAACCTGCCTGCCTGGGAAAAAAACTACATAAAAAGGCAGGCATCTTACATTTCCCGTAGTCTTGCTTTGGGTTACACTACATAAAGCAGTAAAGAAAGAAAATTTCAATTTGCAACTTAAAATTAGGTAAGTGACTCTCACCGAAGGCCATCACCTAAGTATTCTCTATCAGCTTAGGTCTGCCTTTCTATTAGACAAAACCAAAGGAAGCTTTTCAAGCAATTCTGGTATGTGCAGTTATAGTTGGTACATGTCAAGAGGCACACAGTGTGTTGCTGCTTATTCTTATGATGTCATCATATGCTAAAGACAAAAAAACAAAGGGCCAGGAGGCTTCATAATTCCTCTACCTGAAAGAAAGCCCATCAAAAATTCTCTACATGAGTCTCTCTTCCAGCCCTGTGAAAATAACTGACAAGTGTATTCACTACTCACAAACTGCAGCTGCTCATTTGGTAACTAAGAGTCAGTATGGTAAATAGGAGCAAGGAAAGTATGAATGATTTGCTGAAACTGAAAAGGAAAATAAATTAGTGAGTCTGGAGTACAGAGAAAAATAGGGCCATTCTGGAACTTTTTTATCCAAAGTCTGTCAATGCTAAGTTTAAGAGGTTTGCCTTAGACTGAAATTATAAATTATAAACAGGCCATTTTTGTGATTAAAACAAAATCCACTAACACTATATTTTTTTATATCTTAGAAGTAAACTTTTGTCTATGACCACAAGGAAAATATACTCTATCTGCAAATGAATAAAATGATAACATGTTCTTTTATGTTTCCCATAAAAATTTATAAGATTTATATGTTAAAACTATCTTATTAACCTTACACATATGTTTGACAATTAAATTAGTCTTTCAATTAGAAAAATCTGATTAATTTCATCTTAAAATATAGTTGCTGTACAAAAAAGGTGTTTCCCCCCTTATTTTTAGCAGTTGACTCACATTTTTATTATGCAAGAAAGCCATAATGTTTATCTTCTGAAGAATATTGATTATGGAGTTAAACTTTTATGTATATGGATAATGTAATATTAGCATATATATGGCTTATCTGATACATACACACACACCCCTGATGGAAACTCATATATTAACTATCTAGAGAATTACCATGTTAATGTCACCCACTCCCCAAAAAAATATATGGTTTTCACATTTCCAAGTAAATAACTGCCATGTGAAGCTAATCGTACTCTGATTCTGGCTTAGAGTCTAAGCCTTCACCTGATTCGCATCATGTTATATAAAAACACTGTGCCCAAAATATTCAAACCAGTCATTACAATCAAAAGAGAACTTTATAAACAGAATCTTCTGACCCTCATCAGCCAGAATGCCGGAACTAACTCAAGCCTTTCTCATTTAGTTCACCATGCATTCTGTGCGAGAAATTCTTTCAGAAATCTGTATCCTATTCCAATCTTAGAATCGTTATTAGAAACAAAAAGAAAACAAAATATCTTCAGTTAGGGATATCACTGGCTGCTATACCACAGGTAGTTTGAATATTAAGACAGAGTAGGCATTAATCAAATATTAATTTTGTGCAACTCACTTGTTGATGGTTCTTCCAAAAGTGACCTGAACGAGAGCAATTAACGTTCTTCTCACCCATTTAAACACTAAAACATAAGTCAGAGGAAAAGTATTATCACAGGATACCACAATTATGACATTTTCTTAGCATAAATCTTACCACTTAACTCAATCGAGTTCTAATACCACATCATGTCTATGATATTTACAGAAATTGGGTCTAGCTAGGTTAGCAAACTTCTGCCTAGGAAAATTCTTCTAAGCTTTCATTTTCTACTGAGCAACTGATAGGATGAAACCTAAGAGTTTTTACAGCTTTCCAACGCATAAACAACAGCTGAGCCAGCAAGTGGAAATAATACTTTACTTCATATGTCCCTGGGCTACTGACAACATGTCTGTTTTCTGCTAGCAGACAGTGTAATTCCCGTTTTAGATTTCTGTTTGGCTCGTTGAACGCAATTTTCTAACACATTCCTCTGAATGAGAAACGTGTAGTCAGATGTCGACAAATATTTTGAAATATTAATGAATTGATGGGTCTAACTACTCCTATTTGAGTAGCAGTTTGTAGATCATCATGTACTTTTATATACTTTTGCCTTTGGGGGAAGAAAGGTGAACCCTGAAGAGCCAGAATCCTGAGTGAGATGTAAATAAATTAGGACTCTCTGGTGCCACTGCCCAGACAGAGCAGCTGTGTATACATCACCTTTTCTGAGCCTCGGTTTCCTCATCTGGAAAAGAACAGCATTAACGTGCTGTTTTTGCTCTGAAGATCTTATAGATATTTTGTGTGAAAGAGCATTGTGAAGGGTTCTACAGATCTAAACTTTTATTAAACTTCTCCAAGTTTAATAACATTTTTATAGGTGCAGAATATGAATATAAACCAAAAAGGCACAAAAAAAAAACTGTGAGGATATTTTAGGTCTGCAAATTGGAATCTAAACCGGATTTCCCACTTATTCACCTCCATTCATTGAAATGTTTAGCTAATGACACATGAGCAAATGAGAAATTCAGACTTGGTTATGATGGAGCCAAGAGTTCTCAGGGCTCCTGCACCAGTCAGAAACCCTAAAAGGAGTAATTTCACAAACACTACTATAAAAGAGAAACCACACAAACAAAACTCAACAATTCACACAGACCTGATACTAGACTTTAAAACATTCTAAGGTCATTTTCTAAGTTTCTTAATGGACCTAAATGTCCAGTTAAAGTTGTGTCATTAATTCTTCAAGAGTCAAGTTTTGAAGTCAAGGCTATACCTTAAATATGCCTTAAATTTTTGGTGGAATCCAGAGCATGCTGCCAGCTTGTACACTTGTTCATTTGAGGCTGGCATTTAGGCTGGGGAGCATTCTGTCAGTGATGATAACTTCATTCTGCCTTTCTAGGGCAGGAGACAGGTAGCTCAGACCCAGAGGATCTGAGGACATGTGTAACTGACAGGAAAGAATGCCTGTCAGCCAAGTGATTGGTTATAAATTTTTGAAAAAGCTGTATTACTGGTCCCTTTCTATATATTGAACTAGAGCAGGAACCAAAAATGGCTGTGCTCCAAATTCTCTCCCAACACTGATACCTCCTTACTCTACTACTTTTTCTTGTCCTTCCCCACCCCTACCCCCACCCATATACAAAATAGCCCCATTATTCGTTCCAAGGACTCATTTGTTCAAAGCCACAGAGGCAGCTGCAGCAACACTAGGATTTTGCTGATGGCAAAGATATCACATCTCATTACAATGATGTTCTATTTTTTCCCTCTGAAATGTCACCAGCAAACACAAATATTTTTCTGAGCAGGGACGTGATGGAGGAAATGCATGTTGCAAAGACAGATTTTGAGTCCTACTCCTGCCCTGACTGGTTCTGTCTCATCTACCATGTCTCTTAATGTCTGTATTGCAAGGAACACACTGACAAAAAGGCTAAGATGGTGCTTCCTCATTCTTATCATTTACATAGTCAGATTTTAGGTGAAGTTATCATTTTTCTTGCCTATACTGAATCAAGTCAAACATCAGTATGTATCTTAAAGTGTCTAAAATATGCAACAACTATAGCTTTTTCATCTGAAATGATCTTTAATATTTGCATGCTATTCAATCATATAAGAGCACTTGAAGATTTCTTCAAGTTTCATTTGCTAATTATTCATTAAGTGACATGTTAAGGAATAAATAAAAAAAGATGCACAGCCCCCTCCTATATAAGACCAGTTCCCATCCTATCTCCTTTGCCCCAAGGGAAAAGATACTAATCTTAGTGAACAGAGCCCAGGACAGTCACAGGTCAACATTTTGCTAGTTGGTGGCATTATTAAGCCTTGCAAACCCTTGCTCCTCATGTGTGCTTCCTTTTCTGGGTGGTTTGGGTACTATCATTCGGGTACTACCTTTAGGTACTATCATTTCTCTAGCTAGTACTGAGGCCCTAAGTATGATCAAGTATATTGGCCTCATGAATTATAGTCCTGGGGGGCTGTAGACAGTGTGGATGGGCAGAGAGTCCCATTCAGGATTCAAGACTAAGCCAAGTAGTACAGTTTAATCTTTCACCCAAGTACTGCTTTAGGAGAGAGGCACTTGTGTGGGTCTTAACAAACTAGTATTTTGTTCCTATTTTTGCTCTAGTTTATTCTAAGTAGATCTCCAAGAACTACTAGATAGGATTTCTCAGCCTTGGCACTATCGTCATTGGGGGCAGGATAAGTCCTCATTGTGAGGGGCTCTCCTGCGCATCGTGGTAAGCTAAGCAGCATCCCTGGTCTACACCCATTGGGTGCCAGTAGCACCATCCCCTAAATTGTGACAACCAAAAATACTTCCAGATATCACTAGGTGCCCCCTGGAGAACAAAATTCCCCCACTCCTCCATTAAAAACCACTCCTCTGGGGAAAGAAAGGTGTTTGAAAAGCAGAGCTGAGGCATTTCCGAGTCCCTGGCAATAAAACTATCTTTACACCCAAACCTCACCTTTAACAATAGGGCTGTTCCTCTGCTATGTAAAATTATTTTTTTATACGTTTTGGTGATAAAGCAGTAAGACTATGCTAAAACACACACAAAAAATAAATTCAAAGCTTTCTACCTTTCTGTATTCAGAGGGACGTGATGCAAGATAAATCAGAACCCTCATGAGTACAGAAATGATACTTATCTTAGGATTGTAACCTCAGATCCTACCATAGTATCTGCTTGGCCCTTCAAAGTATTTGCTGAATGAATAAATATAAATACATGTCTGATTCAGGAATAAAGGGATATTGTGTGTGTGTGTGTGTGTGTGTGTGTGTGTGTGTGTGTAACCACTTAACCAGAAAAAAAAAAAAGCACTAAATAATAACCAAGAAGCTTACTTCCACGAAGTTCAAAAATCTCCCCAATCAACATGAAACATGGTTCAGCCAAGGAGTCTTTCCTCCCATCCACATCATCTCCATAATCCGACAGGTCACTATCCTCCTCTATCTCTTCCTGGGGGTACAGAAAAGTAATAGGAAGCAGGTCATTTATCCAAGGAAGTTGATAGAATTGTTCTTTTTCAAGTGTAAATTCCAAACTATGTGCTCATATTTCATAGTCAACTCTCGTACATGCAGATATCTATGCATTTTCAATAAAGAGGGAGAAATGTATCTACTCTCAGGGAAAAGCTTGATCTTAAAGCCTTATTCAAGATTTAAAATAATTTTTAAAAACCTCTGTCACTATTAATAAGGGTAGACATCAAAATAGTTTTCTAACCATTTTGAGTTTTAAAAGTAAGTCTTTTTAACTTAATGATTTTAAATTCACTGTTTTTAAAAATGTGTATTTTAATTTATTTTTAAAGCTCTGAGTCAAGATTTTATTCTGTACTTCAGCTAGTCTCATTTCCTGATCTGCATATCAGCGTTTTAGTTCAAAACTCATTATATGTCAGGCGCCAGGCTAGTGCCAATGAGCATGATGTGGACCCAGACTTTCAGCGGCCCACAGCTCTCTGGGAGACTGACAAACATTCACAAACCTGTTTCTACAAGTCGGCGAGGTGCTGTGATAAAAGCACAAACATTAGGTAGTGGGAGGATAACTGAGAAAGTTCACCCTAATGTCTGCAGAGAAGTAACAGCTGAAGTTGTGGAACCAAGGCAAGGGCCGATGACAGGTCTCTGGGGGGACTGGATGAGCAAGAAGAGGACTGAGAAGCCACAGAGGCAACAGTAGTAGGTCCCTAAAACTTCTCAGCTTTGCAAGAAGTCCAGCAACATCAAACGCTGCGAAGAGGCTGAGGAAGGTGAAGACTGAAGGGAAGCCACTGACTGGCACCCACGCTTCAGAGAATAATTTTATAGTGCAACTGAGCCAGAATGTAAATTCCACAGGGTCTGGGACTAAATGGGAGGTAATGGAGGTAAGCTGGCCAAGTCCAGCCAGACATTACACATACAGCCATGAAAAAAGCGGAGAGAGGTCGGGTTTGCACATTGACCTGAATGCTGCTGTAGATCTGCTCTGTGTTATGCAGCGATTTCTCCCCCCAGCTCAGAATGCAGTCACAAGCACATTCCTTTTCATCGTCAGTTCCTTCTATCCAAGCTCATTAAACCAATGCTGATGAAGAGGCAGAGGCGTTTTACAAGAACTAAGGAGACGCCAAATTTCAGAGGGGGTCTTGTGCAATTTGCTGGAGAGCCAAACAAGGGCCTTCGGTGGCCGAAACGTGCATTAGGAGCTTACTCTAGAGAGAGGCCTGAGGTCAAGAATATAAGATCACAAATGTCCGCAGTCTCTATTTCATTCCCCTTCCCTTACATATTACTGCTAGATTCATCTTGCTTCAAAATATCCCATGGCCTTCCATTCCTTGAGAATAAAGTCAAAACTCCTTAGCATGGTTGGTCCTTGCCCCTCCCATTCTCTGCCTAATCATCCATTAGCCCACTGAAAAACTCTCCCCTGTAGTCCAGCATTGCACCGTTTCCCAAACACAGCCTCTTCTCCTTCACTATAAAGTCCAACGCCTCCATAATGACAGCCCCTTCCCCGGGAACTGTCTAGTCCACCTCGTGGAGAGGGGCTCCAAAGAACTCCCCATCCACATTCCACTCACCTGCCTTGTTATCATTCCTTTCATTTCTGTATCTTAACACATCTAAGTGGCTTGTGGAGAGCACAAGCAGGTGTCCAAATTACGACAGCGGTAGTAACTGAAAAAGGATGTCTCTGCCTTTTCCCCATTAGCAGCATGCTTTCAACACACAGCTGTTACTGCAAATGACCTTTGAAAAGATATTCACTTACATACGCTAAAAAATGATGCGGCTCACCTCTTGATGGCAGAAGAAGTCACGAGGAAGTCGTTCCAAAAATGAGGATAATGAAAAAGTGGATTTTTTCCCCTGCACATCAATAACTTTGAGGTAGTCAGGAGAAGGGCTCAAAAAGGCATAAAGTGCTTCACTCTGATACAGTCTTTCATCTGAAAGCAGATTCTGTAGAAGACAGAGGATTAACTACTCCTATATGGGAACAGGCCTGTGCTGTGGGAGCCACAAGGCCAGGCGACCAAGATATTTCACTCTCATCATAATTCTGAACCTAAAGCCACTTCCCTTTCCCCCTGAAATACAATATGTCAGATCAATTCTCAGTGATAACCAGGGCAAACCATCCTCTGTAGGTGGGTTGGAATGCCCTACTCATTCTGCTTGTGGGAGATATTATGCAGAAGTTACTCTGGTTTGCACTGTTCAATGCAACAAAAAATTCCAATTTTGCACACAGCTTACCGATCCAGGGAGCACCACCTTTGAAACTTGCACCTACCTGTGTTTGAACAACTTACATATTTGTACATTACACAAGGATACACTCAACTGCTCTTTTATGGCTACGTTTAGACTTTGTATGTCAGCTGAAAAAATGACTTTGCGTTGTCACATGGTGGCACTGCCCGCCTGGCAACAGCTTTGTTTCACTCTGCTGCCACGTTCCAAGAAGTGCTTGTTTACATCATTATATAACAGTTTTCTATTGGCCCTTAAACTGGAAATGTCCTAAAGTTCTTTATGTACTTATCTGGCCTTAGTAGAAAAGACTGGGGGAACATCAATCAAGTTAGTTCATGTACAAGCAAGTGCTACTGATAGATAAGACAGTAAAATTAACAGTGTGACCATAAGGTTTAAATGTCTAGTATTAAAAGATACAGAGCTTAGAAATAAATAAAGCAATGAGAAATGTTGCTCCATATATGATGTAACCCCCTTGGGGGAGATAAAACACTGGAGAGCACACTGTGTTTCTGAAAGTGGAAACTGGGGTGGTAGAAGAGGTTAAGTTCTAGTCCCAGGGGAGCTGGTCCCTAATGTTCACATTGGATGTGTTCAGATGAAGGCTGAACTCTGATAAACCCTATGATCCTCCCTAGAAAAGCACCTCTGACAGGTGCACCCAGTACTGCCACACTGGGACTAGAAGTGGGGCATTCTAGCAGCTATCAGCTCCATGTACCCTATAGAAGACTGATCTGAAGACGGGCAGGTTATGCCTCACATGTAGGGGAGGAGATTCAGGTGGATAGATAGTTGGTGTCACTACTGCCTTCCCTGGCCCTTGAACCCAATATATATGTCCTTTTTTCTTTTTCAGACTATTAAATGTTCAGTTGTATGTGAGGATGGATGAAGCAGTGAGATATTCTCCCCCTAAATTGATTTCCTTTAGCTAACCTCTATTCCAAAATTATTTTATAAAAAGTAGGAAATGATAAATGATAAGTCTCAAACTTTATAAAATCAAGATAAATAAGGAAATCATTAAGGGTTAATAAGTCTTTTGCCTAATTTATATTCTATTTTGAAGAAAAATAACCAAATTAAATATGCTAGAAAAGTTAAAAATGTTCTCAAAGGTTTATCTGTGGGGCAAAATATGTTTAGAATTTTATAATTTTTAAACACTCCAAGAATGGAATCCCATTCCCAGCTCCCTCCCCACAAACACTTAGAGCATGTGACTCTTCTCATGAAGATCAAACATACCTATCCAGTGGGTAATGGAGCATAGGATGGAACAGCATATGCATACCCATAAGTGGAATAGAGCACTTAGGGGGAAATGACTAAAATAAGTGAGATGTATATGTGAGGAATGAGAAGATGACTACATATTGTCTTAGGAATGAAGTATGATATAAGTGATGGCATGGCCAAGAATAACTAGCTATATTATTAAATATCCATTGTATTAGTATACCTCATTAGGGAACCACATTTTAGATATAAACATTCACATAAACATATAACCAGTGAAATTCATTCTTCTGGAAGGTCCTATGGACCTAAATAATATCTAAACATTTGCATCTTGCTTTCCCTGTCTACAGCTGGTGGGATAATATTTTGAAACTATGATCTGCTGTATAACTACCTAAATATGTTGAATAGTTAGTACTTTATTTTTTGGTGTTCTAGCCTTTTATTATTATTATTATTATTATTATTATTATTATTATTAGTTTCAGGTATACAATACGTTCATTAGACATTTACATAGTTTATAAAATGATCCCCCTAATTGCTCTTTCTCTTCTCGGGCTCTCCATCTAGCCATTACATTAATGCTGACTGCATTCCCTATGCGGTGCTCCCCATCCCCATGATAATCTATCAACTACTAATTTGTACTTTAACCCTTCACCCATTTCTCCCAGCCCCCTAATTCCTCTCCCTCTGGCCATCTCCAGATTGTCCTATTTATTTGTGAGTCTGTTTTTGATTAGTTTGTTCTTTTTGTTCCTTATACTCTGCATATAAGTGAAATCATATGGTATTTATCTTTCTCTGATTTATTTCACTCAGCCTAATAACCTCTCAGTCTTTTATTATTATTCTAGCCTTTTATTATTATTATTATTAGTTTCAGGTATACAGTGTCATTGCAAATGGTAGTATTTCATTTTTTTTAGTGGCTGAGTAACATTCCATTGTATGTATGAACCGTAACTTCTTTAGCCAATCGTCTGTTGATGGGTATTTAGGTTGCTTCTGTATCTTGTGCTGCCATGAATATTGGGGTGCATAGATATTTCTGAATTATTGTTTTGGTTTTCTTTGGATAAATACCCAGAAGTGCGATTGCTGGGTCAAAAAGTATATCCATTTTTAATTTTTTGAGAAACCTCCAGACTGTTTTCCATAATGGCTGCACCAATTTGCAATCCCACTGACAATGTATGAAGGTTCCCTTTTCTCTACATCTTCACCAATAATTGCTGTTCTTTGATTTACTGATGATAGCCATTCTGACAAGTGTCAGGTGATATCTCATTGTGGTCTTAATTTGCATTTCTCTGATGATTAGTGACCGTGAACATCTTTTCATAGGTATATTGGCCATCTGTATTTCCTCTTTGGAGAAGTACCTGTTCAGGTCTTCTGTCCATTGTTTAATTGGATTGTTTTTGTTGTTGTTGTTGAGTTGTATGAGTTCTTTATATATTTTGGATATTAACCTCTTATCAGATGTATCACAAGCAAATATCTTTTCCCATTCAGTCAGTTGTCTTTTTGTTTTGCTGATTTCAAATAAAGTCCATTTAAACTATTTAACCTATTATTTCCTGACTTAAAATCCTCTTGAAGAAAAGACAAATGGCCACCTGAGATCACTGCTTCATTTGGTTTAGCTGCAGATATTCCTGCCCTCAGCTGTGCCCGCAGCACCCACCAGCAGGATGTGTGTGTTTCTGCTGACACAACAGCAGAACTCACTACTCCATCTCCATCACCAACAATGAGCCCTCCCTGCACCCCTAAAAGTGAAAGCACAACTGCAATCTCTGCAGCACAACAGAAAAGGTGGCTGAAGGGCTAGGAAGGCCAGAAAGACAGACTGAGACCCTCCCCAACGGCAGAGGCTGCAAGGAAGACAGAGTCGGCTGGAGGATGCCAAAGCTATACATCTGGGGCTTAAAAATCTTGGATTTTGAATAAAACATATTTGTTTCACAAAAAAGATCTTTAATTCATCCGAATGATGGTACTATGCTTAGGTTGGTTTAATATTTCCTAGACATTCTGAATTGGCAATGAAATGGTAATATTTCAGTTTTAAATTCTTTCCTTAAGAGCATTTAAACATTAATAATTCTCTACTCCAGTTCTGCCATAATTAAACTTGGAAAGTTTCTCAAAAGTGCAATTATTTTCTTTCTGAGGGAAATACACACATGCACACACATATAACATATAATATATAATATGTATATTATATATACATATTAGAATGAGAGAAAGATGAAGAAAAAGTTATGACTATATGACAGAAAAAAAAGCTAACACTCTCAAGGCAATTCTGGCTTAACTGTATCTATTTTAACTATGATTCATATTTTTGACTCCATGATTATATTTTAATGTGTAGCCTTTACTAAGAATTTCATAATATCCATTATCAAAAGTCTCAGGACTTCTAGCTACTACTGTAGAGGCAAAAAGTGTTTTATGAGGCAAAGTTCTACTCCCCTGACCTCCCGAGTCCATGGTTTGAGTACCTAACCTATACTTTGAATATTGAGGGCCCAGTTAAGAAAAAAACAAATAGTGGTTGCAGTTAGGGATGGCATACCTTTGGCCTCATTCTCTAAAAGCAGACAGAGGGGGAAATAAAGCCTTTAGAGAAAATTAGGAGAATATTTCTGGGCAATGATTTCTTAACAAGCACACAGAAATCTTACCAAGCACAAAAAAGCATTAACCGTAACAGAAAAAAAAAACTGATAAATTAGACTATACTTGAGAACTAAACTAAATTTCTTAAGGATGTCATTAAAAAGAAATCATTAAGAGAGTGAAAAGGCAATCCACAGAGAGGGAGAAAAGACGTGCAGCACCCATGGTCTGACAGGAGACTCGCATCCAAAACCCACACAACACTCCCACAAAGCGATATGGAAAAGACAGGCAACACGCCAAAAAAAAAAAAAAAAAAAAAAAAAAAAAAAAAAAAAAAAAAAAAAAAAAAAAAAAAAAAAAAAAGTAGACACTACTTTAACAGACACTTCACCAAAGAAACTATCCAAATGGCCAACAAATATATAAGCTGGCACTCAACTTCACGAGTCATCAGGGAAATGCAAATTTAAAGCACAATGCGATACCAGTCCATACCCACCAGAATGGCTAAGTGTAGACTGGATGAGGATTTGTCCGAATGCTTACACACTGCCTGTAAGGGTGTAAAAACTGCTACAACCACTTTTAAAAATCGAAGAACCCAAATTCCTAGGTATTACCCAACACATATTCACCAGTAAACAAGTCCTAGAAGTTTACACAGGCATGCTTCATGTAGCCTCTGGATGGAAATGACACAAATGCTCGTCGACAGCAGAAGGAACAGACTACAGTGTATTCACACAATGAAAAATCTACACAGCACTGACAAAGAATGATCTAGACTAAAACAGTGCTATCCTGAATCTCGTGAATGTAATGTTGAGTGAAAGAAGTCAGACACAAACGAGTCCACACTGCAGGATTCGTTTATACAAAATTCAAAACCAACCGTAACTATCTGAGCTGTTAGAAGTCTGGACTGTGGTTCCCTTCAGTGGGGAGCAGTGACAGGGGGAAGCTGGGAGGACCAGCACTATTTCGTTTTTTGGACGTGGTACCAGTACAAAGAGTGTTCGGTTTGTGAAAACACACACAATCGTACACATGATGTTTGCACTTCCTGTATGTATAGTATACTTTAATTACAAACAAACAAACAAACAAAAGATATTTTGAGGATCTGGCATGGACTGTGAGAACAGGAATTAAACAAGCAAGCTCTTAGCATGATGGCAGTTTAACCCCAAATAACTAATTTTTCCTCTCGTATCCAAAACGTCTGAGTTGCTTACCTGTAAAAACTTATTTAATTGATTCTTTGACTTTTCCATAAACTTTTGATCTACAGATTTGAAAGGCAGCTTGCTGAGAGAAGGCAACTGGACTTTTTTTAAAGAAGGGAAACACTGTGGAGGGAAAAATCAAATGTTAGTATCTTGAAATTACATTTTCATCTTAACAAGAGATTTAGAATTATAACTAGAACAAACCAAGTATCTTTCTCCTATGCTCATTCCTCTGAGATTTTACGACCTTGAAACCCACCTGTTCTAACCAAGCTCAAGGAATGTGGAGGAGTGGAACACTTGATGAAAAAAGCTAAAGCTCATCCTTAGACTCACAAATGCTCGGAAGTGGGGCAACCCTGAAGCCATGGTGATAGGGTGGATTTGCACAATGTACACAGCCACATAAAATGTTAGGTGTGGACCCCAGGCTCACAAGAGACTGAGTTTTGTTTACAATATCTCTGTTATCAAAGTTGACAGAAGAAGACAATAAAAAGAAAGAAAAACTGGAGTTGTAGCTCTGTTGCTGCCTTTAATGACAAACTGCAGAATGTAAATACAATAGTAATAATAAAATACGTTATTAAATAATAAAAACAGACTTCCCCTTTGCAAATGAAGTCCTACACTCTGCCACTGTGCTAGAAGCTTGGCATGTGAGAAAGCTCCATTTGTTAGGGATTATTATCATTCCTATTTTGTATAGGAGACAATGAGGATCGGGATGAAAATACAGATCCATCTGACCATAAATGAAGTCTGTTCCCTTCCTGCCAATTCCCACAGCACCCTGCCAGTCTGCCCCTTAGGCTCTAGGAGGCCAGTGGATCCCAAAGGCTCCAGATGACCCCCATTTCCAGACGCTGGCCTTCATTCAGGCTCCAGGACCATGCAAATATGCTTCATGACATCAAGAGGTATTGAAAAGCAAATAAACATGGAGTTTGCCTGCCACAGCTTTCACTCCTGTTGTCATTATCAGGGTCACAGCAGCAACCCTGCCAGCCTGGCTATCACAGGCAAGGGCATGTAACGAGTTACCTGTAACAAGAGCATATAAGTGCTTCGGGTAGCAGAAAGGGAAACGCTGGCCTTTCCTACACAACCCACGAAAGCACCTCAAGTACAAGGGCAGGTACCTGAGAAGGATGCATCAATCAGGGCCCAAATGCAGGGTGAAGTTTTAGAGAAATGGAATTGGCAGTTGGCGTTGGAAGGGAAGATTAAAATCACCAGTGACCTGAAAAGGTACTTCCTGTCACAGTTGTCAACAAGAAGGGTTCTTTCAAAAAGTGAAAACTCATACAATAGGAAATACCAAGGGTAAGAAAGAGCCCAGAAATCAGGCCATACATGAGGAACAGTGACAATGAGACCAAAGGACAGACATGGAATTTTATAAACTTTCTTTTCCCTAGTGCTTCTGTGTAATTGTTCTCGATTTTCATAGAACATTTTATTTTCCACGTACATTTTATTTCCAAATCTGTCCTAAATTCCTTTTTCTCCTTCCATTTTTATCGGCAACTAGACTGATATTAAAATTTGGCTTCATAATGGTTTGTCATAGGGCAAAAGATGCATTGTTCTATAGTGTCGATTTTACTCAACAGTTTTGGGAAATTTTTATTCTTATATTATGATCAATCTTTTGCTTTCCACACTGCAAGGGTGACCATAGTCCATTTGAGAAATGCATTAGCATGACATCCAGTTTTGGTCACTATCCTTTTAAAAGCAGTTGAAAAAGTTACAAAATTCGCAAGTTGGTGATTAAAAGGATTTACAAAATCACCCTATGAGAAAAGGTTAAAGGAAACAGACATATTTCATTTGCAAAAGAAGGGTCTGAGAGGTGACCATAGGGTTTTATCAGTAAGAGTTCATTCCTGAACCTAAATGAAAGTAGAAGTGATGGGAAAACTTTTTAATTGCTTTTTAAGGGCAATTTAAGGGCAATTTCCTCCAATAGGAGGAGAGTTAGAGAGTTAGAGAAGATGCAGTTCCTGAAAAAAGTGGCAGAATATGAAATTGAAAGTAACAACCTGGATTCTAATCCTGGTTTGGCGACTGTATGTATGTACATATGTGTGAATGTATGTATGTATGTATGTATACACACATATACACACACTATTATAAGTCAATTAACCTTTCTGGGATCAGGTTCATCATCTATCAAATAAAATAATTCACCTAAATTAGTAGCTTTCAAACATTTTACCTGAAATGCGCAGCAGGAAATACATGCTACTTTGCAACCCACAACCCACAAGTGTATATACATATCTATAAATATACTACACACACACATATAAAATTGAAACAAAACTATGAAACAATGCTCATTACTGCTACTGCTACTAATAATAACATAATAACATTTATTATGTGCCACACATTCTTCTAAAAACTTCATATTTGTTTATCCCCTTAAGTCTTACAATAACTCTGTGAGACAAGGAAGGAGTTGCTATCCATATTTGTATTTTTCACTGATGAGGAAAAAGAGGCACAAAGAGACAGAGTGACAAGTCCCAGATCACAGAGCAGTAAGTAGTCAATCTAGGATCCAAACTCGAGCAGACTGGCTCGAGTGTGTACTTTCCATATGACACTTTACTTGCTCCTCAACTTTTTGTGATGAAATTCAATATATTCTATTCTCATTCTATTGCTGCCACCCATAATTGATTTCATTACCCACTAATGGGTCACAACTGGCAACTTCAAAACCACTCTGATTATAGTCCAGATCCTGCAGCTAAAGCACAGTGCTCTAGGGAGTGGATATTACTTTTCAGCTCTGGGGTTCTCTGGGGCTCCACTCACAATGGAGATCAGACAATTATCTGTCCTGAAGAGGACTGAGACTACACTAGATGGTTTGATCTATGAGTAAATTTCTAATGTCAGGGCTGAAAATGCCACTTTGCCAGCATCAACAGCAAATGAGAAGGAGTAATCAGTCTCCTTATGGGTAAAAATTGAAATGAGCTCATATATCTTTTCTTGCTCAGTAATTCTAAATCTTGTGTTCATGAGTATTCATACCTCACTAAGTTTCCGGTGTAAATTCTGAAACTCACTGAGCCTTCTGGGGACCGTCCAGTTCTTAGTTTCAACACCTCCAACTTCTTGTAAGCTTACCATGACAAAGTAACAGGGCATTTGCTCACCATTCTCTTCTGTAACCTTGGAATATAAAACAAAACAAAGAAATACAACAAAAAGCATGGTGAGCAGAAGTGGCAGGCAAGATTTTTAAATGTCCCCAAGCTCCTCTGTTCCTGGTGTATACGCCCTGCATAATCCCCGCAGCTGTGAATATGATGGACTCAATTCCAACAAAGAGGTTATGTTATAGGGCACAGCTGATCTTAAAACAGGGAGAAGATCTGTGTGGGCCTATCCTAATCAAACGAGCCTTTTAAAAGCAGAGAGATTTCACTGGCCATTAGTGGAAGAGGAAGTCACAAATATTGGAAACACAAGGAGAATTCAAAATATTGCTGCTAGCGTAAAGATGGAGAGGGAAACGAGGAAAGGATCTGGGAGTCCTAGGAACACAGGACAGTGCCCAACTGACAGCAAGAAACACAGACTTCAGTTCTGCAGCCGCAGGGAACTGAATTCTGCAACAATTTGAATGCAGTTGGCAGTGACTTTTCCCTAGTCTATACACAAGAACTCCATCTGGCCAACAGCTTGAGTTCAGCCTTATGATACAATGAATAGAGAACCCAGTCACATTGTGCTGGACTTCTGACCTACAGAATTATGAGCTAATAAATGCATATTGTTTTAAGCCATGAAATTTGTGGTACTTTGTTAGGCAGCAAAAGAAAACGAATGCAGCCAACTTAAAATCCTGTGTTTCCTTGAAGGAAAAAAAATGACAGCAAGCAAACAGGATGAGATATATCAAAATCTCTCTTGGAGAAGGATGAGGGTTTCCTCAGTTTAATTTCAAGATTCAACAAACCAGATTTCTATTTTTATGAAATTTTACATTGGGAGACATAATGTCATCTATCTCCCAATTTAGATAATACACACACACACACACACACACACACACACACACACACACAATCATAATTCAGAATATGCCACTATTATACTTAACACAAATAGATAAAAGAAGGAACAAAAGAAAATACATTGAATTTAAGCTTGAATTATTAAAATTAATCAAATTTGAGAGAAAGAGGTAGTAAGAAAGGCAAAGGAAAGAGATGTTGGGCCTTGTGAGGTAGGACTATTACCCCTCTGTAAGGATGGGGGATGTGGGGACACAGACAGGGCCACTGAATTTCCTGGGATCACACATCTAGTAAGTGGGTCATCCAGTATCAGAACTCGGAGAGTCTAGTGCAACATAAACACATCTACACAGTCTCATGTGAAACGGCTTGGTGAACTGGTGAAGAGGGGACCCCTCTGTGTCTGTGTCTATTGCCATTATCTTTTCAGTGACCAAGATGCCACAGCAAGCTCCTGGGTAATAACTGATTATCGGAACAAAGTGCCTTGTGAGAGCTTTCCTCCTCTCCTCCCTCCCTCCTTCAATATTTGCCTTTGAAAGATGATTTTAATAAACTGTGAAATGTCAGAGGTAGCTCTAGGCAAAACTGAGGAGGTGACAGAATTTGTGTTCTTTCCTTCCTACAGGCCTCCTCTCCTATCTTTTGACATTACATACCCCTGACCGAACCCCTTCCTAGACGTCCATCCTCAGATAACTCCATCTGCAATTATTGAGGGTTTCTATCTAGTATTTCAAGGTTGAGTACAACCTCTTCTGATCCACTGTCCTGACTTTTCTTTAAAAAAGGTATATTGCCCTGCAGCTTGCCTTAATGGGAGTGCCAACAAGTGTCAAAGACACACCAAGGGCACCTGGTTAAGCTCTCATGTAATGTGTGTGCTTTCAGAGTGGCTTTTGGAGAACATGCTTTGTTTTATTCTCTAATATAGAGAATAATTTAAGATTGTAAATTTTAAATTCTCCTCCCCAGTAAATGTATAGTCGATGGGTTGATGGGAAAGGCAGAAATGAACAAAGATAAGCTGGGCAATGGGTCTGTAAATCTGAAGAGGTGAGTGTTTGACAAGCCATGTGAAACAATGATGAGGCAAAACATTAACACTGTCTTACGCAGGATTTTGTTGTTTGTGTACTGTACGGTGGACCTGACCTGTGTCTACAGGTTTCACTACAGATAGTAGTTAACGTTAAGAGTGTAAATGCCTATAAGCATCTTTCCTTTAAATGGAATTATTTTTACAGACAAAAGAAAAGGGGTGCAGTATATTCTGAAAACAGCAAAATATTTTTGAATTCAAAGGAAAAAATATTTATTATTAAAGATCTTAGAGCTACTGACATTTGAGCAATTGAATTCAGCAGGATGGTACAATCAGAAACACTTAAATTTTTAATTTTTCATCTTCAAATTTCAAGTAGTGATTTCCCAATTGAATTCAGCAGGATGGTACAATCAGAAACACTTAAATTTTTAATTTTTCATCTCCAAATTTCAAGTAGTGATTTCCATTTTATTTCAGTGCTCAATGGAAAAATAAAATGGTAATTCGGGGACATTAATTGTTCCTATCTGAAATGTCTCAGGATTCCAGTGAACAAGGACAACTTTCTGTCTGAAGTGGGGTGAGATTAGATCTCCACCAGGCAACCGCGTGTAGCCCCCAGTCATGGGAGAACCAGAGTGAAAAATGGGGGAGAGAAGGTAGGACAAATGCAGTCTAAAAAAATAAATGTAAGTTTTCTATCCTAAACCTTAATTCTCCAGAACAAAATCTTATCTGATGAAGCCAACTTTTAAAATAAATCGGGAGGAAAAGCCATCAAACCTACCTCTCCACTAGTGATGGAGGCTTTCCACATTCCGAGGTTCTCACACCACCAGTCTGTTCTTGCCATGTGCAGCTGAAGTTCTGTGCGTTCCTTCTCTATGAGAATGATTTCCTCCTTCAACTTGGAAACAATCTACCACAGGGAAACAATCCTGGGAGTTAAACCATTTAAAATGCTATATAATTCAGCAAAGTAGCGGGATATAAAATCAACATACAAAAATCAGTTGTGTTTCTATAAACTAACAATAGGCAATCCAAAAAGGAAATTAAGAAAACAATTCCATTTACAATAGCATAAAGATAATAAAACACATAGGAGTGACCTTATGCAAGGAAGTGAAAGACTTCTACAATGAAAACTACAAAACACTCATGAAAGCTATTTAAAAAGACATAAATATAAATTAAAAGATAGTCCATGTTCATAGATTAGAAGACTAAATTTCCTAAGATGTCAATATTATCCAAAGCAATGTACAGATTCCACATTGATTAGATATCTCTAACTTAATCCCAACAATGTTTTTTTCATAAACATAAAAATCCACCTTAAAATTCATATGGACTCCCAAGAGAGACTGAACAGCCAAAACAATCTTGAAAAGGAAGAAGAAAGTAAGAGGATTCACATTTTCCGATTTCAATGCCAATTTAAAAACTACACTAATCAAAGCAGTATGGTACTGGCATAAAGACAGACATATAGACCAATGGAACAGAACAGAAAGCCAAGAAATCAGCCTTCACCTATGGTCAAATGATGGCAAGAAAACAGAACACCCACATGCAAGACAATGAAGTTAGACCCTTACCTAACACCATGTATAACAATTCAAAATGGTACAAAGACCTAAACATAAGAGCTTAACATAAAATTGTTAAAAAAAAAAAATGGGGAAATCTTCAGAACAATGAACTCTCGATGATTCCTTGGCTATGACACCAAAGGTATAGGCAACAACTACAAAAAAAAAAAAAAAAAAAAAAAAAAAAAAAAAAAAAAAAAAAAAAAAAAAAAAAAAAAAAAAAAAAAAAAAAAAAAAAAAAAAAAAAAAAAAAAAAAGGAAGAAAGAAAGAAAAAGAAAAATTGAACTTCATAACAAATTTTAAACTTTTGGGCAAAGAATAAAAAGGCAACCCACAGAATGGAAGAAGATATTTGCAATCACATAACTAACAGAGGATAATATCTAGAATAAACAGAGAACTCCTAAAACTCAACGACAAAAAAGTCAACAACTGATTCAAAAATGGGTAATAAGCTTGATTATGTATTTCTCAAAGGAGATACATAAATGGCCAAAAAGCACATGAAAAGATACTCAGTGTCACTTGTCATTAGGGAAATGCAAATCAAAACCACAATGAGATACCACACCTCACACCTATTAGGATGGCTACTACCAAAAATAAATGAATGAATGAATGAATGAATGAACGAACAAATAAATAAATACAAACCCAGAAAATGACAAGTTTTGGTCAGGATACAGAGAAACTGGAATCCCTATGTACTGCTGTTAATAAGGCAAAATGATGTGGAAAACAGAATGGAGATTTCTCAAAAAGTTAAAAACAGAATTCACACATGACCCACTATTCCAGTTCTGCATACACACCCAAAAGAATTGAAAGCAGTGCTCACTTCAGCAGCACATATACTAAAATTGGAATGATACAGAGAAGATTAGCATGGCCCTGCACAAGGATGATATGCAAATGTGTAAAGTATTCCGTATTTTTAAAAGAAAAAAAAAGAATTGAAAGCAGAATCTCAAAAAGATACTTGTATACCCACATTCATGGCAGCATTATTCACAATAGCCAAAAGGTGCAAACCAAGTGTACAGAGAGGGACGAATGGATAAATAAAATGTTAGAAACACATGCAATGGAATATTATTATTCAGCCTTAAAGAGGAAACAAATTCAGACACACAGTACAATATGGATGAACCTTGAAGACATTACTCTAGGTGAACAAAGCCAGCCACAAAATAAAGAATACTACATGATTCCATTTATATGAGGTATGTAGAGTAGTTAAATTCTCAAGAGACAGAAAGTAGAATGATGGTGGCTGGGACATGGTGAGGGGGATGGGAAGTTAGTGTTCAACAGGAACAGAATTCTAGTTTTGCAAGATAAAGCTAATTCTGCAGATGGATGGTGATAATGGTTGTTTAACAACGTGAATGTACTTGACACTAAAATGTATACTTAAAATAGTTAAAATGGTAAAAATTTGTTGTTTATTTTAATATTTAGAAAAAGAAATACTTTATTTAAAAAAAGATACCTCCTTGGATCTCTTTTATGAAAAAAGAGAAGGCACAGGGTTAAAAAACCTACAGGGTTATGTAACCCTGTACTTTGAGGGTGGCAGCTTTGCCCCTACACTCTTTTGAACATGCAGTTTACATTCAGAACCCTTTCCTTGCTCATAAAACCTGCAGGAAGTGTCTCTGCCTAGGCTGTCACTCTAAATTTTATCCTCGTTAAAGGCTGTGACTCTCTGCTTCATTTTCATGGAAGTATGTTTTGGGTCCATAATCAGCATGCTTGCTCCCTAAGAGCAGGTGGTAGACTCAATGTTTCACTGATTCTTCACAGTAACCAGCACAGCATCATTCATTTACTCATCGCTTACGTTTCTGAACATTTGGCATTCAGAAAGTGCCAAAAAAGATTTATCTGGCAGACCAGAGTTGGCCATACCTCCGTTACAGAAACTTCCTTGCTGGACTCCAAAGGGGCAAGAGCACAAAGTGAGAAGCCATATGCACGGCTTGGGCTGGAGAAATGCCAATGAGCAAGATGCTGTTTGCATTTTTTAAACGTACAGATTTTGCTGGCTTTTAGCAAAATAGTTTATTTCCTGCATAATTCTGTGGGGTTCTCTAAATTGTACTTGCAGCATTTGTTAGGAAAAACAAAAGTTTTTTTAAGATTGTCCTTGAGTAGTTAACTCACTCCCAGAAATGACCTTGGTACAAGGGAAAGTTTTGCCCCTTCCCAAAAGTACTGCAAGCAAGCCAGACAGGAGAACAGAGTTATGTGCAGTTGATAACTGGGTAAGAACCCCAAATCATGAATGATTAAAAACAAGTGCTTTCCTAATTTTTACTAGAAGCAAAAAAATAATAACAACAGAACTTATAGTAAAATTCTTTTTAAAGATATTGTGACACTTTTCAACATAAACCGAAAACTACTATTTATCATATTTTAAAAAGTGACCCTTTCAAAGACAACCTCAAAATAGAAAGAGTTACCTTCTTGTCAGGTTTTGGTGCATTTTGAATAGAATTTAGAGCTTGCCTTTTATATTCAAGTTTCTCATTTAGTTCTCGTAGTTTGTTTACAGCAAAACTGGCTTGTTCACTAATCTGCCTGGTCCCTTCATCCACAGATTCCTCACCAGCCTCACCTCCTGGGTCCTGGGAGAAAAGTCACATACCACCATTATCTTACAAAGGTGGACTAGTCAGTACTTATTATTCATTGTATAGATGCTACATAATTATAAATACATTGTCCAAAACACTAGGTCTCACTAAGGAAAGAATCTATTTTTGTCTAGAAGCAGACTGTTTTCTCTTAGTAAAATTAAAAACTGAAGTATTTGGAACCAAAGTAATTGGTATTCCAAATTGCAATGAAGAAAAACAAAAGAAATATTTAAAAGCTTAAAGAAAGGAGAAAATATTCCATACCATTATTTCCCAAAAGGTTCACCCAAGGGAATCTGCATGAAACAAGGGAAGACACCTAAGCTATCTACCCAACTTAACCTGAATATTCTGTGCCTGATCTTTGAGAAAGACTGAGACTAGGCTTCCTTTTGGTTTCCTATGAATATTATGGAACAACTCATGAAAGTTTCTTTAAAATAAAATTTCCAAATTCCCAACAGTAAAAGTACTTTCAGTATACACTTTGTTTGGTCCATCTCTTGAAGGCATATTTCATAAATCATTAAGTAGACTATGTTACTAGTAAAACGGTTAGCATTTGAAAGTGACTTAAAATTCACAAAGAACTATATAACTTGGAAAAATCTGGACAGATTACCAAAGGACATATTAATTAGCTTCACGAGCAGCAACTGCAGCAGGACACTCAAAAGAACTACTGAGAACTATCTTTGGTTTGTTTGCTCCTTAACTTTCTTCGAGTTTTTTCTTCTAACTTTTATTAATTATAACATTAAATTATTTTTTCAAAAAATATCATATATCATTTTATAATTATATTGTAATCACAGAAAATAAAATATTATAATCACAGAAAACCAAGCTGGTTTCCTTTTTGTATGATCTTTTAAAGCCTTGTCCGTAAGTACATACATTATGATAATTCTACACCTGAATACACTCATGTGGGTATTCTGCACTTTTCATATGACATATAATACTGCATATTCTAAGGGTATTATAGTCTTCAAAATTATAATTTTATGGCTGCTGAGTACTTTATGGTTGATAATTTACTGAGGCATATTTCTATTGCTGTTCCTGCTATGGGTTTTGTTTATCTGCTATCTCATAAACTAAAATGAATTCTATTGTACATAAACTTTTTTCTGTATTTTAGCTATTTTCTTAGGATAAATTTCTATACCTGGGATTATGCAACAAAGGGTAGGACTTTTCAAAAGGGCAGTAATACATATTACCCTTCTCTGAATCCTAGGTGAAGTGGATCATTTCTTCATGTTTGCTTACTAGTACCTATCATGTCAAGTCTTTACTCAATTTATCTGTAGGACATTGATGTTTTTTATTAATTTGAATAACCCCTTTTTTATAGCATTTGCATATTAACCATGTTAAATTTTGGTTAGATAACACAGTTAAAACAAACTGGCCTGTACACTGAAAATATAAAGAACCAAGTAACAAACTTAAAAAAAAAAGTATGAGTAAATGAATTCAGCAACAGTTCAGCTTCTAATACCGTCAAGAGCAAACACTTGATCCCCAGGGCTTAAGACACAGTGAAGAGGGTAGAAAGAATTCAAATTATGATCTTTATAAATAAGATGACTCTAAAACAACAGACCTTCACAAATCTTAAAACTCTTGTAAATCACTAATAGTAAATGAGAGATGGCAACTGGGATATCCCAAAATGACCTCATACACTCTAAGAAAATTAGACTTAAGGTATTCGCTGAGCATTGTTTCTTTTAGAACAACAATTTTGTCTGATTTTCTTAAACTCCAAAATATTTCCTGTAACTCCTCCCACATTCTCTTCCTCTCCTCCTCCCCCCACCACTGCCCCATCTTTCGTCTATTCTTAGGCTGGACTAGAGTGCTACTGATTTCTTTCCTGGCCTGAGCCACAAATGTCCCACCCCTCAGATTTTCTACCCTCATTTTCAGGAGTCAAACTCAGGGTGTGTCTCAGGCAGATAGGGCAAGAGTTCCCTGACTGAACACTATGTGGTGATAACCAGTTAGTCAGGACAAAAAAAGAAGTGCATACGGCCAGAAGCAACAAAATAATTACACTTAAAGTACGGTATAATAAAAGATGAAGGTGCACAACAAATTTGGCTTATACAACATGCACCCACCTAATTATATTCAAAGCTTATCCACTGAAAAGGGAGCAGAAAGTTGAATGGGACTCACCGCTTCATCCTTGTTAGAAATGAACTGTGAGACGTGTTTTTCTTCCTCTTTTATCATCAGTTTCTCATACAGGTCACTGACAATAAATGAAGGGTAATATCTGTCCTTCATGATATCATAAACATCTCCCTGGATTTTATAGAACACTTCAATACCTTTATTTCCTACAAGACATTGCTGGATTTCTTTGTAAAGTGATTTTTCCACAGATATTTCTTTGCTCTCCACAAAAAAATTCTGGTAAATTTCACCCACTAATTGTGGGATTTCATTCTGAAAAGACAGGAAGATAAAGAGAAAAGAAAGAAATATCACCTCTGAGAATTATTTTCTCTTGAATTCTCTGCGTTTTTAAAGCTGGAAGAAAGACACTAAGAATGTACACTAGTCCATCAGTGTGGGGGTTTGGCTTTCATGCTCACAGTCAGGGCCAAGGACTAAGTGTCAGACCATGAAAAAGTAGCTGGTTCCTTAAAGTGAACACTTTATATTGAATGGTCAACAAAAGTTGGTACTCAGTTCTAGCAACACTCACATAAAGTGCTAATGAGTAATTCAATGTACACAGTGCTCTTTGTGCTTATTTTAATAAGCCTCGCAAAATAAATGTATTATATGTGCTATACATATCATTATGTATATTTATAGACATATACATACATACATATTTCATATTCTTTAATTCTTAAATATATACTGAGAACTTGCCAAGTGCCAAACATAATGTTTATTGTAGGGCTTTTCATTGTAAGAGGCATCTGCACCCCCAAAATATTTTCTGTGTTTCTTAACTCAGTCATATTTTAAATAAAATGTGAACAGTACCGTGAAAAAAAAAATGCCTTTTTAGAATGTGTTAAGAAGGAACTACCTGAAACTAAATTCAATATTTTGGTACATTTATAAATCTTTTTTTCCTTTGACTACCCAATTCAGAAACACCTTTTGTAAAAATAAAATCTAATTTTATCTACTATTATGGGCTAGAACTTAATGCCAATATTATATGGGGTTTAAAATATTCTTTTAATGTATTCTTATCTTATAGCTCATTGAGAAACACAGACATACTACCTAACATTCAAGTTTTTTTCAGTCATAGTTACTATTCCTTTGAGCCTAAATATACTACCTTGTTAGCATTCTTTAAATATTCCACAGACTCCCAAAAACTAATCAGAGCTCTCTTGTCCATTCTTTCCATGTACATTCGAAAGTGCTCTCGGTAGACAGTATTGGCCAAGATATCTTCAAATTGAAGAATCTATAAAGGAATTTTAAAAAATGTTTTAAAAATCAAATTTTAAATACCACTTTGCTTTACCTACCAATAGATTGATTTCTACTTTCAAGGGGGGTGAGGTAGGAAATGCCTCATTTTTCAAGTTCATAGTCAATGTAATATAGTATTTCTCTCACTCTTCTAAATTTTAAGTGGAAAAAAATTACTAACTATTCAAAATGCACATATTCAATAAATACTAATTTTCTATTAACCATTCATTCATTCATTTGGCATCAACTCTGAATCAGGCACATTTCTAGGAAATGAAACAGACAAAAATCCTGCCCTATAGGATGTACTGCTGAAAGCAATAGATGCCAATAACAGAAAAATTAAAGCAAAATGTATCAAAGACCACAAAGCTGCAGTTGAATAATGTGGCATTTTTGCTTTCTATCCTATTTTTATATAGCTAAGGAAATCTAAAAATGCTTTTATGTCTTGACCTTTTGTTAAGAGTGCCACATTCACTAAAAAATCTTTTTTAACTAAAATTTTAATTGAGCCATGATATTTCATTGCATGAATATACTAGAATTACTCCTCTATTATTCTGTATGCTTACAGAAAAAGAAAAACTACTTTCTGAAGACACAGTGGGAACAACCTTGAAAACATAAGAAAGCAGATGACCTTGATAATAATTCATAACTCAATTAATTAGGAGAAATGTCTCAAATTAATTTAGAAGAAATTTAAGCATCATATCCTTGGATCTTAATTAGATAAAAAATGATAACTAAGTATCACTCTAATGCAATGAAAAGAAAACTTATATTTTAAGATTCTTAATACTCTAGTAGTTAGAAAATTTTTAGAAATGTTACCAGTAAGATCTTTATAAAACCAAGTGCATATGGTCAACACACATTTAACTCTTCTGCCACCGACGGTGACCCCTCAACCTGTTCTGTGGGCAGAAAGAAGCAGACATTTTTTTCTAACAACTTCTAGTAACTAATTAGAGGTGGCCATTCCTTGCTATGGACCATTAATGATTAGTTTCCATAAATATTTCAGATCATTAGTATTTAGTTAGTTTACTAACTTTGGGAGATTGTAGCATGTTTCTTTACTTTATGTAAACCATACTAGTGAAGCATTTTGAAGTACAAATCTTAATTGTACATGCTCCCAAGAGGTTGAAGGCACTCATACCAACTGTGGCTAGAGAGCTACTGGTTCATAATATAGGGGGGAGTTGAGCAGGACAAATACTCAACAAATTCTAGGGAAGTCTTCCCAGTATTCACTCATATCAAATGAATTCCAAGTTAGATACACGTTCACATATTTGCAAAATTAAGTTTAAAACACCTAAAATATTAGCCATTGTTATTCTTTTATTGTCTTATGACTACCTTCTGTTTAATCTCCAAACTGCTAATATATAAAAATAAATGACATCACATATATCTCAAGTATAATTAAACATCCAATATGTCTCATATCTTGGCTGGTGGATTAACCAAGTGCTCTACCCCATCTGTTTTTTATTTTCTTGAAGCTGGCATGAGCATTTCACCGTGTAGCACCTAAGTTTGAATCCTTGTGCTACTACTTCCTAGTCCAGTGAGCTCTACATTACTTCATCACTCTAAGCCTTGGTTTCTTCATCTGTAGAACGGTGATAGTACCACCTACTTTACAGGTTGCTGTGAGACTTATAACAGCTGTTGTGAATAACAACAAACAATAAAACTAAGTGGGAAAAGCACAAACCAGGATTTGGGCTCTGAAAGACAAGACAATGACAGGAGCCAAAAACCAGGGTCGTTAAGAAGTCACTTCCTAGATGAGTAAACATGGATGGAAGTATTAGGTCTCAAGTGGGATTGAAAGATTACAAAGGGCACAAGGAAACTTTTTATGGGTGCTAAATATGTTTTCTACCTTGATTGTGATTATGGTTTCATGAGTATAAACATATGTCAAAACTTATTTTTATACACTAAATATATACAGTGCATTTTATGTCATACCTGTTTAAAAAACTAACTATTCCATCAAGCTTTGACAATGGAATTGCAGATAAATGGTGTACACAATGTTTATTCTAAGGACCTACCACCAGAAGAACACATTGGAGTAATTTTTCTATTTATAGATTGCTGGATTTGATTTGCTAATATTTTGTTAAGGAGTTTTCTATTTAGGGTCATATAATATTGGTTAGTAGTTTTCTTTTCTTGTAATGTTTTTCTCTGTTTTGGTATCAGTTACTCTGGTATCCTATGAAGAGTTGAACAGTTCCCTTTTCTTCCATTTATTGAAAGAGTGTAGTTAGATATTACCTTAAATGTTTAATAGAATTCACTAGTAAAATGATCTGAGCTTGAAGTTTTCTTTTGGGGAAAGTTTTAAATAATGAATTTATTTTCTTTAATACATCTAGGGCTAATCACATTTTCTATTTCTTTTTGAGTCAGTTTTGGTAATTTGTGTTTTCAAAGGAATTCATCTATTTCATTTAAATTGTAAAATTTATTGGCTTAAAATTGTTCATAATATTCTTTTGTTATCCTTTTAATGCATTTATGACCTATGGTGATGTTCTCTCTCATTCCTCATACTAGTAATTTTTGTCTTCTCTTTTTTTCTTCTTGGTCAGTCTAACTATTAGAGAATATAAATATTATTGATATTTTCAAAGAACTACCTATTGGTTTCATTGGTTTTTCTTGTTGTTGTTCTCTACTTCACTGATTTCTACTGTTATATTATTTCCTTCCTTCTAGTTATTTTAGTTTAAGTTCATAGCTTCTTAAATTGGAATATCACTGATTTTAGAACTTTCTTTTTTCTTCTGATTCTGAAGTTAACATTAGTTACTTTTCATTTCCCATGCTTAGTGTTTACATGGCATGCACTTCCCTCCTGCTTTTACTTTCAACCTACTTGTGCCTTTGCATTTCGTTTCTTGTAGACAACATATAATTATATCTTGCTTTTTATTTATTCACTCAGATAATCTCTTTCTTTTAACTGAAGGATTCATCTAATTTTGAAGGCTACATTCTAAAATAAAGTTAGTGGTGATTCCTCTAGATCGGACATGACTAGGTTATAGCAAACCTGCTCTACCTATTTATGAAGTTATCAGATTGGCCCCAAACTAACCAAAGACATATTTAGAAAAGTAAACAATCATATACATTAGAATTCTATAGTATTATCTGAGGCTTCCAGCCTAAAGACTAGAGCAAATGGTTCTACTCTGAGGATAAACTGTTGCAACAGAAATGGGTTTCTCCTTTCCTAAATATCTGGAATTGAAATGGAGCTAGAATCAGATTAAGTCTACTTCCAGTACATACTTGTAGATAACCTGTGCTGAAATCACATTCAGATCTCCTAAAATGAGCTTCCTTTGTCATTCTCAGGGTTTTCTTCCACCACAACCTCTAAAACCACATCATCTTTTGACTAGGTAGCAACCCATCAGGTACTTCTCTTAGATGTGTCTCTCTCATCTCTATGGGATCATTAACCTTTTTATTTTATAATTACATGGGACCCTTTTAGAGCAGGGACTCCATCTCATTCATTTTGTATCCTAGTACCTTGCACTATAGCTGAGAAACTGTAGACCCTCAATAAATGTCTGTTGAATGAATGAGTGAGTGAATAAGTGAACAGAACACAAGTAAAAGACTTCATTTATGATAAATGTGGCTATAAATTTATTTAAGAGGCCAGAGGCTGAGAAGGAGGAAGAGAACAACATTCAATTTGCCAAATCCATTCTCTCTCCAATGTTAACCAAAAGGTGAAGTTTTTACTTTGGACCACAAAGCCAAACTCACTGAAAGGTTTAGCAAAATAAACAGAACTCCAGTGATTAGTGGACCCCTGTAAAAAACAAGAGCTACTCAGGGCTGCATTTGCACCACTTGCGTAAAATGCTGCAGAAGAGCTGGTCAAAGATGGAGCATAAACTTTCCTGAAAAGGCTGTAATGGAGACTGGGCCATGAACAAGGTAAAAGTTCATCAGTGGAACAGGGAGGAAGGGGAAAGTCATAAATAAACATCTGACTGCAAACTGAGAGCTGAAGAGGTAAAGTTAAAAACCAAAAAGATCAAGAGACTAAAAACAAGAATACATGAGTAGAAGCTACAGCCAGAGTTAAATTATACTGATGTTGTTTCTTTGTGGCTAAGTGCCATCTTACAAAAGAGGTGGGAGTTTGCCTTGAGGTCCTGATCCGGTGTGGTACAGTCAAGCTCCCCAGAGAGTAATGTGGCTGTTTCCTTCAATCCTAGCATGCTTTCAGTCTTAGAATATAAACTTGGTCCTTGAAAATAAGGGCAGGCAGTTCAAACTTTTGTTGTACAAAAATGGTCACTAACACATTATGGCTTAGTGAGAAAGAACTCAGATTTGTGAATCAATTAGATCTGGGTTTTTAGCTAGTTCTTCCTCTTCCTATCTACATGGCCTTAGGCAATTAACTTAAACCAACTCTGTTTCTTCACCTATAAAATGGAGATACTGAGTACGTATTTAATAACAATGTGGTAAGAGCTAAGTAAAACAATTTATAAGATACCTTTACTTCATAGATGGTTATTTCTATCCAAGTGGTAGGGAGTAATATGACTGGCCCTTGCGAATATAAATATGCTCCTCTAGGATTGTGGGAAGGCAAAGCAGGGGCTGGGAAAATTTACACGGGCATGTGCACACACACATACATATATCCCATGCCAATCTATCACACCTATTACCTTTCACAGAAGTCAAGGACACCAAGCACTACAGCTCTTTCACTCATCAAAGCAAACACGTGAGTCTATGTTCTGGACCATATGTCTTAAAAACCAAAAAGTTAAAAGACTGTATATGTGATTTCATCAGTGTTCATAACAAACATAAAAAGGTCAAAACAAGAAACTACAAAGTTCTACCTTTTGGTTTTGTGGCCCTTCCCCTTCTTCAAAGGCCCCATCCTCTTGCTGATCATAGGCAGGGCCTCCCAGGGTTCTGATTCTCTTCTCACACTGCTTCTTTGCCACAGTCAGTTGGTTAATGTACCTTTTCATATTCCTGGCCCTCAGGAGATCAGCTTTCATTGCAGCTGTTTCTTTACCTTGAATGGGATGAATGGATAGTACCTGGTCAGAGGAAGGTACAAAAGACAGAACACAACAACCCTGAACCAGACTAGTATCTGATGTTGTACATTTGAACAATGGTATCAAAGAATGGAATAGAATAGAATAGAATAGAATAGAATAGAATAGAATAGAATAGAATAGAATAGAATAGAATAGAATAGAACAGAATTCATGCTACATACAAATAGAAATACCATTAATTTCTAAACATAATTTCTAAATATACCATGACAAATAGGTATTATGTAAGTGTAAAACACTTAAAAAATATTTAAATAAAACCTTTATACACATAAACTCACAAATCGATGTGTGTGAATATGTGTGTATATATCTATATATCTATATCTTTATACGTATGTGTATGTATGCATAAGCATTTGTAAGCATGTACTGAGTGCTCAGTATATGTATCAGGTGCTGGCTAGGCATTAGGGATTCAAGACCAATTGTTTGATCTCTGGAACTTAAGTGTCCAAAGACAGTAAGAGCAATTACAAATATATCATGGGCTATAAAGAAAATGTGTAGGTACCACTAAAATGCTAAACAGGTGATTCTAACCCAGGTTTTCCATTCAAATTAAATGAATAGCATGGAGTGTGGCAGACAGAGTGAACGGCAAATGTGAAAGCGAAAACTCTGAAGCAGGAAAGAGAACGGAGCTTTGGAGAAACTGAAGCAAAGCCGGATAGCAGATGTAAAAGGAGCTTGAGTGATCCGAAATGAATCTGAAGTAGGCCGGGGCTCGAAGATGCAAAGCCTTTCAGTCCATAGAAAGAACTTTGGTCTCTAGCTCAAGAGCACTGAAATGCTTTTAATGGGTTTGTAAGCAGAAGTATCCCATAAATGGATGTGTATCTCTAAAGATTACACAGGAAGGAGGGCAAAAGAGAGCTGGAAGGTGAAAGACTGAAAACAGAGAAACCAGTTGGGAGGTCACTGCAGTAACTGAGGAGAGCGACCGTGGCCCACACTGTGGTCATGGCAATGGCAGAAGTGAGGACTGACAGGAATTAAGGATGATTTCGAAAGAGAACTAATAGGACCCAGTGACTAGAAAGGACAGAGGACAGGCTGCTAAGGAATGTAAA
This sequence comes from Macroglossus sobrinus, assembly GCA_004027375.1. Lineage (NCBI taxonomy): Eukaryota > Metazoa > Chordata > Mammalia > Chiroptera > Pteropodidae > Macroglossus > Macroglossus sobrinus. The sequence goes on from PVKZ01000440.1 coordinate 139,182, forward strand.
AAGAAAAGAGGTATCAAAGGCAGTTCCTGAACTTCTGCCATGAGCAGCCACGGAGAAGGCAGGGCCAATTACCGAATCGGAACATTCAAGGAAAAGCAGGTTTATGAAAGATCAGAAGTTCAATTTTGAACAATGCAGCAGATGTTATTTGCTAAAGATGGCTATAATAATAGCTCCCATCTCATATACTCTTTTTTACATTGTCACTTTGACAATCTTCCTCTGAAAAAAGTAGGATATGTGTTCACTTTCCTTGAAGCTGGATGGGTCTGTGATTATGCAGGAAGTGACACTATGACTACCAAGGCTAGATGGTAAAAGACCACTGACTTGGAGCCCTGAGCTGCCTCTTAAGTTATCCTCCAGGTATGAGGCCTCCATGCTGTGAGGAAGCCTACACGATCAGGCAGTGGGAGATGGGCATGGAGAGGCCCCCAACCGGCAGCCCTGGCTGAGATCTCAGCCCACACCCAGCACCAACTTGGTACCATGTACATACACCATCTGGAAAGTGAACCATCCAGCCCCGGACAAGCAGAGAAAAGCTATCCTCGATAAACCCTGCCCAAATGCAGATTCCTGAGCAAAAGAAATGACTGTTGTTTAAGACATGATGATTCAGGGTGGTTTGTTGTGCAGCAAACAATAACTTGAATAGGCAAGCTGAGTTTGGGGCAATTTGAACTTTCTAAGCAGAGACGTAAGGTGTGAAGTTAAAAGTGTTTGGCTCTAAGATAGTAACTGAAGTCACAGGAGTAGGTGAAATAACTCAGGAAGAAAAAAAAAGATCCGAGGACATAACCTAAATAAATGCCATATTTAATGGTAAGAGGATAAGGAGAGAAGCCGACCCGAGAGAATGAGAGACAGAAGATGAATGAGAGTGTGTGGTTTACTGAAAAGTCAAAGAAAGAGAATTTCAACAAAAGGGGAGAAATAGTCTCTTTTTTCCATTTTCCTGCAACAGCCTCCTAACTGGTCATCATGTTTTTACCCTTGGCCTCCCCTTCAGGCTTTATCTCAACCCAGCAGCCAAGGCAATACTATTAAAACAAAAATCAGATCATGCCATTCCTCTGCTCAAGAACCTTCCACACACCCCACTACACCCACAGCAAAGCCTCTTATAAGGGGCTGTAAGGCCCTGCCCACTCTGGCCTCAGAGTCAGCTCTCTGACCTCAGCCCCTACTGTCCACACTATCCACGCTGGTCTCCTTACTGGTTTTTTTTTCTTTTTTAAATTACAGCTTTACTGAGATATAATTCACAAACCATACAATTCATCTATTTAAAGTATACAATTGAACTGTTTTTAGTATATTAGAGTTGTGCAACCATCACCACAATAACTTTTAGAACATTTTCAATGCCCCAAAAGAAACCTGTACCATTAGCAGTCACCCCCCAATCCACTCAGCCTTAAATGTTTTTCCAGGGCTGCCTCTGTGGCTTTGCCTGCTCTGGACATTTCATATAAGCAGAATCATACACTATGTGGTGTTTGGTGACTAGCTTCTTGAACACACTGGGCAGCTCCCTTCTCAGGGTATAAAAAGTCTGATGCATTCTCTCGGCCTGGCCTGTACATCACCCATATCATCTGTGTGGCTAAGTTCCTCGCCTCCTTCAGGTTCCTGGTTTGGGTTTCAGGGAAGGCTTGCCTGGCCACACTATTTTCAGCTGCAACCCCCACCTCACAATACTACTTTTCTCGCTCTCTGCTTGACTTTGCTATACAGCATATTACCATACTGTATACTTGAACTATTTGTCCTATTAAGGTCAGCATTTGGTTTGTTTATACACTTCTGTATCCCCAGCACCTACAATAGTGTTGGGCAACCCAGCAGGACTCATTAAATAGTTGCTAAACGGTTGAATGGACTATGTCAAATGTCATACAGAGGTCAATAAAAACGCAGGTAACGTTTTCTGAGTGCTTTGGGTATTGCGTCCGTTCTAAAACTTTGGTTATGAATGAGGGAGATGGAATTGAGTGTCCTCGCCTCCTGCTCTTCAACTTACTCGAATATGGTTCCTGTCCCTCCCTTCCACCAAAGCTGCTGTCGCCAAGACCCCTAGGGACTTTCATGTCAAACCAAGTGGAGCGTTTGCAGTAGCGTCTGGAATCGCATTTAGATTAGAATTCTGGCTCTGCCACGTGGTCTGACCAAGAATTTGCAAAATTTAATAGAAAAACATTTACAGACATTTACAATGGTTTGTCTCCTTAAGCTGACATTATATAATTTAATGTAAAAGCAAAAAACTTGCACAAAATTAATTTTAAAAAATGACTTAAGCATTGAGCATTACCCTATAGAGAATGGACTACTTTGCATACACAACTTGAAGCAGGGGTTGGGGATGAGGGAAGGCTTTTTTTTTTTTTATGGGAAAGAAATGAGTTGGTTTTAATGCTGATGAGAAAGAACCAGTTAAGAGAGAAAGAGGGTGTTAGATGGAAAATGTAATCCATAAGACAGGTGAAGAGATTGGCTTTGGGAAAAGGCTGTTTCCTCCATTGTAGTAACATGGATGGGTGTAGACAGAAACAAGTTAGGAGACACAGGTGGCTGCAGGCTGAAGCAGCCCTCACATAGATTCCATTTTCTTGACAAAGTGAGTGAAGTTACCTGCTTAGAGTGAAGTGGGTAAAAAGGGTGAGTGGTCAGAGGCCTGCAGAGGTGGGGACAGTGTGAAATTCACTGTGGAATGCAGAGGTGCAAGCTCACTTCAGGAACACTGTAAGATTGTTAGGCAATGCTCAGGGCCTAGGAGATCACTAGATAAATATAAATATTCCTGGTCAGACTGCACCTTCCGGAGGTGAGTCACAGTGTACTTGGCTCAGCTTGGAGCTACAATCATAAAAGAAAAACATCTGTGCTCTGTTTGCTTCTTGGTGCCTCTCAAAGTGAAGTCTAAGCAATGTTTTACACATCTCCCAGGAGACCTCCGGTTCCCCAAGATGATCCTTACCTCTCTCATGTCCCACTTAGTCAATTTGTACAAATGCTTAAAACGGTACCTCAGCAGGCTGACCAAATTAACTGAAAAAAAACTTAGACAAGAACCACAAAACATTTTGTCTTTCAGAAGCAGCTTTTTCCAGCATTTATCACAGAGGATCACAGGCAGACTTCAGGTCAACAGATGGCCATGTTCAAAAGGGTCTGTCAGACATTTCAAGCCATTTTTCCATATGTCTGCTGAGGAGCGATTTCCTTTTGACTTCCATAGTGGTTTCTCAGCTTGTCCTACGCCTGACTGGTGGAGAGGCCCTGCACAAAGAACTCAGTAACTCAGCATTCACCTCAAGAGTCAAATTGAATGTTTCAGAGCCTCCTCCATGGGAAGATACAGGTAAATTCAGTCTGTCCCCAAATTAGTCTATTGCAACCTAGTAGGCTTTGTGTATGTACCTAAAGAAATCCATGCTTGGAATAGCTAATTTTTCAGAAATTTTTCATTTTTAAACATATATCCTTAAAGTCTAAATTTTGTGCAGAGCACTTAAATTACTCTAAAATTTGGAACAAAAAGGTTGCTTTTTACAAAATAAATCTAGACCACAATGTTTATTTGGGGTTAAGACAGTCTATTAAAGAGATGTGTATTGGAAGAAATTGACACACATTTATCAACAACCAAATTCTTCTTCTCCTAAGAAAGCTTAAAAGCTTTTCCAAAAGTACAAAAACTAGAAGCAAATTACAAAGAGAAGGAAGGAAAAAAGAATAAACCTTCCTCTAAAACCCAGCTGCAGGGCTGAGAAGATTCTGGTGCTCTGCTTGAATGTCGCCTGCTCACCAGAATGCCTTCTGTTTGTACAAGGGCGATACAACGCCATTGTCTGATCACAAAGCTTGTTGCTAACAAATGCAACAGCAGCTTGTTGCTTAGACAATGCTGTTTATTTTTGCCTCAGAAAACTAATGCCACATTCGGAGCTAAATGACTAACATGGAACTTATGCAGCCCATGCGTCTGTCGTGCAAAAATCCTTGTAAATCCAGCCTTGCAGATGAATACGCTCCTTTGTGACCTGAAACCCCACTCAGCCAAGAAATATTCAAGACAAGAAAAGTATAGACAAGCGGGTGTATACCAACCACTGTGGTCGAGCCAGATTCATATGGCTGCTTCTGTGTAGGGCCTTAGGTAACACTGTGCATTGCTAATAAACGCTTATTCACACAACACTTACTCTAGCTATAAAAAGAAAGCCAAGACAATAAACAGTGGCAGGTGAAACTGGATGGCAGTGGCTCTTTAAACTGATGCCAAGATGAACACACGAGGGATATAATATTCTAAAGTAATTAATTATAATGTTTACTGTTTTCCCTCCTAGGTATTCTAGATTCTACTGAGGTCCAAGCAAAAGGAAATAGATTCATTTGCTTTCGTTTGCTGAAAATGATGTTGGGATTAGCGAACCCTTGGGCTACAAAGACATCATATTAGACCTGTGAACGACATCGCAGAACTGCCTATTGCTGTAAACCTTCCCATGACATAGTTCTTCCTTAAGCAAGTGAAGCGGCTTGCAGTAAAAACACCAGGGGACAATTGTGTCGTAATATTTCTAACGAGGCAAAGGAGGGCGAACTAATTTACACTAATGACTCCAGAAATAGCACAAGTATAAGTGGATTAAAATGCACCCCTATGTTTTTCAGGTATTAAAAAAACATCAATAGCAGAATATTTTTCTTTTCCAATAGCGCACTATCCAATTCCAAGGCAGAGCCTAACAACAGCACTTCAACAGGTTGATTGAGGAATTCAGTGGACAACAGGGCAGGGTTTCTCACCCTCAGCACTACTGACCTCTGAGGCTGGAGAAACCTTTGCTGTGAAGAGCTGTCCTGCGCACTGTAGGATGTTTAACAGCATCCCTGGCCTCTACCACTAGATGCCAGTAGCATCCCTTCCCCCAGATGTGACAACCGAAAATGTTTCCAGATACTGTCAAATGTCCTCTGTCCACTCGGGGGCAAAATTGTGCCCCTCACCCCGCCCCACTGAGGAGTACTAATATGGAAGCATAACCTCTATGGCTGGCTGGCCGTGAAGGAGACAGGCTGCACACTTGCTCCCTCCCCCTGGCTTCCCAACATGTGGCTGTCTTCCCCAGGATGCACAGGTCTTCTCACATCCCCGGCAACTGAGGTGAGAAATTAAGAAAGAAAATGTCAGGCCTCCACTCCTCAGCAGGCATCCACACCGACAGACTAACAAGCCTCTGAGTCTTTCTTAAACATGTAAGTAGAAGTTTCACTAAACACTCCCTGAGAGGAGGGTTCGAGAAACAGGTATGTATTTACTTAGGGCCTAGTCAAGTCTCAGGACGAGAAATGGTGCTTGACTTCTTGACATGAAGCTGACAGCGATTCTCGGTAGTTACTAATCATCATGAACTTCTTCAAAATTATCTGAAAATCATCTCAAAGGTTGCCCAGGAAATAAAAAAAGATTTACCTCACTTTTCAACTTGAGGCCTGTATGTTCTCTTTTTTAAAAAAAAAGAACAAATAGGATTCTCTTAACAAATCAAACACCTGAAATTTCCTAGTCTAAAGTGGCAGTCCACTTTAGTAGAAAGTGTATTTGAGCAATAAGCAGAAGCGACAGCAGGAGCTGATGGGGGAACCACTCAACGCTATGCCGGAGAAGACTGCAGAGGCTTCATGGGCCCCGCACCGCCCGCTCAGGCGTGCCGGCAGCACACCTCATATTTCTTTCCTTTAAATGTATCTAGCACTTGCTTTAAGGCCCTCCAACATATGTGCAACACATTTTTTAAAATAATAATATCATCTCAACTAAATCCACACATTAAATTACCAGGAGAGCCCTGCTCCCAAATTAGAACTATGAGTTGAATAGATATGACACATACTCTTAGAACATGAATTTGTAAGTTCTGAGCATGGTTCTCATAACATCTACCTGTGTGAATGAGTAGTGAGTGGGAAGAGTCCAGGAAGAGTCATAAGACCTGGGATCTGTGTGTGACTAACCAGTAGTTCTAGTCACACAGGGTACAGTGCTTAACATCTCTGGACTTAAACTTCATTTGTATAAATTCAGGTGTTAGACTATACGATGACTAAAGTTTTCTTCAGGGACAGAGGTGGGAGTAGAGTTGCCTACAAAATTACGAGTCTCTCAATCAGAGAATAGATGGGGGTGTAGCAGGACACTGGAGAAGGACTAGCAGGTGCCCGAGGTAGCAGTACTCACAGTAGACAGCTGGACAGGGAAAAACACTGGCGGGGGCACCCCTGTAGCAATGGCAGGAAACCAGCCTCGGGTGTTTTGTAAGTTTAGGTCATTTATAAATTAGAAACATTTGTATCAAATTACTGCAATGCTAGAAAGTCAGATCATATCAAAGCATCAGAAAGGACCCTGAGGCAATTAGCTCCCTTCTTTCAATCAGTGACACATTTAAATCCCAAACCAGACAAAGAAGCTACATACTATCTTTATAAAAATAATTTCTAATGGAAACTATTACGGTTCTTATCAGCAAGTAAATGTATGTGTGTACATGTGTGTCTATACATGTATTTGATATATTCCAAAGTTCTATAGTTCTACTAGATATATTTAATTCCAAAACCATTTACTTGTAGTCTAAAGAAAAGAAAATGCATAATTTTACCAAAGCTTTCCAATCTGTACTATGAGCATATCACTCCCAAGTTTGTACTACTTATAGACAGCAGTTTATATCAGACTCAAATCCACATAATGTTGTTTGCTGCTGTTAGCTGAATGAATATTACTCTGAATCGCCATAACTATTCTTGATGACACTTCAGGATTCAGAACAGCCAAAAAGAAAGCTCTAAAGGGAGATAAAAAATTGTGGCTTATTCACATCAAATTTCAGAGAAAATTTAGTATACGTTCCAATACTACTAGAATTCTAACACTTGGCCAGTGTTATAATTCATTCAAGTGACTATAACCAAATACCACAGACTGAGTAGCTATAAACAACAGAAATTTATTTCTCATAGTTCTGGAGGCTGAAATTCCAAGATTAGGGTGCCAGCATGGTCAGATTCTAGTGAAGGTCCACTTCCAGGTTACAGCTGGTCACCTTCTTGGTAAAAGAGGCTAGAGATCTCTCGGGAGACTCTTTTATTATCAGAGGACAAATCCCAGCCACAAGGGCTCCACCTCATGACTCAAGTACCTCCCAAAGGCCTCACTTCCTAATACCATTATGTTTGGATGTTAGGATTTCAACATATGGATTTTGGGAAGTCACAAAATTCAGACCACTGCAGCCAGTTATCTTAATAGACCATTTCTCAAGTACTGTGGCTGTTTAAATTGTAAATTAAAACGCTAGGGAGTTGGGCACTAAAATGCAAACACGAATACATCAATGACTCTCATCATCTACAGTAGTGGTTCCCAGAATGCGGTTCCTGGGTCAGAAGCACCAGCATCGCTGGAGAACCTGTGAGTAATGCAATCTCTCAGGAACTCCACTCCAGATCTACAGAATGAGAAACTCTGGAGGCGGGGGCAATGATCTGCATTTTAACAAGCTCTCCAGGAGATTCTGATGCAAACTGTAGTTTGAGAACCACTGTTCTACAGGATTATGTCTATACTTCTTTATTTTTTTATTTTTTATATATTTTTTAATTTATTTTTTTAGGCAAGGCAACCGGCAACTCTTGGTTGACCTCACAGATTGCAAAGATCTTGTCAGTTTACAATCCTTTATTTTTTATTTTTTACACCTAAAGCACCTGGTCTTCCTAGGTGGTCTCCTATCCAAGTACTAACCAGGCCCGACTGTGCTTAGCTTCCGAGATCAGAGGGGATTGGGCTTGTTCAGGGTGGCATGGCCTTAGTACGTCTACACTTCTTAGGATAGCTTACAAGGCCCTTTACAATCATCCCGTCTTCCTATCAAGCCTCATCTCTCCATTACATGCCAAACAACAGCACAGTGTCTCACCTCACATAACCCATACAGAAGGGCTGTTCCACAAATGTCTTTTTAATCTACATACACATGGCACCCTCCACCCACATATACCTGACAAGTCCATAGGGAATGAGAGCCATTCAGTCTTTCTGACTCAACCCTGTTCCTTTTAGGGGAAAACCTTTTTCGACCTTTGTTGCAGGTAGACCTGACTGCTCCACACATCTATCTGTACCACTACTAAATCTTGAATGTGCAACTCTCACTGCATTTATCAAATTGTATTATGATTTTCATGTGTGCCTACCTGTCTCCTCATTAGACCGAGATCTCCTTAAGGTCAAAGGCAGTTTTTCATTGCACATAATAGCACTCATAACATGTTTGTTAGATGACTGAAGACCTAATTATGGCAATTAAGATGTCCTCCAGAGTACATTCCCTACCAATATGAGGAGGCCTAAGAGAACTCAAGCACTCTCTCATCCCCTGGAATCAGGGGAGGAGGTGCTGTGATCAGAGGAGAAACATGCGAGAGAAAGTATAAAGGATAAGTAGGAGTCACCTGGGCAGAGTGCTACCTAGAGTAGGGGAGTGAGCGAATAAAGCTTCATCTGTATTCGCAGCCGCTCCCCAGCACTAGCATCACAGCCTCAGCTCCACCTCAGATCATCAGCCATTAGATTCTCATAGGAGCACCGGTCCCTGGTGCCAAAAAGGTTGGGGACCACTGCCTTAAGGTTTTAGAGGGTTTCACAATCAGATAATTTCTCCCAACCTGTAATATAGCATTTTTTCTTTAAATCTTCAAAGTTGCATATCATTGCTTAATCGTCAATGATTATGACTGAAAAAGCTTTGCCAGAAATAACTTTATATGCAGCAACAAAACTATATTTAGAGCCTACATACACTATACTCATAAGTAAGGTTCCCATCTGTAGGTTGAATACTAAATATTCTTATGATCTTCCATCTGTTTATTCTTTTTTTAAACTTCTTCAGTTTCCTCCACTTACAAAGATAATGTGAAAATAGGAGAAATAACATTGGAAATGGCATTGCTTACAACTGCACACACAGCCTGGTAGCTTCACTACATGGCCACTCTGAGATACAAATGAGCACAGCCCCATTTCCCAGGTTTCAGGGAACCAGGGCAGACAGGTGGGGCTTGTGGCAAGGGGTTAACATACAGACTGAGACTTTTCCCAGATTCTTTGCCTGATGATATTTTCACTGACTCTAAAATGCAAAGATTTGCAAAAACAACTCAACGATTTTATTTTGGGGAGTCTTTTAATGCTAAAAATCAAACTTTCCTTAATGACTTCTAAAGGGAGAAAAAAACACATATTTTTCTAGAAAGAAATTAAAGATCAGTTTGAGGAAGTATGAGATATAGTGGCTATCTAAACTGGTTTATAAAGTAACTGTTTATTGGATAGCCACACATCAAAACTCCAGAGGTCACAGAGAAACAAGAACTGCTTCCGATAATACTCAATGTTACTGATCATTCAATTTAAAAAAAAGTAAGGACAATGGAGAGTGCTAAATTTGATCTTCCTTTTTTTTATAAAGTATGTATACAAATTTTAACAATTTAAGTATTTAAAATTGAGACAGCAGATGGTATTAGGAATTAGAGGAAGTCACATGAGATTGTTAATACATTGTTCTCCTCTAAGAATGGGGAACAGCTTCAGCTTTACAAAGATACTTGACTTCGAGACAGCAGATATAGAACACCATTAACTATTCTCTATACTAATAACTTCCAAATATTTCTCTTCAGGGTTGCTCTCTTTCCACAAAGTGAATCCCAGCTTAGAAATGCCAAATGGGAGGGGGGGAAAAAAGCCAAACGGGCTCCTTTTTATCCTCCTGTCTCACAAATACAGAATGTCCAAGCATTCTTACCTCTAAACCAGCCCCCCATACCTTCTCTGACTCTTTTAACGTCGTCACCGAGAAACGCTTTACAATCATCTAGAACATTCAATCTAAAGACTAAAATATGGAGTCCTAGAGAAATAAAAGGACTTGTCTAGGTTTCATCAGGAAGCTATCACTTGAACCAAGGTCTCACTTGAACCAAGGTCTCCTAACTCTTGCTCTAGCACTTTCTTTCTATACCTCAAACTTCATCTCACCAACCTGAAGCAATGTACATAACAGAAACAGGAGCAGACTAGAAGTGATGATATCAAACTAATTTACTTACTTGTCCAGACAGCCATTTCCTCATCTGTGAAGTCAGCAGTGTGCCAGCACTGTAATGCCCCATCAATTCTTCCCCATATCCAATCAGTCACCAAGTAGGCTATTTTTCCTTCATCATCTTCCTTATCAATCCCTTCCTTTTCACTACCATCATCCGCATTCTATCCTGTAATACCTCCTTCCTGGTCACCGCATACCCCTCCTGGTTTAGGGACTCAACAAATATGGAGCTTGTTTTGTTCATCACAGTATAATGATCACCTAGTCGGTGTTTGGTAAACATTTCTAAATGAACACATTTGCACCATCTTCCTTACTGGGCTGAGATTAAAAATTAGTGCCTCTTCATAATCCATACCTTCATTTCCTTTTTTTACATAGCTCCTATCTTCTGTCAGGACACACAGAGAGAAGGAAAGTCCCCAACCCAAGCTTCCTTTGTCTCCATGTGCTAACGACAAACCCTAGGTGCATGTGTAAAGTCTCCGGGCCAGCTCTTCTTTGTTCTTTTAGCACCATGCTCCCTGACGGGGACTTGAATGGGCCAGAGACTCTCGTGGAAAGTCTAGGCTTTAAGAGAACAGTGTTTGCTGCATTGTAGCTATGAATCTAGACCTGCTCTGCATTCTAGACAGTAACATGTCCTTCAGCCTCATGTATGAGAGGGGGAATATGCTAGCACCACGCAAACTATAAGGGGGCTGACAGCCATCTTCACACCTTAATTATTCCTCAGTATTATGCATGGGTAAACATCTCTTCATTTGAAGGTGAACAGGAAAAAAACATAGAATATATTTTTTTAAAAAGTCTAGAAAACTGGAAAGAGGACAGAGGTATTCACAATATAAATGCTTAACTAAAGGAAAAGATTAAATTATGAAACATCAACTCACTGGAGTCATTTACATGACCATCAAGGTTATGTTTCAAGGTAGAAATATTAATGTGTATTTAAATTAAATGTTAATGAGAAAAAATATGAAATCATGTTTAGTTTAAAAACAACAGAAGCACTATCTGTCCAATTATCTTAATCTTATATAAGAATTATGACTACAGATGAATAAAGCTCATAAGGGAACATAGAATACAAACAAAGGTTCATATTAGGATGATATTATATTTACTTTCTCTAATGCTATTATACTAATATTTAACAAATTGAAATATTTAAATGTAAGCCAGAAGAATGCTCATACTTGCCAAAGTTCTGACAGGAGAAGAAGACCAGGACTAGACCTTTAGAATGTATAACTGAAAACAACAAATTAATTCTTACCCTTGTGCCTCTTCAGCTGGGGAAAGCTGCTAATTGTAGTTGCCTGGATTATTTCCACTACAATTTGATACCTGATTTTTAAAAAGAGAGAAAAAGAAAAGCATGAATGGGAAGAAAATAGTATTCTCGGAGATACTTTTAGACTATATTTGTACTAATCAAATATAACACAGGAACTGAGAATCCTGACTACACATAATGGAAACCATCCAAAATAATGTGAACACCTACAGTAAGCCAGGCGCTCTGCTGCACGCTAGTCGTCTCCGAGACCCCGATGTAAGAATCATGAACTTGCCCCCACCCCACTCCATTCCCTATACAAGAAGCATTACTACCTGCGCCCTCACTGAAGACAAAACCTTGGAGGTTGTGTTCAACACCTCTCTTTCACTCCCACCCCTACCTTTCTCTGCCCCCATCAGTAACCAGAGCCTATCGATTCTATCTCCTAAATCTGCACTGTTCAAGGAGGTGGCCGTGAGCCACGTGTGGCTACTTAAATAAAAAGCGAGCTCCTCAGCTGCATTTCATGTCCACAGCCACAGCGTGTGGCTCATGGGCCATCCTGGACAGTACATGCAAACATATCTATCACTGCAGGAAAGTTCTATTGGATGGAGTTGTCCTACATACACTCAAAGCTGTCCTCCAGTCCCACTGTCACTGTCTTAGTGATTTCCATCATTATTTCTCCCTTGAAAAGCCATTCCAGGATTGAGTATCTGCAGTGGGGCCACGACATCAATATTACTTAAGCTCCCTGGGTAATTTTAATGCACAGAGAAAGTTGACAACATCAGGTATATCTAAGTGTGACTAAAAACACCTCTGAATCAGGAAAACTAAAAGTTGACAAAAGTGCTGAGTTGTGACTCTTTTGAGCTTATTCAAGTGGCTTTGTGAACCCAAGTTCTTGAGAGCTATACAGTGCTAATGTAGTATTGCCCTATCCAAGCTCATCTATCCTCAATGTTTCTTAGCACATAATTGTATTGACTGCTTAAGAATCTGCCTGTAATAAAGCTGTTTAACATTAATTATTATTCTGAACACAAACTTTGTGGGATTCTTAGATTTAATGCTACATCTGGCTGGCTTGATGCATTCTTTTGCTTTTCAGCTAAAACCCAGATGAGAGTCATGGATTCATCATAGTTATAGCTATTCATGGACTCCTCACAAATTCACATCTTTTTATTTCTTCACCCGCGTTACATAAATACCTACGCCTGCCTCTCACCACCTCAAAGAACAGGCTGTTAAGAGCATTACTGGCATGTCACCTGGAGAGTGTGGAAGACACTGCTGGTTGCCAGCATCCTTTCTTTCTTTTTTTTCTCACTAAATGAACCACGGTTTTATCAGGGGAAAAAATGCACTTTTGTGAAAATGTTAACCTTCTCCCTAGCAGTTAGGGATGGCCATTTGATATAGTTCTAGCCTATGAGATACAAGCAGAAGTTGCTGGGTAGCAATTCCAGGAAAGCTTTCTAAAGGGGCAGACTCCACAGAAAAGCTTTTTCAGTCTTTTGTCCATGCCCTTGCCCATTTTCCTGTGTGAAACAAGAATGCAATTGGTTGAAGATACAGCAGCCATGAGGATGAAAGCTGCAGGTTACGACAGTAACATTAAGAAGATAGGAGTTTAGGTCTCCATGACAACACTGAGCCATCTTAACAGCCCCACACGTGCCCATCCCAGGACATCTTGTTACATTAGAAAAATAAATCCCTAATTTGTTTAAGTCACTGAATATCAACTTGCCCTATGGCCAAATGTCACCCCAACTGATAAAGTGTGCTCTGAAAACTCCATACAAAGAGAAGGTATCTCTAGGCTGAATATACATTCAGGCACTGTTCCCCAAATGGAAGCATTGCCAGGACATTAATGATCAATACAGTTTTCTGATGGAACTGCCTTCATTCCTCCATTGTAAAGTGTAAAAAACGGTTGTTCCTGCAAGTTACTGAGGAGATGAGGAAATAGCTTATAAGAAACATACATAAACCTGCAACCATCAAAGTCAAACACTCCCTAACCAAGTCTTTAATTTAACCGTGGACTGCCACTCCTTCTGCGACTTGGCACTGACCTTCTTATCCAGCCCAACTTCTATTTCCCCTCAATATAAACCTGGACTTAAGCCAGGGCAGTTTCTAAATGGCCCTTCTAAAACTATAGTCACGTTTCAAAGCTTTTGCTCATGCTGTTCCCTTCTAAAAACAATCTCCCTACTTGCCCACCTAACTAGATCTTATACTATTTTTCCCTCAAATCTTCCCCAACCTCTCTAATTCACATTAATATTTCTCTTTCCCGAAACCCTAATTTACTTCTGCTCTATAATAGTACCTATTTATACTGTTTTATACTGTTGATGTAAAGAGTTGCATTTCCACAGTGCTGTGAATGAAGAAAGTGGTGTGCCCAGTTCTTTCCTGGCCTAACATGTCCTTAAAAAATGGTAACACAGCTGAGCCTAAGACAAAATTGTGGCTTTGTCGATAACGAAATTATGCTACAGTTTTTCTAATTTTATCATAAGCCTCTTTGAAGAGAGGGATTGTGTCATCTCCTATAGGACCTCATCTGGCACTAAATATACGGTAGGCGCTCAGTAAATATTAATGAGTGCTACAGACTGAATGTTAGTATTCCCCCCAAAATTCCTATGTTGAAACCTCATCCCAATGTGATTGTATCTGTAGGTATAACATCTGGGAGGTAATCAGATCATGGGGTGGTACCCTCATAAAAGAGATTAAGTGCCCATATAAATAGACCCAAGAGAACTTTCTTGCCACCAAGAAAGATTATAGAAAGAAGACAGCCATCTATAACCCAAAAAGTGGGCCTTCACCAGACACCCAACCTACCAGCCCCTTGATCTTGGACTTCCCAGACTCCAGACTGTGAAGAATGTATGTTCGTTGCTTAAGCCACTCGGTCTATGGTATTTTTGTTATAGCAGTACAAACTGACTAAGACAATGAGCTAATAAATTAATAAGTGTTAACATCTATAACACTTAACAGGTACAAATAATATTCTGAACAATCTGTTCTTTTGATATTCTTAGTGATTCATGTGCTGGAACAAATGAGTCATCAGTGGTACTGGAAAAAACACACATCATCTCAGTAAAGAGTTAAAGTTTTATAAATGAATCCATAAAATTATAATATAATACCAGCTAACATTTATTGATTCCTTTCATCAGGTACCAGGTACCTGTTTAGATACTTTAATTTATATTACTTCACTTAATCCTCACAACAAGGTTTTGTAATCATCCCCCCGTTACCAAGGAGAAAGTTGGAGTTTGAGTGGATTAAGAAATATATACAAGGCCTCACTGCTTTTAATACTAGGACCAAAATTACAACCTAGGGGACTACCTGACTCTAAAGCTCATGTTCTCAACCATTTTCCTGATACCCTACAATTCAGTATAGGTTAATGTTTATCTTGTCTAAAGCCTTTCGAAGCATATAAGCATGGCCAGTGCCAGATAATCTTTCTTGGCTTACTGCCTTCTGTATTCTTCTTGGATACCATTTTCCTGCCAAACCAGACAAGCATACAATACCCCAAACACACTCCAGCTCCTTCCTGACTCCCAGCGATTCCTTATTTCTTTTCTCTCTTGTACACTATCCTTTCCCCTTATCTGTTAAAATCCTATTTGTTCTTAAACACCCAGTTCACTGACATTCCTCTCTGAAGCTTCTTACATTCCTCTCTTCTACGGGATGAAATATTTGCTCCTACCCACTTCTTTATCTTTTCACACTCTACTTCTGGCTCTAAAATCTTGCTTCATATTTAACTAGTTATGCCCACATGTGTGTCCTATGCTGGACTAATAATGCCTTAACATCAGGGGAAAGAATTCGAGAATCCACAACCGATTCATCTTTACATACACCAGACCCTCTTCACATAGTGCTTTGTACTCTAGTAGGCATTTGAAAGTGGTTATTGACTTTGCAGAATTCATTTTCACTTGATATCAAAAGGAAAAGTAGGAAATGAGTGACTTTCTCATTCTCAACAAAACCACACAAACATATGCATCCAAATGTGGGCTAGCCCTGATGGCACAGGGCTCCTCGTCCTCTGGAGAGCTCCTCGGGGATTCTCAGCACTCCCTCGGCTTTCTTCCAGAGGCAGACATGGCCTTGCTGGTGCCAAGTTTGGTTCAAGAATCGGGAGGACTGATATTTGCAAACATTCTCTTGATCAGAAGTGCAGAGATTGTTAGTATATGTTTTCCCAAAATGAAAATGTAAAATCAGGTATTAAGAGAAAGCATAACAGAAGTTCAGCTCTATTCCAACTTGAGCAAGATCCTACCTGCAGTATCCCTCGTCCCAGGGATGAGGAAAAAGTTGCACAAAGATAGCTGCCACCTGCCCCTCTAAGTCGCCACCTCACCTCTCTTTAGATTTATAGACTTAGTTAAGTTAATAAAGACTTAGAGCAAGCTTGTATTTATGAACTCTTCACATTTATCATACACTTACCTAAATGCACACAGTCCTTCAAAATAATCACCTTGGAAATTGACAGACTTATTGTCCTTCTACTGTCAACTGTTCAGAGCAGCTTTGGAATTCTATTAGAACTGATTTTCTAAGTTATTTACAAGCCAAACCAAAAGAAGTTCATCTCTTCATTTAAATAGGCACACCTTACACAATTTTTTGTTAACCATTACTTTACAGCTGTCTTGAGCACACACATGCTGGAATGTCTTAGCAGAGTCAAAGGCTAGAAAAATCCTAGTCTCAGGTATACGATATGGTAAATGGTCTACAATACTATTTTAAATTAAAATGAGCAAAGATATACTATAGATTAGAATGCCATATATAAACACACAAATCTTTAAAAAAAAAATAAAAACTTAAAAATAATGTTTTCAGAGTTGCCACAGCTATTTTGTACTAGCCTAGACATGCTTTCAGTAGAGGGACTTCAGTGATAGGTCTGGAGAAGAAATGAAGCCATGGTAATTTCAGCTAGCTAAGTCAAAGCTGTGTCCCAACCTAGGAAGTAGTTAAGAATGTGAGCTCTGGCACCAGATGGGCTGTGTTCAAATCCTGCTTATAACACTTACTATGTCACCCTGGGGAAATTATTTATTTAAGCATTCTAAAACTCAGAGTCCTCATCTGTAAGAAGAGGAATACCGATATTTTTCCCCACAGGGCTGCTATGAAGATTAAATGAGATCTTTAAATAACATCTTTAAAATATTTGGAACAGTGCCTGCCCCACCGTAAGAGCTCAACAAGTGTTAACTATTACTATTGCTCCTTAACACTGCTGTTGCCTCTTTAAACATGTACTACTGAGGGACACAGTATGCGTGTATGTTTGTAAAATACATATATAAATTATTTAAGTAGCCTTATTTTTTTCCTGACTATAGGAGTGGCTGAGTCTAATCAATCTAAGGGTCACTGTAGTCAAACAAAATCAGGTTTATTGGCGCACTGCATGGAGCCAAAAAGGAACCCTGGGACATCTCCCAAACTAACAAACAAACAAAAGACAGTCACTGTGGGATTCTGAGGAAGCATGGAGTATTGATGAAATTTAAATGAGGCAGCAGTGGGACAGGCTCAGTGCAGGACTGTGTTAAGCGGTCGCTTTCAGGGGTATTTGTGGTCTCATTTCCATGGAAACTACAAAGTTAAGATAGATGTAGAATGTTGAGTCCCAAAACCCCTTAATTTCAGCCCTACATGTGGGTGATAAATGAGGCTGCTTCTCTCTGTTAAAGTGACTGAAATCCTCCAAGCACGAGCAGGACGTATCATTCTTACTGACATAATTTCAAACAACAAAGGTTCTGGTAGCCTAGGTAAAATTTTAGAAAGCAGTTTCTCTGAATAAGAAAGTAGCAGTCACTCAACAAAGAGAATCATTCTGACATTTTACAGCTGCTGAGTATACTTGGAAGAAAGATTGTTTCCTATTAACTTTGTAGCCACCATTAGTGTCTGTTATCCCAGCCTGATAAATGGACAGGCAGATGTGTTTTCTTAGTCTGAGCCAATTTTTACTCTCTCTAAAAAAGCATATGTTCACTGAAGAAAACAGAAAATGTGAAAGCACAACATTCAAAGTTAGCCACAATTAACAACTGATACATCTTTATAACCTTTCTTCTATGCCAACATAATATTTTGTTGTTTTATAAGACTGGATTTATGGTATAAATACTGTCTTAGAGCCTTTTTAATTCATTGATTTGTAATTACTATCTTCCAACATTAAATATTCTGGGAAAAACTGGCAATCCATAGTTGCACCAATTTTTTTTTTAACCACCCTTATTGCTAGGTGCGTTGGTTATTTCAAGCTTTTCTCTCTTTTAAATTAAATTTCAAAAAACATTTTTGGAGAAATCTTTCAGCACATTCATGATTATTGCCTTAAGATAAATTCTTATGACTAATAACATTATTGGAAAGAATGCATATTTTATGACCTGTTTTTCATATTCTAAAATTGTGTTACAAAAAGGTGATCATCTATACTCCTACCAGCAGGACATGACCTTATCTGTTTTCCTACACACTCGTAAACACTAGGTATCATCAAATTTTTAATTTTCACCAATATTATGAACAAAGCGAAGCATCTCACTTTGGCTTTTGGGTCTAATTTCTACTGAGGACAGGAACAAAGTTCTGAGCTATATTTTCATAAGGTATGGTTACGGTATTAAGGAGGAAGAGCCAGCACAAACAGGAAATATTTTCAGTTAGGACTCAGAGGAGTAAGAGGCTCTTTCCGCTAAAGGGACTTTTAAACCTGTTTTCCACTTATCTGTTTTCCACAGAAATACTAAGACATGCTTCCTAACCCCTGTTCATCCCTGCCACACATAGCAAATTATAATAACACTGGGATAACCATCCCAGGCTCTATCCAGCCACCTCCAGGGCTGAGAAATCTTTCTTCTCCACATAACTATACACTATATTTTAGTCACACCCGTAAGAAAGTTTTGGACCAGAGCAGTCTGAGTTGTCCTGAAAGTATTCAAACACACACACACACACACACACACACATTCATGTCCTATATACAGAAAATAATCTAAAAATATATACACCAAGTATTAACAAGTATTAATTTTTGTCTTCTGGCAATAAGTGATTTCTATTTTCTTAGTCCTGTTTATATTTTTTAATCTTCCTAAAATAACTATGTTACCAAATATTCATTTTCTAGTTCCCAGAGCCTACAGAAATTACATGTTACAGTAGTGACCGAAGCTATGTCACCCCTGGCTAGCTAGTGCCCTTAAGTTAACCTCAAGCAAGCCAAAATTGTTCTCTCTGCTTCCTATATCTAGTTTTTACTATTGTTCTTCATATTTTTATGTCAGGTATTAATGTCACTTTATTTATAGGCTTATGTACACAGAACCACTGCTATATGTTCTCAGTTCTTACATGAAGCATTTTCATTCAGAATGTTTACTGAATATGATCTTTAGCTGCCTAGTTTTATGTTCTGTATTAAAGATGTCCCAATGACTTCCTTATACATTTTAAGTGAAGTTTTTCTGAAACAAGATATTATTGTGTTACTTCATCTCACCTGTTAATCCTATTCAAGTCAGGATCTGAGAATTCTGTTGCCCTCTCTTGATCACGGGTATTTTTTCAGCTCTAATTAGGAGCCCAGCATGTTCCGAGAACTATGCTAATGCATTACACTCATTATCTCATTTAATTATCACCACAACCCTATGAAATAGAAACTATTTTCTTTATTTCATGGATAAAACTGAAGTTTGGCATTTAAATGGCTTGCTCTAGGTGATGCAGCTTGCAAGCAGCAAAGCAAAAGCAAAGCAGGTCTGTGAAATCCAGGTCTATATGACACCTGAGCCCATTTTCATGGCTAGGGTCTACTTTAGATGCTTAACTGTCCGCTACAGGTTAACTTTTGATATTGTTAATCCTCAGCCACCCCTAGAACTGCATTTCTGTCTAGTGCAGGGTCATCAAAAGACAGAACTGTGTGGCCACTACTCAGTGTTGTGCTGGAGCCCGCTCACAAGGCTCGTGCAAGCTCTTGAGAGCTAGCTGTTAATTTTCAGGAATGAAACCTACCATAATTAAAATTAATTTATGCAAACTTATAATTAAATCACATTTTTTTCATTGTAAGAGTACTCAAAACTCATCATTTCCTAATAATTTCATTCATTTTACTATTATCTATGTTCAAGGTTATTTACGCTGACTGCATCAGTATGTTGGAAACACTACACATATAAAATGGTGTGCTACTGCAAATCTCTTCCCAACACCACACTCAATGATGTCATATCAGTGGCTTTAACTTGGCTGTGCCTTTAAATCAGCAAACACTACGAGTCAGGGTTTCTCACCTCTCCCCACAAAGCCAGTTTTTAAAATTACGAGCACACCATTCTACCACTCTTCATGACCGTTCCTTTAGGAGACCTTTGAGTCATAAAACTCTTTGCTGTTGAGTAGGGACTCAGCACCACCGTTTTTGTTTCTTCTTTTTAAAGAAAAATGCATTACCCACCTACCCCACGCCACCCCCAACTCCTGATGTTTCATTTGAAATATAAGAAGCTCCATCTCTGGTCTCTCTCCACCTCTCATTCACTCTTCTCACTCTCTAGAGAAGGCAGATCTTTTTAATCTGATCACAGAGGAGGAACTGAGTATATGAAGTGCAGCCTTCCTCTTGAGAGCACGTATTCTCTGCCTCTAATGCCAGCCAGCAAGTGGACTCTGCACCTGCCAGGGAGATGGGGAGGAAGGGAGAAGTAGGGAGGATGTGGCTGATTCTGGTCCAGCATTGCTAGGTGGGAAAAAATGTTTAATTCCGAGACTCAGTTTTAGAGAGTATACTTCTTACATATATAAACCACATTCTCCATGATCTATCAGTAATGAGTGACATTTGTCTTATTCCTTGGCCCTAGATGGCTTGGACCTCAGGATGGAGAGAGGAACATTTCTATGTATTATTGGTCTCTTCAAACCCCAGAGTGAAACTCTGAATTCTGGTGGGGAGCTAGTAATTGATCAGTGTTCACAATGAAATGTTTGCAATCCTTGGTTTAATGATTATAACAACAATAGCAGCAGCTAGCAATTCGGAATATGCAGAATCTGGGCTAAGTGTTTTATACAAACTGACTTACGTGCTCCTGTCGTTCATACAGCACATACATCTGACCTACAGCTCCAGTGGTGCTCCAGTTATAAGCACATAATAAATTCTTTAATTTCAGAGAGACCATGAACTTCTTTATACCAAAATTTCCCCTTCTTATATCAAATTTTACATTGCTGCCAACACTTATCTTTGCCCCTAAGTGAAAATAATCTGTGTTCTCTGCTATGTTTAACTGCCACTTCTGTGCCCTCTGCTATTTCTCTGACACTAATAGAAGGAATTATATTCTGAAGTCAATGTACTTTGATCTTTCATAAAACTGTAAGATTTATTTAGAACACTTTTCTTAGGGAGCCTTGCCTTTTAATGTTTAACTAAATTTATATTCATTCATTATTTTCACAAAAATTTCCTAGGCTTCTCTGTTCTGCACTTTGATTTTTCATCCCTTTGTCCACCCACATCAGCCTTTCCTTTAGCTGTTTCCATGTCCTTATTGATTTCAGACACGGTGCATTAGTTTGTCTTAAGGTGCGTGCAATCTCTTCTTTCGTGTTCCTCTATAACGTAATCCTATTTTACTGCTCATGAGACACAAAATATTTTCAGAATCACTGTTCAAAACACTGAACATTCAGATAATTTAAATTATTTTACACAGAAGCATGAAATTTTAAGAATTTTAATATTGGTAATATATTGCCTTCATGTGCCAATGCACCTAAACTAATTCTGAGATGAAAATCCATCTCCTTAATATCTAAAGAGAAAATATGTAGCAAATTCCCTCAGTAACCCACTCCATTGTTAACTATCTCTGAAGTTAATTCATTCATTATGCCCACTGCCTCTCGCTTTATCCTAGTAAAACAGAAAACATCACATGAATTTCAGTATATACTAAATAAAAGGTTTACTTCCCTTCTCCAAGCTAAAAAATCCTCAATATTTAAAACTTTAAACCTTCCATTCATTACTAGAATTTCCTTTCTACTATTTTTAGATTCTCCATGTTGCTCTTTAAATGAGGGGTCAGATATAAGCAAATCCAGAGCTGAAAAATCTAATAAAGATTGGACTGGCAGTAAATCGAATTATAGCAGTGACAGGTTGCTCTGGTTTTATTACTACTTGTTTCTTTGGCAGCCTATCACCATCTTAAGATGATGGCACTTTTGGGTAGTATTATTCTCTTCGCCAGGATTAGTGCCTGCAACAACTCAGACAATAGAGTTATTGCCACACCCATAGGAAATTCCACAAGGTTGAGATTGTGTGTCACTGCTGTTTTCTGCCCTCCTGGCTAGCAAGTTACCCAGCTTTACATATGGGATTTGAAGTCAGATAGATCTGAATTCAAATCCCGGCTCTGTTACTTGTTAACTATGCGACCCAGGACAAGTCATTTTACTTTCTTCAACCACTAATTGAGAATAATAGTACCTAATTCAGATAGTTGCTATAATAATGAGATGATGATTATAAAGATCTTGACATTGTGCTTAATACATATTAGATACTCAACAAGTGGTAGTTTAAATACAAGAAAGCTTTCCCCTTCTTGAGCATCTGCTTGGCACCTCTTTAACCTTGGCAAATGTCCAATCCAGGAAAGGAGTATTTTTCCAGTACTTGTGTGGGAAGTAGTGCTATCCTGCTTTACTGTAACTATACAACTTGTAGGACTGTAGAAAAATTACTATTTGCTTATTCTATAAGCATTATTCTTTCTTCCTTAGTAATAGAATTCTCCATTTTTCACCTAGCTTAAGGCTGCCCAGAATAAGACTATTATATCACAACTGTTCTGACCAACAAAATAATGAACAGAAAGGTCACATAGCAGCTTCCAGAAATTTCCTTAAAATGCATCCAGTGTGTGACCTTGCCACTGTCTTTCCTTGCTTTTGCTCTGCTTTCTGGAATTTGTATATGATGGCTGGCACTTCAGAATACATCCTGAACCATGAGGATACTGGAAACACCGTCAGCACAGCAGAGCAGTGAGCCACAGGGTCCTTGAGGAGGGTGGAGCCCCAGTACCAGCCCGGAATGTCAGTTTTGGCAAGGTCAAGAAACCTTGAGCTAAACATGTCACTCAGGAAGCCCAGTAACAAAATATCCTTTGTTTATTATGATAATGTGATGGAATAATGAGGTATCCCAATTAATCTATATTCTCAAGAGAGCTACTGTATACCTCAAACAGTGGTAAACAGTTATCAAAGAATTAGAGTAGAACAAATTATATGACATGACAGCTAAAAGTTCATGTTGGTAGCACATGGAAGAATATTCCATTTAAAAAGAGATTCTCAATACTAGATGCACATTATAACCACCTGGGGAGCCTCTAAAAAATACTGATGTCTAGGTTCGTCTCCAGACCAGTTATATAAAAATTCCTCCATGTCAAAGAGAAGAAAATAATTTTTATTAGAGTATTTTTTACAAGTACACTGAAGAATTACACAGTGCGAGCAGTACTGGCGGCATTCCTGGGACACGATCTGCCCACAACCTTGTAAGAGGTTCTTGTAAGCGCAGAACCTTTCATTTTCCTTTGTTTAATGTTTACTTTGACTCCTGCTTCATTTTCAAAATAAAGGAACACACTGTCCTTTCTCTGATAATTCTGTAGTTGTCAAGTTTCACTGATGGATGGACGCCCCTCCATTCTGAACTCTGATTCGCCTACCCTGACCACCGTCCTCCTTCCAACACCTACACTAGCAGTGGGAAGTCTATTCAGCTGCCCTTTAATATCCTGTATCAAGATGATCAGATTTTGGGCCCCTGCTTTATAAACAGAATTCATGACTGCTCCTACTAGGAGACCCTGAAGAAGTCAAAATATTACACTAGCCCAGTCACCACGCTTCGATTTCTTAGATGCCAGCAAAGAAGAAAAAGGAAGTAGCTAAGGACAGTGGGATATTCCATTGTACTTTTTTAAAAGCCTAGGTGATTTTCATACACAGCCGGAGTCAAAATCCACTAATTTAGCATCTTTAAAGGAAGCATTTCTAGCTTTATTATCCTACTGTGAAAGCATCTCATGCTGACTCAGATTAAAAATAAACACTGAAGAACTTCAAATACCACCATCAAGGTTTGTTTCTTTGTTTTTAATGCATTCCAGTCTAGCAGAATTAAATAATTTTGTTTCCCTTAGAAAATATGCATTTATCTCCCAAATATGTGTAAAATAAAAGTGGACAGTTTCGACAACTGCCTAATCTAAATAAGATACATTCCTTGCCTCAGGCAGCCAATCCTAAAATGATACAAAGAGCAATTTTGAAGATAATGACCTAAAACACTAATAAAATCAGACAACAGAGTACTCTGAATTTTACCAGAAATACAACAAAACAGTTCAGACTATGATTGAAGAAAGCAGCTCCATTAGTGCCAGGTGGTTGATAAGCCTCATCAACTTAAGGCTTTGGACAGGAGTCTGATAAAAAGTGATTTTGCCTGTTGATAACAGTAAGCAGACCTGACCCTGGATAGAGGAAAATTTTCTATCAGATAAACAATAAATAACCCAGTAACAAGATAGTTTAGGCAACATCACTACTTTTCTGAGTAAAATGGTCAATCTCTGCCACTGCAGAGTTGTTCCTTGTAGCCTCTCTAGTTCCAGTTGTGCAAGAAGCAGAGAATAAAGACTTGCCCTCGGGTCTGTTCCTAAGACACAATGAGTAGGCACGAGGGCCCCATGAATAAAAGATACCGATGCCATATCAAACAGAACTGTCTGACATTCTATCACACAGCAGAGTCCAAGGAATTGTCTCAAAATCACAGGTCCAGGGGAAGCTACCTCAAGATAATGTAGTACATACAAAGGTGTTCGAAACTAACCCTGGATATGTATATCACTGAGAAAAATGCCTTTCACAGTATTTTTCTCCTATGGTTCTTAGCCAAACTTGTTGAGGGGACTATAAACCTCCTGGATTACCATGGCCCCACAGCTGATGTTGCCAGCTGCGTATGACTCTCAAGAGGTTTACAGTCCTTGTTATAAGGGAATTATGTAGCCCTTCCAGAGGAAGTTATCAATATTATTTCCCTCCATAAAGGCATGGAGGTCAGAAGAATAAATCATTTCAGTTGCACTCAGTCATTACATCAACTTAATTAAATCTGAAAGTTATTCTTTTTTTGTTTCTAATAGAGTAGGCACTGTAAGAGTTTGATGATCTAATCACCTAAGTACCTCCAAATGTCCTCCCCTTTGACTCTGTAAAATGTGTTGGAAACACAGAGTCCAACAGTAAAGTGGAGGGCACAGAGAATTCAATATGTGGAACAGAAATAATGCACAAAAAGAGCTCCCATCCTGGTGTCTGCACTCCATGACTCCTTGTTGGTGGCAGGTATATAGTGGGGGAGGTGGTGGTAGGGAGAGGTTAGGAATCTGCAGCAGTTTATTTTACTCTCATTTATTTATCAACAGTCACTGAAAATGCTACTGAAGATACTCAGTGATCACTCAAAGGGCATTCTTTAAAGTGCAAACAATCCAAATTTTCCATCAACTGGTAAATGAATAAACAAAATAGGGTATATTCGTACAATGGTATATTATTCAGCCAATGGATAAACCTTGAAAAAACCATGCTGAGTAAAAGAAGACACAATAGGCCACATGTTGGATAACTTGATTTATATGAAATGTCCAGGATAGGCAAATCCATAGAGAGAGAAAGCAGATTCGTGGTTGCCACAGGCTGGGGGGCGTGGGTGGAGTGACTACTGACAGGTACGAGGTTTCTATTTAGGGTGATGAAAACATTCTGGACTGAGTAGTGACAGTCACACAGTCTTGAATATACTAAAAACCACTGAACTGTATACTTTAAAAAGGTGAATTTTATAGTATTTGAATGATCTCAATATTTGAAAAAGCCAGTCTTTAGTTCAACATTTCTACTTGCCCTTTAAGTCTCTCAGTGCTCAGAGGGCCTTCCTTCCTCAGACTCCCAGTGTTCTATCCTTCAATGCTGCCCAACTTATGAGAGCAAGAGAAAGTGATGTTAAACAAAGATTTAAGTGCTCATACTGTTTTTCTTCCATCACATATTAGAAAGAAAAGAGAAAATGTTAAATCTGAAAATGCACTTCTAGGGTAATCTTTGGCCACGCAGATTGAGGCAATCCACAATGCTCCAACTGCAACAAAAGCAGGCCATCCAATCATCCTAGGGCAGCAGATGCTGTGATTTTGTTTTACAAAGGTCAAGTCTTGCTGAGCTTCTTTCTTTACCTACTACATGATAAACTGCTTACATTAAGGTATTTACAGCATTTCTAGTCCTAAGACTTTGGGCAGTGTATTTTGAAGAAGATAAACTTTCATTCTTATCAAGATTCATTCACCTTATACTACAAGGAACTGTGTTCAGGCACAAAATGACAGCTGATGCTAGACTACCAATAGTTGATCAAAACAATTAGTTCCACTTTTAAAAAAGTCTTTTGACATCTTAATGTTGACCCTAGTTCAGAGGCAAATAACACAAGTTGAAAATCCTCAGATAGTTCAAAGACCAAATTTCAGCCAATATTTTACTTTTCCATCAGTGATTTACCAAAATTACTTTTCAGAAGCAAAATAACATACCAGAGTTTCCTTCCTTCCCCACACGTTATCATCTGCGGAAACAAACACTAGGATAACCAGAGAAACAGAAACCTAGAAAGTCCACAAACTACACAACACTATATAATCAGACTGTGTACGATATATTGTAAAAAATAAAAATAAAAAAGCTCAAAACACACACTCACCCCTAAAATATCTCAAGTATAATAAGTGAGATTGAACTTTCCCATAAAAGAGAGTCCAGAGGTGTATTTCAAATGTGTTTTCTCAAAACAATTAGTTAAGAATCCCTTATTCCCAAACCTTGGCCTTGGCATTTTCTTAGAAAAATGAAAACCAATACAATGTTCTGCAATGTAATTTAAAAAACACATCATCTCCTTCCAATGCTTTTCTAAGGTAAGCATCTGAGTGACTAAGGAGATATGCCTAACAACCGAACAGCTTCCAAATCTATTATAACCTAATTATTTGAAAAATATTATACTTTGAAAAAACTAATTCCACTGGAGAAGTTGGATAAATTTAGCCGTCACTGAATGGTTAAGATTTATAGACTTTATTTTTGCTTCACTGGCAAACATGTTTTTTTTTTTTTTTTACCTAAGTAGGAAGGAATTAATAATTAGTAGCTATTGTCACACTATAATTAAAGGCCAGATACCTTAGTTGCTTCAAGAACTCAACATCAGAGTTGCTGTTAATAAGCTTAATGAACTCTTCATAAGAAGGAGCATAGGTGTAGGCTCTCTTGTGATGTTCATTCATCTGTTCTCTGTGTTCCAGCTGGGCAAGCAGCATACGGTTAATGTAATCTGGACTACTAAGTAATGTCACTACTGGCTTCAAGACTGTGGGAAGGAGAAGAAAGCACTATTGAAAGAGGTATTTTCTTCTACAGGAACTGTGTTCATATTATATAACGAAAACTACATTTGGGAAACATTTTTGAACTACCCAAATGGGGAACATACACACATACACACACGCACACACACACACACACACACACACACACACACACACACAAGGCTGCTTATCCCAAGTTGCTATCAAAATTTGGTACACTGATTTTTTTCTTTTATAAGACTCAATATGTTTTGTCTGCCAAAAGATGAAAATCAACATTCTCTCAACTGGTGAAAGTGAACCTCAGGGAAGAAGTTGTTAAAAAGTCAATGAAACTATTACAAATTCATTCTACTAACTGTAAGTTCAAAAGTTCCCCTTTTCTCTGTGGTTGTATCAGCTAATGGGCACCACTGGCTAATCCTGAGATAATAAATGAGATATTCAAATCAATGCATATAAAACACAATGCTATTTTCTTGAAATTATGAGATAGAAAAAATTTCTCTTAGGTTATATATTCTTCTGTTTTTCTTATCCTGGTTAAGCATTTCCCAGGATATACTTCCCCCCCACCCCCCCGCAGCAATCACATTATATTGTGGTACAGTTCCTTTTTTATTTATTCCAAGTTCACAAAATTAATATATAGGCATTATCAGTGAAGGCATTTTAAGTAAATGCACATTGGAGTTTGAGTACAGATATTCTTTCATTAATGTATATATTATCGGCCTGGATAACTCAAAAGCTATCCCAAATGGATGCCTCCCTATGGAGAGCGTGGAGCTGGTTATCCTATATCAAAATTAACAAAAAATGTACTATGCATTTGGCAATATGTTATATAAAAAGTTTTTATCGTATATGGCCAAATGATGCCTTCTTTGAGTAACATTTAAACTTAAAATTTTGAAAATATTTTAATTCCCGTGTGTCCCACAGTATGCAAGGTCCGCATAGGTGTTATATAAAGTGTTATCAGTCACATTAGTAGGTAGCACATTTGTTTGCACATTTATCATCACATAAGTACTATCAATTACTTAGAAAACCCTACCTTTCGTTGTGAGAATTTCTGCAAGCATTATATGCAAGCTGAGAGACTGGATGTCCTTTGAGGGGAGGAGACAAAACACCAGAACCCGAGCACACGTTTGTAGGAATCTTACTTCTTCATCTGAGTTCCGCAAGCAAGCATGCAACACAAAAGGCCTCAGCTGTTCTTCTTGTCTGAAAAAATAAATAAATGAGAGAAGAAAAAGGAAGGAAAGAAAATTCTAGAAGCAATTCAGTTATATACCATTAGGCAGAAAATATTTCAAATAAGCAGTGAGTCTATTTTTAATTTTTAATAACTGTGTCCACTCCTCAACAAAATCAAGAGTCAATAATTTTCTCAATCACAGACTAGTTTGGAAAAATGCAAATGCATGGCCTTTTGAGATTTCAGACCTTAAGCGGCACCAACAGTTACACATAACTCCCAAATCATAGCAATAATCCAGAAAGCTATGAGTATTTCTTTAACTAGATTATTTTTAAGTCTCCTAGGTCTCTTCTTAAATATGATATATAGCTTCATTTTTCAAAGAAAAAAAAATCTAACGAAGTGTAAACCAAGGGCACCAGTCAGCTTTCCTGACTGAGTGATCATGGGATTAAAGAAATCTATGGATATTTGTACGGAAAAGACGGTTCATGACTTGATGCTACATAACTTGAGGGCAAATAGCCTTCTGTGAAGCTCCCAAGTATTACCCACCTAGTCTTGCCAATACTGGGCACTGACTCCCTGACAGCACTGCCCCATCCCAATCTAAGGACCATTAACTTGGAGGATGTGAGTGCAGAGCTGGAAAGTAAAACTTTCTATATCTCCTTTTCCCATGATACCTTGATAGCAATTCAAGAAAGACTTGGAAGGTAATTTTTCTAGTATCTTACAAGAAGAGACAAAGATTATGGGTTTCTTAGTGTAACTAGTGGCCAACACTGGAAGGAAAAAAATATATTAAACAGATGGAGAGGAAGCATACTAGGTACTACATAGGAAATTAAACAAATAAATGTATATTAGTGTCTTCATGACTAGTATGTCCCAGGAGTAAACTGTGATTTCTTTTTCATTGAAAGATTGAAGACTGGTTTCTAGAGAATATACACTAAAAAGAAAGGTTTCCTCTTCGTCTCCTACAACAAACTAAGAGGAATTCAACCTTAATGTGCAAAGCCAATAACATGAACAGAGATCTTAACAGCAAGCCTTTGCACATATACTGATACATACTGACTTATTAAAAAAATGGCAGCTTCAATTATTTTAAACCTTAGCTATGCTGTCAGCTACAGTTGATAGTTTTAGTAAGATTTAGATGCTACTTTGTCATTTCAAGCACTTTTAAGGGTAACAATTCACTTGAAAATATATATTTGGTTAATATCTATTGGGGGAAGTTGGCCAAAAATACTCCACTTTTACGAGAGGCTTCTTTAAATAATATTAAAATCCCTCTCAATGTGTACACTGTCCTTTCTCTGTTCTAGCGGAAAGCAGATCATAAAAGAAGCCTGGTCCTCTGACTTCCACAAGCCCCTCTCCTTCCTAGAGCAAAGTTAGGAAAAAACCTTCTCAGTGAGCCAAAGGCCAGAAGGCTGGCCAAAGAAGCTTGATCTCTGGAAACAGGAAAGGTGAACGCTTCCCGGAACCCTCTGCTTACTCCCAGCAGGATATTCCTATGACATCCCCTAGAAAGTAAACATCAGGCATTGCTTCAAAAGCCAAGAGTCCACTGGCTGCTTCAGAGTCAGGAGATTTCTATCCAGCCTTCTGGTGGACTGTAGTCTTAATCCAGGCAGCAGCTGTCTTCTGTCAATCCTCCTTCAATCAGTCATCTGTTTACTGCAATCGCTACTACTTACTTCTAGATTCTCATTCCTTGAGTGGGCAAAAAGACATTAACCCTTCATAAATTTCATATATACACTATTACTTAATCTTCCCATCTACACTGAGTAGATATTATCATTTCCATTTTATAGGTGAAAATATTAAGGATCTGAGTGGTAGTAAATAATCCAAAAATCACAGAGATAATAAATGGTAGTAATAACAGATGAAAGGAGGAGAAATATCAGAGATAAAAAAATAAAAATATGAAAAAAATTATTTCTTTTTCCCTTAAACAGCATACCAGTGCTTGACTGGTAAACAAAAGATAGGTGTTGTAAGGAGAATGCAAAATTAAAGATGTTATCGATTTAATAACATAAAAACAATCATTTTTTGATTTCGTGAAACGTGCTGTAACAACACAGATGGGACAAAGGAAGAGGAAGCAGAAGCAAAAATTAAATGTGATCTGGATTGGCTTAAAGAAGCAACAGAATGTCGGCCTGGAAATAAATACAGGCTGACCGGAAAGCAGCCTCCACACAACTGCCTAACAGTCAACTAGAGGATATGTTGCTTTTATTAATGCAATTTATTATTCTCTTGTCTGACAGTGGCCAATTCAACTGGGAGCTCCCCAGATTTCCAAGTCATTTTGCAGCCAGTGATATCTGCACATTCATAAAGATTTCTAGGAGGAGGGCACTGTTCATCAGGGGCAAGTACAGATCTAGCCATCAAACCTAAATACACTGTCTACCAGCCTCATTGTAGGATTTGTAGAAGATGATGCACAATCAAATATAAGTTTTCTAGGGTTCACCTCCAGGGCACAATTATCTATCTGCAAAATGCCAAAGACCTACTGGTATTTTTTCAAATAACCATAATTCCAGAGAACAGTGGTTAAATAACATACTTTTCTTTAATAAGAATCATCAACTAGAGCTTCTAGGCAAAGCCTAGATACAGTAAAATAAATCTACCCTTGAAATAAAACAACAAGAAGACCAAAGAAAAAGAGATTCTAAAACAGAATCAGTTCTCTTTTTCTATTATTCTGATGTTTTACCTATAATATCTCTATATTATTCGCAAAATCAGTAATTTCAGAAGCTGGTAAATGTCTCCACGAAAAATATATTCTCATGTTAAAATTAGATAATCATAAAAATACTAAATTTCTCGCTCTCTCACAAACCTAAATCTATCAACCTTCTAACTGGTACAAAACGCTAATTGAAAATACTGTACTTTGCTGGACCATAATTTAAATACTATACCTTAAAATGAGCTTGCACTGAATTCAAACATGTCTTTGATAGTATCTGCCAGGTAGAACTGTGGAGCACTTCATATAAGAGATACCACAGCAAATTAGCAGGTGCTCCAAGAGGTTGCTAAACCCTTGAAAGAAGAGGCTGAAGCTTTTGAAACTCTAGGGAAATAACCAGGAGTCCTATTTCTCTCACTTTCCTCATTAGTTCACATACCCCCTTCCTAGAAGTGATTTTTGCTATAAACAGAAATTTTCAAAGGATGGTATGGAGACACCTACGTATCCTCAAGATTTTTTCAGGGGGTTTCTGAAGTCAAAACTATATTCATGGTAATATAAAAATATCATTTGCTTTTTTCACTCTCATTGTCACATAGTTTTAATATCTAATATGGTAAATATTGATAGATATAATAAGTGGTGAGCTGGTAAATGTTTAACAACTGGCTCTCCAAAGGGGAAAAAATAGACATGATTTGTAGCATTTACCCATTTTACAGTGTAAATACTTCCTCCATGGCCAATTATAAGCAAACAATGTGATACCACTGAACTCAGAGCTGGGAAGAGATGTGCAATCAGCTCTTGCAAACCAGGACAAGCTGGCTCCCTAAGCAAAAGCTTTCAGGTCCTTTTGATAGTATAACTTTTGATAACATAGGGGAATCTTGAGACCAAAAAAAAACAAAAACAAAAACCTGAGAACTACTGTTCTATGGTAATTTTTTCAAACCACGGGTTCTGACCCATGAGGAACAAAATAAAATTTAGTTAGTCTCAAACACCATTTTTTAAAAAATGTTAAAGAACAGAAATATCAGTTATCACATGTAAAAAGGGTATTGACTTATGAAACTGGGTCACAAAATAAAATGTATTTCTTACATTGGGTAACAGTTTTTAAATAGTTTGCAAAACACTGGGGCAGCAAACTAGAAAATAATAGGCATGCAATGGCTCATACACCTGTGCCCGGTGGACTTTGGGAGAGAAGACGATTCATACGAAGGCAGCATAGCTGAGGATGGACAGCATCTACTGCACAAGTACATTTAGCAACCAGATCCCACTGAGCAACATCATAGGTAAAAACAGGGACTGCGTTCTGACAAGTTCACATGACAGGCCTCCTTAGAAGGGAATATGAGTTACCACCTGCCCAATAAGGATGCTAGTGCTTGCTCAACCCCTTACATATTTTTTCAAATACTTTATCTCTTCCCTAAAAGTAGAGGTAGAATAATACGGGTGAGAATAATCCAATTAACTGTACGGAGCCCTGCTCCTCCTCTAACTGAGTCTATATCTAAACAGGCAGAAGGCTACTCATTTCAGTAAAACCACTTTGTATGTACAGGTTAGAAGTGTGTGATTAATCATTCCAGTATTTGCTCAATAGTAAAGCATACATTTAAGATCCTATTGGCAAACCTAAGAAAGAAAGAATTTATTATCAGCACAGAAATGGCCTCGTGGAAGTCTTCTTCCAAGGCAAAGTCACCTAATAGGCACAGACCTTTTCAATGTGACAGGACAAAAAGCTAATCAGCCTAATATTAGCAATTTTCAAATTAACACATCTTCTTTAATTATACCCTCCAAACTCCAACATTAACTTCCCTTAAAAATCAATTTCAGGCCATTATGTGGCAACAGATCTCTTAACATAGGGCTCACAAAAAGAAACAAACTTTAACCTTTTCTAAAAACTGTAAATTCACGATATTCTTCACAATATGTATAAAACACGATACTTAAATCTTCTATTTCTAGGTACCCATAATACTATAAATAAGTTCATGATAGTGCTGGCTCGATAAAACTCATTTCACTGTTTAGGTTATTTACAAAATTAAACAGGTCTATCAAGTGGTTTTCTATTAGAAAGTTATTTTAAAAATTCTACTCTATCATAACACCATAATTATTCTCCCTTGATATGTCTGCATTTCAACCCATGTGTCAGCAAGTTGCAGAATATTATAGAGTTCTCTTGACTTGGACTCCTACTCAATAAGAAAAATATTTTCATATAAAATGAGGAGGGGGAGTTATTCATATTATTACAGTTACCTGGCATTCGCAGCTTTTAGGTCACAGAAGTGAGTGAGTAAAGTCCTTACAACGTCATTGCAGATGACTTTAACCACATCCACATGGCTCAGTCTGTGGTGTAGCTGTCTGGCAATTTCCCAAAAGTCTTCCAAGAGCAAGTGGTAAAGCTGCCCCTCGTCCTTGCTGAGGTTCCCATACCAGGACTGAATGTAATCTCTATAACTGTAGTCAAACACTACCGGAACAAACAAAGCAATAAGCAAAATTTAGATGAAAGAAACAAGCACCAAGACAGCATTTCTGCTGGAGACTGACCACTGACTACTTAATATTCACTGTTTAAAACATGTACAGGTTAGGAGTGTGCAATTCAGCATTCCGGCATTCATTCAATAGTAAAGCAGAAAATGAAACAAGAGAAGATATAATCTTCCCTAAGATCTTTGATAAATGAAAGATTCTCATCAAACTAGAAGTTTTGGGGTATCATGACCATATGTCCTGGATTTTCTTGGACAGCCAATTTTTAAATATTCTATCTTGGTTGCAAACTATCTGAAATAGAACATCTTACACAGTGGTGACACACTTATGGAGTATACCAGTTATCAATTTATTGCCTCTCAGCTCCAAATTCACCCTTTTTACCCTGCTTTATGATACTGGAAGCTGGCCTATGTAAACATTTCTTCTTCTCCAACTGGCATAATGTTAGGGTTTGTCAATAGAGGGTGCTGGGGGAACAAAGGAAGAGGAAGGGGCTTCTCTTCCTGGTTCCTGTGGGCTCCTCCTGGATTGTTTCTGCAGTATGCAGCTGACAGCAGCATGAGGGGTACCAGATGATGCTCACCCCCAGCAAGTTCCAACAGCACCCAGAAGGCAGCTTCTCACAGAATTCTGCTGGCACCCTGTGGGTAGCATCCCCCGGCCTACGGTATCCCCCCAATTTCTCCACCATCAAGTGTGAGAAAGAAGGAATCCTCTCACAAATGTATACCTCCCTAAAGTTGCTTTGCCTCAGCCCCAGAGACAGCCCTAGAGAGAGTGCTCCCATCATCTGCCCTTCCTATATCTTTAGAGTTCTCTTCACTCCACGGCACTTAGCCAACTCCATGTTACAAGTTAATAACTCTTTATATTAAACTTTCCCTGTTTAATGCTATGTGGTTTCTGACTCCTAATAAGTCCCTACCATATATCAGATATCACACTAGGCTCAAGATCTGTGACTGATCAACTTCTTTGGGAGATTTCTAGTCTCTACTTCCTTAATTCCAGATCAATTCTATGCTTTGTAATTAGAAAACCTCAGCTCCATCTAGACAAGTGCTGTCCAACAGAAATATATGAGAGCAAATGTACATAATTTTAAGTTTCTAGTAGCTACATTAAAAAAAAGAAAAAGACAAGCTTAATCTTAATAATATATTTTATCTAATATATCCAAAATATGATATTAATACATAACCAATATTATAAATTATTGATAATTCTTTTGCTTTTTTCATACTAAGTCTTTATAGTCTGGTGTATAGTGTATACTGTCAGCACATCTTGATTTGGATGAGCCACGCTTCTGGTGCTCAGTAACCATGTGGGTACAGTGGTTACGACGTCACTCAGGTAACTCAAGTCCATACAGAAAAAAAGGTGAAACCAATGTGATCTTTGCAAAAAATTAGATGTTTTGAAAAATAAAATGTTACCGGGCTTAAGTGGTGATTTTCCCAAGGGCCCCAAGGGAGAAGAACATTAGCCACATAACCCTGTTCCCACTCAAGGATATCTGGGCTATCTGCTTATCTCCCAAAGTTTTTTCTTTCCGTTCATAAACACTACTTGATTTGGCTTAATTTTGAAGTAACCATACATCATTTCAGATAAGTACTTTGTCTTCCTGCTTTGCTTTGCTTGTCTGCACAGTAATTTATTTCCAGGAATCCTCTGGAACAAAATGTAACTTGGGTTCCTGACCTATTTCACACCTGGCATACAAACAACTAACCTATTATTTCTCAAAAAATTCTTTAACCTAGCATTTGGTGCTCATTTAATTCACCTTGGACACTATACACCAACTTTAACTGGTTTTTTGCGGGGGGAAGCGGGGGTCTTATCTCTTTGAACACTGAGTAGCAAATGGAATCTCCAGCTCAGGATTAATATTCAATCTATGTGAAGATTTAACATATCTGCCAAAACCCAAGGGTCAAAGGAAGCACCACTCTTGTCTTAATATTCCGTGATGGCTTTTCTTCTCATAATATCAACCATGAAATTGTATCTAATGCTTTCACATATATCCAGAATTTCTCTGCTTTGTAACAATTTACAAAATATCTTCTTAAATCCCATTACTCAAAAATATACATAGACCTTCAAGAGTTTTGTTGACAGACACATGTACAAAGGTTTAGATTGGCTTCAGTCATGTGGAAAAGATACTTAATATAACTGAGCTTTATAGGTAAGAATGATTACTTGCTGAGAACAAAGGCTAAGGGGCAAGCATTGAAAATAAAAAAAAAATGATTCTACCTCAATCTTTCACTATTCATTAAATAAATATTTATAGAGGGCTTCCAGTATGTAAGAGGAATCAATATCCACTGAACATGAAAGAAAAGGCAAAACAAAAGCAAAACCAACAAATGTATCATCTCCTAAGCCCTTCAGCAATTTTCTGCTCACTTCCAGATTCTGCAAAAAGTAGCCACATCTCATCCCTAATTGGACTATTCCATTAAGAAGAAGGCAGAAATGGTTTCTGACTCAGATGTAAGAAATTATGGCAAAAAAAGGAATGGACCGATCCTATAACCTCTTTTATGGGCAACAAACAAATAGATGATGGTTCCTACTCAGTAACTGAGTTTCATTCCCTCCACAAATTGAGGTACCAAGAAGTGAAATAACTTGCTCAAAGTCAACTAGTGGAAAAGCCAAGTCTCCTGCCAGTCAAACATTCTTTCTACTCAGCACACCACAGGCCTGCACGAAGGTGGAACAAAATGAGTCACATGAGTAAAAGATATGTGAAATCTAAAATAGCTCCCTCGTCCATTGGATATCTAGCTTGTTTAAAACATATTTGTATGAAAATAAATGCAAAATGCTATCCTTTTTTAAACTGCTCTAGAAAGCACAAATAGGACCAATGAGTAGAAGTCACAGGGAGATTACTTTTTATGTTTATAGGAAGAACTGAATAAAAACATGAAAACCATTCAAGAAGTTGCAATATTAGATGAAGAACATTCCATCAAAAGGCACTTTCAATAAGCTGTATATCCCATGGACAAGGATAACATAAAAAAAAAAATTACTTTCTAACGTGGTAAGCTGGATTATATGGCCTCTGAAGGACAGTGCAGGCAAGGCCTTTCTTTATACCATCCTCTGAACATCCAATGCCACGCAAGCAGAGCACAGATGAGAGTCACCTGGTCAATTAAACACTGCTAGTTCATTCATTTAGAACTCTTTCTCTCCAGCTCTTTTATTAAACTTAAAAGTTTTCATGCCATAAAATTTTTAACTAGGAACATATAAATATGCAATCCAAAAGGTTTGGAAAACAAAAGAATTTTTCCTTTCATTAAAATTTAATTTCAGATTACAGCAGGAAATTGAGAGCAATTATAAGAGATTTAATGTCCTAGAATAAGATCTTTCAGCATGCTAAAGGATTAATGTGAAGGGCATATTCACCAATACGATGTCCCATTATATTTGTTAACCACAGTGTATATGCTAATTAATATAGCTCTAAAATAGTCTTCAGGTGAAACATTTTGGTTAGGAACCAATAAAAATAAATACTGGCAAAAATCTGTACTGAGTAATAGAGATATATGTTAGCCACAGGTATATCATCTACCGACAGCTAGTCAGCACCCCTCTTCAAAGTATGATAAAAATCTAACAAATATAAAAAGTACAAAACAAAGCCATAATTCTAAATATGTATTCTTTAACTACCTACACTCATTTATAGAAGTACATGCATGAACAAAATATCTTAAAACATACTGTACGGGTCAATTTGAGGAGACAGAAAATCATGATCATAATATTATTTTATGGTCTTTATTAAGAAATAAATATAAATAATGTAACAAACTATAATGAGAAATAAAAGAACACTTATCCTCACAGCTAAGCAATAAGTCTCTTAAAGGCATAAGAACAGCCAATAAAAACTCAGGCATTATTATCACCTAAATATAATCTATTTTCTAGGACTGCTTTCAAAGAAATAAGTAAGTATAAAGGAATCACTGAAGATTACAGAGAATGAAATAACATGATTGGAACTTTAGTTTTAGTTATATTAATACGAAAAGAGGATATAGGGAAATAAAGTAGAGAGAAACTGGAAGTGAGGAAACCAGTTAAAAGGCTACCATGTTATAAATAAAGTGATGTTAAACAATATCTCTCTATATATTTTCAGAATAAGGAACAACTCAAGCTAAGTAAGCAGTATAAGAAAGAGACCTCCAAGAGAGCCATTTTCCATCTCTGCCCTTTCCCCAGAGCAATTCAGAAGTATAGTCTTCCATGCCCAAGAGGTAGAGCCCCATGGTTCATAAATGTTCATGGCCCAAGTCTCTTAGAGCATAAAAATAGTCCTCATTGAACCAAAATCTGGCCTAATGCTAATCAGGACAACAACAAATCCACTGTTCATGCAGATGGTCATTTATGGTTTGTAAAGTTTTTTTTTTTTTTATTCAATATGATATTTATGAATCACTATCTGTGTATGGAAAAGTCATCTTCTGGGAAAATTTAGGATTATTAGTTTATGCTACTGAGTGATCCATTCATTTAACAAAAAAAAAAAAAAAAAAAAGGAAACGCATTGCGTTCCACTGAGTAAAGAGTCCTGAACTAGGTGAATCGAGCCTAAAGGCTGGGAGAAGTCATGGCCTTTCAGGTGCGAGCTCTGCTTCCTGTGTCAGCCTCTAACTCTTACTTAGAAGATGTAATATTCTCTGGAATTAGCCACAGAAGGAGCCTAGTAATAGAAATTACCACATCATGTTTCTCTTCTCTAGGATGTGTTCCAAAGAAACTAAAAGTTCTGTTGTACTTGGAAAATGACCTTATAATATTTTCTGTTATCATGACCATTTTCATGATCAGTTATGGCCTTCGGCATAACCTAGATAATTTATTTACAGGCACATTTACCAATGAAATTCAGAAAAGTATTAAGAGCCGATCAAAACTAACAGAAATATATTCACTTTGAAACGTACGTGTAACATTAATAGCATTTGTGAAGACCACCACAAAAAGTAATGAAAGTAATGGTATTTCTAAGACATTTACACGGTATCTTACAAGACAAAGTGCTGAGGTTAGTAGCCCCAGTACTTTGAAAAGCATAAAATCTTATAAAGAATTGTATTTTTAATTGGGGAATTTTCAATGTAGTCAACTATAATTAAAAATACATTTTAAAAAATAATAAAAATGGTTACAAAAAGCACTTTCAATTTAACTTTCAGGACACTACTGAGCAAATACCAGGTGCTCAATAATTACTGAATTAAATTCTCTGGTTCACATTGGTGAGATAACTCAGGGTAGCCTAGTGAAGACTATTAAGACTATTTCAAAGTCTTTTTTCCTATTTCTATCAGTTTCCAGGAAACGTAACTTCGGGAGAAAATATTTAAAGTATCTGGTATAGAAGGGAAGCTGTTCTGGCATCTCAGACAGACATATAGTTCATTCATACTATATCTGAACTGCTAAAACATATTTTTTTACATTTGAAATTGGCTAACAAAACACAAAGTAATAATATGCTTTGATCTTCTTCCTCAAGTATGCCATTAAACTCCCAGAATTCATAGCTTTAGTAATTCTTTTGCTCCACAGAAGGCCTAACTATATATTTTGCTCTGCATTTTTGACTATTACTTCTTTCTTCTATGTAATTCAATCTATAAAGACCTAAGACAAATTCTAATTTATACTGAGCTACAATAAGAGCACATTTTAGTAACAAAAAAAAACTCACACATGAACATGCAGACACACATGATTTGTATTTTACTCAATTCTGCATTAATCTGTTTTTAAACTATACATTCTAAAAGGAATAAAACAGATACATAAAGATAAAATGATACAATAATGTTATGTAGTTTAACTTCAGGGGGAAATTTTTTAATCAATGTCTATAAGTATTTCATATAAGCCGAACTCAAATTACTATAGCCTTAACAAGCATCCCTGTTATTTACAATTTGCAAGCATACCAAAAGACTCTCAATTTTATCAATGCAAATCTACTTGAGCTAGCTAATAATTCAGAATTCAATTCAATATACTGATGCCAGGGTTTATAAATGTAAATTAAAACATTCTAGAGATGCAAATTATAGTCACTACGGAATTTCTAAATGCTTATGAAGCCTCATAGCCTTCTTAACGCACATTTCTAGATTCTACTTCCTCATGAAATTAATGTCTAAAATTTTTAGAAGGCAATATTGGTTTTGTCTTGTATTGTTTTTAATCACTACTGCTAAATGCATAAATTGTACTCTCAATAACCGCCTTTAGCAGCCTATAGCTCTCCTTTTGATAGATCATATAATGTTCAACTTCCTTGTAAATCATGTGGCTTAAGACAAAGGACAGGAAATTGTAAACATTAAGAATATGCCAAAACAAAAAGTAAAAGGAAAGAAAAAAGAAAAATAACTACTGTAACAAAGTATAATTAACTAAGGCTCTTACCTAAAGGCTTTGTATAATTTCTTTCAAAAGAAATCATTGCACAGAAATTAACTTAAGGTTAATGGGGGGGTGGGGTTCACTTCATTTTATTTTGTTTTTTGTACACTAGGTCTCAGCCCTTTTTTTCCCCAAAATTTTTCCTGCCTTTTTTTTCCCCAAAATTTTTCTGAAAGAAACTGGCCCATCCTAGATAAACATGTCATGCCTAAGTGCAGAGAAACTTTTAAGTCTTAAAAAATTAAAAAGACACCATGCTCATAGCAGCATTACTTATAATAGATAGCCAAAAGGTGGAAGCATCCCAAGTTGTCCATTGATGAATGATGAATGATGAATGATGAATGAATAAACAAAATGTGGTATATACATAAAATGTTATTCAGGAAATTCTGACAGATGTTATAACATTGATGAACCTTGAGGACATTATGCTAAGTAAATAAGCTAAACTCAAAAAGACAAATACTGTATGTTTCCACATGGATGAGGAACTTAGAGTCAAATTCATAGACAGAAAGTAGAATGGTGGTTACCAGGGGCTGGGGGAAGAGGAGTGGGAACTGTTTAACAGGTATAGAGTTTGATTCAGTTTTGCAAAATGGAAAGAGTTCTAGAGACTTTGCACAACAATTAAAATGTACTTAACACTACTGAACTTTATACTTAAAACAGTAAATTTTAAAATAAGATAGCAAATTTTATGATACACATATTTTTACCATAATTTAAAATAATTAAAATAAATTAGAGGGTTCCAGTTCCAGGGATGGTGGAATAGCTTCTATCAAATTAACTTTCCTACAGAAAACAATTAGGAGCTCTGGGGAAATATACTAAAGAACTACTGGTAAACACCAGTGAGCAACCAAAGTAGGTGGAAACTGAAGAAGAATCTATCCCTGAAAGAAAGGACTAGCCAAGGTACAATTTGCATTTATATAACTTTCCCCTGAAAGCACTCAGTGGTCCGAGATGCACAAGACAGTTCAAACTCAGACTGAACATTTGATTTGTTTGTTTTTCTTTTAATATCTCGAAAAACAGAGTCAGAAATTGCCAAAGCAGTTTGAAATAAAGGCAAGAAATACCAAAAAGTATAAAGCCACAAAACCTAACTAGGAACTCTCAAACCTGTGAGTTGCTAGCTCTAAACTACACATATACGTAGGTAAGACTACAAGAGCAGTGGAAGGCTGAAACAGCTGGGAGACTAAAAGAGCTGAGCAGAGATTCAACTTCTGTCCACCACAGGAAGTCTCACCATGTCAGAGGTATGACTGTGGGCTTTCTGTTGAAACTGTGGAAGGACCATGAAATAGATGAGTTAAGCCTAAGTCCCAGGACTAAGGGATTCACCTTAAGCTAAGGACAAAAATACAAACAGATCCACCCTTAAAAAAATGTATAAAACCAAATATCTTCAAGGTGATCACTTAAAAATTAAACTGCATAACAGAACAAAAACTAACATTTTTCAGAGGAAGAAAACAGAATATAGAATGTCTAGAAAGTACCATTTACATTGTTCTGTACACAGTCAAAAATGATTAGACCTGAGAAGAAACCCAAAAAAGTAACATAGTTAAGAGAAAAAGCAGTCAATAGAAACCAACTCCAATATGGCCAAGATGTTAGAATACAGGAAACTTTAACGTAGCTATTATATCTAGAGGACTTACAAATGACCAACAGATATATGAAAAGATGCTCAACATCGCTAACTATTAGGAAAATGCGAATCAAAACCACAATGGCATACTATCTCACACCTGTTAGAATAGCTATGCGGAGAAATAGGAACCCTTGTAAACTGCTAGTGGGATTGCAAATTGGTACAGTCACTATGGAAAACAATATGGAGGTGCCTCAAAAAAACTAAGAATGGATCTACCATATGATCCAGCAATCCCTCTACTGGGTATTTACCCCAAAGACTTGAAATTTGTGCATTTCAAAGTATGTAATTTTACCTCAATAAAAGTAATTAAGAATTACTTTTTTAAACCATGGTTTTGAGATTATGAATAATAAAAGTCAAATTTTAAATCCAATAAGTTTTATCAAAGTCATCATGCTTTAACTTCTAATATAACAAATATTTTAAATTTGATCTTCAAATTTTAATATGGTGATTTCTGTGACAAGTAAAACATACTTGCTTATGTATCACTTATTTAGTTCCTTAACTTCATATCTAACATCACATATTCACCTGAAAAACTCGGACCATTTTTTCTGCACATATAACTGAAATTGACAGTGTTTTTAGAAACTTGATTTTTTAAACTGCTTTTTAAACTTTAATTTGATCAAAATATGTTATCTTTTAAACTTTAATATTTATAATTACACTTACTTATTCCCATTTCTAGACATGCAACAATACTACTGTACCCTCCACAATTCCCCATCCAACTTTCCTCAACATAAATTTCACGTGCATGTCCTTCATTTTTTTATAAGGTTGACCACTATCTCTTAATCTGATTAATTGATTTGTAAATCAGTGAGTCTGAGTATATTTATTCCAAGTACACCTTCTCTAGATTACATCTAAAAGAAGAAAATACTTCCTGATAAGTATTTTATGAAACAGAGTACAGATCCTTGCTTCATATGGTAGAACTAGCTCCACATGGCTGGCTGGCTCCATGGGACCTAGAAATTCCCACTTAATAAAAGGTTTAAAACCCATTCATCTTACTAAAATATAAATGTATTTGTTCAGTCACCAAATAAATATTCATGAATAAAAAATCCCAATGTTATACACAGACAAAGATAGATAAGTTTGCTAAAGATTATTTTCCTTTTAGAACATAATGAATTGCTTTACATGGTAATTATATACTTTCATTTAATCCTTACCTTCTTTCAGAGCTTTGTCCATATTATGAGAAATTACTACCCTTCTAGACTGAACTGATTCATGTGAGTTTCCATATCCAGGACTCTGAAATGTAACAAAAAAGAAGAAAAGATATAGATTACTGAATGAATAAATAACATAAAAATAGAACCAAAGGTATGAAAGACCATCTATCTAAACAAGCAATACAATAGTGTTTATCAGATTATAAAATTCTTTTGGAGAAGTTAATAAATGCTTAAGGTTAGTTAAGAAAATTTTGGGAAAAAAGAATTAAGGAAGGATTTGTTTTCTTTTTTATATATCAGAACAGTATGATGCAAAGTACAAGAATAAACAAATCAACAAAATGGTAGAAAGAACAAAAACAGATGCAAAATGTTTGGAAGCACATACGCCAAACAATTAAAAATGGTTTTCTCTAAGCAAGGGCATCGGATTTTAACTTTTTACTCCAGTGTCTAACACATAAGCACATAATATATTTAAATATACATGTACTGCTATCTATACAGTGTCTAACAGAAAGTTTATAAAAATTTAATTGTATAAAGATACTGCTTGGCAAGAATAAAATAAGGAGAAACAATGTACGGAATTAAAATCCTAATTTCTGGCTAGTAAGACTACATTAAAGAAAATTTTTTAAGCGATCACATACCAAAATGATCAAAAGCACATATAATGTAATTTGGCCTACTTACTGATTTTGAAGGATAAAAACTAACTAAGTAATGTTAGCAAAATGTGGAGTCTTTTTTTTTTTTTTTTTTTTGCACGGTATATATTCCAGGTGCTCCACTAGCATTGCCACATCACTAAAGAGATCTAAATGTCTAATATCGCTATCACCCTCCTCCAAGAAACAAGCCTCTGGAAATCACTTGGTTCTCAGGCCACCTTAGTACAGCTGCAGTCAACCCCATGACCCTGGGCTACCAGAAGTAGAGAATTTCTAGTCCCGAGCTTAGTTTCACACCATCTATTGGGTCAAGTGCCAAAAGCAGCATTCATTTTCATGATCACTGCTATTAAAAACCAAAAAAAAAAGCCATAGTATAAAGATCCCTGAGTTGAAATACTTTCAAAAGCCTTAAGATGTGTACTCATGAAAGAATTCCTTTATTTTACAAATTAACATATAACATTCAACATTTTCTCAAAGAACAACTTAAAAAAAAACTTAAATAATCATAATCCTATAGACGAAAGCCATTTAATGCATAAAAGTACACTCTCAACCATTTAAAATTATTTTCTAGTCTCAGTATAGCTTGCTATGAAATTAAATGCTTGATACATTTCATTGTAATATTTTTTA
This sequence comes from Macroglossus sobrinus, assembly GCA_004027375.1. Taxonomy (NCBI): domain Eukaryota; kingdom Metazoa; phylum Chordata; class Mammalia; order Chiroptera; family Pteropodidae; genus Macroglossus; species Macroglossus sobrinus. The sequence continues at coordinate 183,498 of PVKZ01000440.1, forward strand.
ATTTGTAAAAAAATTGAGAAAACGAGAGAAATTTTTAAATTCTAGTTTTCTTTTTTAAACATCAGGCAGGTATTTAAACAACTTACAGATTTTGGGGGGACAAATTTTTAATTGAGTTAATACTTTTTAGAGTGCTATACTGATAAATAAATTTAATCTCAACTCTTCAAGCCTTTGGCAGATAATATGGTATAGTTTCCCAAATATAGATATGGTAGTTTTTGTGTGCAACACTAAATAACAATAAAACCAAAGCCAGATAACAGTTATTTGAAAAGTTCCAGAATTTGAGTTCTTCAAATGGAAACAGTCTTTAAGGGCTGGGAGAGAAGCAAGTTTGAAAGTGACGGACAAGCAGTACATGTATATTTAAATATATTATGTGCTTATATGTCTATCTTTACAGTTTCCTTCAAATTTTTATTATTTTATTCTTATTTTTGACCTTTTTTTTTTTTGGTCTCCCTAGTAATGTCTCTTCTACTTCTTGCCATCTGCATATTTTTTCTCTCTTTCTAAACTTAGATGTAATACATCTATAAACATATGTTTGTCAATACCAACTGTATCTGAATAAGGCCTTTAAAAGCTTATGAGAACAACATTTTCCATTTTGGCTCTTTAAGTAAAAGCTCTACTATTTTTCAATCTTATTTTTCAATCTGGTCTTAGATGTCCCCATACACACTTCCCCAGGGGTCACTGGCTCTTAGTAGGAAGGAAAAGGTTCTTCATCCCCATCCAATCCCATAGCCAGATGGAGTCAGTAAGTAAGGAGAACAGGAAGATAACAGAAAACATCATGAGCCAAAAATAACTGAGTAACTATACATGGAAATTGCTTTTTAAAGGATTTAATATTTACGGAGCCAAAATCTCCTGTTTAAATTACTGCATGAGTATAAGTTAGCACTACATACCTCATTTCTTTTAGAGCACAAAGATGGAATTCACCAATGGTGGAGAAAGAGGTGGGGGGAGGGAGGGAGGAAGAGAGAGGGAAGAGAGAGGGAAGAGAGAGGGAAGAGAGAGGGAAGAGAGAGGGAAGAGAGAGGGAAGGGAAGGGAAGGGAAGGGAAGGGAAGGGAAGGGAAGGGAAGGGAAGGGAAGGGAAGGGAAGGGAAGGGAAGGGAAGGGAAGGGAAGGGAAGGGAAGAGGGAGGAAAGCAAGGTCAAGGGAGAAAGTTAGCTAAAACAAATGCAAAATGTGAATAGATTCCTGTGGCCCAGAGGACAGTGAGCAAAAATTGTCTTCATTCTCCTACTTATAGGTTTGAAAAAAGAAACTCCACATGGCAGAGATTACCCTAGATTCTTGGGTCCCAGAAGACTTGTTCTTAAGGCAAAAGCTAACTTTCCCCCTTCTGCACTAAAAAGGCCTCATTCCTCAGGAAAAGCCTACCTCTCTTCCTGACAATCACTTTCAAAAGTGTCGGTTTTAGGAAAGAAGAAAGAAACGTGTGCTTTTCCCACTGTCACAAAGGATTAAGTGACAGAAATCTTCAATATCCTAATCCAGAAATTAGAACTTCAAATGTAGTTTGACAAGTCAGCTCTTGTTTTTAAGCTTTTTGTTTCCATATCACACTATTCACTCATAAAAGCTTTTGGTGAACTAGTTACTTCTTGTCATGTAATAAATACACCTTAATTTTTTTATTTAATTCAAATAAATAAAACCTGTCTTAATTTTGAGATTTAAACCTAGCTTAAAGTTAAAAATGTTGAGATCATTTTTAAACATTTAGTGAGTTCTCTGGAGAGAGAAAATGAGAGGTCTTAACATATCATTGTTCATTTTAAAAATGTTTTCCAAAACAGGGTAAAATCTGAAAGCTTTTTGTATGTAACTAGATCCTCAGCATCAAAGAATAGATGCCATATCGATAAACCCTTCCCAGAGCACATATCAGCTTTCTGTTTACTCTTGAATATCAGCTTTTAGTCTGCAGCCTTCATACGTTCAAACCGTCTTTGCGTCAGAGCTAAAGACACCCTCTCCTGAAGAAACAACATCCAGAGAGACTCCCTACAGAGAGACCTCGGTACTCTGACGCCATGAGCAACTAAATCACCAAAAATTGTCTGGAATCTGGCCAACACATACACCGATTGTCCACTGTTTAAAAATATGACGGTGCTTACTGTGCTGCTTCCTGTGGGAACATGGATGGGGCGAGGATGGCCACTCCATGACTTGAAATTCCTCTCATGCCCATTACCTGGACTGCTCAAATAAACAAGTACCTCTCTCCTTCATTATATACTTATACACTTAACATTTTTTTAATGTATTCTGATTTATTTTTTAAAAAAAACAGTTGTACAGAGTTGAAAGAAGATGGGTGTAATTTCCTGTAAAGCTAATGAAATAGTGATTTATCTTAGGAAAATAAACACAAACCCCCAATCATCATCATTAACCACACGGCGCTGTCACATAGCTGCGTCTTTTCAAATAGCATCTGACCATCTACTAGGATCCCATAACTAATATTCTCATTCTTCAGCTATGTTGTTCTCAAAACCTCGGCTTCTTTCAAACCAATCATATTCCGCTTCAGCCTCAAAAAATAATTAATTCAAAACTAAAGAAATAAAGGAACCACACATATTCTTCCTCAGGAAGACAGGAAGAAACTAAGAAAAGTGAAAGATCATCTGATTTGACTAAGAACTTGTCAAAAGACTGTGATGTAAGCAAGAAAAGCCATGCCCAACATGGAAGCTGAGTGGCCATGCTATGGTGCCATCAGGGCGCAAGGTGGGGTGGAAAGAACACCTGCTCCCGAGTCCAACGTGACCTTTACTAATAGTAGATCCCTGACCCAGCCACTTCCCTCTCAAGCTTCAGTGGGTCTATAAAACTTCAGAGGATTAAATAAAATAACTAATATCAGAAGTAAAAAAAGAAAAACAACAACAACAGGAGCCTGGTAAGGAATATAAATGAGTTTCAAGGGGTTGCTACTGCTGTACTGTTATTTTTTGCAATTCTTTTCAATTCCAATTCTTTTCAATAAAAAATAGAAATCAACAATATTAGATGTATCTCCAAGTAATAAAATTTTATTCCAAACACTGGATTATACTGTTTGGGCCAAACAGTGAGCCACATTCAAATCCTAGGCATCTAGCCCATAACTGCTGGCTCACAGAAAGCACTCAGCAGAATGCTAAGTTATCACTAATAAAACACAAAATGCTACCAACTTTCAACAAACTGAGGTTAATTTGGTTGGCTGGCTGACTGGTTGGTTTTCTAAAGGGAAATACATGGTGGAAATAAATGCAAGAAAGAAGGGTTGAGAAGTTAAGCAACCGGAGGAAGACAACATAATAAACATATTGTTCTCGAAATATTTTTGCCTTTGAGGCTATACTTTACAGAAAGAAAAGTGCACCTATTCTGCAGATATTCTACTGTGTATATGCCTTTATACTTTCTATTACTGGTGAAGTATTCAAACAAAACCTGGCTTGATCAGAAGCTAATTTCCTAGAATGTTTAATCATAAACTAAAAAAGATTTTTTCTTATTAACAAAAAAATATTGTCAAACACATATTCTGAGAGGTTAATATTTAGAGTGTACTGATAGATAGTGGTATTTCTATTTTCCTTCACTCTTAATCAAACATAATTTCTAGTTTAAATATAAGAGAAGCTAGTCTTTAAAATTCAGGCTTACAAACGTTCTCTGAATTTTTTTGCTAGATTCTAAACATGTTTTATTTTTTAAATGCTATTTCCAATTATATAAAAAGCAGAGACACATCCTATATTATAAATAATTAAATTGACATCTCCAATGGCCAATGTTTTAATCAATCATGCCTTTTTAAAAAATTTTTTTCCACATATTGGTTTATTTTCTTTTTTCTTTTTTTAATTTAATTTATTTTTTATGGTGACATTCATTAATGAAATCTGGTAAGTTTCAGCTATACATTTTAACAGTAAGACATATATATATAAATTTACATTGTGTGTTCACCTCCCATTCAATCATTCCTTTCAATGAAGCCTCCATAAAAATCCAAAAGGATGGCGTTCAGAGTACTTCTGGATTGGTGAACATGTAGAGATTTGGAGGAAATTGCATGCTCAGAGGACATAAAAGTTCAGTACCCTTTCCCCATACCTTGTCCTATATACCTCTTCCACCTGGCTGTTCCTGAGTTATATCCTTTTATAAAAAATTGGTAATCTAGTGAAAAAAAATTAAATTAACCTAGAATACCATCATCAAGAGATAATCACTACTGATATTTTCATGTATTTTCTGCTACTTGATGACCCCAACACTTCCCATGTAACTTTGGGAAACTTACATTACTGTACCTCAATTTCCTCATCTGTAAAGTAAAGATAACAATAGTACCTACCTGTTGGAATTGATCTGAGCATTGAGTCAATATACGTGAAACACAATGATGCCTGACAACACATCAATAACTATAAATTATTACTGGTACTTTTTTTTCATACTTTTTTAAAGAAATTAGGATCACAGTATTCCCACAGTTCTGTATGTATCTGGCTTTTTACACTCAATATTATATCTAAGCATATTATATGTAATAAAAGATCTAGAATATATTGTTTTGTGACTTATACCACAACTTATTCTCTTATCACTGTACATTTACTTTCTCCCCACCATTTTTCCTTACTTTAAATGAAAATATTTTCATTTCTATTAAAGTGGTACCACCAAAAATATTTTTAAAATACTAAAAGTGTTCATGAAATATATAGCTGAATTTGGACTCTGACTTCACTCAAAGGACTGTGTGCCTCAAGAATTTTGTTGTGCTTCAAGGAGAGTCTTCTATTGGCTAAGAAGAAACAGAAGGAAGAACATTGGGGTGGAGGGAATAGGGGATGGTCTGAAGCACAAACTAGGCAAAGGTGAACTGGAAAAATCCCCTTCCAGCCTCTTTAACCAACCCTAAACTATAAACCTTGAAAGCCTAACATGCAGAGAATTTCCAGATAGGGAAGTGAGTAATGAATACGAGAGGCAGAGGCAGGTCAGGGCCTTCTCTACCCTGAGGAACATTTAGGCAGTAAAATCAAGCCAACTTGGCCTCCAGAAGTACAAATCCCTATCATGATTTTACCTAAAATGAACTTGGCAAGAGATAAATGGTAGATTGGATCCTCAGTAGCTCCTGCAGCTTATTATACCATTTATTAATGTAATTGTGTTCAGGCTAAAGGCCGACCCTGCCTGCATGCATCAACTGTAGGAATCAAGGTTCTGTTTATATTTCTATAATAAAGCATGATCATCAGTCAGGACAGGTCCTAGAACTAGACCCAAAGAAGGGGTAGGAAATCAGTTAGGTCTTTTCTCTGAACAAATATGAAATTCAAATGTGCTTTATGCTGAGGCACAATCCCTCTATTATTACTGCGATGAAAGCCTGTGGTATCACATTCAAGTGGCAAGAGCACTCAATTAAGACTCAGGGAAAAAAAGGCTGGAGTTGATTTCTTTGCATTTTCTTACTGACTTATAATGAATATGTCTACTTCTCTGAGATCCAGTCCAATTTAAATGTCTGCCCTATTTCTATTAAAAGATTATTATGCATTTCAAGAAGAAAAATGCATATAAATGTACTCTAAAAATTATAAAGCAGTTTACGAATATAGGTTGTTATTATAGTTCCAAAAGCTGTAGTCTAAATTTTTACAGTGTTAATATCCTTCCCAAAGAATGATTATAGTTATATTACATGTGGTTTGTACTATGACCTTTCATGTTCTCAGACTTCACTGTCATAAGCAGACTCCTTTAAGTAATGCTTCTTGGTTAGTAATCTCCTTTCTAAGGGAAAAATTAGTATTACTACAAAGGTGAATCTTTATTAACTGTTCAATAGAGGTAGATTTTGAGGTAGGTTAATATACTTAGGATCGTTTTTTTATTCAGTTGTAAGAATTAAGAATCATGGGAAGAAAAATGTGTTTTATTTCTAATGTCAAGGACTCAAATCTGAAGAGCCTTGATTAAACATAGTTGATTATGAGAAATTTATGTATATATCAAATCAGACACAAAGTTGGAAACTGAAATTATAACACACTTGAAAGTACACAGAACCGATACTAGGGCTGGAAAAGAATGAAGAAAAGCTCATTGGCTTAGGAAAGGTAACTGAAAACTGACATTAGCTTTTTGCATTCCTGAAAGAGTTCATGTAATAAAAATTCTGTAACTATTTTATCACTGGCTTCCATTGTAAGTTTGAGCTCATAAGGGAAATCATACGTTCCCATGATATGAATCACATTTCCATCAATTTGTTCAGTCATCTTACACTGACTGAGGACTTTCTGCCCACACCACTTAGTTGGGTACTAAAGAGACAAAGGTGAATAAATTAATTTATCTGTGCTCAAGGGGCTTAATCTGTCCTTGATGGAAGCTCATAATTGAGTAACTAATGAGCTATACCATTGTGGGAGGCCATGCTTAGGAATTCTATTATTCGTCCTATTCCAGTATCATCTCTACATTTTGCTTTCCAGCCTATGTTATAGAAAAAAACGCTACTCAAATATACAATCAATTCACAAGATAATTTCATAAGAATTTTGAAGTTCACACATATTGAAGTATATGACAAAAATGATTCTCATTTCATGAGAGTTCTTGCTGAAACCATCAAATATAAATGAAGGAAGAGCCAAAATAGTTGCCTCTGCTTCAAAGATTTCATGTAACTCAACAACTATAGAAGTCACAGAATGGCTTTTTTCACAAAGATGTTTAGTAATGAAAGTAATCATTTTTTTTATTACATTACTGTCCTAGAATAGCATAATTCAATCTCTAATTAATTTATTGACTGACTTTTAAATAAAAACTGGTGATAAAACATTTAGTATCTGGTTAGAAAAAATACTGCATTGGTAATTTGATTCAATGAGATCTATATTTCTATAGTTACCTTGAAATGAAAAGGTGAGCTCCAGGCAGAGTGAGTGGCCCACGTAACATACATGTACAAAATATTGAGATTGTATGACATGAATTATTGCCATAAAAATACTAATTGCATAAAATTTAAAGTACAATTCAATTGAGTCAAAGAGGCTGGCTTTTACATTGCTTCTTATCTACAGAATAGATCTAGATCATAAAAATTATTTCCTCCATTTCTAAAATAAAGGTGTTAAAATTCAAGAAATAAAACCTCCTCTTAAAAGAAACATGGCATTAAAGATAGGCTGCTGTGCAGCATCTATCTACCTCTGAGTAGAGAGGACAGAAAAATGCATACTTGGGCATATAGGTATAGAAACACAGTAAATACTAAAAGTGGTCCTTGGTGGCATCAGGAAGCCCTATTCATTACTCAAAAACACACTACTCAGTTTTCAAGAATCATTTGGGGAATTTGCTCAAATGCATATATTCTATCCCCCAAGATTCTTAATTCAGAAAGATTAAGGTATGTCTTTGGAATAAGTAAAGTATTTTTAACAAAAATCCCTAAACTATTTATGGATCCTTAAACTGCACTTTGAGAAAAACTGCTAAATGGTCGTCATGACAAAATATGACCCCCCCAAAAAAATTGAGAAGTGTTTTATTATTTGAAAGATTTATTTCAATGTAAGAGTACAGCAATCATTTTATATAAATTGACAGCAGAATCCCAAAAGAGTCACTATTAATTTTGACTTTGCTTAGTTAACTGAAATAATTATAATGCTTCATTTGTATTCTCATAAAGAAAAGTAGTATGAACTCTTTCTGTATAGAATTTCTGTTCCATAATGATATTACCAAATCAGTAATCACTTTAAAAGGCAAGAAAAATCAGTTAAATTAATGAGAAGTAGTTTTAAACATGGCACTTAAATAAATTATTTGTATTCCTGGAATGGTCTATACTGTGTACAAGCACTGAATAAAAAACCATTCTTAGAAATTTAACTTGATTAAAACATACTCAAGAAAACAAAATAACCATTCTACTTTCTGGTACCTAACTTCTATTGCATTTAATTGGTAAAATTGCCCAAGTACAGTCAAAAGCAAATGCCTTGAGTGACCTGGTCTGGGGCAAAATAGTCAAGAGACAAGCAACCCCACTCTACCCACCCCAACCCCTCCCATTCCCTCTGATTTCATAATGTATAATGCAATCTTCCTTCTCTGGCAATATTTTACCAGAGAATTTCTGGAGACAATTCCTTCAGTCAAGAGAAATAAGATGAACATTAGGATCACAGGCATGTATGCCTTGTCCTCAACTCCAGTGACCCTCGTCTCTACTTCACTTCAGTCCCCCATTCTCGTGGCCACATCACAGGCTTTGGCATGAAAAGAGACTTCTAGTCCGTTTGATCCTCCATTTTCTCTAAGCCCTCAGCTCCCTCTTGGCCTCAGATCCTTCTTGGCTTGACACCTGAGCAACTCTCATCAAGCATTCCTACACCCTGACCTTGCCATACCACGCCCAAAGCCCGTCTTCCTCAAGGCCTCACCTCAGGAGCTGAGTTGAGTGCTTCTCCTACAAAAATATCATATTCATGCCAATAGGTGTCACCACATTCTGAAGACTCTAACTCACATTCTACCCTTAACTCTAAAACAACCTGCCCACTTATTTTTGCTACACTTCCTCTCCTTTGTGTGGCAGGAGAGCACATAGATTAAGAAGGCTGCCTCCAGCATCATAAAAGCCTGGATCCCTCATTCATCACCTCTGTCACATTTGGCAAGTCACCTAAGCTCCTTAAAACTATTTCCTGATCCATTAAAATGGAGATAACAATAACTATCTCATGGGGTCACTGTGAGGACTAAGTGAGAACGTAAAGTACTTAGCATAGGGCCTGGTACACAATAAGGGCTCAATAAATGTTTTTGCTGTTATTCTCTCCAATAAGTTTTCCCAAACCTTTTACCACCTTTAATAAAATTAACCTCAACATGTCATTCTCCTCATCATCAGCAATTACTCTTGCCTCCCATGTACCAAGAAAGTTGAGGCTATCCACCTTGAAATATCTTAATTCCTTGCTAACCTCCTATGAAATTCTCTCAATATGCTCTCATTTTTACCTTTCCCACTAATCTCAAGCCAAAACCTTCCACTGTACTTGAACCCTGCCTGCCCAAACCCTGCTCTATCAGTTATCTTCTATAGCTAAGATTGTTTAGGCCCTTCCTCTTTACCTTTCAAGTTTTCCCTTTAACCTAGAAATGTGCTTAAATCTCTACTGAACCCCAACAAAGAACTCCCCAAACACATGTAACACACTATTCTGTAAATGCGGCCTTCCCTGCTTTCCTTCTCAGCCAAGCTTCTGGAGCACAGCCCTCACACTGTTTCGGTCACTCACTTCCCACTCACTCTTCACTCAAGATAATTTTACCCCTACGTCCACCCTTACCTACCCAAACACTGGCTTAAGTCTCCAAAGAGACCTCCAAATGACACATCTCAGTCCTCCTTCTGGACTTCTCTGCTACACCTGATACTACTGGCCATCTATCTACTCCCGGTTTTTCTCCGAATTTTTCCCTATTCGTTGTCTGAATATTTTCTCTCATGCAGCAACAGGCTCCTCTCTGCCTGCCTTTTGGCTCACTGCTTTTCAATCATTGCAAGCTATCCTCAGCAGTCTCGTGGACCCTATAGTTTTTAACCCTGCTTGTATACTACCATCTGCAAAACTACTTGTTTCACCTTGGCCTCTTCTTCAAGTTGCAGAACTGAATACCTAACTGCAGGCTGAACATATCCACAGGTATCTCAAAAACTTACATGGCCAAAATTTACTTCATTATCTTCCACCATCCCAAACCTGTACAAATGAGACCTGTGTCTATTCAACCATCCAAGCCAGAATCCTGGAATCAACCTAGACTTTTCCCTCTCCTCCCCTGGCAGTTGTGATATACAGTATAGTGATGACAGAGTGATACAGGCACAGAAAAATTGGTAGGGGAGTCCAAAGGGATCACTGCCAGGCAATTGGGTTCTCATACGTCAGATGCGTTTCATGTTATGTGCCAACACTACTGAACCTCTAGTGGCTGCCTAGAATGCTATATTGAAAGGGATTCTGAGGCCTCATGCAGATTCAACAGGAAAAAACACACACAAAAATAACAACAAAAAAAGCCTTACTTCATTAGGAATGACTGTCACGAACACAGGAGCAGCAGCTGTGACATAATTCTAATCGATTCTGAGACCTCTGAAGTGACTCTAATTCCTAAACAGATCCTAGAACTATCCTAAAGATTCTCAAGTATTTTTTTAAACCTGAATTAACCCAGATTAATCTTTAGTAAATAAAAAGGTAATAAAGTGGCGAAGGGTATAGACTCCAGGGTAAGGGAGGCCTGGGTTTAATTCTTAGTTCTTTCCCTTGCTATGTAGCCTGGATATATTATTTAAACTCTCTAAACCTCAGTTTTCCTATCTGTAAAGTGAGATTAATTTTCCTAAACTCACACATAGATACAAAAATTAAGCTGGGTGATAGATATATGTACCTGCATCAGGATAAGTGCAGTAGATATTAAGTTTAGCTATAACAATTACTAAGGCATTCACTTTATGACATTCGCAGTATAACTTCTATGGTACATGAATTTATCCAGTCTGTTAACAGCCACAATTAGAGTAAAGTAAATCAAACTGAGGCCACAGAGCCATTTCCCTGAACCCATTAACAATGCCTAGTCTCTGATAAGCAAATGGAAAGGTTACAAAGCACTCTTCAAAATAAGTGTTACTTTCCTCTAAAAAGACATAGAGAGTATATAAATCTAACTATCAGGTGATTATTATCTGCAAAATCCATATCTCATACATATTTTTTCCAGATTACTCCATAGAGAAGGTCAAGAAACCATGACCAAACCAATAGCAACAAGCTTCCATAACACCTAGAATGAGTTCTTTCCACCCACCATCCCAGGACATGAGACTTTCAGTGCTAAAACCAAGCCATTTCTGAGCAAATCAGGACGGCCACTCACCCTAATAACAAATGGAGTCTCAACAGCTGGGTCTGGGAGTAGCTGTGCTGCTCAGAGTTAAGGCAGAATGAGTTCTTGAAATACTATTTCCCATGAAAAAAAATCAGGGATATTTTTAGAGAAATGGCTAATACCAGGTGAGAGCAGAAAATCCTCAAAATCAAACCTAAAATATCTTGTCGTACCAGAGAGATACAAGAAACCTCTCAAAGACTAATAGGGTCATATCAAAAGGACTCAGGAGCTGACTTGAGAAGGTTCCCACTGACCAAAGATGGAATTAAATAAGCTTCAAAAGATAATAATTATAACTGATTAATACCCATCAAATATGTTCAAATCCCTGAGTTCATAATATATTTTTAACTGTTTAATATTTTTTATTTTTCAATTATAGTTGACATACAATATTATATTAGTTTCAGGTATATATACCTTATGAAGTGATCACTCAGATAAATCTAGTACCCATGACACCATATATAGTTATTACAATTTTATTGACTATATTCCTTACGCTATACTTTACATCCCCGTCACTATTTTGTAACTACCAATTTGTACTTCTTAATCCTTTCCCCTCTTTCACTCATTCCCCCAAGTCCCCTCCCATTTGGCAACCCTCAAAATGTTCTCTGTATCTATAAGTTTGATTCTTTTTATTTCGTTCCTTAGATTTGTCTTTAACCTTTGGCATTTTAATTATGAGTAATCTTTGTATGGGCCTCTTTAGGTTCATCTTGTTTGGGACTCTGAGCTTCCTTAGCTTGTATATTTCCTTTGCCAGGTTAGGAAAGTTTTCCATCATTACTTCTTCAAATAGTTCCATTTCTTGCTCTCTCGCCTCTCCTTCTCATACCCCTATCATGTGAATGTTGGTATGCTTGATGTTGTCCCACAGATCCCTTAAACTATCCTCATTTTTACAAATTTTATTTCTTGTTGCTGTTTTGATTAGGTGATTTCTTCTACCTTCTATATCACTTGATTTGATCCCCTGCTTTATCTAATCTGTTGATTCCCTCTAGTGTATTCTTCATCTCTGATTCTTTTTGTTTTCTATCTCCTTTTTCATGTTTCCTATCTCTTTCCTAAAGTTCTCACTGAGTTAATCTACTCTTCCTCTAAGTTCATTGGGCATCCTTGTAACCAGTGTTTTAAATTCTGCATCTGGTAGATTGCTTGTCTCTGTTTTGTTTAGTTCTCTTTCTAGAGCTTTGTTCTGTTCTTTCATTTGAGACATGTTTCTTTGTCTCCCATTTTGGCTGCCTTTCTGTGTTTGTTTCTATGTATTAGGTAGGGCTGCTATGTCTACCAGTCATAATAGAGTGCCCTTATATGGTATATGTGCTGTAGGGCTTGGTGGCATAATATTCCTTGGTCACCAAACTGGATGCCAAAGGTGTGTCCCTTTTATGGGCTCTGTATTCCCTCCTGTTATAGTTAAACCATGGTTACTGTTCGTACGTCAGTGGGCTGACTGGTTGTGAGGACTGGCCAGTGAGGGGCTGACCCTATGGAACAGGATTCACTGTAGCAGGACTCTGGTGCCTGCACAATCTGTCCTTCAGGTTTATCATCCTCAGATGCAGCCCTGGGTGGTGCTCCAGCTCTGGCTCTGGTTGAAGCTGGTCACTGGGCGTGCCAGCCCAAGGACCTCCTCGGGAGGGGCCCAGCCACAGGCCAAGTTTAGCCATAGCACGTGCACTGCCCAGGACTGCCTGGCAAGAGTCATCAAGCAATCTGAAGATGACCGCCACCCATGGTGGGCTTAGAAGTGCCTCGAGAGGCCAAGCCCAGACTCAAGGCTGACTGCCATTAGTGCCAGGCTTAGGGCTGCTCAGAAAGAGGTACCAGGCACACTAAGGCCAGATGCTGCTTATTTGGGTTTTGTGAACCTTTGAGAGATTTTAGGAAAGTTTGCAGCATGAGCCACAACAGGCCATCTGTATGGGGAAAAAAAACCACTGGACAGAAAGAAATCTAACTATGGGCAGTGAACACACAATGTAATATATTTACGACTTACCATTGAATTGTACACTTAAAACTTATTGGATTTTGTTAATCAGTGTCATCATAAAAATAAAAAATAAATTAAAAACACCGGAGGTGGCTTGGGTAGGCCTACAAGTTGGGAGGGGTGGCATCTCAGGGAATCACCTGGGGCAGGGCAATCTGTGTTAGCCAGATTGATGGAGACTCAGATACAGTGGCTGCCTATGTCTCTATTAAGCCAGGATTGGGAAGGGCTCGACAAGAGAACAATGGACTCTGCCAGCACTTCTGTCTAGGAGAATGCTGCCTCTCTCCAGCTATTGCCCCGATGCCAGACAATTCAGATCCTTCCTGTTATGTCCCTTACACTTCTCTCCTAGAACTGCTGCAACAGCTCTGGAGTCAGAGCGAGTAAGTCCGTCACCAAGTAAATCTGCGTACGGGCCCTTTAAGAGGAATGTCTGCAACTCCCTCAGCCCTCTGCCTCACTCAACCAAAATCTCTGCTGGTTTTCACAGCCAGAGGTTACAGGGACTTCTCTTCCTGGCACTGGAACCCTGAGCTGGGGAGCCCAGTGTGGAGCCGGGACCCCTTACTCTTCCAGGGGAACCTCTGCAGCTGAGATATCCCTCCTGATTCTCAACCACCACTCACAGTTGTGGGACCAGCTTTATTCCGCGTCTCCACCCTTCCTACCAGCCTAGAGGTGGCCTCTTCTATATATCCTCAGTTGTAGAACTTCTGTTCAGCCAGAGCTCTGGCAACTCCCAGTGATGGCTGCTCTGTAGTTTAGCTGTAATTTTGATGTGGTCATGAAAGGAGATGAACATAGCATCTACCTACTACACCATCTTGACTGGAAGTCCCACAATATATTTTTTAAAACACACAACTAATTGGTCATTTTCAGAGGATGATGGGGAACCAAATCGTTACATGGAAACTGACAATGGAAAAGAATCTAGCATTTATTCTGCTTTTCTATATGAACTGTACCACTGTGTAATCAAACAGTAGATGAGGTGAAAATGTGTCTTTTTAAAAAGCATTCAAATCAATAAATGAAAATAAATAATAATTAAAACATCATCATTTGCCACCAATAATGGATCTTGCTATTGAGTATCAATAGCTACTAATACAACAAAAAGAAAGACAGATAGTATGAGCCTCCCAATGAAAAGACACACTACCACCTATAGTGCTGATCAAACATAAGTATGATCAAGACTCTGGATCCAGCTGCCAATTTGCAGGACATACGAAGGAAAGAGAAATATGTTGAACTGCATCATTCAAAAGCAATCAGCAAAATCCAGACTATAGGACATGCTACAGGACAAATGCTCTAGCTTCTTCAATAAATACATTATAAGGAAAAGGAAAAGACAGATTATTTTAATGGGTAAAAATAAACTATTATGTCCACAGATGCACACTTGAGAGATACAACTATAATGCCAAGCAACAAAGTGATTACTATAAAGTCAAGATAGGATTACTTAGGTAGAACAGGAGGGGCTATCATTGGGGTGGTGATATAGAAGGGCTCCTGGGTTTGGGGAAGTTACAAAGGCATATTCTCTTTTTAATCATTCATCCAACTACATATTTTGTGTGTGTGTGATTTTCTGAATCTGTATTTTTTAATTTTATAATAAAGTTTTTTAAAGTAAAAATGTAAATCTACCATTTAACACTTTTTACTTTCAAAGCACTTTTATAAATACTAAGTATTTGTATTTTCAAATACTGCGACATTGTTCCAAACAACCTTTGAAGGTATTTGCTATCTCCACTTTTCAGATAAGACGACTGTTGCTTAGAAATCTTCAGCAAGTTGCCCATAGTTGCAGAGTTATCAGGGCAGAGGCAGGATTCAAATTCAGACAACTGGCTGACTCCAAAACCATTCTCTCAATGCCTGTGCTCTACTGATTCTCAGTTACTCAAGAAACATTTATTGCTTACCTACTAAAACACTCTAAGTGTTAAGTATACAGAAGGGAGTTTCTGCCTTCATAGAGTTCAAGGGTTAAAGAAAGAAAAACAAGGAATCATCCAAGTGAGTATTAAACTACAATTGTGGTGGGTACAATGAAGGAAATGTATATGACGCTATGAGATATACACAGCTGGGAAGACAGGAAAGCTTCTCTGCAAAAGTGATTACTAAAGTCTAAGGAAAAGAAACTAGTTAAGGGAGGCAGTGGGCTGCTCCAAGCAAGGAAGCAACAGGCAAAGACACCTCTGACAAGAGGGAGCTTGGCACTTTGAGGACTGAGGATGGAATGCAAAGAGTGAAGGTAGTTATAACAGCAGATTAGGCTGAAGAGCTACGAAAAACAGGAAGCTACTAATGTATTTTAATTAAACATGTTGCTGGAGAGGGATCTGACAGGGTTTGCATTTTTAAAACAGTAAATTGAAGGAGGAGCCACTAAGGAGGCAGAGAGACCAGTTGAGAGGCTATTGCAGTCACGTAGATGGGAAAGAAGTGGATGGATGCAAGGTACTCAAGAGGTAAGAGACAGGACTTGATGGCTTGCATACAGGGAGTGAAGAGAAGATGTCAAGGACTTACAGGCTTCTGGCTGTGGGACTTGACTTTCAGAGGTGCTCATCACTGACAAAAGGAACAATGGAAGAGTGATGGGGACACTTGGAATTGTTGAGTTTCCAGCACCACTGTGAGTGTCAAGTGGAAATGGCAAGTTAAACAACTGAATAAATGAGTCTGAGGCTCAAAAAGAGGTCTGAGCCTAAGGAATAAATCTCCAGTCCTCAGTGTGGAGATAGTTGTTATAGGCAACTCACAGGTGAGACTGCCCAAGAGTGACACAATAAAAAAAAAAAAAAATGAGACCCCATGAATGACCTAAATTCAAATCTGGAAAATAATGCAATTTCTTGAGCTTATGTAGGGGTCAAAACCTCAAAATGGTTTAGTGAAACAGAAAAAAAAAAAAAAAACAATTGGAGAGCAAAATATGAAATTAACTGCCTGAGGAAAAATACACACAAATTTCTGGAACATTTAAGATGTTAATTTCACGTCTAACAAGTTAGAAGAGCCTGCATGCAGCCCTCAGGTGTATATCTGTACAAGCTGACTTACATAGGAGGAAGAGACATTTGGGGAGATGGCTTGTTTGTATGAGCTCAAAGCTATAGACTAGAGAAAGCTTTGGAGCCAGGAGAGAGAGGCTTAGCTTGCCCCGGGGGGCTGCTCCAAGGCCGGTAGAGAGGAACCATAAAGGGAAGGGGCTACCTTCCTAGGGATGCGAACAAGGGCGTAAGCTCCTCAACTTCTAAAACAAAGCTACAAAAAAAATTTTTTTAAAGCATGCCTGAATAAGAGGAACAAGGCTACGCTCTCAGCTTCTATAAAGCACATATTACAGCTCTGGCTCAGGAAAAAAAAAAAAAAGACTAAGCATTCCCTGATATCCAGCTTCAGGGGATTGAGACAACAATACCAGCACAACAAGAAATAAGTTTTTTCACAGACTAGAAGTGGTTACAACAGAGAAGTGTCTTTCCAGTGTTTTGCGAGCATGAGGAATGGAAAAATGTAAATGAGCTTATTCACAAATACATGAGACACTGTGTATGGACTCACAGAAATGGGCAGAGGGGTATGGAGTTAGGGGCACTGCCAAATGAAGTCTTGCATGAGTAGACAAGAACAAATGCCTATAAAATTTTAGTTACTAGTATTAATGTAAAACCACTCATACATACAGGTAGAAGAGAACTACAGAAACTCAGGTTTGAATTTACAGAATATTTGTAAACATCTAATTTTCCAAGAGGTATATTCTAAAGTTGAAAACTTATTATGACCTAAACAAATTCATGTGTCTTATAAAAATGCACAATTCATTCCTTCTTCCCTTGGCCTTAGACTCATTTTGCTTGGAGTTACGTTCACTGCTCTTTTCAACCAGCTGGTGGCTAGTCATACATAGAAACCCCAGGCAGGCTGACAAATGTACCAGGACTGGCCAGTGCCTAGAGTTAACTGACACCCACACGCCAGCCCCAGGGACAGAGCTGGCACCCCTCACACTCCTAATTACATCCTCCCAAAGCAGCAACTGAACTGAGAAACCCACTAACACACAACCAATCTATTCCACTTTCTGGAAAGTTCCACTGTGTTTAGAGAAACCATAGAAACACACACCCCAGCACTAAAGCATGATGTGGAAATGACTAACTAGAATGAGGGCCTGGCCCTCAGGGTATTCAAGAGACCCTCTGGGAAGAGCTGCCTAGCTGCCTCTGTCGTCATTATCTGACCAACCAACCCTAGTTTAAAAAGCAACCTAACAGTGAAGAATGAAAATATAAGTTCCAAGTTTGCATGCCATCATTTTAATACTGACAACTTTCAGAGACGCTTCATTTTCTAAAGGCTGAGCCCTCAATACCAAACTTGCTGAGTCATCTTTTTAGTACAATTGTACACACTATTCTGCCTACAAGGACTCACAAGGAATCTAGGGCATGTCCTACAGCCAAAATAATAAGACTGGGAAATGAAATCTAAGATATTGTTAAGAAGGCAACATTTAATTCCGAGGGTGACATCATAATGTGCACCCAAAACAAAAACAGCTTAAGATTCAAGAGTTAGAAATAAACCTCCTGAGAATAACCAGAATTTAGACTCCAGATAGAATATTCAAGTTTGGAGATCTCAATCTTCACATTTGGGAACAAACAATAGGACACTTTGGTTTGGTGCTGAATTTGTTTAAAGAGAATGTTAGGGCAGTCTTGAAAAGATTCACGAACCTATCTGTAATGATAACCAATGATAATTAGTATCAAAGAAAAATCTCACTCACTCTTGAATGTTTTGCCTTTTGTTCCTTCACGTGGCTTCACTGATTCTCAGTTTTCATCATTGCAACAGAACAGTATTATTTTTTAAGTCCATCCCAATCACATTACCATTTAACATTTCTAAAGCCCAGCTCTGATGCTATCACTCCAGTGCTCAGAAAATGTCAATAGCTGCCATACCTACAGACTAAATTCCAATTCTACTCTCTTAAATGAGGACTTCCACGACCTAGCCAAAACTACCTTTCCAATCCCAGCTCCTATGATTCACTTCATATAGTCACTGGAAACTCAAACCCCAAATGGTACATGTACTCCGTCTCTAAAACAATTTGCTTGGTTTATTTTTTTTTTTTTTGGTACAGATTATGAAAGTACATATTGCTTCCTTCAGACAGTTTTGCTAAATTCAAATACACACTTTCTTCCTTTCTTAGGATACATTTGCAGGTTTTGACTAGCTTTTTTTATGTCCTAGGTTTGTGTATTGTATCTTCCTACTTCGAAGTTATCACTATTCATATAAAACTTCATCTTATGTTTACCTTCAAGAAATAGTTCCTTCATAACAAAGATACAGAAAATAAATAATTTTCCTTTATGTGTAATTCTGTTTTTATATCCAGGTATTATAGGTATCAAAACCTTTTTTTTAAAAAAAAATACATATTGGCATTTGTTTATAAATGCACAATATATATCTGGAAGAATAAACAACTATTAGTAGTGGCTGTAGCAAAGAGAGACTTTCAATGTATACCTTTTCATATGCTTTGTTTTTTTTAACCATGTGATTGTATAACCAATGTAAAAATTACACTTAAAAATTAGGAATAGTATGAATTTAACATAAAACAACCCTATGCCACAGCATTAGATAAGATCCTAGAATTAAAGGGGTTCTCAAAAAGCCATCTTCCTGAAAAATATTTTTCTCACTAGCCACCATGACTTAAATCCCCTAGTTAAAATTCAAACAAATATTCTGAAGACAGTAAGTGTATTATGCCATTATCCATTATCAAATTATTGAGGATTAGTTTATCAGATTAGCATAATAAAGGAAGTCACAAAGGGGCTGTGTTTAGTATCCCTATTTCTTTTTCTTTCTCCTATTTCTTTTCCTTTTTCCCTCAAGTAACTAAATTAAATGTTTTACTCAAAGAACTTTTGTATTAGTAAAAGAACTGATTTAGGAATTCCAGAAGTTCTACGCAAGCCAACTGGCACCATGGAGTGCTGCGTGAACGTTTTTACTGTCTCTATAAACATCTGCCCTTCCATACAGTCTTCTCTATCAATCCAATCTACACAGCCTGAGAGGGCAGGCACAGGGAGTATCTTGTTCATCTTTGAATCCTCCCAACACTAAAAACACTGCCACGCACTTAAAGAAAGCAATCATCCAAGTTCTTAGTGACGCCAATTGCAAGGTTCTGACCCTTCTCTAGGAACTGGTTAAAATTTCACATTTAAAAATGTCAATGGTATACTTAAATTTGTTCTCATCTCAAACAATAATCCATTCATTCAGACAAAAATCCGTCTGCTGAGAGCCTACTATGTGCCTGATATTGGCACTCAGAAACTAGGCAAAAAAAAAAAAATGATCTGACAAGATCAGAATAGCAGATATGTAGCAGTCAGTAAATGCTTATTCATTAGATTTGATGAACTTGAACTTTTCTGCCTAAACTTTGAAAAGTCCTTCATTACTGTTCTGTTTAAATGGAAGTAGACTTTAGCTTCCCGTATACTATTAGTACCTGACTTTTGTGGACTTTCTTGTATCAGCCCTCCAATCCTCATTAATTGCTTACTTATTTTTGAACTTATAGGACATAAAACAAGAAGTATATAATAAACTACAATGTAAAAAAAAAAGAAAATTCATAGATTATATAAATAATTGATAGTCAAAGAAGCTATTCCTTTTTACTTTCGATCACCAAAATGTAAGAAAGAAGTTTCCCTTTCCCATTTTATGGCAATGCACTTTGGAATGCTGGTCCAGTAATGAAAATAAGTTTTCTAAACTACTGATTCACTTTTGCCATATTTCTCTTGCTGTTGCCTAAAGTCAATGAGTAACTGTGGCTAGTGAATCTGAGGCTCTTGGTCGAGGTCAGTTAACTGATCTGGCACAACCCTGGACTATGACAGCTTACTCAGCAAAGCTGGACTACCAATTATCACATAAGAAGGCCAGCCTCAGAGTGTCACAGTTCCAGTCTGCAAACTTGCAACTAAGTCCAAGTTTTTCTAAAATGAGGTCCAGATTTCAACTGTCAAGACTTTAGCATTAACCTTTCTCACCTGATACAAAAGCTTCCTTAGTACCTGAAAATATTACTGGATATTATTTCTACCTGAGATTAAAATTATTTTTACTACTTTAATAAATAGTGATTCCCACCCAAGTAAAATCAAAATCTTTGCACATTAGAGATGCCCAATAAGTACTACATAATTGTAGGGGAAAAGCACTAAGTTAGTGACTACAAAACATGTAATTTTCTTCATTATCATCAGTAAACACTTCGTGAGCTCCTAATAGATGCAAAGGATAACAAAAAGGGTCAACCATCCATTTTTTCCTCTATAGACAGAAGCCAAGAAGAAGGGAAAAAGAAAAAGAAGAAGAAAGGAAGGAAGGAGGGAAAGAAGGACAGATGGACAGATGGAAAGAAAGGCAGATCCCAGTGTCTGACACGTCTAGCTGACACTTAAAATCCAAAATGTGTAAGAATAAATGAGGATTCCACTGAATCAAAATTTCTGTAGTAAAATAGTCATTGTATCTTAAGAGACACCATTTGGTTCTCTACTAAACAGCCTCCCCCTCCACATATGTTAGGTGACCTGTGTGGTTCAGCTCCTACCCCCACAGAACTGACAGATATTTTATACTACACCACATGCTTATGCTTCCATTCATAAGGAAGAGAACATTTTGGGGGGAAAAAAAACCTTAAACACATTACTGGAAATACAGCATAACTAAAAGCACAGGTACTAAAAAAACAATTATGTGAATAATATGCATTTCAATTCTAAGTAACACATAACTTAGAAAGTAAATTTTCTAATGTACTTATTTTCTCGTTTAAGGCATTATAAGAACACCAATTCTAAAAAACTGACCTATAATCAACTTTCCTTAGATTATACTTCACCTCTTCTATTACTTGAAATCTTCAGATAGTATACATGAGATTTAAATATGCTGCTTCATTTTCTTTCACCTTTAAAGTATTATTTTCTCTAATTCCTGTACGAAATCATCTTTCTGGATGATAATCCAAGTTTTATCTACCCAGAGATGCAAGTGAGCTGAGACGTTTGAGAGAATGTGTTTTTCAGGTAACAGAATGGTAACCCACAACATGAGGCTTCCAGGCCCTCAGAAGTGGACTGCATGCAGTACTGTGGCTTTGACCCTGGCCTCATCTTCTAAACTTTCTGTCTCCACATGCTAGGCACTCTTAATCACTTATCTTTTTTCCTCCCTCTATCAGTGATTGACAGATTAATCACTTAACTCTTAATTAATTTTTGTTTCATAAGCATTTATCACTAAAGTATTTCATTTGTTTATTGTCCTATCTCCCTAAGAATATAATCTCCAGAGAGCAGGGCTTTCTTGTGTCTTGATTCAATTCCTACTTCCAGAATACTATCTGGCTTGTACAAAATATTCAATAAATGCATACTGACTCAACTTGTTACAATACTCTAAAGAATTGCAACATAATTTATAATGAACAATGATGTCACTTATACTTGATCAGTGATCAATAACCCAACCAGTAAAATCTTGAGGTCCTTATATTTTATCATTGTAGAGGAAAGCAAGAGGAAAAATACATCTGCTCACCAACTCTTGCTAATTAGACATGAAAAAAATTGGAAAGCTAAATGGTTTTTAAGAAAAATTAATATTACTAATTTTTGAGACTACTTTTTAAATATAGTATTCTTCTTTAATATAGTGAATTGCTGATATAGTGAGTTGCTGATCAACTTACTGAGGATACCTGACTGCCTTACCTATATAGCCCTGCAGCAATTATCTCAGCGCTGCATTCAGACTCAGGAAAGGGAAATTTCGGTGAAGAGTGTGATAATTTTGACAGGAGTAAAGAGGTCATACCATAAATCAATACAAAACTCAAGGAATAATGGTCTAACAAATATTCTTATAAAGATGAGCCACTGCCATTTCCCTTACCCCAAAGTGCTTGGGCAACTTCAGTTTGATGATAGTATTATAAGTCAAGCAGTGAGGATCAGGCTACGATAGAATCGATTTCATTTAAAGGATTATGAGACAAGATGGGAGGCAGAGAAAGTTAGTGGTTTGGCACTAAGGAAGAGAAGAGCTCATTTAAAATACTGTTCTTTCCTATATTCCCTAAGCACTGCCCTACTGTCCTATACCTCGCCGATAGGAGCTTTCCTTTTGTTGCACACTACAGTGATTTCTTGCAACCCCTTTCTAAATCACACAGAAACTGGCCAGGACTGCATTACTTCTCATCATGGTGGAGACAGGATGTTGTGCTATAAGGCGCACACAGGCTTGGGTGTGAGGGACTGGGTGAGTGACCTGGGCCAAGTTTGTCCCTCTGAGCCAAGTTTCCTCCTCCGTAAATGCTCATGAAGTTACCTCCCATAGAGAACGGTTGGAAGAACCAACTATAACGACT
The DNA here is from genome assembly GCA_004027375.1 of Macroglossus sobrinus. NCBI lineage: Eukaryota > Metazoa > Chordata > Mammalia > Chiroptera > Pteropodidae > Macroglossus > Macroglossus sobrinus. The sequence goes on from PVKZ01000440.1 coordinate 206,080, forward strand.
GACACAGGGTGAAGCGCTCGCGTACAGAAAACGTGTTCCCCTTTCGTCCACACACCAACTGCAGAGCAGCATCGAAGAATCGGGATGACTATTCAACTAGCAAGGTGGTAGCCGAGGACGGTTGCGGAGCGACTACACCGCCTAATACCGCGCATCTCCGCCAGCCCCACCGAGGGCGCCCCAACCGCCCGCGGGGGCTGAGGGAGCGCTCGCATCCGCCCGCCCTCCCTGCACCCCCAGCCGCGTCTCTCTCCCCGGCTTCCAGTTTCGAGTTGGGGCGCCGGGGCCGGAGAGCACGGGGCCCCGCCGCGACCACCGTGCCTCCGAGAGCGGGCGCCTGGCACCGGAAGCCGGGCGGGCCGGGCCGAGGCAGGGGCACAGCAGACTGGGGAGACCGGTACTTACCCCCGGCCCGCGGCGCACGGCCGCCGCCAGGTGTCTCCAGGCGGCGGCGAAGTCGGGCGGCGGAGCTCGTGGGCTCCGGCAGACAAGGGAGAACAGGGTGCCCAGCAGAAAGGCGGCCGCAGCGCAGCCCAGGTACAAGCTGAGCCTGAGCAGGACGGTGCACGGCCCCGCGCCTCCTGCATCCTGCCAGCAGCCGGGCCCCAGGTAAGAGAGGGACGCGGCGGAGAGCGCGGCCACCGCCACGGGCACCCGCCAACTCCCGCTGCCAGGGCCCCGAGGGGCCGCCGCGTCCTCCCGGGGCTCCGGCCGTCGCTCGCCCGGGGCCCCCACGGCCGGCGCGGTGCCGAGGCCGGCACGGCTGCTGTCGGTGGCATCGGGGTGCATGCTGCTTCCTTTGCCGCTAAGGACAGGCACATCTCCTGCCCCGCTGTCCCCTGGCGCTGCCCTGGACGGTGGCCTCTGCGCGGCGCCTCCTCTCCTCGCCGCTCTCGCGGCGGCTCCGGAGGCAGAGGGAGTCCGCGCTCATGCCCCCGCCGGCGGCCCACGGAGGGAACCGCTCCAACAGACGCCCGAGAGCACCTCTGGGCGCCGCCACCCGGCGCCGGGCCCTCAGCTGCCCGGCCCGGCGCGCCCTGGCAGCGGGGCCGTGTTGTGACTTAAGCTGGCGAAGCCGAGGCGGGGCCGGGGCGGGGGCGGCCCCGAAGTGCGTGTCAGGCGCGCGGCGGAGAGCAACCGCGGCCCACTGAGTGACGGCTGCGAGGCTCCCGGCCCCGCCCGCCCGGCGCCCTCCGCGGCGAGGGGGAGGGGTCCCAACAGCAGCTCCCCCACGGGGGAGGAGGCGCGACCAATGGCTGCGAAAACGGGTGTTCTGCGCCTCCCTGTCCCCCCAGGACACCGTCTGTTGATGGAAAATTTTGCTGCAGGTGTCAGAACCATTTGTAATTCTCCAACTCAGGTGATCCCTTAATCCTCGCTTACGGCACACTGCTACAACCTCCTCGCATGCTTACAGCCCCCTAAATTACTGCCTTATTTTCACCTATGTAAATAAGCAAACATTCCTGATCTTCACTTTTAAGTTTCCTAACAGCCTTCCCTTTCCCATTCGGCCGCCTCAAGGAAGAAATCAGACAAAAGTGAAGGAGTAAATGAAGCCGGCAATTCCTCGTTGTGCAAAGGACCAAAGAAGTCGGCCTGGTGCCAGACGGTGTACCAGCTGCCATCATTATTTTGGCTCCAAGTCCCTACATTTTGTTGCCAAAAATTCAGTACAAATGCTATTGCCCACGCAAATGAACGTGGTCCAAATAATTTTTAGAGTACATATTTTCCTCTTCTATCATGCTCTCAGCGTTAATATACAGATAACGCTTACTTAGAAGATGCCAATATGCTAGATAAATACCAATAATTACTAAGACCAATAAAGAAGCCGATTTATCTTTAATGGATAAAGGAATTCTAAAGGGATTAATAATTATTTTAAAGGGATGTGATAGAGACAGCATACCCAGAGTAGAAACGGGAAGGGAAAGAGGTAAACGGTTGTGAGAAGCAGTGAGAAATAAAGAAGGATATTGACCAGCAAAAGCCCAGGTCTCTTTCCATACGGCAATCATGAAGAATGCCAACTTGAGTTTAAAAACGCTATCATCCAATAAATTGAGTTATATCTTGCTTCCCAGGAAGCACAGTTAAGAAAAATATAAGCATTAAAATCTAGTACCATAGTGTGTTGTTCTATAAGAAATCATGTGTCATTTCAACAAAGAAAAAAAAATACAACATTCATATGAAGTAAATAACTATTTAGTGGATATTTATTCTTTTAAAGTATTATCCAAGAAGTTATTATTCAAAAAGAGAAATACCAGTGTCATGGGCACACACAGCCCACCCATGTATTTATGTCTGCATAATTAATTTCCCTGGAATGGCATAGGTTCAAGTGAGAGATAAAGAGGTCTAAAAAATTATTCCTAACATTTAGCTCTTAAGAAACAGCATATAAATGATTTTATATGTCTATATAAAAACAAATGTATTTACACTTATCATTTTTAAAAAGCCTTTGTTTTTAATATTAGTTTTCATGGGACACTTTATTCTTATACCTTTGTTAGTAAAAGGCAAGGAGATAATTAGTGCAGTATGCCAAATGTGCCTTTGCCATGCCTAGGTGATACTGTAACCTGTATGTCTCCCTCCCATCCCACTTAGGGGTATGCAACTGGTTTTAGGCTTAACTCATCTTCTACCACATACTGTGTTTTTAATAAATAAATATTTCTCATATTCACTGAGTTGAAATTCATTTCTTCGTCAGTGAAAAAGACCTAGAGATGTTACTGGAAGTCCAATCAGCCCCAATGGTGACAATGCCATCAAAAGAAGTTAAAACCTTCCTGTTTTCCTTGCCTTCTTTTTAAAAAATAAAAATAAAAAATAAAGCAGTGTAACTTATTTTGAAGGAGTCTCTTTGCCTGTAAAAGTTAATATTCATCCCACAGAGGCTCCTCAAAGTGTACCCTACTAACCCAAATTATTTCAAATAAAGCATGGTACCTTGTTATCACCAACAATCATATCTACATTTTTTGACCATTTACATGCCAAGGACTGCGTGCTGAGGGCTTTATATACAGTTTCCAATTTAAGCCAATAGCTGACAATACTAACTGAACATTTATTGTGTGCTAGAAACTGTTCTAAACGCTGGTCACACTTCATCTAATCTTCACAACACCCCTGATAATTTATCTATCTGCACATGAGGAAACGGAGGCAGAAGGCATAATACTCGCTCAACACTATAAAGATAATAAACATCAGTGCTACAATTTGATTATTATCCTACATGGGTCTGGCTTTAGAGCTTATGCATTTAATCACTATGCCACAGTGCTTCTAAAAACTGTCATTTATGTAGTCATTCCATATTACAGAGGAGAAAAACGGGTTAAATCTAAAATCTTGACTTGTATTCCATGCTTAAGTGTTTAGTTTTGTTGCTTTGTGAATACAGCTGGCACCATAGACAGCACTCTTGACAAGTGTGATTATAACTTAAACCAGTAAAGGAGAAACTGATCTGACTTTTGAGAGCGCTCGTCTACAGCTCTAATTTAAAGGCCATCTTTCCAAAACAGTAACTGTTCCCCAAAATAATGTAGAGCTGAAGAAATACACACTCATCGTCATAACATTTAAAACTTATGCCAATTTGGTGCTAAGTTGGCATTGACATTTCAGACCTTAACATCCAGTAGTTGGGCCTCTACCCAGGTTTGAGGAACACTAAAAGGTGAGGTAAGATAAAAGGGTATTAGGGAGTGACTAGATCAGGAAGTACTGAGGGAGATGAGTATGGAACTCAAGTATTAAATTAGAATCCAGATGTTCCTTGCCCAAAGGCAGTGTTGAGTCCTTCTAAGAGTTAAAGAGCAAATTTAAGTAGGGAGATCTTGTATTCCTTAAAGCCAGCACATTTGACAGGGTTATCTTAATCATTCTCTTACATAAGATGGGAATGACATCTGCCTTATTATAAGGTGAATTTTTTTTTTTTTGGTGGGGGGATGACCTTTAAAATATTATGCAGTGTAAATTGGTAGATAACACCTAATTTCTGCCAGAACACCACATCTTTCACCTATTTCTCCTTCAACCCCCTGGCCCATCTTGGAGATAGCGACAGGATTTGCCCTTGACCACTTTTTTGGGGACAATTATGAATAAAGATGTTAACATGAGTCAAAAGACCTAGATATCATCCTTCTAGTTTCTTCTGATTCACTGTAAGTCCCTAAGGTCGGTTAAGCCCTTACGTACTTTCTTGTAAACTTTCAAGCAGTAATTGTTTATGAAAATATAAATAAGTATATCCAAACTTCAAAATGGCCTAAGTGTTCAAGTGAAAGAAGAGTCGAGTCTCTCACTTTAAATCAAAAGCTAGAAATGGTTAAGCTTACCTAGTGAGGAAAACATGTTGAAGGCTGAGACAGGCCAAAAGCTAACCTTCTTGTACCAGGTTTGCCAAGTTGTAAATGCAAAGTTCTTGAAGGAAATTAAAAGTGCTACACTCCAGTGAACACATGAATGACAACAAAGCAAAACAGAAAACAGCCTTATTGATGATAAAGAAAATTTTAATGGTCTGGATAAACCAACAGCAACATTCCCTTAAGTCAAAGCCTAATCCAGAGCAAGACCCTCTCTTTTCTATAAAGGCTGAGGGATGAAGCAGCTGCAAAAAAAGTTTGAAACTAGCACAGATTGGTTCATGAGGTTTAAGCAAAGAAGCTGTCTTCATAACATAAAAGCATAAGGTTAAGCAAGTGCTGACGTACAAGCTGCAGTTAAGTTATCCACATCTAGTTAAGATAATTAATGAAGGTGGCTACATTAAACAGATTTTCAAAGTAGATAAAACAGCCTTCTTAGAAGATGCCATGTAGGACTTTCATAGCTAGAGAGAAGTCAATGCCTGGTTTCAAGGCTTCAAAGAACAAGCTCTTATTAAGGCTTAACACAACTGGTGACTTTCAGTTTAAGTCAATTCTCATTTACCATTCCAAAATTGTAGGGCCCTTAAGAAGTATGCTAAATGTCTGTGCTCCATAAATGGAACAAAGCCTGGAAGAAAGCACAAGGCACATCTGTTTACAACATGGCTTACTGAGTATTTTAAGCCTACTGTTAAGACCTACTGCTCAGCAGAAAAAAAATTTTTTGAAACATTACTGCTCCTTGACAGTGCACCTCATCACCCATGAGCTCTGATGGAAATGTAGATTAAAATTGTTTTCATGCCTGCTAACATGGCATCCATTCTGCAGCCCATGCATCAAAGAGTAATTATGACTTCCAAGTTTTACTCTTTAAGAAATGCAATTGTAAGGATATAACTGTCATAGATGGTGACTCTTCTGACATATCTGGGCTAAGTAAATCAAAACCTTCTGAACGGATTCACCATTCTAGACGCCATTAAGAACATTTGTGATTCTGGAAAGAGGTCAAAATATCAACATTAACAGGATTTTGGAAGTAGATTTCAACACTTGTGGTTAACTTTGAGGAGTTCAAGACTTCAGAGTAGGAAGTAGCTGCAGGTATGGTGGAAATAGTGAGAGAACTAGAATTAGAAGTGAAGCCTGAAGATATGACTGAATAGCTGCAATCTCATGATAAAATAGATGAGAAGTTGATTATGAATGAGCAAAGAAAGTGGGGGGTTTTTTGGTTCTTTTCTTTGTTTGGGTTTTTTGTTTTGACAGAAATAAAGATTTATTAGTGGAAGAGAGGAAACATGAAGATTCATGAGTGCAGGGCACGCCATTTGTCCAGGGGGCCACGATTAGGGATGTATTTGACCCCACAGCCATCTGGGATGAGCCGCTTTTCAGCCACCATATCTTCAAACTCATCTGCATTAAACTTAGTAAAGCCCCACTTCTTGGAAATGTGGATCTTTTGACGACCAGGGAACTTGAACTTGGCCCTGCGCAGAGCCTCAATCACATGCTCCTTGTTCTGCAGCTTGGTGCGGATGGACATGATCACCTGGCCAATGTGGACCCTGGCCACTGTGCCCTGGGGCTTTCCAAAGGCACCCCGCATACCTGTCTGGAGTCTATCAGCCCCAGCACAGGACAACATCTTGTTGATGCGGATGACATGAAAAGGGTGGAGCCGCACTCGGATATGAAAACCATCTTTGCCACAGCTCTTCACCATGTACTTGTTGGCACAAATACGGGCAGCCTCCAGGGCTTCGGAAGAGAGCTGCTCATATTCATCCGACACCATGTGGCCACAGAGTGGGAACTCATCCACTTTTGCCTTCTTCCGCCCCAGGTCAAAGATTCGGATCTTGGCATCAGGGACACCTCGGCAGAAGCGAGACTTTGGGTATGGCTTATTCTTACAATAGCGATAACATCGGGCAGGTCGGCGGCCCATGGTGAAGCAGAGGTCTTCAGTTGCACACCAGAAGAAATGAGCAAGAAAGTGGTTTCTTAAGATGGACTCTACTCCTGGTGAGGATGCTGTGAAGATTGTTGAAATGACAACAAAGCAATTAGAGAATTACATAAATTTAGTTGATAAAACAGCAAACTTCATTGCTTTATTTTAAAAAATTGTCATAGTTACTCCAACCTTCACCAACTACCAACCTGATCAGTCCACAGCTATCAAAATCAAGGCAAGATAATATTCCCACTAGCAAAACGATTACGACTAGCTGAAAGTTCAGATAACAGTATTTTTTGGCAATAAAGTATTTTACATTAAGGTATATGTATTTTTAAAACATAATGCTATTGCACACTTAATAGACTATAGTACAGTATGAACATAACTTTTATATGTACTGGCAAACAAAAAAAATGTGACTCACTTTATTGCAATTATTTGCTTTATACTAATGGTCTGGAACCAATATCTCTGAGGTATACCTGTAAGTAAAAATATTAAAACTTTCAGGCACAAATGACTTTGTATTAATCATCAAAAAGAAAGAATTACGAAGGATTGTAAATTAAAGTAGCTGGTATCAAGTTAAAGAATTAACAAGTATAGATCACAAAAATAGAATAATTTCAATTTACGCAAGTTGTGACCTGCAATTTAGGGAAGTGTGGTATGTCAATTAACTATGTTGTATAACAAATTGTCACCAAATAACCATTTTATTTGCTTATGATTTTTGGGCCAGGAATTTGGGCTGGGGGCAATTCTTTCACTTTTCTTGCCTGGGGTCACCAGTGAAGCTGTGCATTGATTGCCTGGGGCAGCTTGGTCTATGGAGCCACTGCTGAGATGGCTTGTCTCTGCTCTCTGTATTATGCTCAAAGAGGTTAATTAGGGCTTCTTCACATGACAATCTCAGGGATGGGACATGCAAGTTATTTTTAAGCTCTTGCCTATCATATTTGCTAATGTCTCATTGGCCAAAGCAAATCATATGGCCCAACCAGAAGTTAAATAAGGGAGCAACCAACACATGAGTTTAAATATAGGGAGGAGTAATTCATTGGTTCTATTACTTTACCGACCTACCACAATTTACTTTGACAGAATACACTAATTACAGTTTCTGGTGGATCATCTGGCTGCTCAACCAACTCAGTAGCATCCAGTGACTTATCACTCAAATGTTAAAGCTCACATTTCTTGTTCCTGGAATTTATTGTTCTTCATTATCAGGCCCCATCTACCTATGAGATAAAGAGCCTGTGGAAGGGAGGTAGCACACAACTATTTTTGCCGGTTGGAAATTTGGTAATATCACTTAGCTTTATTTTACTGTAATACAGTCAATATAAAGAAAAAAAAAAAAATTCAAGCTCACTTAGATTTTGATATTCAATGTTATTGGGCAGCAGATTATAAAGAAAATAAACTGTGTTTACTCATTACCTAATTTCTCTAAAATGTATGTGAGCTAAGAAACTTTTTCAACTGATCTATATGCTGTTTCATGATATTCATCATAAGCAGAGTAAAATAAAAGGTAGGTAGTGCACAATTATTAAGTGTACTTCCATAAATTAGAAAAGATTTTGAATATTTTATAAACACTATGTACATATATTAAATAAAACTTTTACACACCACCTAAGTCAGTGTCTTTGATTTGTCATTTATTTGCTATAGGAAAGAGAACATATTTTTAGTATTAGAGAATTAATCAGAGTCCAGAACACAGAGTAGGCCCTTAATATTTCTGAATGAATAAATCTGATATTTTTATAATATGTCTAGAATAATTATGTTGACAAAAGTCAGTAATAAAAATAATATCTCATATCTGAACACAAACTTTAACTTTTTGGAAATTATTTTTAAACATGTTCCTCACCACAACTCTACAAAAAAGATAAGTTTTATAATCCCATTTTGCAGATGAGGAAATTGTAGCTCAGAAGTTAAATGACTTGCCCCAAATCACACAGGTAGATGGTAAGATCTAAACTATAGGATTCTTTCATTATGCTATCTTTCAAATACAATAGTTAAAAGTTATGTAACGTCAAAGAACAAATACACTGGTTTTTATATTATACAAATAATGTCCTTACAAAACCAATACAATAATGGCATTCATCTGGCTCTTAAATAGATAACAAATTTCTGGAAGGTATTACGTGATTTCTGTTCATTCTTTCCTTCAGTCTAAAAATATTAGCTAGATGTTTTAGAAAATAGTATAAAATATGGTCTCTGTCCTTGAGGAACTCACAATCTAATTGGGGTAGGGTGAGAAAGAAAGCAGGAGAAAAAGCATAAAGCAATATAATACATTTTATAATATAGGCATTACAAAGTTCTATGGTGACAAGACGACTGCTACTAATTCTGCTTTGTGGGAGTTAAGGAAAATTCAATCATTACCTTGTCTGTGACTCTATGTCATTCAGATTTCTCAACTTTGTGTGTTTATTATAGCATTGGATATTTTGAGCTACTCCTTTAGATACCCAAAAAATATGAAACTTAACTAATTTAAAATTGGTTTATAAACTTTAACCCAGTAGAGCTTTCATCTTTCAAAATTTGATTCTTAAATTAAAAAACAAACAGCAAAAAACAAAAAAACAAAAAAACAAAAAAACCTGTCCATTGGTGTGTAGTTACTGCTCATAAGGAAAAAGTTTAGCACAGATGAAAAAACTGCCAGATAACATGGATAGGTCTGTCTTTTGGCAGCTCTCTATAGAAATAGCTAAACATATTGTTTCAAGAGGCTTATAACTGAGAAACAATTTTTTAAAAGGAAATGGGGATCTTATTTACATTTTTTCTGACAAGAGTCCAGATTCAGTGACTAGGAAGTACCTTTTTTCACCTAAGAATTGATGATCTTCTATGACCAGACTATGAAGAAGCACAAAGCAAATAAATTCTTTGTCCTGAAAGAGCTTATTTACAATCTAGTTCACACACTTATGAGTTCATTTCTCAATACAGACAACTGAGGAAGTGTTCTTTGCAGGAAAAAAAAAAAAAACAAAACAGAGAAAAGGCAAAGCTTTATAAATCCATAGCCCAGAAAGAGCCAAAATTAAAGTTTGAGATATAATAATTTCTTCTGTTTTTTATGTTTTATCATGGTATAACGTAAATGAAACTTACTATTTAAACCATTTTTAAGTGTACAGTTCAGTAGCATTAAGTATATTCACACTGTTGCACAACCATCACCAGTAACCATCTCCAAAATATTTTCATTATCCTATGCTGAAACTCTGTACCCATTAAACAATTCCCTAATCCCCTCTCCTCTCAGCCCCTAGTAATATCTTTTCTAATTTCTGAAGTGAAATCATTCAATATTTGTCCTTTTGTCTACCTTCTTTCACATAACATAATGTTGTAGCATGTATCATTAATTTTATACCTTTTTTGGCTGAATAAAATTCCATTGTATGTACATACATTTTGTTTTCCATTCACTTACTTCTGATGGACATTTGTTTTCCTCCATCTTTTGGCTACTGAGAATAATGCTGCGATGAACCCAGCTGTACAAATACCTGTTTGAGACTCTGCTTTCATTTTTTTGGGGTACATACTCAAAGTGAAATTGCTGAATCATATGGTAATTCTACATTCAATTTTTTGAGGAACTGCCAGTTTTCTCCAGCAGCCACACAATTTTACATTCCCATCAGCAATGCACTACAGTTCCAAACTCTTCACATCGTTGCCAATCCTCGTTTTTTATTTTTATATTAACCATCCTAATGCGTGTGAAGTGGTAACTCATGGTTTTAATTTGCATTTCTCTAATGATTAGTGATGTCGAACATCTCTCTTCATGTGCTTATTGGCCACTTGTACATCTTTGGGAAAATATCTATTAGACTCTTGTATAAAAAAACTTTGACCATAGAGTAGACAAGCATCCCTGGGAAATGGTGACAGCACACAGTCTTATCAAGCAGAATTAAGTGAAATTCTACCTTTCAGCCTACAAAAAGAACAAAATGATTTTCTGTACTTGTAGGTAGTTACAACCAAGTACAAAACACACCGTGAAGAACAAAACTAGAGCCGATTCCTTAGTGAGACTGCCTAGGATATGGCTAATCCTTAGTTCCAAACTTTCTTTGCACTTCATGTAAAAATATTTGAGTACCTGTTTTATTAGTTTCCTATTGCTGCTATAACAAATTACTACAAACTTAGTGGTTTAAAACAGCACAAATTTATTCTCTTTACTGTTCTGGAGACCAAAAATATAAAATCAATGTCTTGGCATGCATGGTCTTTTGGAGGCTTCAAGGAGAGAATCTCTTTTTCCCTTTGTCTGTTTCCATAGGTGCTTGCTTTCTTTGGTTCGCAGCCCCCTAACATCATTCTGATCTCTTGATGTGTTTTTTTTTTTAATTATTTTTTTAAAATTCGTTTTGAGATAAAACTGACATAACATTGTCTAAGTTTAGGGTGCACAACATAATGATATGTGTATCGTTACAAAATGATTACAATAATCTAACATCTATCACCTTGAATAGAGAATATTTTCTACTTGTGACTTGAATCTGTAAGGTCTACTCTTTTAGCAACTTTAAAATACACACTACACTGTCTTTAACTATATTCACTATGCTTGTACTTACTTACCTCTTGCTTCAATGGCCACGTCTCTAATTACTGACTTGCTTGCCTCCCCTTTTATATGGACCCTTTTGAGTACATTAACCTTGATAATCCAGGTTAGTTTTCCCACCTCAAGATCCTTAATCACATAACTAAGTCCCTTTTGCCATGTACAGTAGCATAATCACAGGTTCTGAGACTTAAGAGGTAGACATCTTTGGGGCGACTTTATTCTACCATCCCTATTATGGGCCTGTGAATTCAAAAATGAAAAATTATGGCATTCAATATATTCTAGAGATCATTTTTCTCTTAGATTGTTTGACTTACCAACCTCGTTTACTGGTGGGTGTTACCAGCCCCTGAAATTAGATAACTGAAACTTGCAGATATAAACAATCACAAAGATAGAGCCGCACCCATTGTTTCTGCTGTTGCTGTTTGGGTAAGGAATTACAAAAAATGAAAGCAGCTTTTCCTATTAAATAGCCACCAACAAGCAGGCTCACCAGCATTGCTGTTCACGGGGGGAGCGGCAGCAGTAAGGCCTTGACGAAGCACTGAGCAATTGGGGGCCTGGACAATTACTCTCTGGAAGCCGATTACTTTCTTCACGTGTTCCTTCCCCTTGGAAAATGGCGGCCCTTACCTCTAGTTCCGCACCACCCAGAACGGGCGGGGCAGATGGAGCCTCTCTCTCGGTCGCCACGGCTCACCGTGCTCTATGACGCCCGCCGCCAGGAGCAACGAAAAGCCAGCGCTTAGCACCGGCCCGGATCCCGCGACGCTCGCAGATCTGCGCTTGCAACCTACTTCCCCTTTCCTCTCTCTCCGCTTCCGGAAGCCGAGGGGTGCTGCTGGGAGCCCGGGGGCGGGGCTTCGGGAGTGCACTGGCGCGTGCGCGCGAGCGCGAAACGCCGCGGGCGGCGCGCGGCGAGGCCGTAGCGGCTACGGCTCGTAGGTGAGTGGCGCGCGAGCGTCTCCCTGACCGCGCCCGCCTCCTTCCTCACGGTTCGGGATCCGTTTCCCCTCTCCGGAGCCGGGCCAGCGGCGAACACGCAGGGTTGGTATAAGGAATCCCGCGCGGGGGTGTGGGAGGCGAGCCGACCGGGATCCCCAGCCCTTTGCCCCGCTGCCTCTCCTGCCCAGCCAGTCCTGGGCGCCGGGTGTAACCACAACAGAGGCGTCTGAGCCCGCGGGTCCATGGGGCCGCCCGCACCCCTAGCGGTCCCAGAGAAGGACGGCCCGGCCTGTCCTCAGGACGCGTTCGAGCTTAGCGTGGGGGTCGGGGCCGGCCCAGAATTAAGTGGTAGCGACCAGGAGCCGGGCTCAGGTCACCGCCTCTCACCGCTGCGGATCTGAACCTGAATCCTGAGGCGTCAGGGGTTGTCAGTTATCTTCTGCTACCTGGCGGGTTTCGAGGGATGCTGAACGGAGCTTCAAAGTTCCGAAAAACAGATGTTTCCTTTGGGCCTAGATTTTCGAGTATCCAATCCGTTACCTTCTTTGGACGTATTATATATCTAAGTACAGAAACGTAATGTCACAGTAGCAAAATGACAGTTTGGAAATTTTCAGATTCTTATTTGTGTGTTTTCCTGATGTATCATGAAAGCATTAGTATTTCTGTTGTCGGCTCTGCAGGCAGCTTTGGCAAATACCTGTCTTCATTGAGGACCAGAAGGGCTATTAAGTTCTGATGAACTGCCATTTATTTTTTACCCTTTCCCAATGTGTTGTAGTGACAGCACCTAAACCCGAGAGTGGGGCTGTGTAATATTGGGATTTATAAGGCATTTGGTCCTCAGCCACATTTCCTAGTTAACATCTCCCCAAACCCTTGGAATTTCATAAATCAAGAGTGATCCTGATGTATTTGTTAATGAGGTGACTTTTGGACCCCTCCCTAGGGTGAGGGCTGGTAGTCAGAAGAACTAAACAGATTTGACGTTTTGAACTTTCAGTCCCACCCTCCCCTGTGGGGTGGGGAGAGAGCCTAGAGATTAAATTGCCAATAACCAATGACTTAGTCAATCATGACTATATAATGAAGCCTCCATAAAAACCCAAGAGCCAATTGGTTCTTTTTATGAGAGCTTCCACATCCTTTGGTGTCACCCCCAAGCTCCATAAGGACAGAAGTTTCTTTATTTGGAACCTTGCCATATGTATCTCTTCTTCTGGCTGTTGATTAGTATCCTTCAATATCCTTTGTCATAAATCTGTAATCTAGTGAGTAAATGGGTTTTCTTGAGTCCTGTGAACTGTTCTAGGAAATTAATCGAACCCAACCCAGGAAGGGGTGTTGGAATCCTCTGATTTAGGGAATTAATTACTTATAGAAAGTAATGTTTTTTGTATTTTAATATTTACTTGATATAAGTTTGATAATCTAGTTTTTCTTAAATCTTTAAAATTTACCTAAACATCTTATTTTGGTTTAAATCTAGTAATGTGTTAGAATTTTAAAACTCATTCTTTAATTTTCACTTAGTTTACATTTCCCTGAACATTGTACATCATTTACAAACTTGCTTAATCAATAGCACAATTGCAATTTTAGTATATTTGATTTTCTTAAATACTTCAAACTCCTGACAAGGCACACTTATAGACCTAATAAAGGACATCTTCCTTAGCCCTTAGATGTTATTTATAAACTTAGGAAGTCGAAACTTTCTGATTTAATCAGGCTCCCTTAGGTGTTTGCGTGTTTGTTTTTTGTCTCCAGAAATGGAATCAGCTGCCTTCCAAGGTCCTGATTTTTTAAAAAATTATTTTATGGTTATGTTACAGTTCACATTAAATATTTAATCACATTAAATATTCAGAGATTTGACTTCAAGCTACCTGTATAGCCTATGTATGTGCCTTAGCGGTTTTGTCCCCTTTAGGAAGAGATTGAGGCAGTTTTTACTTTTAATAGGAGTTATCTCCTTTCTGCTGCTGGTTCAATAACTGCAGTGTAGGAGCAGACTAGGGCAAAAACAAGTGCTGAAATAGGGAACTGTGTCAATCTTCATTGGACTACTTCCACGAAAAAAATGTGTTTGGGCCGGCTTAGCTGATCTCATGAGGTTTTAACACCATCTTATTCTAAACTCTAATTGTCTTTAATTTAAAGAAGGCAGATTTTCCTTGGCATTCACCTAGGTGTCCATGTTTGCAATATGCCTGCCTTGTGATCTATTATTATTTTTCTATGAACTGAACTATTAGACCTACTTTCAAATCATTGATCCAACTTGGTATTGCTCCTGTCACTTTGCTGAGTTATTGTTTTTGTTTTTTTAGGCTTACATTTCTTTTTATATGTTAACCAAACTTCTCAGTTTGGGGAAATTAGGAATTATGACATAAAGGTGAAAAATATTTGGAAATTACTCTTTAGTCTGATGTTTATATTTTTCTCCTTTTCAGATATATCATCATGGATCGGTTCGGAGATATATCAGAAGGTGAAGTGGACCATTCTTTCTTTGACAGTGACTTTGAAGAAGCAAAGAAAAGTGAAAATAATTCAGTTTTTGACAAGCAAAATGGTGACCTTCAAGAGAGATTAGACAAAGATACAGAAGATGTAAACTTGAAATTTGGAATGCAAAGAAAAGAAAATGATCTTACTGAGAAAGGAAATGAAAGAAAAGAGAAAATTCCTCTAGAAGAACACCCTGTAGAAAATGACAATACACAAATCAGAAATTCTTTATCGTTGACTACTTCTTCAAGATCAAAAAAGGTGTGTGATGCTACAAAAGGACATAAAGTACACTTGACCATTCCAAATAGAATTCCCAAAATTGTAAAAGAAGGTGAAGATGATTACTATACAGATGGAGAGGAAAGCAGTGATGATGGGAAAAAACATCATGTCAGGTCAAAGTCAGCTAAACCATCTAATAACTTTAAAAAAGGCATAAGTAAAAAATATTCCAAGAGTAGTTCCTCTTCCTCTTTGTCCTCCTCATCTTCAAGTTCAGGTACAGATTGTTCAGATGTAGGGTCTGATATCAGTACATCTGATTCACCTCCATCATTAAAGAAACATCTCTCTGGTGTAACCCACTTGTCACCAAAACAGAAATATAAACCACGAATAAAATCAACAGGAACACAGCCTTCAAGTACTAAAACAAAAGTTGGTGATTACATTGAGGAATCTGAAGATACTGTGACAGATGTCACTCCTTTATCAACTCCAGATATCAGCCCTGTTCAGTCTTTTGAACTGGGTGCATCAAATCATCCAAAAGTAAGAGTTAAAAGGCAAGAAAATGTGAGTCAAGAAGTGTATGGAAATATTGAGGACTTAAAAAATAATTCAAAATCTTTGAAATCAACCAAAAAAGGGAAGGAAAAGTCTGGGTCCAATCTCACTTCGAAGTCTTCAGTGTTAGATTCCAGTTTAGACCACAGATATAAACAAAAAGCCTTACATGACACAATGGACCTGAATCATCTTTTGAAAGGTAATTTTATTTTTCTTTTTAAAAACTATATATTGAATTTAAATAGTTAATGGTATATTAAGCGTAAGTATTAAATACTATGAATTTGCATTGGTTTTTCTACTTTTTTAAAATACGTTTTATTGGTTGAGATAATTGATATTATCATAACTTTACCAAACATTCCATTTTACCATAAAAATATTAGGAATAGGGTTATTTCTAGTATTACAAACCTAAACAGCTATAGAAACTGCTTCAACTAGAGGGACCAAAAGGATAAGATAAAAATGAGAGAAGTGGAGCCAGATTTTCTCATTTTTGATAGAGACATTGGCATTGGATATATTTTATTTCTTTCATTAAGGAAGCCAACAGCAAGCACTGAGGATAAAATAGCTGACCTGTTGTCTTCATACCAGAGAAAGTGGCAAGAATGCTGGCAAATGAAAGAACTCAGAATAAACTATAGGGTACTATTCAGATTTTAAGTTAAAAGCTAACGAGCATTACTTGAAAATAATTACCTAGTTGACAAAATAATATAATTCAAGTTTCACTTGCTTTAAAATGTATTTTTGAATTAGAATCATCTTTATTGCTGTATTTCTGTATCAATTTATTATTATCCATATTTAGTTTGAAAGGAACAATACATTCCAGGTGAAATAAAAGCAGCTTCAAACTTTCCTTTGGAATCATTAATGTAAACTGTAAAAATATTAGGCTTGCAGGTTAGATTTAGGTCAGTAACATTTTTAAGTTGTAAATTGGATTCTCTGTCTTTGAAATATTAATTGAAAAGATAAATCTTTAGTTTTATAATTTATATATTGGGGCAATATAAGGGCATAAATAAATCTCTTATTTAAAATAACTCATAGTTAGATTGATAGTGTATTTTGGAGCAGGTTACACTTGTGAAGGTTCCCTCCTTTGTAGGTTTTCTTTTTCCTTTGCTCTGATTATATCTGTTGATGGTTTAGTGTGTCTGAAAAATTGAACTCTCTAAATTAGCCATAATCACCTAGTGGCTAAGCCTCCACTCAATATATCATTCCTGATAAATACTCATTCAGTCTCTTAAAACTTTGAGTATTGAGGCTTTTTCTGTTCTTTCCCCTCTGCTGCTTCTGCTAACAACGAGTGATTTTTTTAAAAAGTCAGTCCTACTAGTTTCTTAATTCTTCAGTGGGCTTACTCTTATATTAAAAATAAAATCCAAATTCCTTATCATAGCCTAATTGACTCATTATCAGTGATTCTTATCCCAGGTGGTATATTAGTGTCATCTGGAGAACTAGTAAAACAAATTATAAAAACAAACTGTTAAAACAGATACTGATGCCCAGACCCTGCCAAGGGGATTCTGATGCGATTAGTGCAATATGCTTTTAAGGTTGATGAGAACCATTGCTCTGCATCATATCTCCTGTTTTTTTTAAGTCTCCTATTACTTTACTCCAGTTGCATTACTTTCTTACTTTTCTCAGAACACACTGCCCATCTGTGGGGCATGTGCATTTGTTGCTCTTTTTCTTTGCATAATCTGCTGCTTTTCTCAGGTTTCAGCGTATATATCACCTCTTCAAAGAGACTTTTTCTTAACATCCTGTATGTTGTAGCTTCATACCCTCGACCCCTGCCTCTCTGTCACAAAAACCTGTTTCCTTCCACAGAATACTTAATAGATCCTGGAACTAGGATAGTTTATCTCTTCCATTGGAGTATAAGCAATATGAGGGCAGGAACTTATTCCTTACTAGAATCCCCAAATCTAGCAAGTGTTGGCACATAATAGACAATATTTGTCAACTGAAGGAACTATGAGGAAGTGTCTGTTGTTGCACAACTCTAATAATGAAATATATTTCACATTTCACCAAAACTTTTTGTAACAGTTACCCATGAAATATATAGGATAAGTCTGTGCCTCCTTCTGTATTATAATAACCTTTAATATTTTTGATATTTTTCTCTAGAGAAACTCTCTAATTCTTTATCAAGCCATCCAGTGTAACAATTTCCACTTAAAAAAAAATTCTTATGGTCATTTTTTAGTTTGTAAGATTATTTGTATGATTCATCAGATTGATGATTTCATCAAGTTGAGAACTGCATCTACATTTCTTAGAGTTCTATTTACCATATTAGAAATTAAATCAGGAATTTTAAAAAAATATTAGTTTATTAAAAAATAGTAATACACCTATTGTGTATTAACATAAGTTTTATGTAAACATAAGTTAAATATATTTTATTGAACATAACTATATTTACAAAAAATTAGTGATCTTTGCTGATTGCTAATACTTGGCAGTATGAGGTAATTGGATTCTCATGTCAGCTTCTGCACGAACTATTGTGATATATTGTTTTTATTGAAGTATGTGAAGAAAATCTGACCTCACATAGGTATGATTGGAAAATAGAGGAATCTTTTAATATCCTCTTTAATTTTAAATATTCTTTGCTACCACACCAATATTCTACAAGTAGTTTCTTAAATGTTAGTTGCAATGTGAAATTTGAAATGAATATTAATTTGTCTATTACCTTAGAATTATTGATTTGTCTTACATTTTGAATGATTTTTATAGCACAGACAGGTTATTTTAAAAATGTTGGTTCACTGAGCTTACAAATGTTGACACAGTTCATAATACACTATACAGAAATCATAGTTGTTAATATCACTACCATTCTGGTTAATAAGCTCTTGGAAAGCTCTCAAACTCAAGTTTATCAAAAATTCTAATTTTTACTGAAGCGCTCAGATTTTATTATTGCCAACAAATACTGTCAGTTGTTTTCATGAAAGTGACAGGATTTTTTTTTAAATCATATTTTTAATGCAAAAATTGAAAGGTGGTCAAAATTAAGCCCTAAAAATCCATCCAATGAGCTAATACAGACTGCTCACTAATATTTTGTTTGATAATATGCATCTTAATATATTTTCCTTTTTTTGTGTGTCAGATTTCAATTGCTGTAGATTTAATAATTTCTACCATGATTTATGTGTGTTTAAAAGTAGCAGCCTAACACATGGTATTAAAAGTATCTTATAAAATTTTCATATGAAAAAATATAGGTATTGAAAAGATAATGTTATAGAAGATAACAGTATATAATATGACTTACAAGTTTTATTTCTTTTTAAAAATATGGTCTTATTTGACTAAACATAATTTTAAGAACTCTGTTATTTTTTATTTTTATAAGAATTATTTGACAACACAAATTATAAGCACCACTCTGTTTTTCAAATGAGAATGAGCAGACATAGCCAATAGAAAGCCTATTTTAGGAAGAAAACACTTGATTTTCTTTTTGGAATTATCAGGTTTTTTAAAAACATCTAATGGAAAAATAGTCTGTGATATTTGAACTTTTTGTTCAGGACTGTCAGTGATTATCTGTTTGTATTGCTTAGGGTGATTTTGGATGCAAAAAACAAATTCTTAATAAAACCATGTTTCTAACATAACAGGAGGTCCAGAGATAAACAAAGCTTGAGGTTTGACTGATTCAGTGGCTGAAAATGTCTTCAGGGACCCAAATTCTACCACCCTGTTTCCCCACCCTGGTGTTAGCTTCATTCTTAGGTTGCTAGGAGATATCTGCAGCAATTTTTAGTATTCACATCCAGACATGACAGTGTCCAGAGAAAAAGAAATTGTCTCCTCTTCATCTGACTCTCTTAGAATAGAGGAAACATTGTGAAAAAGCACTCTCAACTGATTTCCACTTATGTCTCATTGCCCAGAATGGAGTTATACTCCCATTTCTGACATAGTCGCTAGCAAGGGGAATGGGATTATTCTGGGCCAGTCAGATTCACCCTGAAGTTAGGGGTGGGAATCAGGAGGGGAGGTCAGCTTCCCCTGGAAGACATGGCTTCCTAGGAAAGGGATAGAATTCTTTTTTAAAAAAATTAGAGATCTGTTAAGTAAGGAGGAGGAAAGTAGGAATGTATGCTAATTGGGCAACCAACTTTATCCACCCCTACTCCAAGGTTGCTTTTGCTATGTAAATGTTTAAAGCGAGTAGTAGCCTAAACAAAAGTTTAGACATTGTGTTTTGGCATGAATCTCTCCTACTGAGAAAGTAGGAAAGTAATTGACATGACTAGATTTGAAGATATGTTTCATACTTTGTGTAGGTAAAATTAGATCAGTTAAGGAAGACTATGGATGGCAAAATAGAGACACTAGAAATGCTCCACTTCAAATTTTACTGCATAGATTCTGTATGAAATAATTATATATATCATTACAGATATATCCTAAGGAGAAAAACCAATATAAGAAAAAGAAATATAATTAAAGAAGCATTGATGAGCAAGTAAACTGGTTAAGCTTATTGCTAAACTGACAACAGCATAGGAGAGAATGAAGCAAAGTACCTTGTTCAAGGGAGAGACATGGACCCTGTTATGCTCCATAAGAAAGAGGGTACCTTTACAGTAGTCTTCCCCTTCATCCTCAGGGGATATGGGCCAGGATCCCCCCAGTGGATGCCTGAGACCATGGTTTTTACAGAACCCTATATATACTATGTTTTTCCCTATCATACATACCTATGATAAAGTTTAATTTGTAAATTAGGCACAGTAAGAGATTAACAACAATAACTAATAGTAATAGAATACTTATAATAATCTACTGTAATAAAAGTTAGGTGAATGGCCTTGGGGCTATTATTAAGTAAAATAGGGATTACTTGAACCCAAGCCTTGTGAAACTGCCAAAATGGATCTGATAACTAAATGGCTTCTAAGTGACTAAAAGGTCAGGTGGGCAGTGTATACAGCTTGGATATGCTGGACAAAGGGGTGATTCACATCCAAGTTGGGGACAGTGTGAGCTGTCACACTACTCAAAATAGTGTGCAATTTAAAACAAATTAATTATTTCTAGAATTTTCCATTTAATATTTTCAGACCACAGTTGACCACAGTTAACTGAAACTGCAAATAGTAAAACTGGATAACAAGGGATTCCTATACTGAGATTAGCTACATGCACATCCTCCCTGGCATCATGTTTTATCGCTTTACTGGCAGCCTGTAGTAAACAAGATTCAGCTAGGTGAGCAGGAAATCTGAGATATCTTCAACACACTGCCAAGTATTACCAAACATTTGAGAAAAGCTAAAAATCAAGGGAGGCTACAGACTCACAGATAAAGAACATAATACTTGAAACAGTTAAAAATGAAGCTCAGGGATTTTAGAGAGGATCTACAAAGACAAAACTATTTTCACTAATAACACTAAGCTGTGATTTGTTTTGTATACTCTTCTGCCACGTGTGTACATTGGAGTTTTCCAGGGGCTGCATGACAGTGACTGCACAACAGAGTGAATGCAGAAGCAGATGTGAGAATTCAATTGTCTTCTATTATGGCAAGCATTAAAAGATTTGCAAAAATGTTAGATTCTGCCACTTTTCTCACTATTTTTTTTATAAAAATATGATGTTAATATCATTGGTTTGTTATTTTCAGATGAAATAATATCTAAATTTTTTCATTTTTATTTCTAACGTAAATATTGATAGATGTACCCCACATAAGCATTGGGGTCCTTAATAATCTCTAGGTAAGAAAAGGGTCCTGAGACCAAAAAGTTTAAGAACTTTGATTTTAGAAGAATGAAATTAAAGTATATGATTTGTAGTCTGTTAGAGAAAAAAATATTAACCTTCCAAAAGGGAGAAAAATGAGAGTAAAGAAGAAATTGAAGTGTTTTTTTTTTTAAAGTAAGATGGTAGAAGAGATCAAACAATGTAAAGAGATGGTTTTAATTTATCAGAGGATACTATCAGAATTAAAATTTTTAAATCCAACCTAAAAATATATTTTAAGTAATCTAGGAATAATAAAAATAAAGGCTTGAAAACTATATGTCAGGTAGTATTAACAAGAAGATAGAAGTATCAATCCTATTAGCATACAAAATAGAATTAAAGATGTAAAAAGCACAAAAAGGGGCAAAGAAGGTTTGACAATAATTAACTAAATACACCAAAAAGATTTAACAGCCATTGATTTGAAATGTATGATAAAAGCAAAACAACTAGATAAACTGACAAAGCCATAATCACTATGGAAAATTGATCAATTAGACTTGCCCCCCAAAAATAAAAAGAACAGTAATTACCTGCCTGTTTGTGGATTGCACTTTGTCCACAGGAATTTTGTTTGTCTATCACTACATTTTTTTTAAAGCGATGAAATATCAGTTACTATTCTTACATATGAAATTTTCCCACTGCTTAGGATTTAGAGAGAGACAAAGAGAAAAGAACCGAAGTCATCTGAGAGCTGGTTTACTCACATGTCTGGTGTCTGGGTTTGGGATGATTTAAAGATAAGGACTTCTGAGCAGAGGGCCCACATGTGGCCTCTGCATGTGGCCTGGCTTCTTCACAGATGGCAGCCTCAAGATAGTTGGACTTCTTACATGGCGGCTCCCAGCTCCAAGTACAGTGTTCTAAGAAAGAAACCTCATCACCTTTTATGACCTAGCCTTAGAATTCACATAGCTTCATTTCTTCTATATTCTATTGGTTTAAACAATTATAAACCTTCCAAGTTTCAAGAGTAGGAATTTAGACCCTCCCTTTTAATAGGAGTGTTAAATAACTTATGGACATGTTTTATAACCTCTTCCATCCATCCTCTGTTCATACAATAATTTATATTTCTTACAAATGCAAAAATATATTTCCCCTTTCTAACAATTTTCTAACCTCAAGATCCAGGGTCTAATCCAAGTGTAGCTCAGGCTCCTCACACATGCTTCCTCAGCTACATGTGGCTCTGTGTACTTGGAGAGTCTTCTTCCAGGAGAGACTAGGAAAGAGGAGTAGTTATAGTTTAAACCCTGTAAGTCCTGGCTTTATATTCTCTCAAAATTTCGCTTGAAGACTGATTAATTCCCTTTTTAGTCCATCTCTATATATACTGTTTTATTATTGTGGATAAAACAAACCACTGATACTTTCAACATTCTGCATAGAGATCTGCTTAGCCAAATCCACCAGTGTCAGTAAGCACCTAGTCAACAGCCAACAGTGTTCCTAAAATTTTGCTACTTCATCCTCTTCACCAATAATCTCTAGGCCCTTCCATCTCTACTTGTCATCGGGACTTAAAGCTAGTGCCATATATTTGGGGTTTTTATTATAGTAGTACCCCAATTCCTGTTACCAAATTTGTTTTAGTAACTTGCTCTGATAACAGATTACAAAACTTAGATATGTAAAGCAGTAGCCTAGGATGACTCAAGACTAGGATCATAGTGTCTGCTCAAGGCTTTATGTGGTTTGATTTCTAATAGCCTGGCAGCCCCAAAACAGTCAGACATATAGAGTGGCTCAGGGCTCCAGGGGCAAGTATTTCAGGAAGCAAAGTGCTTAGCCTGAAGAGACACACCTTAGCTGTATCACATTGGCCTGTGTAGTGACAAGCCTGCCCAGATTCAGAGGAAGGGGACTAGAAGAATGTCATAGAATTTCTCATCTGACAAATTCATAAAGAAGACAAAGAATTTAGTAAATTTAATTATTATTCTTTGAATTATGATCTCTGTTTATAAGTGTTAGATTTTCATTTTTAAAAATCTTTTAAAATTAAAAAGCAAATATCATTTTTTAAATAAATATATAGGGATCTTGAATATGTCTACAGGGTAGATTTTTTTTAACCAACAAATATATGAATAAGGCTTAATATGGTTTGGGATACAATTTTCAGTGGTAGCATTATACATAAAATTTAAAAATTCTGGCTGTGTTTTAGCCTAGAGAAAGTAAAGCTCTAATACTTCTAGTAAATGATGTTAGGTGACTCAAGAAACTCTAGTGATGATAAACACTGATATTGAAATACTATAAAGAGCTTGAACAAAATTGTTTCGTTGAATAAAATTAAGAAAAAACATTTTCTAAATATAAATTTAAATATGTACATATTTGTATAAATGTTTGTATCCCTGCAAGTTTATTCAAGTTAATAATTTTTTAGATCTTAATTAGAAAAAACAGTGGATCATATATTTAAAGTTGCCTCATAAAAGCATATAGCCACTTTAGAAAAATGTAATAGTAATACTTGGTATATAAACACTCCATACTTTGACATTGAATTAGAATGCTCTTTTAAAAAATGAAGTATGTTGAAATTCTGTATTTATTTATTGCTATTGCCTTATTTTACTTTTAACACTTTTTTTAATACCATTAGGAAAATAGCTTACTTTTAATTCCCTTTATAATTTCATTTTAAAGGCTTTTATACATGGCTAGATCAATCTAAAAACCTTATTAAATTTTACAAATGGGCATTTCTGGGAGGCAAGATAATTATGTACAGTACATCTATATATTTCTAAGTGTGTTTGTGTTCTCATTCAGGTTTTATCATTAACTGGCTATGGTTTCCAACAAATTATGAAGCATTAATTTCCTTATTTTTCCCGTTAAGCCACTGTTAATTTTTTTTTTTAAGTTTGTGTAATCTTTTATTATCTTCAGTTAAATGTAGGGAGGTAGACTTAAGTTTTGTGACTGCTCAAATGTTTTAAGTTTTCTCTAATAATCACATTTTTAAATGGGAGTAAAAAATGCCACTACCCCTTGTAGCACTGTGTTTTTAACAATATAAAATGCCCAGCAAGTAAAAGGTACTTGCTTAATATAAAAGTACTCAGGTGAAAACAAATAATGGTTACTTTAAAAATTATTTAAAAAACAAATATGCTAGTATGTCATATGATATAATATATTCATTTTTAGTACAGATTTAAGCGGAAACATTCGGGAATCTTAATTTAGAAACTTCTAACAAATGTTTAGTAATAATTGTAATGAAAAATTGTTATAATATGAAAATTTAAGAGTTGTTGAAAATTATATGGAAATTTAAGAATTAAGCATGTTGATAAAAATTTTGTTTAATAATCATAAATACATAATAGGTTTCTTGGTTAAAAAGTCCTATGTAATATCTTCATTTTGGCTTCTGTTTAGTCAGGAATAACATGTTTGTCTTTTACAGTAGAATTATTTGTTTTAATGCCATATTACAACCATAAGTTGAAAGTTTCAGAATATTCTGTGTTTATTTTTGCCATTTTCTAGCCATTATTTCCATCAGTCATTGCTGAGGACTTTTTTTTTTTTTTTCGAAGTATGCCTTCCAACTAACAAAAACTAGAAATTAAGTATTGTATAGTTCACTCAACCAGAGGTTTCTAGCCTCCCCAACTATTAAGCTACCTTAGGGAAACATAAAATGAACACGACAAAAGCTTTTTCCATAAATTATACCTACCTTTGAATCAGTACCATGTACATTTCTATTAAAATAATTTCATTGTGTTTGTATAGCTTTTATCCTTAAAGAACCCAATGAGCATAAAACTAAGCTGCCTCTGGATTTTTTGTACACAATTGTAGTTTAGATGTCATTAACATTATTTCATACTTACCTTTTCATGAATTAAATGTAGTTTCCATTTTTAAGAGTTAAAGCATGTACCATCATATTACTGTGCTACGGTCTTTATTATTCCCTTTTTTATTCATTTCTATAGCTTTTCTGGAATTAGATAAAAAGGGACCACAGAAACATCACTTAGATCAGCCTTCAGTAGTACCTAGGAGAAACTACTCTTTCACAAGAGAGGAAGTGAGACAGATTGATCGGGAAAATCAGAGACTTTTGAAAGAACTGTCAAGACAAGCTGAAAAACCGGGAAGCAGAAGTACAATTCCTAGATCGATCGGTCATCCACCTAAGTTATATCACAGTGCTCTCAACAGACAGAGGGAACAACAAAGGATTGAAAGAGAAAATTTGGTAAGTAACTGAAATTTTTTAGTCATCCAAGAAAATGAATTTGTACTGATTTTAAGTTCAGTATGCCAGAAACCCAGATAGAGCCCAGTTTTTAAACTTAATTACATAAAAGTAGGTATAAAGATATGTTTGTCATGAAATATATTATGAACTCTAAGCCTGCTTTTTTTTATCCAGCAAACTATAAGAGAACATTAAACGAAAATACTGAAAGCTCCATTATTTATTTAACTAGATCTATTAAATCACTACAATAGTACATGAAATGGTGTCCAATATATCTTCTGTGAAGTATTCAGTCACTAGCTAAATCTATTTCATTTTATCCTCAAAAGCTAAAAAAATATATATATCATTTATTTTAAAGGATAAATAAGTTCTCAAAGAGGTCAGATTTGGTGATCTACTTGAATGTATGAAAGAAATTGATTATTAAAAATCATAGTTACATTTTGATGTTCTAAGGAATGTATATATATGGGGACTGTTGAAAATCTTTATACTGAAAACTATTACTCATAGCCTTTTCCTTCATAAAATTCAGTTAATCATAATTGCTGATATTTACTGAGCTCTTACTAATGACAGACATTGTTCTCAGTGTCTTCCTAATGTTAACTTATTGAATCCTGACAATACTTTTCAGGTAGGCAGTATTTTTATCCATATATTACAGATGAAATAACTGAGACATAGAGGGGTTAAATAATTAGCCTAAGAATACAGAGCTAGGAAGTGGCTGAGCCAAGATTCTAAACCTAAGTGGTGTCTTAAACTAGAATTAGATCCTTAATGAGCACATAAATTCAGAACTAAAATAATTGATAAACCTTTATAATTACTAAAACGTTTACAAAATTCACCCTCATGTTTCATCATCAGTAAAGTCCTATTTATGTACTTACCTGAAATTATTACAGCTCTTATAAATTTCTTTATTACCATCACTAACACCAAGAATTGGGGAGCTGGGTGTATATTTACAAAAAAATAGTAAAGTCTTAAATCCTTCAGGAAGGTTACCTTGCACATGGTAAGGAATAGATAGCAACAAATCAAGTTGAAATGAGGTTGATGGGTAATGAGCTGTGTGATAGCTTTCTGCACATCACTGTAGCAATTTCAAGATTCATTCATAATTTACAAAAAGGTGAAATCACTGTGCCTTGAACATGGTTTACCTTTTTGGCTTGTTTTCACTCTCCCACATGGCTCTGGAGCCTATTTTATTGATTTAACAAGCAGTTACACAGTACATACTGTTTTTCAAATTTAATCATTTAATCCTCTTAGTAATCTTATAATAAAATCACTATTGTCATGATGGAGAAAATGGGACACTAAATAGGACACAGGGACTCTCTCAAGGTCAAACAGCTGGCAGGGTCAAACAGATTATCTAGCTTTGGATGACTTTTTTTAACAACTCTTTTGAGATATAATTCATATACCCATTTAAAGTATATAGTTGGTTCAATTCAATGGGTTCTGGTTTATACATTGTTGATTTTTAAAAAGTTGTAGTAAAATATAACAAAATTTGTTATTTTAACTGTTTTAAGTGTTTAATTCAGTGGCATTCATTCCATTCACAGTATTGTTCAACCTTAATACTATCTATACTCTAGACCTGTTAAATAATACTTTCTATTGCCCCTTCCCCTCAGTTCTTGGTAACCTCTGTTAATCTATTTTCTGTCTTTATGAATTTGCCTATTGCAAATATTTTATGTAAGTGGAAAATAATACAGTATTTATTGTTTTGTGTCTGGCTTTTTTCATTTAGTATAATGTTTTCAAGGTTCATCCATGTTATAGCCTATATCAGAATTTTATTATTTTTTATGGCTGAATAATATTCTGTTATATATATGTGCCACGTTTTGATTATCTATTCATATGTTGATGGACACTTGGGTTGTTTCTACCTTTTGGCTATTGAGAATAATGCTAGAGAACACTGACATAAAATTATCTGTTCAAATCTATGCTTTCAGTTCCTGTGGGTATATACCTAAGAGTAGAATTGCTGGGTCATATGGTAATTTTAAGTTGATCTGTTCAAGGAACAAACCTTTACTTTTGAAAAGTTGAAAGCATTAATATCTAGTGGCTATTCTGTATAATAAGATGAAAACTGTTAGCAGCTTCTGTTTATAGCTTTTATTATCCCCCAAATCAGTTGTATATTTGAGCTATAAACAATGGAAAATTATCAGTATTTTATCTTTACCTCATATAACTTACTAATTTGTATATGTAAGAAATATTTTTCTCCATTTTATAGACAGATCTTATTTGTCATACTCAAGAACATTAGAAACATAATGTGAGCCACATAATATAATTTAAAATTTTGCAGTAGTCAAAAAGGTCAAAAGAAACAGGTGAAATTATTCCGATATAATATTTTATTTAACTGAATAAATTCAAAATACTACATTTTAACATGTAAGCAATATATAAATTAATGATGAGCTATTTTGCTTGTTTAGACAAGCCACATTTTAAATGCTCTGTAGCCAGTGGCCTTGGACAGTGCAGCTCTGAATCAAAAACTGATTCATACAAGAGTGAAAAAGGTAGCTTAAAATTAAACAAGAAAGTAAATATAATTTATTATAAAGTATCATTTATTACATTTTGTAAGGAAACCTAATATTCCAGATTTATGTTTAACCCTTTATTCTATAAACCAAAATAAAGTTAACTCTATACCTTTTAAAACTTATCTTGGCTTTTCTTTTGCATTTATTCTTCATAAAGACTGATTCTTTTTTTAAAAAAACCTATTATAAATTTTCAATGGAATTGTGTTAAATTTATATTTTAATTTTAGAGTGGCACTCTTAAAATATTACCTTCCTAGCCAAAAATATGGTATGTTGTCTCATTTTTCAAGTTGTCTTATATTCTATCTTAGTAAGGTTTGTAATTTTCTTCAAAACTATATATTTTATGCTATTTTGCATGATGATTTTATTACATTTTCTGACTGCTTGCTTTTGAACTGTGTATATATTTTATAACCAGCCACCTAACAAACCTTTATGTAGAGCCACATTGTCTCTAATCATTTTTCAGCATGAGCTGATATACTTTTTAATCTGTTTGCTAGGCTGTTCATAGTCAAAACACGTGTGTGTGTGCACATGTACACATACACATGCTTTTATAGTTATTTCTGTGTCAGATGTACTGCAATTCACATGGCTAAACAGCATGATGACTAAAGCATTTCTGTTCCATTTCTGTGCATGTTACCAATCCAGAGGATGTTCAGATGCATATAATTCAAGACAAAGAAGTAGTACTGTGCAGAGGAGGTAGAAAAGGAGAGGAAAGATATTGTATAAAATTGAGTCATGAGCTTTCATGTTAAAAGAATGATGTTCATCTGTCTTTCTGGTTAAGTTTGAGATCTTCATTATTTGTTTCAGTAGGCAAAGATACCTTTCCCCTCTCATTCACAAGGGAAATAAATCAAAGGAATAATAAAGAAAAAGTAATTTTGTCCAGTAGAGGGAGTGCTTGCTGTATATAGACTCAATTATATTAGAACTTTATTATTTCCAAAAATGGGACTAACTTTTTATTTCATAAATCTTGAAATATTTTTGTTAAACCATATCTTCATCTGAACATAATATGAATCATATTTTTATAAAAGAGCATAGGAATAATCTTAGCAGAAGGAGAGAGGGTCAGCAAGGATACGTAGTTTATAGTTTCACTTTTACCCTCTAAAAGAAATGAGACTATTTCATTCTTCTAAATGTATGTTAAGTTTCTTGAACTGTGAAAGAAGGGGCGGGGGAAGTAATTGATGAGGGAAGAAGTCAGATTCCTGTAGAAACGTATCAGGATTAGAGTCTAGAGTTCAAATGGAATTAACTTATTTTAATTTTAAATCTAGAGAAAAATAAGTAGACAATAAAGTAGACCATAATTTTTCCACTCAGGAGTTCCTGTGTTAAAATATTATTTTAAAAATAAAAGTAATACACATATTAATATAGAAAATTCCAACTAATCTTAAAAACATTAAATAAAAATAAAATCCTCTCCTGTCCTTTGCTGGTCTAGGAGAGTGACTTTAGAGCTCTTAGAATGTGAAGACTATTAAAAGGAGAGTGATATATTGTCATAAAGATGAAGATTTATAGCAAATCTTATACTTGCTATAAGTATTAATCTGTTGAATAATTGGTACCTTTATTCTAAGATCTTAAAATAATTTTACAGTTTATTCAATCTGGTTTTCCTTCTTCTCTACTTAGTGTCTGTTTTCTCTTTCCTTAGAAGAAATAAAGCTAATGATAACTAAGTATGACTGCAGCTGTAGAAAATTAGAGAACAGTCCTGATTTTTCCCAGCTATAGGACAGTTGTTAGTTTTTAATGTCCTTCAGAGTCTTTGCTTTATCACTTTACAAACAATAAAACAATTCCTCTGCTGACAGCTGCAGAAATCTTTAACCCATTAATTATTCATTCATTTGTTTTAACTTTTCTACCTCAGAAGACAGACAGGATTCAGGCTGGGTTAATTTTCTTTCCAAAAACAATGATAATTCCAAGATGAAAAAAAAAAAAAAGAAATATGTGGATTCATTATTAGAATCAGATTCGAGTAGCAATTCTAAAATTTTGTAAAACATAAATTGGAATATAAGTAACCATTCTTACCATTTTTCAGTTCTGCAAAGATGTCCTAAGACACTGCAAAGAATATTGAAAATATATTAAATACTGCTTTGTCAGTATTTTATAATTTATAATTTAGCTGGGAAGATAATACTATTACTTGTTAAACAGCTAGAAAATAATATGAAGAAACATTAATGATAGCATATTAATGATAATATTTAATAAGTTTTTCCTTTATATGCCAGGCACTGTTCTCAACAATTCATGTATATTAGCTCACTTACTACTTAAAACTGATTCTGTGAGGTTATTTCATTGTGAGGATAGTTCCCTATTAAATCATTTGACCAAAGTAACAATCAGTAATAAAGCTAGAATTTAAATCCAGGTTTTTACGACTAGAGAGCTTACATTTTTATTCAGTCTATTACACATGTTACAACATTTTGAACTATCATTTTTAAGTTTTATGGAGGCATATCAAGTAGATAACTAAATTGAAATGTATGTGCTTTTTAAAAATTTATTTTAGTTTCAAGTATACAGTACTTTGGTTAGACATCTATAGAGTTCATAAAATGATCCCCCCAATTTTTCCTCCTTCCCCTGACCCTCCACCTAGCCAATGTATTCTAATTGCATTCGCTATGCTGTGCTCCCCATCCTGGTGACCATCTATCAGGTACTAATTTGTACTTCTTTAATGCTTCACTCCATTCTCCCAGCCTCCAATGCCCTCCTCCCCTCTGTCCATCACCAAATTGTCCACTGTATTTGTGAGTCTATTTTTGATTAATTTGTTCTTTTTATTCCTTAGATTCCGCATATTTCACTTATAGTGTTTCTCTTTCTCTGTCTGACTTAAATACCTTCTAGGTATTTAAAGCAATATCTTTTTCCATCCCCTTCCTTTTTAGTCTGTATGTGTCTTTTAATCTGAAGTGAGTCTCTTGTAGGCAGCATATGTATGGGTCTTGTTTTCTTATCCTTTAAGCCACTCTATCTTTTTCTTGGAGCCCTTAATTCTTTTCCATTTAAGGTACTTATTGATAGGAATGTAGTTGTTACCATTCTTTATTTCCTGTTTCTGATACATGTTTTTTCTTCTTAAAGAAGTCCCTCCACCATTTCCTGTAATACTGGGTTGGTGGTGGTAAATTCCTTTAGCTTATTTTTTATCTGGGAAGCTCTTTATCTGTCCTTCAACTCAAAGTGATAACTTTTCTGAATCAAGTATTCTTGGTTGTAAATCATGGGTCTTCATCCTGTCAAATGTTTTTTGCCAAGCCCTTCTGTCCTGCATAGTTTCTTTTGAGAAATCAGCTGCCAGTCTTATGGGTGTTCTCTTATAGATAACTATCTGTTGTCCTCTTGCTTTTAAGATTCTCTTTGTATTTAACCTTTAGCATTTTAATTGTGATGTGTCTTGATGTGGGTAGCTTTGGATCCCTAGTTTTTGGGATTCTCTGAGCTTCCTGGGGTTTTATGTCCATTTCCTTCACCAAGTTAGGGAAGTTTTCCATCATTATTTCTTCAAATAGCTGTTCAGCATCTTGATTTTCTTAAGGTACACCGACCAGACAGATATTTGGACCCTTAATAGTGTCCCATATACTCCTTAAATTATTCTTTTAGTTTTGGCATCACATCTCTTGCCATTCTGATTGAGTGTTCTTGGCTTTCCTGTCCTCTAGATAGGGCATTTGATCCTTTTCTTTATTCACTCTGTTTATTCCTTTGTTTATTCCATTTAATATACTTCTCATTTCAGATAATGTGTTCTTCATTTCAAACTGGTTTCCTTTTATAATTTCCATTTCCATTTTTATGTTTTTTATTTCTTTGTTGAAGTTCTCACTGAATTTATCTACACTTCTCAAAAGTTCATTGAGCATCTTTATAACCTGTGTTTTAAACTCTGCATCTGGTAGATTACTTGACTCCATTATCTCTGGATCTCTGTTTTGTTCCCTCATATAGTTTCTGCTTCTTTGTTTTCCTATTTTGGCTGCCTTTCCATATCTATTTCTTTGTACTAAGCGAAGCTCCTAAGTTTCCCAGTCTTATTAGTGCGGATTTGTGAAGTAGGTGTCCAATGGCACAGTCCTGAGAGGGGTTGAGCTGCAGGCCAAATTTAGCCCAAGCCTCTACCCCTCCAAGGCCACCTGTTAAGATTCAGCATGCAATCCACAGATGCTGTGTTTATAGTTGCCTCAAAAAGCCACGCAGAACCCAGGCCAGCTGCCTGCAGAGTGAGTCTAAGTGCTGCTCAACAAAGAGCACCTGACTCCCTGAGGATATACCTGGGCATGGCTTAGGTGGGACTGGGAGTTGGGGAGAGGCGGGATTGCAGGGCCTCGTGGCTGAGTGATCTCTGTTATCCAGTTTGATGATGTCACGGCTATGGCAGCACTGTGTCCTGTGCACTGGAAACAGAGGGCTCAACAGAGAACAATGGAGACCACTGGCACTTCTGTACAGAGTGAGTCTCACCTTGGCCCTCACTCTGACAATGTCTCCCTGTAAGTCCCTGGTGCTCCCTGAGCACAGCTGCTCAGAGTGAGCAGGTTCATCACCACGAAAATCCACTCACAGACACAGCCACTTTAAGAGGCATCTGCTGCAGCCTCCATCTCAATCAACTGCTCTAGACTGGGCTGCCTCATGTCCTTGCCCCATCCTACCTTCTGCCGTTACAGGGTGATTTCTTGGATTTCTCCCTAGTTGTATGGCTTGTTCATCAAGATCTCAGGCGATTTTTCCTTGCTGCTGCTCCTTGTTTCCATCACAACTTTGGTTTGGTCGCCAGAGGGATGAACATCATCTACGCCATTCTTTTTCCTCCTTGAAATATATATACTTTTGACTTTAGAATTTATACTGTAATCATTCATATTTTGATATTGTTTATACAAGCAGGAGCTATTTCTATCTGAAATCATTCCTTTAGATTTTGCTTGGCTTATTTAATTCATATGACACAGACTGATACATGGTATGGTTCCATGTGATTTGGATGGCTGAGCCAAAGCATTTCTCTTATTTCTCCCGAGTTTCTGCATGTAAACTTTATAAATGTCATATCAAAACTTCAGAATGGGTTTACTTTTGGCCTTATTGTGAAGTTATTTCAAAATCAATTTTGTTGATATTACTTTATATGTTTTACATTTGATGAATATGCATTGTAAGTTTCTTAAATTTTTATGAAGGAAAAATATACATCCAACCAAATGAACTTTAGGTTAGAAGTTTGTCTAAAAAATATTGAGACTTCCACCAGTAAAAAAGCAAAATTAGTAGGTAACTGAAAATAAGTTTTCTGACCTATCCATTTCACCCTGTACAGCTCAATGTGTAGTTAATAATTAGATAAAACATAAAATGTTGCTCTCCCCAGTAAAATACATTGATATGTGTGATACATAGGAAGTTTCTTAATTAGTCTTAGACCTGATAAATGTCTTAGACCTGCAATGGTATTATCATCCCAGCTAAGTTACAAATTATAGATGGCAGTATTTTATATTTTTTCTTATATTCCTTCCACTATCTTAATTAGCTCACAGCATGTAAAAACTGTAGATAGAGAAGATACAATCTTAGGAGGTTTTGCCTCCTAAATTATACAACTTCTCTGTCTACAAAAAGAGAAAGACAATGCGTTATGATGGAAAGAACATAGACTTTATAGATGGAACCATGTTTAAATTGTAACTCTCAGCTCAGCAAAGAAAGCCACTAACTAGTTGTGTAAGGCTTCCTGGAGCAGTTGACTTTTTTCTAGCCTTAGAAGGCTATAAATTGAGGAAGGGTGTTGCATGTAGAAAGAATAGTTGGCAGGCTAAGTTCTCTCAGTTGGTATGTCTATTTCTTCTTGTATTCAGCACATCCACCATTTTGTCTCCCAAGTTCCGTTTATTTCTGTAACATCTTTTCTCCATTTTCTAAATAGCTCTTCCCCTGTATATTTTGATTTATTCTTCCATCATCTATTCCTTCTCTGGGATTGCTCAGGAACACTGAGAATGGAAGGGTAGGGGGTGAAAATGCTAAAAGCAAAACACTACATTGGGAAAAAATTCTGGAAACGTTTTATGGTGATGGTTCACAATGATGTGAATGAACTAAATGCCACTGAATTATATGCTAAAAGTGGTAAAATGGTAAATTTTATGTTATGTATATTTTACCACAGTGAAAGGAAAATAAATTGAAGAAGAGAAAAAGATTGTGTAGAGGAAACTTGTCTTATGACGGAAACTATGAGGCTGATTTATAAAATGTGAATCTAGGTGCAGAATAGCATTCTCTTTTCAGGTAAAATTCAGTGTGCTACAGAGAAATTTTAAATTGATGAAGAAAACAATGAAACACAACCATGGATCAGTTCCTCAATCCATTGGTCTACTTGAATATTCCTTTCTCAAAGATACCGAGAAAATCAAACAAAAGAAACATTTTCATCTTCTGATTTTGTGAAGAAAGAAAATAAAATACAGAACATATATATTAGACTCTTACTAATCATATTAAAGAAAATGCCATATTATTTGATATTATGTTGTCTTGGCTAGTTGGTTTAGATATCTTTTAAAAAGTTTTATGTTCTGTGGTAGTTGATTTTCAAACTTCTTTGCAGCATAACTTTTTTTTTTCCCCCAAACTAGATTTTAGGAAGAAATGATAATATGATACCACCATAATATAAAGATAATATAATAATATCAAAAATCATAAAGAATATAAAAGACAATTCAGAAAGCATAGTTGGGTTGGTAGAAATTAGTAGTGAGAGACCTGAGAGCCCTATCCACTTGGCTTTTCCTCAAGTCCTACTCGCCCTAGAAACACTATTAGAAAGTTGGAACAGCTCAAAAGCCACCGCTCTATAATCATGTATAGAATTTATAGAAGTTTTGATGTTTATGGTTATTTTGGGACTCTTAACATTATGATTCCCATTATGTCATTTCTATGAGAAAATCAGGTTTAATGTATTAAAACTTACAGCGCCTTTTCTAAGATGGTAACCTGACATAAAAGAAAGCTGTGCCTGTAATAGTGGTTTTGGTTAGTTATACAATAGGTGAAAATCCTTAAAATTTCCTAAAGGTATACTATTTGAAATGTTTTTTTTTACATAGTATAAGTATTTACTTTTTAAAAAAATATTGTTATTTATCTAACATTGAATTTCAAATTGATTGTCTTTAAATGAAGGCTTTATTGAAAAGACTTGAAGCTGTGAAACCAACAGTTGGTATGAAACGCTCAGAGCAACTGATGGACTATCATCGCAACATGGGTTATCTTACCTCATCGCCATCCTCAAGACGAGTGAGGTCAACTCTTGGCCAATATAGCCCATTAAGTAAGCAAATTCAAAATTATTTTGTACTTGTTTGTATCTCTAATCCTTTTTTAATGATATGTTTTTATGACAGAGTTTTAAAATGCTGACTTCTGGAATTAATTTTGTTATTTTTCACTGACGTACTTTGTTTTCCTTGTGTTAATTCACTTAATTTCAGGTTTCATTTACAGCAGGTAGCGGCAACATAGGAAGAAACCCAGGAGAAAAAAAAAATTTTAAATATCAGTAGTTTTCTTAGATAATGGAAGAGAGACTTAATTTCAATATGTTTATTTAAGGAAGAAATGAATAGATGTGCTTTTTAAATGTTGCAGAAACATTCTGCCTGGCCAGTTGAGAATTTTGGTAATATCTTCAGCCCTCAGATGTACCTTGTCTTCCTCACTGAGTAACTAAAACAAAAATTAGCAATCTGTGGAGTCATCAGATATAGTCCCTCTTACTATTTGATATGTGATCAGTTTACACATTTAGTCAGTATCTCAAAGAATGTAGGCACAGAGTGACCACTTAGTGCTACGTTATGCAACACAAAAAGGCCATACCTCTTCCATTACACAAATCTGTGCTGTTACTTCATGTATGCATTCTAAACTATGAAAAATAGAAGCCAATACTAAAAGAAAGTTGGAACCACTTAAAGTGCCACAACTTCCTAGTGCTCATGTGAGACTTAAATAATCAAATGACTATTAATTCCATTCATTTTTTTCTCCAAGCATCACTTCCTTAGTATAGTGACTAAGATAGGGTCTTGTTCCAACAACTCATACTTAGTATTATGTCTTGAATGTGGTAAATTACTTGTTGAATAAATGTATAAATGGTTATACAGAGGGTTTTTTTTTCCCCACTTGAATCATTTCAGAAACTTTTTTAAATATTTTTTTCCACCCCAAATCTATTGAATCAAAATCCCATAGTTTAGACTCTGGGCATGTTGAACTCTGACGTACATTTCTGGTTGAAAATTATATTAGACTATTAAACACGTGAGAAGAAAAATTTAGTCTGGACTTAAAATTAGGAGAGGAAGTTTATCAGATTATAATTTTTATATTTACTTTAAATATTTCAAATTATTTTTTATTTTTCTTGTATTTGCAGGAGGCGCTTCTAGGACATCCAGTGCTACCAGTGGTCTCAGTTGTAAAAGTGAGCGATCAGTTTTTGACACATCAGGTGGCCTGTTGCTGAGACCTAAGCCCCCTAATGTCCGTACAGCTTGGTTATAAAAACTTTATTTTAAACACTGTTCACCCAATTCTTATTGAAGTGCTCTTGTATATTACTATAATTCTCTATGTAATAACCAAATACTATAATAACTTTTAAGAATTTTAAGGTATACAACAGTGAGTTGTAATTTATTGTAATTCAATGCAAAATTGTTTTCAAAAAGACCAAGTAAAATCAGTGTTTCCTATGAAGATGTATTTATATGAGATGTATATGTATTTAACAGAGAAATGGTAGTATGCATGTATATTTTCTCAACATAGAAATTGATTCAGCTGTCACACTGACAAAAACAATTATAATAGTATCACTGCACGTTGGACCTAAGATGTTAACTGTGGAGGTCTCATTTTATATTTTTTTGGTGGTTTTTTCCATTTGTTGTAAGCTTTAAACTATGAGCATAGCTCCTAAATTTGACAGGCTTTGTTTTCTATTTGTTTTAGAATTTAGGTGTTGTGATTCATAACCTGATTGTCAGTTATATTTTCTTATCATAAAACAAATCTTGAAATTTATTTTCATTAATAGGGCTGATTCAGATTTGATAAGTAGATTGAGAGAAGCTTGTACTGGAGCAATCCTCGTAATTTGCCAGAGGTATCTACTACCTCTGCATAAGTGTGCTCAGTTAGATCTTAAAAATTTAATCAACTATTCCAAACCATTTCAAACTGTGAGTATTAGGAAGTTCAACTCAGAAGCCCTTATTTCATGTTTTTATACATTCAGGTAAATTGCTGTTAATGATTCTGAGAAATGAGGTATGCTTTAGAGCTACAATCTACTGCATTATGAATAGTTTGTCCAAGGATTAGTACATCATAAAGACAAGTATTTGTCGGATCAGCAAAATAGCACTACCAGTTTGAAGACTAAGCAGATCTTGAGTTGTGTCAGAACAGTGTTTTAAGTGATACTATTAACAAGTTGTGTTATATTTAATATTTATTGTAGTAAAAGAAGATAAATGAGAAATACATTGTCTCACAACTGTAGCAATCTCAGCTAGAGTTTTTAAGGGCTGAAAAAGAAAACTAAAATGTAAACTAGTAGAGGGGAGAAAAATCACATATCCCTTGAGACTACTTTAAATGTCTGCTAATTTTCTTGTTTTATTTTGGTTTGAGCTTATGGATTGACCCTAGAAATATTTTTGCCAGTCCCACTTTTAAAGGACTGGTAATCTCAATGGAGTTAGTAATGGCAAGTAGGCTGTAATACAGTTGACTTTTGAAATTAGAATATTTTTCTGGCAATCTATAGGTGTTTATTTTGTCCAACAAAGTGCATCTCAGTCATGGTTGCTTTGCTGTCCTAGTTATACTGTTTCTCATTACTGGCCTTTTCAGTATATTTTTAGAATGTATTGGAAAGTTTCCATATTAAATGCCAAACCTTTCTTTTTTTAATATACATTTTTTATCTGTAGCCACAATAAGATTTGTATTTTTATGGGTTAACTCAAGCACTGTAACATGTATGCTGAACTTAACTTTTCTTAACCCCTTTGGCAGAAAGGCAAACTGCATTCACTAAACATCAATTCAGAATTTCTTGGTCTTAGTTTGTCTTGATAGGTTTTTGTTTAGGATAGGGCATGTGCAGCATGGGAACAGTGGAGCTAAAACACTTCATATGAATACAACCTGACTATGAGATTTTTGTGCTGCTTTTTTTGGACTACGATGTTCATTCGTTGTTATTTGATGCTCTCTGTTCTAGTAAACAGGTTTTTACATCATTTAGTATTCTGCTTTATACATAAACTTTAGCTATACTAATCCAAGGTTTGGTTTTTTAACTTACTGCACTTTTAGTGTTTGTATAACAACCTATCTTTACTTTAAAGAAGGATAAGATAATGCTGAATTTAAAACTCAGCATTTGAACATCTGTCTAGTAGTGATTAGCCAGTATTTTAAAATTGATTAAGTTGCTAGAGAAAAATATACATGAAAGTTTTTAATGTTCATAATGGCATTAGGCTGTGAGAACATTTTACATGGTTTTGCTGCCATATGTCAAGTATAATACATAATTTCATACATGAGTATCTAAAACTTTGATTTTAGATACTAATTTAATGCCTTTAGTTTTTACTGCATTGACAGGGGAAGTTCATCTAAGTATGATAACAGTGATTCATCTTGAAGTAAAAGTTGGGAAAAGCAACATTTTTTTTTAAAGCAGAATTTACAACTTGTCATGATTACTTATATATGATAAATATAAGGATAGAAATTGAAAAATGTGACATTCTCTCATAAGTCAAGGTACTTTAAAGTTGTTATGGTTTAAGAGGCATTTTTTGAAGGAATCTTAAGTATACTATTTTCATTTTCAAAGCACTACTTTATATTTGGTTCACTGTACCTTAATATATATACTGTGAAGATTTTTATCTGCAACTAGAAATTATATCAACCCAAAGTCTAAATTATTAGGCAAGATTCCTATTGAGAATTATTTTGATACCTGTCAAATGTTAAACTAATGTTGCCTCCTTTTTAATAAGGTTCTATTAAAGACTTTGAACTAAAATTATTTCCTAAGGAGAGCTGTTCTTCCATGCTTTCCCTACTTTTTTTTACCCTCCATAAAAAGCTGCTTTCTTAACTACTACTCCAAATAAAATTTTTCTGATTTGCTTATAAATATAGTGTAATGTAGTTGTTTTCAACCCATTAATCCAAATATGCAAAATGGATATTTAGGCAACTTTAAAAGGAGGTTATTGTGTGCTTCTCATCTTCAGACTCAAATACTGCACACTCTGAAAGTATTATGACCAATACAATGTTGGAGACACAAGTTTATTATATTTTGATAATTAAATTCATAAAATGTTTAATATCTTAAATGCCAAAGTCTTACCTGTAATTGTATGCCATCCTAGAAAATGTGCTTACTGCTAATGGCTACTTTAGTTCCATGACTAAAGATTCATAAGAAACTTAAAATCAATATCCTTTTTAAATTTTTCAGTCCATTGTAGTGTGTTTAAAACATGAAGAACTAGCTTGGCATAGTGAAGAAAGAAATAAAAGACTTAAAATAACTGAGTTTTGATTCTGTGTCTCTCTCTCAAATGCATGCATGGTTTTGTTCTTATTTTAAAAATTAGAATAATAACTCTTACGTGCCTTATAAGACTAAGAATTAGAATGAAATTGAAAGGAGGGCATTAGTTATTTATAATTACATTATCTAATTAGTTCTACAATGGACACTTATAGATTGAAGGAGTGTTTTTTACATGTATCTGTCTATATCAACATTTCATATGTATTATATGTCTTGTGAGTGATAAGAAATATTCTTTTCAAAACTTGCTGCTAAAACATCAGTTTAGGAATTTTTTTGATAAGGGTTAAAAACAACAATGCTATTGGATAAATCATTGAGTTGTTCCTGCAGTAATATATTTGAGCTCCAACTATGAAGGTAAAGGATGCTTATAGCAAATAACATTATTATAGCAGAAAATTTTATTTTGTTTAAAAATTCTGGTTACTGTTTTTTAATCTACTGTGAAGTAACGTGTCACTATTTTACTATAATGAGAGACGGTTTTTTCTTATGAACCTAATTTCACATTTCCTATTATAAGACAGTAAAAGAATTTGCATAGTCACCAAAAATGATTAAAAACTATGGTTCTGAATTCTTAGAGTATATTATAATGATAGTCTTCACAAAAAATCACATATCATTTATTTCCTATATTGAGATTATAGCTGACCTTCCGTTTTGGAGTAAGCTTTATTTCATTCTGAGAACGGAGAAAATATCCAGAATTATGAAAGCAAATATACCTGCTTCCCATGTAGTTATATATTACTAACTAGAAAAAAAATGAATTCTACCATAAATTTGAATTTTTATTTAAAATTATATTTTGGGGAATGTGAGAAGGATGTGGTCTTTTATGTGAATATCCACAAGAAAATGATGTTTCATAGATTTTGTTGTGTAAGTAGTAACAAATACAGAAAAGGGCACAAAACTTATAAATGTATAACTCATGTGTTCACACAAAGTAAACACCTAGGTCACCACTAGAATATTGCCAGAACTCACAGGATCCCTTGTCATTACTCTCTTTGCCTACCAAGAGGTAACTACTATCGTAACTTTTAAGCTTTGCCTGTTTCTTTTTAATGTCATCTGAATGGAATTGTATTCTTTTGTGTCTGGCTGCTTTTGCTGATCATGTTAGTTTGTGAGATTCTTCCATGTCACGTGTAACTGCAATTAGCTTATTCTCATCTCTGTATACTAGTATGAGTATACCATAATTTATTTATCTATTCTGTGGTTAATGGGCATTTGAGGTGGTTTCCAGGTTTTGATTATTACAAATAGTACTATTATGAAGATTTTTAAAGGTATTTCTTGTATACCTGTGCATGCATTTTGAGCATATTTTTAGGAGGGGAGATGCTGGGACATAGAATCTACATATTTAGTAGGTAATGTCAGAGCTTTCCAGAGTGAGTGTACCAATTTACTCCCCCACAGAAGTGTATTAGTTACTGTCGCTCTTTGTTTTAATATTTAGTATCAGACTTTAAGTTACATTTCAAAGACTTTATCTTAGTCTGTCTTGTCTTTTCATGATGTCTCTGAACAGAATTTTTTCATTTTACTTAGTCTACTTTATCAGTCTTTCCTTTTATGGCACTTTTGAAAATGTTATATTTTGACATTTTCATTTACTTGAGGGCACAAAGATATTCTGCTATATTTCTAAAAATTTTGCCATTCACACTTATACAGTTCAGCTGGCAGTTGATTGTCTCTCTTTCACCATTTCTACTGCTATCTTAGAGTTTTATTCTTTTGAGTTTAATTTGCTCTTATTTTTCTAACTTGAAATGGATGTATAGTTCAGTGATTTTCAGCTTTTCTAATAGGTGCACTGGAGGCTATATATTTCTTAGCATAGCTTCAGCTGTTTCTTAAAAGTTTCGTGGTATTTTTAATTTCATTAAGTTCAAAATATTTTCAAGTTTCCATTGTGATTTCCACTTAAATCATAAGTTCTTTATATTTTTGATTGGATGTGTTTTAAAGTCATATAGTTTAAATGAAAACTTGTAGAAAAAACTTGAAGCTCTAGATCAAGGGTAGCAAGTTATAGCCCATGGGCCACATTCAGCAGCCTAGGGCCTGTTAATGTGGCTTTTACCTTTTTAAATTTTTTTTTAATCAAAAACATTTTGTGACATGTAAATATTATATGGAATTCACATTTCATTGTCTGTACATAAGGTTTTATAGAACATAGTCACACTTATCCATCTTAAGAACTGTGTTGTGTCAAAGACCATCTGGCCAACAAAGTCAAACGTATTTACTATCGCATCCTTCAGAGAAAAAAATTTGTTGCCCCTGCTCTGCATATTTTCTTCCAGACAAGATTTACTTTATTCCTAGCAGGCAGCAGAGGTGCTCCTGTTCTAAAATCAGGGAATTGAGATGATCTGAAGGTTGGTATCAGTGACCGCAA
The DNA here is from genome assembly GCA_004027375.1 of Macroglossus sobrinus. NCBI lineage: Eukaryota > Metazoa > Chordata > Mammalia > Chiroptera > Pteropodidae > Macroglossus > Macroglossus sobrinus. The sequence goes on from PVKZ01000440.1 coordinate 248,194, forward strand.
GAGCCAAGTCATTCATTTTCCGTTCACTCTTACTGCTAGTGTGTCACCCTTACAAGATCCCAATCCAGAACAGGTTTACCAGGCTTGCCCTTCCTTGGCAGGCCAAAGATTCCAGTTTTTGTCCCTCTCTCTCTCAGAGGTTTTCAGACCCATTTCTCAACCTCTCAGCTGCATTTTCTACATTTTGCAGATCCCTAATGGAGAAAACTGACCCAAATATCAGACTCACTTCTCTGAGTTGTCTTCTCTCCAAATCTTGGTCCCATAATTTTCCATGCCTTGTTAGCCACCCAGTGCCTTCATGCAGATTTTTATTTTAAATAGTTTGAATCCTTTTTCTAGTTGTTTTAGAGGGCACATTTGTTTGCATTACCTGGCCTGCCAATATAGAAATCCTTTATAAACCATAATATACTTTGTTTTAAAAAGATAATTCTTAGATGTTACAGTAAAAATGTCAAGTAAGTGTTCATCTTGAACCTGAAGATGTTTGGGTAGTCATCATATGAAGCAGTAACATCTAGTATATATTTCTCTTAAGAGATATCTCCTAGATTAGGATAGATATAACCTTGGATATGGTAAGACCTTTTAGCTATTATGGTAAAACAAGGCAGGAGTAGGTGGAAAAGCCTGGGAAGGAAGGCAAACACAAGGGACAGGCCCTGTCCCCCTCAAACCACCTATCAGGAGAAATATACATGTGCCTGCCTTTCAGGCTTTGCCTAGGATTTAAGAGCTTGTTTCCTCCTGCTCCCTTTTTGCAAGCTAGGACTGTATGAACTTCTTGGTCTTCTGGACCAAAGTACCTCATTTGCCACTTGAAATTGTAATTATTTTCCTGTTGCTCACAAATTTTGAGTCAGATCCAAAATGGACTTTTTCTCTGATAAACTGCTACAGAAAAGGGCTAAAAGGTGTGTTTTATACCCATATATCTAATACTTAAAATACTTTCTACACTCATAGATATAGTTATTTTCTTACAAGGTCTACCTTCCACCTTTTCCCCTTTCAGCTACTCCCTTATAGTCCTACTCAACCAAGATTCATTATATTAAACATTACATTATTTAACAATGCCATTTCACTCCTCTCACCTACCGCCATTTCAGCTTTTCAGGATAGGCTCCTGTCTTTCCGTGTCTTCCTAATCATTAAATACTGGCTTACTAATTGATTTTCAATGAATTGTGTCCACTTGTCATAAAATTCCAAGTATCACAATTCTCTAACAGTACTAATACAGAAACTACGATTTTAAGCAGTGGTCCCCAACCTTTTACGCACCAGGGACTAGTGCTCGTATGAGAATCTAATGCCTCATGATCTGAGGTGAAACTGAGGCAGGGATGCTAACACTGGGGAGCGGCAGCGAATACAGATGAAGCTTCGTCCGTTCACCCACCACTCACCTCCTTCTGCACTGCCTGGTTCCTAACAGGCCACAGACTGGTACTGGTCCATGGCCCGGGAGTTGGGGATCCCTGAATTAAAACTTTTAGCAGAACCTCATAATTCCTGAAGACTGCCATGATCCATGTTACCACTTTTGAGCGTACAGCTAGCATGGCATGGGTAACAGTATAACCTGTTTAAATTTGAAAGACACACCTTTAAGCATTCAAGGTACTTAAATGATACACAGTATAATACTTGACATTTAGAAGCTGGGCCACAGATTTACAAATAAGTCCTGTTAGGAAATATGCATTTATGGTCTTATTTTATAATCCATTTGGCAGTTAATAATTCAACTGAGACTGTGCATTAAGTGGTCTTTATTGGTTTCACATTCAGTTATTTTCTTCATGATCAGTTCTTCAGTTAATTGTACAAGTATGATATTTTATTTCATATTTTTAGTGGGAATTTAAATGTAAAATAAATACAAAATACATTTGTGGTTTAATGAACACTCAGTGAAGCTTTTTTTTCCCCCTGAGGTATTCCTTTCAGTCTGGTTTTATCCCAGATTTTTCGTTTTACTTCCTCTAGGAAAAGTCTATTAAACAACACAATGGGTCTGGAACCAATGAACTTTAATTACATTAGACGTATTTTTTGATCTCATCATACAACACCAATACAAAAGCGCCGCCCATGCCTCTCAACACATTGGACCAGGCACCTTTGAAGAAAGCGTTGGCTCCTTCATCTTTGGCAATCTTCCTCCAGCAGTCCAGTGTCCCAGTGTACATAATATCCGCTGTGGAAACAAATGCTGGTAAGGGCTCCATAATTCTAGAAGAAAGAGACTTTTCCCCGGAAAAACATCTGCACATAGTGTTAATAGTATTATAAATAAGTCATTTGAGCTTTAAGCCCCAACTCTATGTAACATTCAATTAGATATCCCCGTCCCATGCATAACTGTTAGCCAGGCTCTCTTGTCAAGGGAAGAACTGGGACAATTAACCAACTAATCCACCAACCAACAAACTATAAAATAGGGAGGGAGCAGGGTGGAGTGGAAGTGTCAAACTGTGTAATGCCCTTTTTATGGATGAAAAAACAGTCCTTGTCTCAGATTATACTGCCCAAGATTATATAGTTAAAATAAAAAGAGGTACAACTCTTGGGTTGAAGCACATGAAACGAATAATACTTGACTTTCTGACTTTAAAAAATAGCAATTTCATGTTTCAGCCTATGGAAGCCAAAACTTTTTCTATCATGACAGACTGCTTCCGACTTGTTAAATCACCCTTCCCTGTTGACACTACTAATAACTAGATAAAAGAAGACTTATTTTTAAATAAACCCACAAATTACTTCAATTCTTTCCTCTTGTTTCTGTACCCAGGCTGTAAGGGAAAACAGCCTAAGGCTTCTATCATATTAGATACCTAGTTAAGGTAAAAATCCCATTTTTGATGTTCTTATCTCTGTGATACAATTCTCTAAATAGTTGAGAATGTTACAGAGGCTTAATTATCTATCTTTCCTAAATTCTTAGCACATAATTTTAACAATCAGAATAGTAAAGACTGAAAATAGTATCGAATAGGGTTCTCCTCAGGCAGAAAAATGATTTAGATCAGTAAGTGCCAGGCTTACCCCCTTTCCGGCCAGACTGCATCATCATCCTACGGCGGACAGTGTCAAAGGGGTAGGACACCAGCCCTGCGACCGCTGTCACAGACTGGGCAATCATCCAGCTGACAATAATGTGCACATTCTTGGGGTCAGGAAGCATTCCTGTGGGCAGAGCCAAGAAGCCAAACAGTGATGAAGTGATTCCTCGCAGTCACTCAGCAAAGAGCAGGTGGGATAGGGAAGAGGCTACTAAACCTCAAACTCCAGGCCCCCCCTTCCAGACGATCTTCCTCCTTTTGGGGTGCCTCACACATAACCAGGCAACCAACAAAAGTTGGTGGCTGCCCTCGACAGACCCAGGGAAGCCAGAGTTCTGCCCAGTGTACAGGGCATGCATGTTGAAGTGGCTCCAAGTTACACTCGGTAACTGATAGAGCCGTGGGAAGAAGGAGCTAGGCTGCCCCTTTTTCTTAATAACTCAAGGCCAGAGTTTATTTCAGTAGAGGACAAGGAGAATCCTCTAGCTCTACACCACACCATGCCACCTCCTCATTGAGAAGTCTCAGGATAGCCCAGGGACTAGGAAGAAACAAGATTAATAAACATAGAGCCCTTTGTGGGTTATGGATCCCTCAGGAACCCAATGTGCACGTCCTTCTCCCCACTCCACACTCCAAGGCCCTTCTCTCACCCTTGGCAGTATCATAGACTCCGAAGTAGGCAGCTCTGTAGATAATGATACCCTGGACAGAGACGCTGAAACCCTGGTAGAGACCCTTCAGGCCATCAGACTTGAAGATCTTGGTGAGACAGTCACCCAGACCACTGAACTCACGCTGGGTGGCACCCTTGCCCACGTCGGCAGCCAACCTGGTCCTGGCAAAGTCCAGCGGGTAGACAAAGCAGAGGGAGGTGGCCCCAGCTGCCCCACCGGAAGCCAGGTTACCAGCAAAGTAGCGCCAGAACTGCTTATGCCGGTCCACGCCCCCCAGGAAGATCTGCTTGTACTTGTCCTTGAAGGCGAAGTTGAGAGCTTGGGTGGGGAAGTAACGGATCACGTTGGCCAGGTTACCCCTCCAGAAAGAGAGAAAGCCCTGCTCCTTGGGGATTCTCACCACGCAATCAATGATCCCTTTGTACTGCTTCTCAGCACTGATCTGTTTGCTGGCATGCTGGACCTGTGGGGGTACGGGGTAGAGGGCATGGGGGAAGAGTTGGGTGTTAGAGGATGGGCAAGGCAGAGAGAGAAGGAAAGAAGACAGAAGAAAAAGAACAGTTGCATTTCCTTGATTTCTTTTTAAAAAACTGTATGGGGAAATCAAACGAGTATTGTAAATAAATGTTAGCTACTTGGATAACAAGCCAGAAATTCCAATTTTGCCTCACTTTTTGAGGCATTTGAGAGAAAAGGTTCTGCCCCATTTAAAAAGATAACTTAATTGTATGAGGAAAGTCATTTATGTATTGCACTTTCCCCAGGTGCCAGAACTATGCTAGGGGCTTAGAACTGATTAAAGACCCCTGCCCCGATTTAACAGACATACATGATGGCTAGCGGGTCTCACTCCAGTCTTCCTGGAGGCCAGAATCTCTGAGAAGATGTTCTAACAGAAGAATAAATCCATGAGGCATTAAAGCCTGGAAATTTTCAGGCAGATTATCCAAGTAATCAATTACTGAGGGGGTGTGTTGCTGTTGTTAGCAATGTGTGGGATTTTGTTATTGATAATTTGGACTCTCAAATTGAGGAGGCCCAATTCCTCATTGAAGGGCCCTTGTCTTTTAGGCAAGTGGAGAAAACCCGGATAGGTGGGATGATGATGACATGAGGATAATGATGACAAGCCATTCAGAGAGCAGGCGGAGGTGGAAAAGATTTGAGGACAGGTTGAGTAAGGAAGGCCATCTGAGTTTATTCCGAAATTGTTTCTTAATCTCTCAAAACCTGTTTCTTCATCTGTAAAATGGGGGAGATAATACCTAGATCATAGAGGTTATATAAGGATGAATGAAGTACATAAATGTCGGCCGACTGGATAGCACATGGAACACAGCGAGGGAGTTCTTGTGTACCAATTCTACGTTTATTGTAAAAGGTGGGTGCAGGTAAAAAGGTGCAAGGGACGCTGAAAATCGAAAGGTGAGGCTGACCTAAGAACCCTGAGTGGACTGCCAAGTGCTGTCCCAGGCGCAGGATCTGGCTGGCTATAACCCACTCCGGGTGGGTTTCCATATATAGACACACCAGGACACGGGGCGCCACCCGACACCAGGAATCTGCTACTGACTCTGGACCTGTCTGCGCAGAGGGCACCTTCCCCTCGCGCAGGCCGCCGCCGGGCCCGTGGCCTGGCGCAGATTTGCTGCAGCTCGCTCTCCCGCCCGCGCGCGCGCGCGCGCCCCGCTTCGCCACGGCGCCCGGCCGCGTCCCGCGCGCCCCGCCCAGCCCGGCCCGCTCCGCCAGCCGCGCCCGCGTCCCCACCTGCAGCAGCAGCTTGACCCTCTCGATGGGGGCGACCGCGGTCTTGGAGACGGCAGCGGCGATGCCGCCCGCCAGGAAGTCCTTCACGAAGCTCAAAGCCTGATCACCCATGGTGGCAGCCGCGCGCACACAGCCTCCGGGAGCCGCGCTCGCTCGCTCGCTCTCCGCCGCGCGGCCAGGCTCGGCCTCGCCGTCTCCCACCCTGCGCGACGCGAAGGGGCCGCTCGCCTCGCCCCGCAGCCCTCCTTATATGCCCCGCGCGGCCTCTCGCGAGAGGAGGAGGGACCCCCGGGCGCGGCGCGCGCCGCGCATTGGCTGGGCAGGTGCCTGGGCACCCCCCGCGCCGTCCCCCGCTGCTGCAGAGGACAACCGGGGCGCAGGCGCTTCCGGGAGGCAGGGGTGGGCCGGGGGCTGTGCTCTCCGCCTTGGGACGTTTAAAGGGCAAATTCATGTTATCTGTCCCGGCAAACAGAGGGAACACCGTGTCTCCGCAGCATGTGGGCCGCTGTATTTATAGCACAAGAAGGCTTAGTCCCGGGCGCACTTGGGGGCAAACCCGGGACCCGACGCCTCACGCAGGGTTTTCTTAAACCTCAGGCCTGCACGGGGCCGCTCCGGGCCAGGGGATGCCAGGCTTATTTTTTTCTTCTTGCCTGGAACAGTGTCTCTCATCACAGCTCGCTGCCTGGATTTGGGCTCTCATAAATAATTGATATCCTCCAAAATAAATACTAACGTCACTGATGCTGTGATTACCTAATACGATCCGGCAACGTGCTGAATCCCCTATTCTCTCCATTCAGTTGTTCAATCAATCATTCATTCTGCTAGCAAATATATGCCTGGCGCTCACTGGCCCCAGGAATGGCCGACTGAAGGGGGCCACTAGGTGAATAGTTGTTTTAGAAGGGGCGTGTGTGTGTTGCTTTTCTTTTAGGTCAACCTGTCACCCCATGACACACCTGATGACGCTAAGAACAGGGATTTTACAGGACACTTCTGTAAATATTTTAAGGGCTTAATGTGCCACTCTGCTGTCAATGGAATCTCAGCACATATTCTGGGCAGAACGTTCTCAGACAGCTGGCAGCTTCTCGAGGGTCAGTGCTGTTGGCCTTCCCATCCGAGTAGCTGGGTGACCAGAATGCTAAGAGAAGGTCGAGTCCTTGGCTGTATTTGCCTCTTTTTAACAGCCACCTGTTAAAAAGACATATACCATCTAGTCAAGAATTGGATTGCAATTAATTTTTTTTTAAGTATATTACTATGAACTTTGAGCTTTAATTTTAGGCAGTTCGTATAATCATACAGGTTTTCAAATACAGCTGTTCCTTCCCCTAGAGTGATTTTGCAGTTAGTTTTTAACTCGCAACTGTTTACCCTACTCAATTCTCTTTCTATGTTTGTTAACGTTCTTTTGTACATTTGACAAAGTTTATTCATTTTTTTCACAAGCTCATTGATGAATGCAGACATCACGTAGGTGTTTGTTGAGTTGCAGCTCTGTGTTACCCTGGATGTGGAACTTCAGTAGAGCAGAGGTCACCATTTGGGTGCCAGGACTGCAAAGGGTATGCCTTTATCTGAGGGTGGGACAAGCCAGGGTTCGGAAATGCGGGTGAGCAGTGTGAAAGCTAGCGAAGTGCGAATTGACCAAGGTCGCAGCAGGCAAGAGGTCAAGACTTTAGGACAAACAGAAAAGGCATTTATGCATTTATTCAACAACCACTCGAACACTTACTGTGTACCAGGAACAAAGTCTGTTCCTGTGGATTCAATATAAGTAAGATATAGCTCAGTCCCCAAGAAACTTACAGTTCAGCAGTTGACATATCTGTCGCTTGTTCAGCTTTATCTATCACAGCTTCACATGTAGATTTCCATGAATCAACATGATTCACATATTAGTCATTTTTAATTATAATAATATACTGTATTCCATCCTGTTAATATAGTGCAGTTGCCAAAGCCGTTTTCTTTTTAATTATACCTTAGAAATGTTATTCTTATTATGATAATGTTGCTATATAAATAAATACTCCTGCACAAATTTCATTTTCCCCTTTAAGTTTTTTTCCTTCTGATATATTCCCAAAATGGAATGGATAGATTGAACATTTTTAAAATTGTTTGTTTGTTTGTTTAGCTCCTGCCACATATTAAGAAATTGCTCTTCAGAAAGGTGGAGCCCACCAGCAGTCCAGTAGGTGGCCCTTGTTTCCCAAAGATTCTCCTCCAACACTGGCTTTTTTAAAAAGCATTTTTTAAATGCCACTTGTGAGTTCTAATTTGTACCTCTTTAATTGCTATGAAACTGTACATGTTCCATATGATTCAATTTTACTTGTCAGGGTTTTCCTATTATGTAAATTTTTTGTCTTCCTTGACTACTTACGTAGTGAAAGCAGAGTATTTCTCTATATTTACAACGATTTTTAATATTTTGGGCAATAAATGTGTTTAGTATTTTTTGTTTTGTTGATTTTCTTTTGATATTTATTTTGTTACATTGTTCTAACATTGTTATTTGTTAAAATATGAACAGATTCATAATATGATGATAGTCTTCCATGTTCTGATGTAAATATATGTCTTTTGTGGATGTATTTGTCTATTTGTCCTAATAGATAATTCATCTATTTTCAGTTGTTCAGTTATTTAAATGTCACCAGAAGATTTTTAACAGACATTTAAATTAAATTTTAATTTAGGAATTAAATATGTCTCTGCTATACTTAATTTCACTAATCAGAACTTTTGATATTTTCTGAAATATCCTAGTTCTGCTTGGCTTCTGTCCAATTATCCCGTTATGTTGGGGGAGGTGGAGCTGGAATCCTTGACAACAGGTTTTTCCATGGAAATCCATATACTGTCCTCTCCCTCCATTGACTTTCTCAGAAAAGGGAGGCCTCAGATGCCCTTAGGAGAGTGAGCTGCCTGTGATCACAAGATCCAGGTATCAGTTACACAGGCAGGGAGAGAATGGTGCTCAGAGGAACATGTGTCTACCCTCCATTTCAGTACACAGTGGCTTTCTGCCATGGTGAGAACGGACAAGGCATCTAGGAGATAAGAGAGAAAACTTTGCTTTCAAATGTGGCATGGTATCCTGAAGACTGGGGGTGGGGGGAAGGCTATGTAGAAGTAAGGTATTGAGTTAGTCTTTGAACTTTTAGTAGAAGCTTTTAAATAATTAATCTCTTTTACCTAATTGGGAATAGAGAATGGGGGCTGCTGGTGGATAAAAGGCTGAGAAAAACACTTCAGGATTTGCTGATAGTGTTGATATGCCCATAATGACCTAAAACCGTTAGGAATTAGAACACACCATTACTATTTGTTAACGTGGTAAATTTCAGCATCAAGCAAAGAGAAATGAATTCTGAAAATTTAATTTTCGATCATATAAGGTCATATATGTATTGCTAAATTTAGAATTAATAGATTCACTCACATTTGATGCATTGCTTTAAAAAAATGCAATTATTTCTCCACGGTTATTCATTCCTCAGGGTAGCTTAGTTAATTAGAACAATGCATCAGTTAACATTCTTTATAATCAAGTGCCTTTATATAGAGAGTAAAGTCCTTATTTAAGTGGACACACGCACACCATACATGTCTTCAGAAATCATGAGTATTTCTGCAAAACATTCCAACCACCAGCTCCTATTTAGCTAATGCCAAGTAAAATTATGGAACTGAAAAATGTGTCATTTTTTTAAAGACCCATTTGTATAATCTTCTTACTCTTTAGCGATCAACTCCCTTGGCTATCCACTTTCCTCCTACTCTTTCCCATCAAAATAGAAATTAACTGATTCACATACCATTCGTTCAATCATTCATTCATTCATTCATTTTTTTCCTCTTTTCATCTTTCAACAAGCATTTTCAATGTCTACTCTAGACGCCAACATTGGTGATAAAAAAAAAAATCAGAAAGGTAAGACGGCAGCCCTGGAGGAACTCACACGGCAGAAACAGCCATGTTTGTGTTGCCTGCAAGGCAGTGCCAATGCATCGTGACAAGGATCCAAGGCGGGCTCTGGTTTTACTTATAGGTGAATGACTGTCAATGTGTTCTCTCAGTCAGAACTTGTATTTTTCACATTTTATGAGTGTTGGTGAAACAAACAAACAAAAATTTTAAAAGAAGGATTTTAGGCATCATTATTTAAAGTAGGTGATTTCTAGGGGCAGAGGACCCAATCCCTTGCATCATAAAAAGGAAAAAAAGAAAAACATGGTCAGAGGGACTTCTCCCAGAAGACCCTCTTGCCTGGAGAATCGGCTCAGCGGTTGTTGGGGGCAGGCAACCTGGGCACCCTGCACTCCTTCCCCAACCCCTGCCCCAATTGACACAGGCAAACCCCCCCATTCCTAAAGAAAAATCCATAATTTCTCTCCCACTCCTAGTCTTAGTGTCCCCTCCTTACTTTATCCAAGACTCCAACAGAATGTTCAGTATTGTATGGCACAATTAAGCTTATTTTTACACGTGTGTAATAATGCCTTCTGGCCATAACCATCCACCTTCCATGAGGACCCTTTTGGTTTCACTGACTTGCATTCTCTGTGAATAAAGCCGTTACTCACCTGGAGTGGACTTGATTGATTTCTAAGTACATTTTGAACTGGGTTTTCTAGTATTTAGTGTTTCATAAATCTTACCAATCATATTTAAAACACTTGCTTTGTCCTTGTTATTATTAAAATCAATGTTCAATAAATGTCATCAAAGAGACCATTTTTGGTCATCTGTATAGTTGAAGACAATATTTTACAATTTTAACATTTGAAAAGGTTTTTATTTCCAGATGCTTGCTTTGAGTCCATAAACCTTTTCTCATCCAGTCAGCTAGACATTCTGTGTCATTGCCTAAGGAAAAGAAAACATTCACAAAGCAGAGAAAATAGTCTATTCTTGGCAATAGAATTTCCAAAGGATAAAAAGAATTCAAGTATAAACAGTAGATTTGGTAGCATGTCTGAAGGAAAGTAATGTTTCCTGCCCACCTCACCCTTCCAATAATTGTGTCATTTTTCCAAACCTGAGAGAAAAGAAAGATTTCCAGAGAGAGGAGAAAGAGAAAGGTGGGTGGGGTAGAGAGGGAGAGGGAGATGAAGAGGGAGATGGGGAGAGAGAGGGAGAGGGAGGAGGAGGGGAGAGAGAGAGAGAGAGAGAGAGAGAGAGAGAGAGAGAGAGAGAGAGAGGAATGGAGAAAGAGAGAAAGAGAGAGAGCACAAAGAGTGAGATGTTAGTGTGGGTCCTTGAGAAAACGGGGCCTGCTCTCTCCCCAAGCCCAGCGAGGGAGCAAGAAGCCAGGGGACAAATGGCCAGATGGTGCTTTAGCACACAAGGTCAGAGACAGCCTCACAGAGTTCATCCAAGCATGAAAAGGAGCAGAACAAATTCCAGACTCCTGCAGGTGAGCCTGCTAGTGTGAAGGACCCTGGATAGCCCCCATTAGTGTCTCCTCTCCAATGTGGTGTCGAAGCAGCAGAATAACATCTTGTATTCAAAGAAAGCAAAGTTAGCTAAGAGCAAGCCAGGACCCAAGAGGCTCATGGTTGGAAATTAGGCAAGTATCAGGAGTGACCTCGACAAGGCAATGACTGAAGGCCAGAAAGGAATAAAGACCTAGCGGCTGATGCCAGCATGGATAAATAAAGACCCAGACCACATGTCCCTCCCTCCCAATCCTTAGTACTGTAGAAATCCCTGGAATTTAGATGTAATCCATTGGAAAGCAATAGAAAGGCAAGGAGACCACAACTGCTTCCATCGCTTGGCAGAAATTAAGTTGAGTTTGTGGACCAATATTCATTTTTGCTATATAGAATTTTATTAGTCTTAAAAAATAATATGCTGAAGACATTATGATTTTGGAAACGCTTTACTGTTGTTTGTTCCATCGAGCACATTTCTTTAAGAAAGAAACCTACACTTAATTGAGTGTGTGGCAGGGAGAGAAGAACTTCAGCATAGTTTTCCCTATAAATCTCTATAAAACTCTAGCTTATGAATTTCTATTAAATAGCTAAACTAATATGTACAACTGACTCTTTTAACATGATATTTTAAACATAATAATTGTTGAATACATGTTCGTTGAATGAATAGGGAAATAACCTGCTTCAATTTCTAGTACAGTATTTCTCAAATTTTTCCAGTAATGGAGCACTTAGAACTCACCATAATTTTTGTGGTGAATTATGAGATGTGGTATATGGAATTCATCATTTAGAGTAGGAGTAATTACACCAGCAGAAATATGATTGTCTGTAGCGTATGACTGCTGTATAAAATTATACACATTTTGATGGTGATTTATCAATTTCTCCTTGTAGTTCTGTCAAATTTTCCTTTACATATTTTAGGACTTTATTTTTAAAGGCATACAAGGTTATAACTGTTACACCTTCTTGGCGAGTAACTTTTTATCATTAAGTTGTGGTCTTTATTTGTAGTAATTTAAGGTTTTTGCCTTAAAGTTTTTCCCCCAAAATGAACATAGTAATATCTGCTTCCCTTTAATTTGTACTTGCTTAATTTATCTTTTTCTATTCCTTTACTTTCACCCACTCCATATGTTTGACGTACATTCTTCATAAACTTCTATATTTTCTTTTTCCATTCTTTTTTAAAATTCCAAATTGACACTCTCATTCTTTTAGCTTGAGAGTTTGGATCCATTTCAATTTAATATAACCAATTATATTTTTTAAATTTTATTTTGAAATAACTATAGATTCAAAGGAAGTTGCAAAGTAATCACTACACATATTTAAATTTTTTATTTCTGCCATTTTGTTTTATGCTTTCTATTGTCTCCTTCTACATGTTCATGAAAGTCATCACTTCAAGGAATTTACCATACTATATTATATCAATTATTAAATATGTTTCTGAATTATTTATTCAGATGTTTATAACACCATAATTGTTATTATTTTAGGTGGTTACTATTTTGCCAGGTTCCGAGAGTGCCAAGTTTCCTGTTTAGGTGCTGAGTATTTATTAGGACAATAACACCAGTTTCTCTACTTCTTCAGAAAACATGAAAGTCAAATTAATAAAGAATGACACAGTTGTCAAATATGCTGTGGCTTGCACGGCTAAATAGAGCTATGGAAGAATTCTTTGAATTTTATGACATTATTCAACATGGCCACTAGAGGGCAATCACATATAGCTGATCCTTAAAATAGTATTCCAGGTCTCTAATTTTTATTAAAAACCTGTGAATAGTATATACAAAACTAAAGTAAAACAAAACAAAAAAACCTTTTTACCTTTAAGGAGACATACAAATGCAGCCTCGTGATAGTAGACAAAAGGAATTAAGTCAAAGCAGAGATTGTCACATGGGAAAAGAAAGCGAGACCAAAGCATACATGGTCACAGAAATGCACTTTACATATAAAGACATACATAGATTAAAAATAAAAAGGTAGAAAAATATATAACAGAAGGAATAATATCAGGAATAAAGAGGGTCATTTCATAAAGATAAAGGGATTGATTCATCAAAAGGACATAACAATCCTAAATGCATCTAAAAACAGAGCTTTAAAAGGATACATGAAACGAAAGTTGATATAACTTCAAGGAGAAATAGGCAAATCCACAATTAGAATTAGAAATTCCAATATTTTTGTATTAGTTTCTTAGGGCTGCTGTAACAAATTACCACGAACTGAGAGGCTTAACACAACAAATTTATTCTGACAGAGTTATGGAAGCTAGAAATTCAAAATCAAAGGCTAGCAAGATAAAAGATCAACGTACAAAAATAAATCGTGCTTCCATATGTTAGCAATAAACACTTGGAAATCGAGTAAAAATATATATAATATTTATAAAAGTATCAAAATACTAAATACTTAGGAATAAATATGACATAATAGGTCCAAATGCAATCCCAATCAAAATCTCTGCAGACCTTTTTGAGGTAGAAATTGACAAAATTATTCTAACATTCATACAGAAATGCAAAGGACACAGACTAGCCAAAACAATTTAAAAAAGCAGAATAGGAGGATTAACACTACCTGATTTCAAGATATTTTAAAACTACAAAAATCAGAACAGTATGCTGTTGGTGTGACTCTGAGTTTTCTTTTTTAGATTTGTCTGGGTACTCCTGTATTCTTGTGCTGTTTATATCTAACTTGCCTAATGTAAAAATATTTTTAATTGAGATTGCATTAACTTACAAAACTACTTTAAGGAGAATTTACATTTTTATAATATTCACTATTTTTTTCCATGAAAACTGGATGTTTTTGTGACCTTCATTCATAGTAGATATTTTGTCTTTCTATGTGCTATTTCAAATAGGATTCACTGTTATATTACTCCAAAGATTGTTGTTTGTATAGCGAAAGACCACTGGCTTTTTAATATTTGGATTGAATGATCTTAAAGAAGTCTAACATTGTTGCAATAGTTTTTCAATTGATTCCCTTGAGTTTTCTAAGTCAGAAATCATAATCATCTGTTAATTATAATCATTTAAGAAAAATGATCTTTCCAGTTACTGTGCCTTTTGTTTTTTTTTTCGATTTAGTTTCATTGGCCAGTATCACCTGTGTTCTTCCTGACTGTAATTGTAACCTTCTAATGTTTCCTCATTAAGCATGATATTGGCTTTTAGCCATATGTTATTTTATTACATGGCTGTAGCTTTAAAAGCTATTTTAAAAAGCCATTTTATTCTATTTATCAGATTTTTTTAAAATTCAAGACTGGATTTTACATAAAAATAAAAAGAAATTAACCATGAAAAAATCAATAAATTGGATTTCATTGAACTTCCATTAATCAATTACACCATGCATCAGTTTGCTAGGGTTGCCATAACAAAATGACCACAGATTGGTGACTTAAAAATACAATTTATTTTCTCATAATTCTGGGGACCAGAAGTCCAAAATCAACATGTGGGCAGATTTGACTTCTGCTGGGGCCTCTCCCGTTGGCTTGTAAATGGCAGCCTTCCTACAGCGTCCTCATGTAGTCATCCCTCTGTGTTCTAATTTCCTCTTCTTATTAGGACAGTAATCATATAGATTTAGGGCCCATTCTTAACGACCCCACTTAAATTTATTTACTTCTTTAAAGGCTCTGTCTTCAAATACACTCATATGCTGAGGTACTGAAGTCAGGACTTCAACATATGAATTGCAAGGGAGGAGAGATATAATTCAGTATGTGACAAACTGTTAAGAGTGAAAAAGCAAACTAACTCAATTTAAAAATGGATAAAAGCATGAACAAAAATATAGATTTCACAAAAGAGGTTATATACATAGTTAATAAGCACAAGAAAACGTGTTTAACATTCCTCACCACAGAAATGCATATGAAATCGCTATCTCTGTAAGCCAATTGTCAACATTTTCATGATTCAAAACAAAAACAATCCACAGTGAGACACCACTACACACCCTAGAATGCTAAAATTAAAAAAGACAGTTGGCAAGTGTCAGCACGAATGTGGAGCAACTGGAATCCTCATACATTGCTGATGGGGATGTGAAATGGTACGCCACTTTGGAAAACTATTTGATAGCACTTAGTCACTCTAACCACGTGCCTACTCCACCATCTACCAATTCTGCCAAGATACAAAACTGAACATTGACCTTGGGTATCCTACAAAAATGCCCTAGGGAAATGCTAATAGAACGACCTGGTCAAAAGAAGACGTGTTCTAACGTTCGCGGAGAAGCTGGTGGAGAGATACACAGTCCTCAATATTTACTTCGAGAAAGCAGAGACAGCCAGGGGGGCGTGGAAAGCGTATCTGCAGCAGCACCTGGTGCCTGACTCGGTCAACCTGGGCTATTTCTCTGCTTTACCCCGAGGAGAGCAGGATGATCACCTTAATATAGAAGGAACAGATCTGTCTTCAGATTAACTCCTCTCTTGCAGTTAGTTACCTTCTCCTGCCAGGCCCATTTCTGGGGTTCTGAGAACTCCGGTATCCCTGCGGGCTGGAAGGCGCCTCAGACGCAGTTCTCCACCGTGGCCACCAACCCCCGCAGCAAGGGGCTGGCGCCAGCACCCAGTCTCCCCGGGGAAACTCGGGCCCTGGGGTGGCAGGCACACAACACAGCCTGGGGTGCGGCGGAGCAGTCTCCTTCCTGCTGGCTGAGGGGGCACCCCTCCTCTCCGCCTCTGCAGGGCTCTTCTCCCCGGCTTCCGGAGATGCGCAGCCGGGAGGGGACGCGGGGCGCTGTTCGGTGGCCCGTGGCGACCCCCGCCCGCAGCTCGCAGAGCCCGGCGCCTCGCGGCCCCTCGGGGAACCGTAAGGGGGACTCCAGGGAACAGCAGCCGAAATTGCGAGGAGTGTGAACGAGGGGCGGGAGTGGAGGGTTTCGAGTAGCGGCTGGAAGGAAGCTGGCTCTAATCAGAGCACCCCACATCCTCGGTGCCCCCTCAGCCAGCAGCAGCCCAGCCGGCCCGCGCCGGGAATCCCAGGCGCAGGGCGCAGCGCGCGCACCTCCCGCGGGCCCTCAGCAGCGGAAGAGACCTGTCGGCCTGGAAACAGGGGCGGGAGGGAGTGCGCCCCTTTTCTCCCACCTGACCCCCAGTCCTCGCGGTCCTCCCCAAGGGACGACCGCCTTCCTCCGCGCCCCGCGACCAGGACACCACAGGACACCGCAGTCCCGCCGCCGCGCCCCGAGCGGCTCTGGGTGCGTGGCGCGTCCGGGGGCGGTGGGCGCGCCAGCCCTGACCCGCACCGCCACAGGCCTCCCCAAAAAGACCCCCGCAGTGGCCCTGGCCCGACCCCAGGCGGACCGGGAGGAGCCCGCCCGCAGGTGAGAGCGCGCGGGCCGTGGGGCTGCGCCGTGGCGCGCGGAGTCAGCCCGCCCAGCTTCGGCGGAGCGGAGTGCTGGTCCTGCTTCCCGGCGACCCCCCAAAACTGACATCTCTGCCAGCCCTTCACAGGTCCCAAGGGTTCCTTCCTTCGGTCTGTGAGGCTACCATCTTGTAGGAAGGACACCGATCTCCCCCAAACTTAACTCAGAGATTACTTTGTGCCGCGCACTGTATGAAACTCCTTACATCCGTTGTCACGTTTAATTCAGCAAAATAAGGGGTAGGCAGTATCACCTTTATTTTCAAAGTAATTTGCTCAAGGCTAGTAAGAGGCCCTCGCCTTACAGGACCGCTCCCGGCCTGGGCAGGACTGTGGGTCACCACCAGTAGTGGCCTGCTCCCAGCTTCCACAAGACTGAAGCTTTTAAAAGCCCCACCATGCATACCTCTTTATTAATTTGGTTCAATTCAGCACTTTTTTTTTTCTCCCTTTCGCCTCCCCTCTCTTTTTTCTTTCTTTATCACCAGGTATTGTGTTTGACACCAAAGAAACAAAAAACGACTCAGATGCTGACTATGCCTTCAGGGAGAGTCACTTACAGTTCAAGTCAGTTTGTGTCTTTTGAGGCGAATCTGCATTTCAAGCCTTCGGTCTGACTGGGAACTGAAAGGCTCCTTAATCTCCCCACCCACCCTTAAATTAAGGAGTTGACCTTCATCTTGGTTTGTGTTACTATGAGGTGTTACATCCCTGCTGGAAGGCCTGTGAGATGCCGCTCTGCTTTTTACAGAATTAAATCCTAACACCTTCAAAACTGACTCACCCTCACTTCTCCCCAGTCATATCCCCCTTTAGCTTACAGCTTACCATGAACTACCATGTCTAGTCCTGATCTCTTTTGTTTTTTAATTAATTTCTTTTAATTAGTTTCAAGTATACAGTACATTGGTTAGACATCTATATAATTCATAAAACAATTCCCCCCAAATGCTCCCTCCCTCCCTTGACCCTCCACCTAGCCAACATAATAATAGTCCTGATCTCTTTTCTCAAATTGTTCATCTACCTGAAATCTTCTTAGCCGCCCAATGTGGCTTAATTCCTCCTCAAAACTTACTAAACTGCCCTTTTAGAAATCTTTTCCTGCTCCACTTCCCTATAGTCTTTGTACTCTACTCTGCCATCTACCACGGTTTTGTTGGTTTTGTTGATTTTTGTCGTGGTTTTGCCATAAGTCACCTATCTGACCCCCAGGCTCAGGTGTGAGACCTTGGAAGGCAGAAAGTGCATCCTAGTCAGAGTGCTGTGCATGGGCAGATATCTAAGAAGGTTTGCTGTTTATGGAAATGATATTGCCTGGCTATGCTAAATATACAAGTAGATAGAAGTCACAGAAACCAACTGATCTTCAGCTGTCTCTTAGTAAACAAGATCATGAAACGAGCATTTAGTAATTACCCAACCAATCTGAACCATGTATGAAGCTTATTTGACTGATGAAAACCCACAAAAGAACCTTTCAGGGCCCACCTATAAGATGGGTCTGGTTACAATGACCACATTAACTGATCAACAGAGCATGGGTACATGGCCCTTGGTGTTATGTTGGGATCAAGCAGAAGCCTATCTTTGTAAGTGGCTTTCTCCTACAAGAGGTAAAAAATCTATTTAAGTTTCCTTCTGTGACAGCCTGCTGAAATGTGATAAGGCAAAAGTTAATTTAAAAACCTGAAAACTGGACAAAAGAAGTCTATACCTTAGTAATGTTTAACTAAAGCAAAAAGACCTAGTTCCCAGAACCCTTAACCACCTCCCGTTAATCATGACGTTTTTGTAACAACGTAACGATGAGCTTATACGCTAACTGCCAATTTTAGCTTGTGTCACCCTGCTCGCTTGCATGACAAGAGAAATAATCAATCATATATAAGCTGTACATGATTCTTGTTCGGGGCTGCTCCTAGCAAGGACAGCCGCGGGCTAATAAACAGTCTTTGAAAGCATACTTGGTTTGGTCCATTCAATATTGGCCACACTTCAAACCAGAGATATAATGCTTCAGTGATTCACAGTATTAACATATAATAATCAACTTTTAATAACACTTTATAATCGTAAAGTATCTCACTGTTTTACATTTCGTGTCATACAAGTTACCCTACGAGGCAAGTCATCATCTTTGTCATACACAGATGTAAACTGAATCCAGATATGGTCTGTGGCTTTGCCCAGGCCACGCAACTAGTAATCAGCAAGACTTCTGGTTCCATATTTAATACCCCCTCATATATCTAGATAATATAGATATTCCTATAAAATATCATGCATTTTAGCTATCAAAATATACACAAATGCTATTCTATGTGATTTTTCAGGTGCAGAAATTAAAGACTTGCAGGACTTGGAAAACAAGGGATTCTGTTATAATTAAGTTATTCCTCTCTTATGTAGCTTGAAATGTCTGCCAAAATAGTTCACAGTTCCATTTTGAAAGTGATGAATATAATTTAAAGGTAATAGCCTTTCAAAACCCTAATTACCAAGTGTTACTTTTGAAATCAGTTCCTAGACACAACTTTCTGGATTTATGTAACAATGTCAATGAACCACATGAACATGGTATTTGACTGATTTTGTCCTACAAAAACACAATTTCATGTGGTTTGACCTAATAGAAATATTAGTTATTTTAGTTTACAGTCTCAGTTAGTTTTTTTGCCTTCAACTTTGTTCCTTTGTGGGGAGGGTGCAGATATCACTCTGATTGGTCCTAAGAATACTTTTGTGAAAGGAGTTTGTTTATATATTTTGTAACCTGAAACCAAATGAAATTTAAGGGTTATAAAATGTATCTCACTCTCCCTGCCTCCTTGCCACACAGACATGGTATGATAGTTATCAATGCAACTTCCTTTCCAGTGATTCTTTGAGCAGGACTAATAAAATAAATTTCCCAGGTGGATTAACCTTTTACTTTTCTGTCTAAGCCACAAAGTACAATTTAATAAAACAATTTAATTGCTCAGCCCCATGATCGTGTTACTAATGATTAAGCCATGATCGTGTTAATGATAAGCCATGATCGTGTTACTAATGATTAAGGCATAAAAACACTCTTCTGCTTCTCTAGATACAGGTTAGTATTTGAATTGTGTCTCAATCTCCTGGTAGTTTAGGACTTTGAGGACATTTCCTAACTTTGCTGAATTTTAGTTTTCTTATCTGTAAAATCAGAATACCCGTGAAACACTTCTCATGATCGATGTGTGTGTGTGCATGTGTGTAATTAATGTGTGTGAAATGCAGGCTCTGGAGAAAGGTTTGTTTCTTCTTTTCTCTTCCCTTCCATGTCTCTCTGACATGTATGGCTAATGCTACTTCATCTTTGTGTGTGTGTGTGTGTGTGTGTGTGCGCGCGCGTGTATTTAGGCTATAGTAAGCACCTCAATAGTTAGCAAGAAGTGCCTTCATTACACAAATAAGACAGAATAGACATTATCCTTGTTTTTATGATGGGGAACCTGAGAATAGACATGGTAAATAATTTTCATAAAGATAAAATAGAAAAAATACAAAACATTAAATCTATTTAGATATGTAGTAACAGTAACAAATGCATCAAATATTTATTACCAGTTCAATTACATAGCATCTAATGGGTTCTATAAACCAAATACAAATTATGTGCCTGTAATATTACACTTAACTACTTCAGATGCCTTGTGGTTAAAATGTTTCAACCATCATCTAAGTAAGTGACTATTAAGAAACAGAACAAACCTAAAGTTTATTTTATTTTTACTTAACTGCAAAAGGAATAGGGGAAAAGAAGAAGGGAACTAATATTTGGATTTAGTACTTAATATGTACCAGATTTGTGCCAAGTTACATATGTTACATATTTTATATTTTATAATTCTGTGAGGTAGACAGCTCCATTTTACAGATGACAAAGCTGAGGCTCAGAGAAGTTAACTAACTTGCCCCAAATCATTTCATCAATAAGAAGTAAAATTAGATTCAAAGTCATTTCTTGGCACTCATACATTATTGGAGAAAGTACCAATCTGTAGACTTTTGGGAGGCAACTTTATCAAAAGGCTTAAATATTTATTCTCTATGACTAGTTATTCTACTAATTTAAAGTTATCTTAAGAAAATAGTTCAAAATACTAAGAAAAGTTTAGTTGTATACAATTCTTCATTAGAGAGTTATTTATTAGAGACAGAACTTGGAATGAACCTAAAAACCAACACTAGGGAACCTAAGAACCAATCAGGAAACTATGAAACTTCTACGTGATGGAATATTACATAGTCAGAAAAACAGTCCTTCCCCAAAGTTGTAATAACATGAGAAAATGTTCATGTAATAAAGTTAGATGAAAATAACAAGCTATTAGGATATATAATAAGTAATTATACTATGGTTTTATTATAAATAAATTATATTATAATTTTTATTTATATTATAAATAATTTTATTATAAAATGTAATATAATTTTACATAAAATTATATTAATTTACATATAAATTTTATACGTAATATATAAAGTTTTATATATATTTTAATTATAATTAATTACATTATTGCAACAATAATAGTAAATTAATAACAAAAGTAATTACAAGATATAATAATCTCAACTATTTTAATAATATTCACAGAAAAAAACAAGAAATGTTAGCAGTGATTATCCTTGGGCGGTTTATTACTTTTTTATGGTTATTGCCTTCTTTACATTTTTTATTATTAGAATTACTCTTGTTAAAATTAATTTTTATTAAAAATTAACATGCTTGTAAACAGATAAATTATTATAAACATCATATATGTCGGATTCTAAAGCCTTTGTTTCCCCATCCATGCCGTCCTCACTAATGAAATGTTAGCTTTTCATTTTATCTTCATTGTCAGGCTCTTGGCTGTCCAGGTACTGTAACTTTCACAGAGTCTGAGCATGTCAGTGAAGCGTGAACATAGCTAGCCACACTGAACTTCGTTACTTTCTTTTGCTGTAATGCTGTTAAAATGTCCACCATGAAGAACACAAGAGTATATGTTTTCTACTGTTTTGTCTTTGTGGACGACCTCAGGCCAGCAAACCAATGGCAGAAGCCTTGTAGAGCACAGAGGAACCATGCTGAGTAACAGCATCAGTTCATCATCTCATCCCGGAACCTAGCATGGGACAGAGTAGATGATGTATAAAAGTTATGTTTTTTTCTCTCTCTCTTGCTCATCTCTCCATTTCTCCCAATTTCCCTTTAGTCAGCACCACTGAGCAGCCAAGAGTCTTTCTTGCCTCCTAACCCAAGTACCTGTCCTTCCCCAGGTGTTTGCAGACATGGTCTCACTTTTAAATGAGGTTCCCTCCTTCCCTAGTCCTTGCTCATAGATCCAAACACGTAACCATACTATGACACCATACAGATTTCCACCTCCTTGTTAGAAGAGAAGCTCTTTGCCTCCAAGGGAGGTGGTGAGATGATGCTGGCCAAAGTGTTTGTGAATGTGTACTGGTGGAATGAAGACACCAACCCAGGCAGGACAGGAATTGTCTTAGAGACTCTTGCCCTTGGAGCACTGGAGGTGACAACAGTAAGAGCTGTGACTCTTACAGATATTAGAATTTTGGTGGTACAGCATAACCTTGATTAACTGATTTGCACATGAAGCCAATCAGAAACATTATTTAAGAGTTCAATAGAGCAAAATTAGGACTTGCTATTTAACTACTAAGCATTTAAAAAAATTTTTGCTCCATTGAAAGAAAAATTCACTTCTGATTTTTATTTTGTTGCTATGAAAAATAGATTATTCTACATTTTTTAAAAAGATACACACTTTAAAACTATCTCTAACTTGGGAATTCAACATTTTCCTTCAGCTAGAGAACATTATCCATAAAAAGATGAGCTATGTGGCTTATTTTGCCACAAGGCATCTGTTTAAAAACAATGATCCTAAAGTCGAAGAAAATATTAACAGGTAGGTGATTAAACAAACGTTTTGATTTTCATATTATTAAATAAAATTCTAACCATCATTTAAATCACACACTCATGTATTGGGATAAAATGTTTCTATGTTGTTTGAAAATGTTTTAATATTTAGTATTATTTAAAAGTCACATTAGAAGTATCCTAAGCCTTGGTTAAGAAAAAGGGAGGTTTAGTGGAAAAGGGAAGTAGCTCAGAGCATTAGTTATTAACTACAAAGGATTACATATTGTGTCTGGGCCTAAGAGGAACTGAACTCCCTCCCAAATCACACACAGCACAAAGTGATGGGACCTATCTCTGTCATTTCCTGCTCACATTCTCAGGAGGTACTGCGAGCACTAAAACTTCAGACTAGGTCCTCCTGGCTATTACACCAGGAAAGATGACCAACCTCCTTGAGTGGGCTGTAGGGGGGACAGTTGGAAATGGGGTAAAGTGACCATTAAAAAAAAGAAAGAAAACCAACAAAAATAGTCAGGAGCCAAAGTTCCACTGAAGGAGTAAGGTTATGTTGCTCCACTTTGTTTGCAGACTATATTTCTTAGTCCCTGAAAGGGCCAAAGCTCCTTGGCTGTGGCTGGAGGTGGGTGGGCTCAGTGAAGGAGGGTGAAGAGAAATTCATATGTATATTTTTCTCTTTTCTCTTATGTCTGTCCCCTCCTCCCAGTTACACTGCTACTTGTCAGCACTCTCCTAGATTACACCAGTAACTCTCAGCTATTTTCCTTGCCTTTGGCCTGGCCCTTTACTAGGCCAGTAAGTTCACTGAAGCCCAAGCAATCTTTCTGTAACATCAATTTGATTCTGCTCCTTTTCCTGCTTACATTCCTTCCATGGTACTTCATAGCTTTCAGAGTACCTGCTTCTGTTTCTACAGCTGCCACTCAAGGCCCATTTCAACCTGACTCGACCCATGCCTCTGGCCTCATCTCCCTCTACACCTATGCATCTTCCACCTCAGCCCTATGGAGTCACCTACAATCCCTTGCACACATTCTGCTATCTCTCCCCTTCGTCTTAACTATTTCCTCATATGGCTTCTGTCCAACTCCACCCTCCTCTACTGAAAATTCACTTTAAGCACAGCCTTCTCTGGGTAACTTTCCCTGACACCATTCCCCACCCCCAAACTCATCCTCCTGCATTCAGTGTCCTTCTAGCACTCCATACTCTGTTCTCACAGCACTGATCATGAAATACTTAGCCTGTTAACTGGCACACACTAGACTAGGCTCTTTATACCATGTGTCATTTGCTTCTTAACAACCCTGTGAAGTAGGTGTTTTTTCCTCTATTTTATGAGTGAAGAAACCGATTTTTTAAACCCCAAATCAGGACACATGCCTGCCAAAGAAGTTTTAAAGAATTGTTCATTTTTAAAATTAAAAAAAAAAAAAACAGACGAATCTTTTATGTATGCATATATGCATATCTATCTATCTATCTATCTATTTATTTATTTATTAAATATATTTTATGCTGTATGCATTGCCATATGTCTGGTAGAAGTTGAGAAAATTTCTGTGGCAAAGTCTGAGCTCAGCAGAAAGAACGCTGTGATAAATAGTGTTGTCAGGTATAAGACCAGGAAGGGAAAATGGTCGGCTCACACCATTTCAAGATAATGTACTTGTCAGTTTCCTAAAACTTATATATTAAGTTATATGTATCATTTTTGCTAATCCAGGTATGATGAGAACAGAATAGTTATTCTCAGAGGAGATGTAACTTAAAATACTAGAGGTTGAAGATCACAGTAGATCATCAAAAAAAATGCAAAAGTTTCAGGTAGAAACTAAAACCAATGAAACAGGCTACCTATGATTAGTCTTTGACATTGTAAAGTATATAATAATCTTTCTTAAGAGAACAAATTCAGAACTTCCAAAGTGAACACTAAAAAGAGAATCTTCTGGTTGAGTCAGAGACACCTAGACCAGAGGTTCCCCGTCCATTCCCCCCCAAGGTGCATTTGTGCATTGGAGCCTTGTTCATTCTTGCTGCCACCACCACCACGAACACCATGAAGACTGCTCTTCTCTGCAGTGGCCTGAAGGTCCTTCTGTGACTCTGTGAGGCAAAGTGAACTCTTCAAAAAGACTTTCTTAAAGTCCAATGGATTACAAAAGAGAAATAAAAAGATAAACCATAATTTGAGTATCTTATCAGACAGAGCTTATCTCAGGAGTACGCAGGCCGCATCCTTCTCTGCATGGAATGCTGGTGAAATGGAGAGGCCTCTCCTGGGTCCTTTCTTCTCATTTCTGGCTTGCCTGCAATGCAGTAGAAGTTAGTTTAACATACAGCCTTTGGGAGTGTCCTCCCTGACACATAGGCCATTTGAGAGCACACAAGTCCCCATCCTGCCACAATTTTAGATTCTTCCTTCTGGGCTGATATGGGGAATTATCTTGCAAGGGTAATCGTACTTCAGCCTAGTAATGCAACAGCTACCAAATACACATGACAAAAAGTATGAGTTCGTGGTAACAAGGGGTCTGTTTACAAGTTGCAGTTAGCCTAGAAACTAAGTAGGAAAAATACTAGTAGCTTGGTTTATATACAAACTAATTCTCAGAACATAGATTTAATAAGAAGAAATGACAGTATTCTGTGACTTAAGAAGTAATCTAATTTGTACTTGTACATTTAATTGAATTTAAATGTTTTTGAATTATTTTTCATCTTTTGTTTTTCATTGAGTTTTCTTGGATTGTAGATGGGGTGAGCATTATCCCCCCACTTTGCCCAAGACTGAGGGGTTCTCAAGACTCAGGACATTTTGTGCCAAAAGTAATGATACTGGGCAAACTGGGACGGTGGTCATTCTAATTACAGACCCAACTGAGAACCTATTTAAACAATGAACTCTCTTCCTAGGAAGATGCTTCATATTTTTCATGCAATTGCACGAACTGCTTGAAACGCACTTGTAAAGTCCCAGGTGTTCATGGACCCTCAGTTAAGAAATCCTCACTGATAGATATACATTTTTATGCAAGCTTATTTTTCCCACACTAGTCAATTATCCAGTTCTCTGTGGACCTCACCAGCTGAGTGTCCTACAATTTGATTCACTTCTGTTACCTGGAGTGAGCGTCAGATCTCACACATTAAGTGTTCAGTCCCACAAGAATGCCTTTTCCCACTCAGGACACCAATCTCATGACCCCTCCTCGGGTTCAATAATTTGCTGGAATGGCTCACAGACCTCAAGAAAACCGTTTTCTAGATTCAGTAAATAGGTCATGGCTTATTATAAAAAGGCATAAACTCAGAAACAGGTAGATGGAAGAAGTGCATAAGACAAGGTATAGCACAAGGGAAGGGGCACGGAGTTTCCATGCCCTCCCTGGGCATGCCACCCTCCCAGCACCTCCACGTGTTCACCAACCCCAAAGTTCTCCAAACCCCACACTTTAAGGATTTTTAGGGAGGCTTAACCATGGGGACAGGATGGACTATTAATTCAAATCTCCAGCCCCTAACCCCCACCACTTCCCCAACAGCTGAGTGTTTCTGGCTGGTGTGGGGAGGGCTCTAATGATATTGTAATTCAGCTGATGGCCAAGGCTGCTGAACTGAGACTTAATGGGGGTAAGAGGAAGTGGAGGAGCCACTTCCAAGTTCACTTACTGGGGGCTGGTCAGACACATTCACTCCTTGTCATGTGGGTCACTCCATAGGGCAGCTCACACCATAGGAGCTAGCTTCTCTCAGAGCAAGTAAGCAAGAGCAAGAGAGAAGGCCCAAGAAGAGAGCCTCGGTTTTTATACATCATTTTGGAAGTGATATCCCGTCATGTTTCCATATTCTGTTTGTTAAAGCAAACCACACACAAGGGAAGGGCATCATACAAGGGCATGATACCAAGTTCTGAAGAATTCCTATCACTGTACACAGCCTGTCACAATATTTTCATTCAGATAAAGCTTTGCCAAAAGTTAACAACTCAATTTTATTTTACTTAGTTAACATTCAGTTACCTGTATAGTTGAACACGTTAATTTACTAAGTTAATATTTTATCTCATAGGCTAATATTTATTGAGCATTTACTTTGAGGCCCTGATGTACATTTTATATACATTTTCTTATGTAGTCTTCCCAACAATTTAATAAGGTAGGTACTATTATTAACCATATCTTACAGAGGAGAAAACAGAGGCACAGTGAGGTTTTTTTAAGTTATCAAAATTTATATAACTGGTAAACATGCGACCTCCACAGTCCATGCTCTGGATCACAATCTTATCTTATATGCTTCTCATGCCCATGTATGTATTTGCACCTTACAGATATGTATATGTTCCTAAACACTACATACAAATTTGTTTTTAAATTACATATAAATGATATTTGACCATACAAATATTTTTGCAATTTTCTCTTTTTACTAAACGTTGTTTTGAGATTTATCCATGTTGATTCATGTAGATATATTAGTTCAGTCATTTTAACTACTATATAATATTCCATGGTATGAACCACAGTTTATTTCTCTATTTTCCTACCAAGTGAAGGTAAGTTAGTTTCAATTTCTTTACAATTAAAGGTAATGCTACATTGAAATTGTATGAATTCTGTATGTTTTTCTCTGCTACATTTGCAAGACTTCCTCTAGGGTAAACACCTCAAATGGAATTGTTGGCTACTAAAGCTTGTGCCTCTCCAAAACACCAGCAATGTAAAAATAATTCTGTTTTGCCTATGTTCTTGCTGTATTAGTTTGCTAGAGCTGTCATAACAGAATACCACAGTCTGTGTGTCTTAAACAATAGAAATTTAATTACTTATAATTATGGAAGCTAGAAATCCCAGATCAAAGTGTTGGTTAACCAATTTCTTCTCAGGCCTCTCTCCTTGACTTGCAGATGGCCATTTTCTCCCTGTGTCTTCACATGGTCTTGCTTCTATCCTAATATCCTCTTATAAGGACATCAGTCATATTGGGTTAAGGTTCACCCAATAACCTAATTTTATCTTAATTACCTCTTTAAAAATCCTACATCCAAATATAGTCACATTCTGAGGTACTGGGAGGACACAATTCCGCCCATGAACTTGCTAGCACTTGGGTTTATCAATCTTAACAGTTTTAAAAATTAATTTAATCATTGTAAATGAGATTGTTTCATTTAATCTCTATTGACATTTCTAATTTCTATTCTAGGCAGTGGTTCTTAAAACGGAGCTTTTGTCATACTAATCTTTGCAACCCCACTGGACAACACGTATTTGGCATTTAGGAAATATTTTTTTAATTACATTCTTTAAATCAACTTGAAGAAAAGAGGCTAGTGGGTTTTGTAGACAACCTGGTTAGAATTTTTATTACCAAAATATTTCCTTTTAATTTGTTTTTATTAATTTTAAGATTTATAAGGTACATAGCTGTCATTCACGTAATTTCTGTCTTGATTATCTAGTTTACATTTTGTCAAGGCTCTTGGCTTTCTTCTTTTATTGTGGGTCTCTGAAAAGCATTTCCTTTATTTTTAGAAATCCCAGTATATCTAGGTGAGGGAGGGACACAGTAATATGAAATCGACCTAATTTGCTTTGGTTTCTAGTTCTTCCAAAGGTATAAGTCAGTTGAGTTAAATCTAATTAGAAAAGATACTTGATCCAAGTGTGAACCACTTGTGTTTATATACCCTTTCATGATTTTAGGAATGACATAATTTTATAAAACTTTAAATTAGTCTTAAGTTAGTCTTAAATATTGAGGCTCTAATTAGAAAGAAACGTTCATTAAAAAATTCACCTGCTGTCTTCCTCTTCCTGGGTGGTCAGCAGGGAAGGAGCCCCCCCACGACCTCTTCTACACTGTGAAGTACCTTGTATGTAAGCGTTCCGTTGCACAAATAGTTATGGTAATGATGAACACGTTTTAACCCTCCAATTATAATAGAAGCCCCCAAGAAAGTCACTATGACTTTATAGCTCTATTGTCTTATACATACATAGTAGAAGCTCTAAAATAATGCTGACTTCCCCAAATTGTTCTTTACCGTCCTCCAATGACTCTTTAACAAGAAGAAAAAAATTGAAAACCCAAACCAATGATTTACATGGAAACTTTGTAAAGGAGTATGATCTTTCTCTCGGTGGCTGGCAAAGAGTTCTTTTCAGTCCCGAAAAATGTTTGACTTGAATCTGAGGGAGAAATATTTTGACATTTTCCTGAGGAGATGCAACTGTCCAACTGGCATTAGTTAAGTTGGATCTCCCGAGAAACATTCAGGCTCACAGTGATGAAGGGTCATGCGCAAAATCCTTCCCAAGCCCATGCACGGGTTGTGCAGACCCTCCACTGGCAATGCTGTCATTGCCACTGTGTTCTACCGGAACACTGATACATTTCAGGGATGCTCATCTCCTTAGATGCCTCCCGTTGTGGAGCAATGTCTTCCTGGAGACCTTACATTAATGGACAAGAGGCAGCGTGGTTCATGGATGGTCTATGACAGCGGTCCCCAACCTTTTTGGCACCAAGGACCAGTGCTCCTAGGAGAATCTAATGCCTAATAATATGAGGTGGAGCAGAGGCAGTGATGCTAGTGCTGGGGAGCAGCTGCAGATACAGATGAAGCTTCGCTGGCTTTCCTCCTGCTGTGTGGCCCAATTCTGAACAGGCCATGGACCGGTACCAGTCCGCGGCCTGGGGTTGTGGATCCTTGGTCGGTGAGAACTATCTCTTTGTCGTGGCTTCTAATAGTCTCCAATTCATTCTCTATACTGAAGCCAGAAAAGTCTTCCTAAACTTGAATCCAATCATATTTGGTCTTTGGGAACAAAAGTGCTACAGGAATGAAACTATTCTGTGTTGGTACTAAAATTATTAGTATTATTATTAAAATTACTTTCTCTTAAGAACCAGTCTGCCTTCCCTGGCTAAGGAGGTTACCACAGGATATAGAAGTGCTAATTTGGCATGACTCACTTCTCTCTAACTCCATAATTTTATCAGTGCCACACTTTATTTTTAGCTTTTGCCTTCTGCAGCACTTGACCTTTTGCCTAGATAGAATAATGTACTGTGGGGCTCAAACTCACAGTCTTCCTTCCCTGTCTTATGCAACATAAGGGATGTTTTGTGTTAGATGATGTCTTCTTTAGAAGTCTGCAATCCAGAATGGTGTTCTAGAATAAAACTGTTTACACACACACACACACACACACACACACACACACACACACACACACCTTTGGTAACATTGTTTTTCATGTTTGGATTATAATCTTTTCCTTTAAGAGATATCTCTTCTGCCATCTGCTGTAAGAAATTAGTATAATTGTAACATTTATGAAAATATTTTTTAAATGTGGATAAGGATCTTATTCCAAAATATTTATCCCACTTGCTTTAGCACTACAAAAATTTAGAAACTTTCAAAGATAGAAGAGTAGTTAAATAAATCCTGAAATAACCAGACAGGAATACCATGAAGCCTTTAAAAATGATTGCTGAGAAGTTTTTAATAAGATAGGATAATATTAATTATGGAATATTAAGGGGAAAAACTTAAATCCCAAACTATCAATGCAACAAGATCTTGACTATGCCTTTGTTTGTCTCACCTAGTTCACTGCAACGGCCACCTAGCTGGGCTCCCTCAGTCAGACATGACCCCTCCAATCCATTCTCCACATTGAAGTCAGCGAGGTCATCCTAAATTCGAATCCATTCTTGTCCATTCTACAGTTAACACTCTCCAGTGACTCCCTATTGCCTTCCAGAATGTGTTTGGGCTCAATAACACGAGGTCCAGAGCCCTTCATAATCCTGCCCTGCTGCTCCTCGGTACCTCATCTGTGGTGTCCTCATCCCATATTAAGCACCATGCTTTGCATTGCCTCGAATGTGGCATATCATCTTTCTGACTAGAGTGCTGTTGTCTTCTTTCTGCCTTGGTCTCTTGTCATCCTGCACACCTCAGATTAGCCACCATTTCCTCCAGAAAACTTTTCTTCATTTTTTTCTCCCTTTTGGTAGCTCCTTCTCTTGCTTCCATTACTCTCTGTATGTAGCCTGAATGTAGAACTTCTTGCCCTTTTATGTAATCGTTGGTTTCCTTAACCACGAGAGCTGGATCTATGTCTGTCACTTCCATTATTTTGTTCCCAGCAGACAGTATCCCCAACTGGCACTTATTAACTGTTGAAAAATACATAGTCAGCATATCTGGCAGACAAACATCAACTAGTTAATAAAAGTTTTCTTTAAGTGACTGAATTTTGGATGGTTTTAAATTTCCTCTTTCTTCTCATACTAAAACAAATTTTGTTTACTGTGGTTAAAAACACATAATATTAAATTTGCCATCTTAATTTTTAAGTGTACAATCCAGCAAGTGTATATTCGCATTGCTATGCAACAGCTGTCTAGAACTTTTTCACCTGGTAATACTGAAACTCTACACCCACTGAAACTAACTCCTCCTCCTCTCTCCCACCAGCCCTGGGTAACCAACATCTTTTCTACTCCTTGTTTCTATGATTTTGACTAGTTTAGATACTTCATATGAGAGGAAACATACAGTGTTTATCCTTTTGTGACTGGTTGATTTAGCTAAGCATAATATCCTCAAGGTTTATTCATGTTGCAACAACTTTTTTTATATGAACTCTATTACCTGAATAACCAGAAAAGAAGTTTTATATAGAAACATAGGAGCTGGAAGTGATGCTAGAAATTATCTGGACCAATTTCCCCACCCTGAACTTTATTTTTTGTAGATGACAAACTCAGAAATAGAAAAATAATTTGTCCCACGTTAAAGGTTAAATAATGGTAAAGTTGACTCCAAGAAATAAACAAGTAATAGAGGTAAATGTTTAATTCTTTTACATACGTTACAGCACTTTCTGTGCTTTTATTTTTATGCTCAACATCAGCTGTTTTAAAATAATTGCACTTTCTAATATTCCATTTCATATTTGAAGTAAAAAATTATCTGCTCAGCTTATTTCTTGGTTCAAAAGGTACATAGCACTTCTCTTTGTTAAGAATTTCACTTCTTCAGTTTTATTTATAAAATGCATTTCATAGTTGGTCAAGATTTTCCATTCTGGGCATGAAGATCTGGGTAGAATAAAAGGATTCTGTAGGTTTATAGGGGAATTCAATTCCTGTGCCACACAGATCTAACAGGACTGGAGTCAAGAACCAGAGATATTTTAGTTCAGCTACTTGCTATTATGTAGCATTCTCTCCTGCTAGTCTGAAAAAGAAAAATCTCATAAGTTATAATTTATCAAATAATTGCCAAAGAAGATCTTCTTATCCTTAGTGCCCAAACTAATGAATGTGTTCAGCGAACATGTCTGAGTTCACCATGTGACTTGTCATTTAGAGACGCATTTAAGACACATATTTCCTAAATGAGTAAAAACAAGAAAAAGAATCAGTGGATTTTAGAGCTAAGGGTAAGCAATCAGGCAATCAGATCTCCTGATATGATATATGAGAAACCGAAGCCCAGAAAGGGATGCAGAGTTAGACAGCTAGTCAGCAACATGCTAGAACTTGAGATGCCTGCATCTGACTTCCAGGCCAAGGGTGTCACAATGTCCCAGATTGTGTGTGGGTTTCATCTGAAGAGAGACAGAGAATCTCACTGGTCTTGCTTTTTATTAATATTTTATTCTTTTTCCCTAATTTACTTGTCAATATATTTTTTAGTTTTGTCTTAATATCTGTTCTGGTTTTAAGTCATGAAGGGAAACTCTGGAAATTTCTAGCCCAGAGTGATCCAGAATAGCTGATTGTGTGTTCTAATACTGAAAGATTATTTGTCTTCCCTCCAACAGACAGAACCAGGAAAGCAAATTGCAAACCTCAGTTGAGTCTGCAACCTGTGACATATAATGTATGTATCTTGGTTTACATGAAAGAATGACTGACTCCAGCTTTGGGAGGGGTCTTCTGCTTGGTACTTTTGGTTTTGATTATGACTGGAAGGTAGGAGTTTTTTCTGTTTAAGCATGAGGTTACAGTACATTTTGGCAGTCTTTCTTGCATAAATACATCATTTTGTATGTTAGGATTTGAGAGAGAAAGGACTCCCAAGTGTTTACTGTGATTTGTCCATACAGTACTTAAAACACTAAAAATAAATTCAGGAATTTTTGTTAAATGGTAGAGTGCTTCGTACTTCATACTACCTTATGACTTAGTAAGTTTATATTACCTATATAAAATGGTGGCTATATGAATAAATAAATGATTGCAATGATCTGAAATGTAGGAAAAAATTGTATCATTATGATACTTTGTTCTATAGGGTCCCAAGAGATCAAATAATATTCTTTGGACAAAAAAGTACCCCAAACTATAATTTGGAATATCCATACTAATGAGGAATATGTTTAAATTTATGTAAATTAATTTAAGAACATATACACTGTAACCTTTTTAAATATTGTCCTGTAACTAGTAGTATAGATTTAGATACTCAACAAAGAAATATGAGCTACTGGCAGAGCTTAGTGCTGCTGAGTCCCTGTCCCCTCAATAGATGCTATAGCTTCAGAATCACCTAAAATGATTTTCTTTATTGGGCAGAAATTATTTTCTATGTATTACGCCCTGTAACATAGATGGTCAGAGGTTCTGTATTTCTCAAGTGTCATGGTCACCAGATTTTATATGATACCCAGTACATACCAGGTCTCTATTTTCTGAACTGCCTTCTCTTATGAGAGAACTAACATGAATCTTCTCACTTAAGACATGTAGAATGAGAAACCCACCTAGGCCCTCTCAGAGAAAAACCAACCAATCAGGTAAAGTAGATGAGCAAGAGGTCCTAAAGTGAAGACTGAGGGTCTTTTAATAAAAGTTTCGTTCAGCCAGAATATTTTCTGATTCTGGATCTACTCAAGTGAAGAGAACGGAATTCTTTATTCTGAGAGATGTAAGAGCTAGTGCTTTATTTAAAACTCTTTGAAGCTAAAAAGCTTTCAATTCAATTAAACCATTATTTTGTTTATCTAGAACTCTGGCACATAAGTAAACGCAGCATGCCAATATTGCAAAAGTAAATTATGTTGAAGTAAATTGACTTCCAGTTTAAAACTGAGAACTAAGAAGTAAATGCTGGTAAAGCTCCTCATTCCTTTGGGGTCATCAATCAGAAATATTCAATAATTAATTTTTCTTCCAGGGATAGTTAAATTAGAGGAACAGAAAAAAGCTGATGCTGGATTCCTGACCTCATATCTTCTTTTCGTCCTGAGACATGAAATGATATTTTTTATATTACATTTTTTACAGATTCTGTAATGAGAAAAGAAATGGCCCACCTTTACTTGAACTTGAACTGGAGTCAAATTGGCAGATTTGTTTCTATCTGATTTTCTCTCATTCTTGACTACTTTCAAATAAGTATTTAATCAAAGTGGATGTTCCTCTTTTGCTTTTATCTTCTTTTCTAGATTGGTTACTTTCTCTTAAGAGAATTACAAAACTCGTCAGGAATGATTTATTTATAATATCTATTTTTTACAGTATCTATAGTATCTATTAAACTGGATCTATAGTATCCATTATTTACAGTATCTATTAAACTGAAAATATTTTTGAACAGAGACATAATAGAAATATACTTTAAGGTGACTCTTCTGTTAAAATGATGGAGAGTTCAGAAATCATCTATGGTTTGGTTTGTATGTTATTGATAACTCTGAATATTGTTAAGCTACATCTTGATAATATATTTTATTTTCTGCCTATTCCAAGTTATCTAGAGAATACAGTAGAAGAACATACATGTAAGTTCAACCCACATATTCTAGAAATGAGAGCATTTTATAAGTTCTATTACCTTATAATTTTTAGGAGCTATTGAATGACTTTCTGGAAGTTAAAATATAGCTGCTGGATTTACTATGACAAAGTCCATATATCTTTGTTTTTTTGCTTATTTTTTTATCAGAAAGATTAACAAGTTAAAAGAAAATATCATTAGTCAACAAGAATTTTGAACCACCAGAGAAAGCAGGTAATAAGAATTTATATATCTTTTCAATAGAGTTCTATAAATAATAGAATCTTTGGTGATTTTACTTTTCCACAGTGCACATAAGGAGATTAAAAACATTTTTTTCCTGTTTCTCATAATAAAATAACAGATAAAAGTTGACTTTACCTAAGTTTACAAAAGACTACTGTATAAACTATCATTTTAAGAATTTCTGGAATTAGTTGATTTTAGGTGAGAGATTTTAAATATTTTTCTACCCAGTAAAAAACTACCAATGATAATTTCATGGATTTTCAATGAAATTGAAATGTCTTGTATTAAAATAATTCACCTCCCTGACTCTATATATTATGAATCAATTCATCATTATTCCTGGCTAAAGGAGAGGTTTGTATCCTGGTCTAGTGATCAAAAAATTTCTAAGCCACCAGATGGCAGAGTCTCCCCGGCTTAGATCGAATATTGCATTTTCTACTGATTGCCAAAGGTAGTTAAAGCTAATGTGAGTGGCCATCAAACCTTTTACTCATGTATCCCTCAACTAATTTTGAAAACACATGCACCCTCCACAAAATCTTAAGTTCATGTATAAAATCATTCAACAAAAGTTTAGAAAACTGAAGAGATATAACTTCTGGCATACTGTAAATACTGAAATTTATAATAAAATTAATATCATTTTTAAATGAATCTAATTTAATACAAAATACCATAAGGATATGATAGCCACCATCATCTATTTTTAAAAATTCCAAAACAAATTTATCTTCTACAGTTGGATACTTTACATCATTCTTTTTCTTCCTTGACATCTTGTTTACCATTTTATTTCCTCTATAGAATTTTATACTAATACAAAATGTTTATGCTTAAAAGCTTTGATCAACCTACTATTCTTCTCTGCAACAAGAGGATGTATATAAGTGAAATTAAATATTTTGAATTTCCTATGACCATAAGGTTCTGAGTGTCCAATTTTTATATTTCTAAATTTCTAATATATGTTACTATATAGTTCTAAATTTCCCAGTATACATTTTTTTTATTAAACTGGAAAGTTCTGAAAAACATAAAAAGACAGAAATAACCCTTATTCACACCACTTAAATAATATTTATAGGGACTAATATATGGCAACTCCTCTTTTGCTTATCTTTTACCACTTTGCTTAGTTAATTTCTGTTAAATAGTTGATGGCCATTCTTTCATATTTTTTCTAAGTTTATCAGGATCTATTTATACCTTGAAAATTTAGAGTGCAAAATATTAAGGTGCTTCCAATATTGCCTTTTTAAGAGATTCTTTTCTAGCATTAAAAGCATAGCGTTCCATTGGGAGTATGTGTGCAAACACATACACACATACACACATACATAGTCGATGAGGAAAAAGGACTATATTTTTAAAAATAATCTTGATTAGTGTATGATACTGCTGAAGTTTGAAACTAACTCCTTGGGAATTTAGGGAACTACACAGTTAGCAGGAATGCAGTTCTCCACAAGACCATCCTACCTTCTGAAACCAATCGCACATTCAAGGGGGTTCCCAGGTTTGATAATTTGCTAGCAGGGCTCAGAACATACTGAAAGCTGTTATACCCATAGTATGGTTTGTTACAGGGAAAGGGTACAGATTAGAATCAGTCCAGGAACGAAGTGCATAGGGCAGAATACAGGACAAGTACTAAATGCAGAGCTTCCATTGTCTGCTTCCCACGGGATTCTTAGGTGTGTTATTTTTATGGCATTTGTGTGTAATAAATAGAATATTGCCAACTAGGGAAGATCACTTATATGACTAATCTAAGTCTCCAGTCTCCAGCCTCTCTGGTCAGCTGATACTGTGTGACCCAAATCCCTACCCTACATCACATTGTTGGTCCTTCTGGTGTGGCCAGCCCCCACCCTAAATGCTATCTGCTGAGGCCAGCTCCACATCCCTATCACATTGTTAGACTAGCAGCAAAATCCAAGGCCCCTAGGTAACCAAAGGCACTCCTATCACAAATGACATTCCAAGGGCTTAGAGGTTACCTTCCAGAACCTCTTTTTTGGGTAAGGTTAAATTTTTTTCTATACAGATATGCATACAATAAAATGTACTCATTCAAAGTGACTGTTTCAACAAGTTTTGACAAATGTATACATCTGTGTAACCACCACTACAATCAAGACAAAAGACATTTCCATCAGTTCAGAGAGTTCCCTCCTGCTCCCTTGCAGTCATTCACCCTCTGACCTCTGCTGGTTTCCCTCTTATAGAATTTCATATATGGAATCATATGGTGTGTGTTATTCGGTGTCTGTCTTTTTTCACTCGGCAGGTTTTTGAGATTATTGTTTATGCTGGGTAGTATTCCACACTCTGTATAG
Organism: Macroglossus sobrinus; assembly: GCA_004027375.1. Lineage (NCBI taxonomy): Eukaryota > Metazoa > Chordata > Mammalia > Chiroptera > Pteropodidae > Macroglossus > Macroglossus sobrinus. The sequence continues at coordinate 284,924 of PVKZ01000440.1, forward strand.
ACCACAGTTTGTCCATCCACTCACCTGTTAATGAATATTTCAGTTTGTTTCCAGTTTGGGGTTGTTATGAACAAAGCTGCTGGTCTTTGTGTCTATAGGTCTCTCTGTAGACAAAGGTTTTCTGTTTCTGTGGGTATATACTGAGGAGTTGAATTGTTGGTTTGGTGATTAGCATTTACTTTATAAGAAACTGCCAGACAGTTTTTCAGAATCATTATAATATTTTCCACCAGCAAAGTATAAAATTACAATTGCTTCTGCACCTCATCAACAGTTGGTGTTGTCAACCTTTCTAATATTAGCCATTTTAATGAGTAATGACTCATTTGCACTTTCCTGATGATTTAGAAAGTTGAACATCTTTTTATGAGTTTTTTTGGCCATTCATACATCTTCCTTGTGAATCATATCAAATCTTTTGCTCAATTTTAATTGGCTTATCTACAATGAGTTGTAAGAGTTCTCCATATATTGGATATAAGCTCTTTTCTAGACATGTATGTTAGTAAATTGCTTTTTTTTTATTTCTTAATAATACTTTTTAAAAAGTAGAAGTTTTAATTTTGATTAAATTGAAAAGACCACACTTTTAAATAACGCTATGAATTCCAACTATTTTTATGGCCATTTTTCTATCATCCAAAAATTACACAAATGTTATCCAACTGACAACTGATGAATTGCAGGGAAGTATCCAGTTAGAAAGCCTTTTTCTAAAATGAAGCAAGGTGGTATTAAACCACAATCACTCTAATAGCAATACAATATCCGCTATTGTATAATTTTACTGAATTCTGAGTCTTTGGGTTTTCTTTTATTATAGTTAAATGTTGCATTTGAAAGACCAAATGATTTTGATTATTCAAACCGAGATGAGTTATGAGACTGTGTGCACTTATTAATAGAAAAGACAAATTTGCATTTCCCCCTTTCTTTAAGAATCAAAGGCCAATAATTTAGTTTTAGAATGTATTGGTATGTATTGGTATGGTATTAAAATGTATTGGTGAAAGAAGAGTCAAAGTAGAAAGTGTTAGTAAAGCCCATTTAAAAATGGGTTGTTTTCAACTAAGGAAAAGAAGAACATGTACCACAGCTCATTTTCTTTTTTTGAAAAAAAAAATTTCATGACAGAATTTCTCAGCCTGTCCATTTACCATAAACAAGGACAGGATGTGAGATGTACAATTTTCTGAAATATTGTCCCTATTACACTCCTAAAATGTTTCCTATTTTTAAATCTGAAAAACATGAAAACACCTTTCTTTTGGGAAGTTCAGTGTCATGGTCAGATTTGTTCTAATCATCCTACAAGCTGCTACCTGATTATTAGAAGGTAATTGGTGTTTGCATCAAAGTTCTCCCAATATTAAAGTTGGAAGGTTCAAATACAGAGCAATTAAGATATTGACCCAGAGTCAATCAAACACTAAGTAGGTTTAGGGATTTGGTTTTCCTATTCAACTTATCTATGGCTTGGAAGAATTAATAGCACCTAGCTTCCTATCAGATAGGAATTTAGTCTCACTATAAAGTTTTTATGCTTATTTTAATATTGCCACTTAGAATTAAGGCCTTGATAATCATAAAAATATTCCAGAGAATGTTTCATATATAAAAGATTTTTGAGCAACACTTTTAAAACTTAGGATAAAAAACAATCGTTATGTCTTTCTCCCTCTCTGAACCCAACCCTTCACCCTTCAAAAAACTTTGCTGAAAGGTCTCATTGGAAATAACTGCAAATATATTGTCTGTGTTCTGTAAATAAGAACTAATTCATGAGAAGGAATAGGTAGGTATGGCAAGAAAAAAACAGAAATAAGTTCCAGATAAAAAAAGAAAAAAGAAAAAAGGAAGTCAGTTAAAATATACATACTAAAATGGAAGAGACATATAAAATAATTAACTGTTTTTTTTAATCTTATTTTCAAAGTGTTTTTATATATTTCTATCTTTATAGTATTCTATGAATTAAGTGAATAGTTAATATTCTTCTTGGTATTTGATAAATCAGATCACAAAAAAGTAAAATATACTAGCTTTCTCCACAGCCTCTGAGCCTGCAGCTGAAGCAGTAAGAGAACCCATGCCTTGCATTTTGTCCATGCTCTACTTCCCTGCCTGTGGCACTCTGTCTATGGGATGGAGAGAGCCATCCCACCCTCTAGGGGTTAGCTGGGCTGACTGAGAAGGAGCCATAACAAAGAATAGCTTAGGCATCACTCCACGTCAGGCACAGAAAGAGAACAACTAATGGGTAAGAAGAGTCAAGTGATATTGATCGGTGGCTCCCCAGGGTTGAATTCAAAACATGTTCGGCTGTCTCCTGGGTGCCAAGATTTGACAGAAAGGGCAAAGGACAACTTGAACAATGTAGGGTGGGCGGGTGAAATCTCCATTCATTGTTGTTCATGTGGGAATGGAGTGCTCAGAATGAGGGAGATCTTGACAAGGCTCCCTGCCAGTAGCAGTCTGTTTCTTATCAGAAATCTAATGCTCAGTGCCTCTTTCTCTTCACTGTTGGAGTTGGGAAGAGTGAGGAGAGCACATTGGTACCAGAGGGGAAAGATTTTGTGTAACAAGACCTTTGTCTTTAATGGGAAGAAAATAAGAGAATGAAAATAGAAGATTCAAAAGGAAAGGATAGGACTTAAAAGTCAGGAAAACATTTCTAGAAAATAGGCTAAATGAAAAAGAAATCAAGTGGCCTTGTGTCACTAGAAAACACCAAATTAGGGGAAGGGTGACAGGGAGGTTTGCTATGGAAGGAAAAAGACTTAGTTCAAGAATCCAGATTGTAAGGATAAATTAGACACAACCAATATATACATTAGTAAGGGTTTGGTTTTCTAATGGTACATCCAAACAATGGAATACCATATAAGCTTTTAAAAAGAATTAAGTATACAAATATTAACACAGATAGTTAAGATCAATTTAATGGAAAAAACAAAATGACAATACTTTTTCAAATATAATCATATTTCAAAATAATAATGTATGTTAGTATATGTGGGGAGAAAATCTGAAGGATGAAGCATCAAGTAGCCAAAGGTAGGTATTTCTGGGGGAGGGAGGAAGCTATTGTAGAAAGGAAGCTATTACGGAAAGTTATGTTTTATATTACACATTTTTGTGTCTTAAAAACATATTTTATAAAACTCATATAATTTCCATTGTGTATTAGAAAAGTATTAACAAGTATAGAAATGAGTTATGTTGCAAAGAAGACACAATACATAAAGTTGAAAATGAAAATTTTATTATTTGCAGTAAAAAACACTGAAGTAATTTGTACAGAGGTGTGTCTATATGTACACCTAAAGGTGTATCATTATGAAATGGTAATCCCAAAGTAAAAGTTTTATTTTTATTTAAAAATGTTTGTTAGTTTAAAATGACACAAGTGATAGACTTTGAACAGGTCATAATTATGATTTTAAATGTGTTCTGTATTAACTGTTTCTCTAAAAGAGAATATTAAACATAATCCATAATAACATAACTTACCTATTGATGTAACTAATATTTTTTCAATGACTGAACATTTCTCCTGATTACCTTGAATTATTTCATACAACTCTTCTGAAATATTTTGGAAATCGCATAAAGCAACTCTAAGTGCTTTTAATTTAAAGATAGTCCTTTCCACAAGAGACTCACAAAGCACTAAGAAGAAAGGGAGAGCACGAAAATTTTAAGATATATTGTGTTTAAGATATATAACACACTTAACAGAGTATTTTTAAGTCAGAATTTTTAGAAAATAGCAGGATTCAGAAGCTGACTGGACTGCAATTGTCAGTCTCCACAAGTGGATCTAATTGCCCTAAATTGTTAACTAACTAGATTCGGTTACATATGAATGTAGAGTAATAATGATTTCCTCTGGGAGTTTGTATTTAGGAAAATCTACAATGTTAAAGCAGACTGAGACTCTATCTAGTGCATTGTCAAATTTCAGTCAGTCATACTAAAAAGACTCAGAGGAAAAAGTATAAACCCTTTGTTGTGCTCAAAATGACATAGAAGCTGTACTCTAATTTGTCTGCCTGTTGCAGTCAGGTCAGATAGAGTTTTATTTAATAGGATTTTATTAATAATCCACTCACACAGGGCTGGGGCTCTGTCCCCAGCTAATGCAAGCATAAAATGAATTTGTCTAAGATGAAAAAACTTACATTGGGATTTAAAATATGACTGAAAACTTTTGAGGGCCTGTATTATCCATTTCAGGTGAAAGAAAAGTAAAACTTCAGAGATATTTCTCCCGTAAGTATTGTAAAAAATTAGAGCCCAGGCAGAGAAGACTTAAAGAGCCAGAGTGAGGAAGTCAGCATAGGAGGGATCATTAACACTTAGGGCAGGGGAAGAGGCCACAAAAAACAATCCTCTTTGGGCCACCTGCATCAAGCCAAGGTACTAGGGAAACCCAATGGAGGAGAGAGCTCTTTGGAGAAAGATGCTTGGTTATAAACAATCCAAACTAGGTTGTGTTGTAAGACAACTCTAAAACGGACACCGTTAGAGCAATTTTACTTGTGAGATAATTGAACACATGCACTGCTCCCGGCCTACCTTTCTCCTCGAATGATCTCAAGGTTGCACATGCCCTCACCCTTCGATGTCAGCACGACGACTTCCCAGCATGCCGCGCACCCTCCCAGCTTGCCCCGCACCCTCCCAGCTTGCCCCGTATCTTCCCAGAAGGCCCTGCACCCTCCCAGCTTGCCCCGCACCCTCCCAGCTTGCCCTGCACCTTCTCTTCATGCCCCAGTATGGCTTTCACAGCGGACTCTCCCAGAAGCCTGTAGGTCTTCGCTCTGCCCTTTGCTGTTCAGGGCCTCTCACACACCACCTGGAGGTGTCCTGGCCCCTGGTTCAGGAGTGGGGATAGTGTGTGGTAACAGAACTTCTCCCAGGTAAGATTAACACCCAACTTCTTAATACTTGGAAAGTCTACCTAACCTCCTCCCACAGGAGCTCTTGTGACCTTGAAAATCCCGACAAACCAATGGCTCCAGGGTTTATCCCCTTGAGAACAAGCATATAGCCCCAAAGTCAGTCGACCTTAGTTAGACAATCGAGGGAGAACAGCTGCTCAAGATCAGACATTTCTTCCTTATTCTTTTACACAGATCTTCAGCTGAATTTTTGTCTAATTGCTTTGTTGCCCGGTAACTCGAATCATATACTGCAGAAACTGAGTTGTACTGTGCCTGGAGGAACGGGGGATGCAAAGGAAGTGAAGAAACTAGCTACCCTCTATTTTCAGGTATAGTGTTGAAGTGAATGAAAACTTCACCCAATTGTTAATATGAATTTCTGACATCAAGAGACTACTTTAGAATTTATGGAGTAGTTTTATATGTCTATTAATCAGCGCTGCCCTAGAAATAATCTCGTAGGTTAGTACGTTAAGACTGATTTTGTCTTACTCATTTTACAAGTGAGGAAACAATCTGTAAGAGATTAAAAGACTTGCTAAAGTGAGAGATTCAGAGACTTGCTAAAGCCTTACATCTAGTAAGTGGCAGAACTGAGGAGTCAAACCCAAGACTTCCTATTTTATTACCTATGTTAACAGATTCCTTTAAAAAGCCACTATTCAGAGCCCTTCACTTGTGTTCATTTTGGTTAATGTAAGTAAGGACTACCCTATAATACCAAATATCCTCCTCTTTTTGAGGGTGGTCTGATGTTTAAAAAATCAAATCAACAACAACAAAACAAGGTGGCTCAAAAGGCAGCTGAGTGGTCTTCTGGAGATTTGGAATGACCCTGGACCACTTGCAGTTCATACCAGAATCACACTGGAAGTTCTCACTCTTGTCTTAGCTGCATCTGGCTGCTCTGGGACTCTTCAAGTCCAAGCCCATGGATTTTGTAGGGTAATTACAGCCTGACTTGGGAGCACGGTTAAGACAAAACATTACTCAGGATAGGTAGCAAGTTTGTCATATGCCAAGAGATCTGGCATATGTGATCTGAATTAATGGGTTTTTCATCATCCTGGGTTTGATCAATATTTTTTGATGTTGTCCTTTTGTTTTAATGTCTTATAATGTTAGAAAAGTATATTCCTGGAACATTAGCTTAAATTATTCATCTATTTTGAAATAAAACCTGAAGATACTTTTTCCAGAGCCTACAATTTTATAATAGTACACATATGTTTTCTGAGAGAAAATGATATTAAGTATTATGACCATAATAAGGAGAATAGAGATGATGAAAACATTTTTTCCTGCACTGTTTGTTATTGTCTATATTTTAAAGATAAAGTGGTCTATTAGAAAAAACTTGATGAAAAAGGTAAAAAAAAGTCTTAAAAACAAGCCCCAAGTACTTTTTAAAAGAAATAAGTACCACCCTTAAATGCTTTTAAAATATTATATATATATATATAGTCCTATTACAGTTCTGTCTCCAAGGATTTGGTTGAAAAATTAGTGTGAAATACAATGAAACAACCCAAAATTTGGATAGCAGACATAGTATTGTCTCTATTCTGAAATATATTTAGCTATAGATTACATTTTTTGTTTCTGAAGAATGTTATTTAGTAAAGATCACACAGTCCTTAGTGAAGAGCTCAAAATCAATACATAAACACCTCAGTTTTTAGCCTTCCCATTGTAGTTACCTGTTGGATGGTGTAAGTAAATGACCTTCATTAAATGTGAGGCCTTGTACCACATCTTTTTCATTTAAGTCTTTTAGTTCCTTGGAAATGCCACTTACTAAAAGCAAAGTCTGATTGCTAAGTCAGTATTAAGATAGAATCCAACTGTGATTTTTTTTCTGGGTTATTTATTTTTTTATTACTTGCATCCTATACACAAATACTATGTTTTATATCTTTCAAGTGTTAACAGAAAAGGGAAATTTCTGTAAGAAGATTACAGAATGTGATTTAATTTCTGCTTATATATACGTATGCATGAAAGCTGCTTGTTTATTTGTTATATACAGAAAAATGTATGGAGCTAAAAAGGAAAACCAAGATATTGTCTGTTATGGTAATTATTAAAATAATTAGCCTGAGAGTAACTTATTTTGTCCTCGAGTAGAAATAGCAAGCTAGTTTTCACTCTGAGGACAGATTAAAGTTATTGTGTTTATACAATTCTTTTTATTTTTCTCCCGAACACACTGAATCTGTGCTAAAATACCACCTGTGGGCTATATGCCTTAAGAGTTCCTTCTAAGTAAAGGAGGTCTGTGGAAGTGTTTAAGGATGTAAGCTCTCTTAGATAAAGTTCAAGATGAACTGTCTTTATTTCAAAATCCACTTCTAGAGTATAGTGTTAAAGTTTAGCTTTGGGTGTATTGACATTGTCATAATCTTATCATACATCAACATCTAACTTTTTCTGGAAAGATTGTGGGGAAACCTTTACTGCTGGAAAGTATACAACACAAGAAAAGTGATTGTTGGGAAAGAAGTGACAGTCCTGCTCAAGCAGTAAGAATAACAAAATGCTAAGCTTTAGAGCTCCAGAGTCAGTGAGCAGGGCTGAAGTTCAGGCTCTACCAGTTATGTAAGGTTTCAGTGTACAATAGAGATGATAAAATACATATCTCATTGTATAGTGAGGATTAAATGAGTTAATAAATGTAATGTGTCTGACATGTAGTTAGCAGTCAATAAATATTGGTTAATATTACAGCCTGAAAATTTAAGCTACTTATCCATTCATTGCCTGTAGAGACCGAATGATGAGCTAAAAATAGTGGCTGGATATTTATGTTTGAAAGAATCTTCTAGAGTCTAAACCCAGGAGGCCTCACATCCATTTTCACAGTACCCATGGTGTAAGCCCTCCCATTTTCTAACCGGTATTATCTTAATGTTTATCAGAGCATCCCCAACTCCCTCTCCTACTCTCCGTCCAAAATCCTCCCACTGTGTCTGTCAAAACTCTCAGTCCAGGAGGAAGAAACTCAGTGATATTCTCAACCTTTCCTAAACGTTGCAATCTAATTTAACCAAAAGCTCCCTCTTCACCAAGGACACTGCTTCTCTGAAAGTGCTTTCTGGAGAAAGCTACTCATTATCTTTAGTAAGCTCAGTGCCATTTCCAGACCAGTTCTTTACCTCCCTTTTTAGGCACCTCAGAGATCTCACTGACACTGTTAGGACAGTGCCGGATGATGATAATACTTAATGGATAGTTGTAGAAATTATATGGAGACAATGCATGTAAAAATGTTTAGCACAGTAGTAAGAACATATTCTCAGTAAATGTTAGTTTTGCTCTTATATTGACCCTCCTCCCTCAACAGTGTGTTATCAGCCAAAATACACCTATAAAATCATACTTTCAGCCTATTCCTAACTAGTATCTTGTGCTCTAGTCCATTGACCCTTCTGCATTTCCCCTAGTTTATCAGTATATACCTGTTCCCACTTCCCTACTTAAGCTGGAACGCAGCTTAGATTCTATTCTCCCATGTTAGTCATTTTCTTGTCAATATTATAAACTCTATTTGCTGTCTTTCACTCACATCTATCTGGCACATTTCCAAACCTAGATGAGCCCAACTGACCACTTTGTCTTCAGTTTGCTGGGGAAAATCATCCTACTGAGTTTTATATCATACTACTAAGTTTTATATCACCATAAATTAATTGTCACCAACCTCACCTGGGATCTCAACATTTTCTGTTACTCCCTATGTTCTCTTAGTCAATTCTGTATTCACTGTGCTTATTTTAGGCCTTTAAAATTTTTTTTCAAAACTCAGGTCCTCTCACTTACTTTCCTCCCTGCCCTGCTTTCAGTAAATAACCTTGCATCCTACTTCTCAGTAAAATTAGAAAAAGGGAAGCTACTGATAATTAAGTCTATAAACATATTGTTTCTTCATTTCTCCTTGTTTCAGAGAAAGAAGTATTCTTTCTCCTACCTGTGTTCTTGATCTTTCTTTTAGGACCCATCAATAATTCTCTCCTTTTTTCTCTATTTTTAACTTCTGCTTTGATGCTGCCCCTGTCTGCCTTTAACAGTCCTCCTGCTGGATGTATCTAAGTCCAAATTCAACATGTCTAAAACTGAACTCATGATCTTTACTTGCACCATTACAACCTGTTTCTCTTCTAGTGTTCTTTTATCTCAGTTAATTTTTACAGATACAGAAACTGAGGCTTAGGGAATTCATTGCCTGACACCACATACAGCTACTAACTGACATAGCTGGGCTTCAGATGTTGGTTTAGTCAATCTGAAGCCCATGCTTTCTCTCCTGTATTCTAATGCCACGCAGGAAGAAGGGCTCTTGAGAAACCTTTTGTGTCACTGTTAGGTTTAAGCAATTTATTCTAGTATTTTGTGAGGATTTTAAAAACCTGTACTCTATATCAATAATAATAATAATAATAATAATAATAATAATACAATACAATACAAACTATATGATATTTCAAGGCATTTTTATTTTCATTATGTCATTATTTTGTAACCACTAAGATAAGAACTTATAGACCATTTGAGAGTTGAGAAAACTGAAATATTAAAGTTAAGTGATTACACAATGATTACACAGTTGTATAATGATGGATATAGACTAGCTTTAATTCTCTTGACTTTGGTACTTTTTTTTCTAGTATGCCTATGAGAAACCTGTTTATTTTTTAAGTACTGAGTTTAAGAGTTGAAGTCCAAATAAAACCAGATAATTACTTTTAATTTGTCAGGTAAGAAGCCAAAGACTCGTTAGTATTGGTAACTTCTTTGCTAAAAAGTAAAAAAGAGAATAATGAAATGAGATGTATATCATTAAATAACTGATTCTGTTCTTTTATTTTTCTAATTTTATGCAAGTGGAAAAAGGACACCCACCTGCAAAGTCCCTGAGATATTATTCAAATTCAAGTACTTCTGAAATACAAATATGTGATAACTTTTTTGCAGCCTGTGAAAAAGCCATTTTTGTTTGTTGCATTATTCTTGATTGTGTATATGTTTTGTTTTATAGTTATCAAGGAAGTAATAATTACAATGAAAAAAACTTTCTTGTGTTATTCTTTCATTGCATTGCAGAAAGAAAATATATTCTTTTCCAGAAGTCAGCTGAATTTTATCAGCTTTGCAAAATGATGAATGAATGCCTTGTTCATTATTATTGCTTAAGTCATTCTTATTTATGCCAGTAATTCAAGGATTATGTTTTGATTGTTCTTGAGAGATGAAAACACTTTCTTGCTGATGAATAAACACTGCCACTTTTTAAATATTTGTATGCAAAATGTCTTTAAAGCCATTATGAAATGCTTTGCAAGAGCATTAGGAAGCTTCCCCCCGCCCACCACCCCCAAAGGCAGTTTTTCTCTACCTTTTCTTTCATGCTAAGCCGTCCAATTGAAAGGCCTTTCAGAGTTAACTTGTTTAAGCAATACCAATGTTTTAGTGAAATGAATAACTTTTTATAGAAGACAATCACACACAATTCAACATTCCGGTATTTCTATTTCTGTGCACCACGAATGCAAGGATTCTGCAGTAGAATCTCTTTCTTTGAGAAAGCTGAAGCGATCAAAACCCTGATTAACCTCTGATATTCACGTGGTGCTCTTGATCTTGAGGACTGCAGCAGTAACAAAGCGTTAATGGCAGCCATATGCTTAGGGTATTGTGGGTACTGGTGACCCAAATGTGAACTTGGGGGCTGACAAATGCTAACTGCTATTTGTTTCAGGTTTGGTGTGGAGATTACTGATGAAGAGTTTGAGTTGCTACTTGACAGAATCCCCTTTGATGAAGATGAAAATGTCAGATACCTCCAATTCATGGCCATGTTTGATTCTCAGTACTCCTTTTTCACATTTTCTCATTCTGGAGTAGTTTTCTGTTTTTGTTGTTTTTCATACAGAGGATGGACCCCTAAAAGAATTAGGATTATTTAAAATTTCATTTATTTGTATCTCATTTATTAATATTTTATAAGTGACAAAGATTTTTCAAAATAACGATGTTAACCAAAAAATAGAATCTTTTAATGTTGACCTATAGTAATTTATTTAAAAATACTTAACATCTCAACATTTGAAAAATGGACATGAGGAGGGTTAGTATGACTGAGGTGACAGGGAGAGGAGTGTAAACTGTATTTGCAGAGTTGGGAGGAGAATAGCTGTGAGTGGCAAAGTCAGGTCCTAGGGATGAACGTTCCCGAATTGCACTAAAACTTTTTCACGTACATTAACTTTTTACCCCCTCACTTACCTACCAAGTACCATCCATTTACAATACTTCTTACTACCTCTCAAAGGGGTCCGGCTTGGACACTAGGGTATGTGGCTATTGCTAATGGTTGTGTTAAAGGCAGAGCTAGAATGCTTTCTAAAATATTCATAAACTATATTTTTGTATCATGGAACCCAAGGTTTTACTCTTTTCTAAAATCTTTTGATGGATTTTACAGAGTAGTTCAAGGTATAAATATTTAAAATTCTGATCAATATTGACCATTTTATTCCTCAAATACCTGGAGGGGGATATTACAATCCCAGGTATCTGATGTTTGGGCTGAAAAGGTGGACTCCTTCTTCCTAAAGGTACTTCTTTTCTCCAGAGTAATTTTAGGAAATAACTATCTTCACCCTGGACATCTCCTGCACTGTCCTCCAAATCTCATGACTATACTCTTTAAACATGAAACCCACTCATCATTTCCTGTTAGCTCTTGATAGCAGAATAGACAGTTACCATCCTGATTTGATTTGAAAGGCATGACAAAACACATCCCTTTAAAATCATTTTATGTTATATCTGCCATAGAACTTGAAATTCTCACTTTCAGGGACTCGCTTCTTTGAGTCAGAAGGTACTGATCTGCAGAAGAGGCTATTAAGATATTATATCTCTGCCTAGGGCAATACTTTAATTTTTCAGCCATGAATGCTTAGTTCGGCATCTCCCAAAGCATATCAGAGGAACACTAGTTTCATAGGATGGTCAAAGCTCTTCTATATCCAAATAAGGCTCCCATGGTCATATAATTTTGAGAAATGTATTACATAAAGTTGAATGAATTTCTTTCCTGAAAGACTTCACATAGCTTTGAATATTGCTGATATTCTCCCAAAGAGAAGAAACATCCTACGACAAGTAGTTTATTTCAAAGATGATTCCAGGAAATATTGGTAAGGTACCAGGGAAGTGAAACAGTGAAAGGAAGAAAGGCAATACATGATGCATTAATGACCAAGTTATTGGTGTGGGCATTTGGGACTCTCTCCTCCTGAGAACCTCTGAGAAACTGTATGAAACCCCATCAGACCTGTGCCAGCCGAGGACAGGGAAACTGGAGTAGCTATATCCACCAACTGACACCTGCCATTGGTTGAGGGTTGCTTTTGGCAACATAAATATCCTGGCTCTGTACAGAAGCTGGCAGAGCATGCTCCAGTCAGACAGTGTCCGCAGGCTGAGTCATAGATGGTTGCAGTAGAAAGCCCTCAGTGTCAAAGGGAGCCAGGAGTGCTGAGGAAATACTGGTAGGCCTTAATCTACAGACAGACATCTGCTATGGTGGTATTTAGTCTATAGTATCTCCTAAACTTATTTGACCTTTTTTCATAGCACATATTAGAGGCTAGTGTTTCACAGAACATAATTTGGGAATACTATCTTAGATAAATTAATCTGCTAAGTAGTCTTGATCTTATAAAGTCAAGGTCAAGTGCCTGAGAGAATGAAGTGTAAGAAAAGAAAGAATTTTTTTTAAATATGGAGCCTACAAAAAAAAAGACATAAGCAGGGTGCTGTAGGGGGAGTTTCCTAAACACCCAGAGGGTGGCAGTATAAGGGTACTTAGGGTGAAGTATCAATGCCATAGGAAAGGTGTGAGGTGGCCACAGCGAAGTAAAGGGGTACGAAAGATAGAGTTGACAGCAGCCTGGCCCATTCTCTTCAATTTTGAGTGGATATGTGTTAATGACAGGAGACAGCGCTTTTAATTATCTATATTCTTGAATTAAAATACCAAATAACAAACTATAATTTCATTGTTAATATTAACAAATGCCTCTATTCATCTGATGCTTGACATATGTTACCTCATTATTATTTCCATTTTGCATGTGAGAAAATAGATATATAGAAGGATAAAATGATTTACCTAAATCACATAAGCCAGTGTCTGGTTTCTTAAAAATTTCATTGGAGGGAGAATACAAGTAAGAGTCCCTACATGTTCTCTGACAATAGCTAACATTTAATGCTTGCTGTTTGTCAGGTAGTAAATATTAATTCATTCTTACAACAACCCCGTTAAATGTTTTACATATAAGAAACCTGGGACACAGAATGTAAGTTGCTCATCGCCTCCCCTTTAGCCCTGATGGAGCCCAAGGCAAACCCAGACTGGCTCACTCCAGAACCCATGCACCTAATACTACTCTGCTGCTCTCGTCAGTAAAGAACCGTTAGCCAGTAAGATTATATGTGGCTATTGAACACATGCAATAAAGGATTCAGAGAATCCAAGAAATTAAACTTTTCTGGCCATTTATTAATATTATTTCAGTCTGAATTGAAATGTTACATAAGTTTAAAATACCAGATTTCTAAGACTTAGTATTTAAAAATGAATGCTAAAATATCTCATTAATGATTTTTATCTTGCTTACATGTTGAAATTATACTATTTTGAGTATATTGGGTTACATAAAATAAATTATTAAAATTTTACCTGTTTTAAAACCTTTGTACTATTTTAAATTTTAAATTTCTTATGTGGTTTGCCACCTATTTCTTTTGGACAGCACTCTATTAGACTATAATGAAAGAAAGGAATTATTTCAGTCATTGACCCCAAGTAAATCAGTTCCTAAAGTCTGTGCCTTAGTTTCTCTATCTGTAAAATGTGATAGAAAACTTAAATTTCCTCACAAGTTTAATTTAACAAATTGAGCAAAAGTAATTATAAACCATTTTATTCAATGTTTATGGAAGACAAGACAATTATTTGGGAAAGTGGGAATAATAGAAATAAATAGCTAATTTAGATTAAGTATAACTTTGAAGTATTTACTTACTGTTTGCTTTTAGCAAATTGATGTGCAACTTTGAAATTGACATTAAACCCAAAACAATATATTTCTGTAGTGTAGAGGTTTACAATTTTATTTGAATAATAATCATTTACTTTAGTATAGGTCAGTGAGGTAGCAAGGTCAGGTATTGTTATCTCCATTTTACAGGTTAAAATGCAAGGCTGAAACTTTTGACTCTAAAGCCAATACTTTTCTCATTACACTTTCCAGGTAATAAAAATTATACGTAATTTTTAGGTGTGGTGGTATTCACCTGTGATTCCCCTCAGGAATAGAGAGGGAAACAGGTAAATGAGATGAGGTTAAAGTTTCTCTGCTTTTATTTGACTTGATGTATTAATTTGTATAGCCAATTTTGACATAAACCGGAATCTCAGAACTTTCACTCGGAAGTTGGCTGTGACTGTGAAGTTGCCACAGTTATACCTTCATATGAGTAAGTTTACAAATGTGACCACTTAAAAAAGATAAAAAGTTCAGATAGTTCAAGCAATTCATGTTTTTTGCCTACTTATTGTCATTTTTTAAGTTAGAAAAGCAATAGTTTCTTATTATAAATAGCCATATACTACAAAAATGTAAAGTCCAAAGAAGAGATGGAGACGCCCTCACCATCTTCCTCCAAATCTAGCTTCAAAAATAACTAGTTATTGATTTTAACATGGAAGAAGACAGCACATTTTTTTTATAGTCCTAAAATTTTTTATAAATTGTCATAGTGTTCAATATGAACCTGTATATTGAATAGAAAATATTCTTTAAAAATACTATATTTACACAATTTTTCATTTGTCCTCTGCAGCCATCTATTGGTTAAATATATATTTCTAATATTCATTAAAGATGGCAGTTTTAAAATGTGTAATTTCCAAAATAATTATTTTTTGCAAAAACTAAAGAAAAATTGATTTAGAACAACCGTCTTCTCCAGAGATACTTGTTAGAAGAATCATATTTTTTCATGTCACAACTTTATTGTGTGCTGAGCATGGCTTATTATGTGGTTTAGAAAGATTATCTGTGTGGTCTCATGAATATAGGAGAGTGACCATAAAATTTTAGTAACTGTTGGTTTTGTTTAGATTTGTTTTGGATGGTAGAGAAATAGCATTATGTTAAAATAGTAATAATTTCTTGCAAACAAATGATTAGGTCAGGGTAGTGGTTAGAGTATAGTTTCTTTATCATTAAGTACATTCACTACAAGTTATTTGAAGTATTAACCTAAACATGTTTATCCTACATGTAATTACATAAAATCATAAACATATTTCTTCTTCATAGAAGTCTCTTGCTTTATATTAAGGGGAATTATATCTGAGTGAATTAGGTTTGACCCTTATGGGAGTCCCACGTTATGGTGAGCCATAACATTTTCTCTGCTGTAGAGTATTGGAGTCACACCAGGTGGGGAAATGACTACTATCTCTGTATCATAATTAAGGAGATTTTGAAAATTTATTGACGAATTCTCTAATTCTGAATGTGGTATCTGAGAGCAAGAGGACAGTATTTGTAAGTCAAATGATAGAAGAATCTATTGTCAGACAATTAAAACATCTTCACTGAGACCTACCGAACTAACCTTTGTGTGGTCTTATTCTCAGAGGGAAATGGTTCCTAGAGACAGTTGACAGCATGAATTTTGAGATGACACTAAATGTGTGTGGGAACTAGCAAAAACAAATCTAAAAAAAGATCTAGCATCAGGGTTTTCTTTGCTACTTTTTTAGCATCATGGATTGGGAGTGGGAGCTGGGGCCAGGGATTGGGGGAAAGCTCCAGAGGAAAAGGTGACATTAGAGATGCTGGTAAAAGTTAGTCCTGGTCAAGCCTGGAGTGAACAATGACACAGTGTTGTTGTGGGCTGCCTCCACGACTTAGATATTCTTCCCATGTCAGTATAATCACTACTGGGAGGTAGCTCGATTAAGGATTACCATATCATTAATAGTATCCATGACTTTTGTTCAAAGGCTACTTGTGCAATGTTGCCTTGTGGATGAAGCGCCGTAATCCTCTGAGCCGCAGCTGTAGAGAGGGAGGCTCCTTAGAGCCGCCCACACTGACTTCCCTGTCCTCTCGGATCAGTTCTAAAAAACAGACAGAAACAACAGTCAACTCAAAGCCAAAAAAAAGAGAAACATCCATTCTACATTTCCACATTCATCCCCAAGCTTCAATCCCTGCCAATGTCTCCCATTCATCTCTTCTCTAACATCCAGATCACCACTCGGATGGTGGCCAGATTAAAGGCGAACAATGCAGTTTTAAATGTAAAGTTTGCATCTAATTTTTTCTTTGCATGAGAAAAAGCACATTGATTCTATCTATGTGTCTCTCTAATGCTGAGCCTGTAGTTTTTCGGGTCTTATTTTCTTTGACAACATGTGGAATGCTGTGTCTTTCAACTGTCTAGGCTTTCTTAGTTTATTTGGTGAAGACACCTAACATTGAAATTTGTATTTGAGTAAAAAATTATATACATGGTTAATAAACAATGGAGTTTTGCTTCATTAATATTATTGCTGCTAAGAAACTTCTACTTCTGATGGGTGTGAGCACTGAAAGAAATTTAAAAACTTAGCCGTAGCTTGAAACCTAAGCAAACATATCAAGATATTAGGAATTGGGCAGAGGAAAATAAATGAGTAAATCACATTTGGTGAAACTCCAAGTGGCAGAAGATAGGACAGAATGGATGTAACCTTTACAGCACATTTCATTTCATAAAGATTACCACCTCAAGAAAAGGAAAATAAAAATGACCCTTGTGTATTTAGCATAGGGAAATGTAAAAGGAAAAATGAAGCCTCAAGTTAAATGTCTTATTTTGTACATTAATAATCACACTTTCATTCCAAATTGAAATGACGTTTTACCTTGATTTACTCATAAGGCATTATTTTAAAAAGGGTTTTAATCTTACATTTTTATCTCGTGTCATTTAAGATCACTATAATTTTTTTTTATTGACATATAGTCGACAGACATACAATATTAGTTTCAGGTAGGTGTACAATACTTTACAATGTTGTTGTTTACAGTAAATCTAGTAACCATCTGTCACCATACAAGATTATGATGTTACTATATTTCCTGTGCTAGACATTACAGCCCCATGACTTATTTATTTTATAACTGGAAGTCTGTATTTCTTATTCCCCTTCACCTTTTGTACCCATTTCCCCACCCCGTTCCCTCTGGCAACTATCTATTCATTCTCTGTTGTTTCTGTTTTGTTTTTAGATTATATAAGTGAAATCATACAGTATTTGTCTTTCTCTGTCTCACTTACTTCACTCAGCATAATACCTTGTAGGTCCATCCATGTTGTCCCAACAAAAATTAATCAGTCAATCTCACGTAAATCAAGGCTCTTTGAAATCCTTTCTAATTTAACAGAGTAAAAGGGTTTTGGATCAAAAAGTTTTAAAACTGCTACTCTAAGTTATAAAGTTTCTGCCTAACACAGAAACTTCTGGATGTCTCTGTTACCAAAATGTGTAAGTGTTCCCTCAAGAGATAGCTTGCTTCATTCAAATAGGAGAAGAGTTCAGGATTGGGAGCTCTGTGATTTGGAGCATCTCAGTTTACCTAACTGAAAAACGGAATAGATGAATTCATAAGCCAGTATCGTTGAGAGTCTTCTATGTATTGGCCACTGTTTCTGAAGTAGTGGGGGTACATGCATGAGCAACTCCATCACTACCTTTTAGAAACTCTAGAAACTCGAGTAGGGGGAACAAACCAATGAATGAACAACAATAAGAGAGGCAGGTGTACATGAGGTACAATGGAAACACAGAGGGGTACCTAATCCAGGGAGCAGGTGATGGGGTGAACACTTTAAAGTGGGTCTTGAAAGATAGGTAAGAATTAGAAAAAGAAAAGGTGAAATGGTATTCCAAGCAGAAACATTAACATATACAGGGACCTAAAGCAGTGTTTTATTTTCAAATGGTGGGTTGGGATGCCATAGTAGGTCATAAAGTCAATTTAATGTGTTATGACCAACATTCAAAAAACTAACAATAGAAAATGTCAGGGTGCTCCTCACATAGTATGGGTATTTTTTCAGGAAACCTTTATTCCATTGTATGCATGTGTGTATGTGTGATTGGGGAGGGGCAGGGAGCAGAGGGAGACACTGTACTGAGTTACAGCGTAAAATGTATTTCTTATTGTTGATTGAAATAAAATTTCTTTTGAAGAACCATTGGTTTAGAGTCATAAGAAGGAATATTATGTGTTGAAAGAATTATAAGTAGTAATTCAATAAAGGATATAACATGGGGTGCATGTAGGTAGTACTGCCAAAGAGATAAGCAGGAATCAGATCATAGAGAGCTTTAATGACTTGCCAAGTAGTTTGGATTTTATCCTGTAGGCAATTAAGTACTATTAAAGGATTTTAGGAAGAGGAGTGACATGATCAAGATGTATTAGTTGAATAAAAATTATTCTAGTAGCTATGAGAAAGAGGGATTGAGGTGGTGACAGTAAAACCTGATGCAAGAAGACCTCTTATCAAGCTATTGGAGAAATTCAAGGGCGTGAAGTAAAGCATTAGGAATGGAGATGCCTAGAATAGTTTGTAATTTATTATTATTTACATAGCATTCTGCTCTGGTGTTATAGAATCGGTATATACTAGAATGTAACTGACATGAAGGCAGAAATTTTTGCCTCAGCATCCTCAGAAATGAGAACAGTACTTTATCAGCTGATCAATAAAACTTTATTAAATGAATGATAAATTTATTTATCATGAATCTTCTTTTATCCTAAAGGATATTAATTGAAGGAGGTTGTTTTATGTTTTATTCTGCTCCCTGAATTATCTTTTTACTCTTTTCTTCTTTTCTTCCCCTCCCTCCCATTTTATTTTATTTTATTTTATTTTATTTTATTTTATTTTATTTTATTTTATTTTATTTTATTTTATTATTATTATTATTTTTTTTTATTTTATTGCTATCTTTCTCATTAGCGGCTTTCCTAAACATTTGATGGTCTTTCTATATGAATTTATATTTAGAAGTAAGGCATTCAAGTCAGTTGAATGCTCCCTGTGTGCTGGTAAGATAGTGATAGTTGAGGGTCCAGTCATTTTATTTGGTGACCCCCAAATGTCAATTTCTACATCTTTTCTCATGTGAGTATCACTTTCTTAATAGAGAATCTTCTCATTTTCTGCCTTGGGAATAAACCCTGACCAGCAGTACTTGGGGGCCAAATGGGATAAAATATTGGCAGTTATACTATCGAATGGTCAAATTTCCACTTCAATCTTGTTTTTAGTATGACATCTGACCTTGGCGTAGTTTCTCTGATGTCTCTAAATCTAGAATCTTGCTGGTTCAGTTTCTCTAAAGATTCTCTTCTCTTCTCTTGGTGGGGATGGGAGGAGTTATCACCTCATTGCATGGGCTCTAAAAGCTCTTTAATCAAACTTTTTGCCTTTTCTTTTTTTTCCAGCCCCTTTTCTTATCCTTGCCTTCCAAGGTCCCTGATGCATCTCAAATCAGACCCTGTTCGTGGATCTGTGCTGGGAATTCAGTTCCTTCTTGCGTTCATACCCTTATTCTTGCACTGAGGTTTCAGCTCTGCTCCCCAGTTACCATTCATCCCTCTGCTTTCCACTATCAAAATTTCATTGAATATTTCTTATTGTCTTCATTACTGTGTTCTTTGTCCTTGTGAGTTTATGCCATTTTTATTCCTTTGCTGTCATTTAGAAGGGTTTTATGAAAGAGAAGAAATAAGCTCATGTATTTAATCTTTCATGTTTAAACAGAACTCTCAGAAGGGCTTTTTAGAGAATCGCTTTATTGACTGACTGGATTAATTAGTAGTCACTCTTCTTCATTTCTCAGATTTAAACACATTTGTTCAATTAAGTTATCTAGGAAGAGATAACTTAGACTCTTGGTCATGTGTTTTAATTTTAGCAACAAAAATTTTCAGTGTAGAGAATGAAGTGCTATAATCTAGTGATAATTCCTTTGGAACATATTACCTAAACACTGACACCCATTAATAAGCTTAACTAGTCAGTAAGTTCATATTTGTACTTTTTAGCAGTTCTGATATGGAAAAGCCTGGTAGAATATCTATTGAAGCAACTGAAAAGTTTTGATACTTTACTATATATAGGGAAAAAATTATTAGAATGATTGATTATAATAAAATTAAGAAAATGATATTGAGGCAGTCATCAAAATGCCTAAAGAAATAAAGTGCCTAAATAAATAAATGCATATTATTAATGCACCTTGACACTCATATGTGATAGAATTTCAGAGTAATGTGTGCTAGAGTTTTAGAGACCAGGCTATCTAATTCCACATCAGGGTCCCAGATGATTATGATGTTGTGTTCTGGGCTATTTTCTTGTATTTCCCATTACTGAATATATTCCATATACTTGATTAAATGTTGTTCTCTCTCTCAGTGAGACTTCATGGCAGCACTTTTATCAAATGTTATGTAGCATCATCTAATGTCCTTCTGGTCTAATACCATACTAGTAGTCAAGGTACTGATTCTAGCCAGGATTTATGTTTATGTGCGTATACATTTAAAATGCCCAGAGGATTGGATTAAATATTTATTTGACTTGTATTTTTTGATGTATGATTTTATTTTAATTTTTTACCTCAAGTAAATTGAAGTATAATTTACATACAATAGAATTCACTCCTTTAGGTAAATAGTTAAATGGATTCTGATTAATGGAACCACCATTAAAATTAAGACCTAGAACATTGTCCTCACCCTGTATAGTCAGTCCCCTCCCCCAGCCCCAGATAGACTGATCTTTGTCCCCATAGTTTGCCTATTCCAGAATTTGTCTTTACGATTCTAGCAGAAAAAATATATTGGTATACAAATTAATATGGGATGATTAAATACATGAGGGATAATGTTACTTCATAGGAAATCAAAGCCTATTTGGCGTGAGTCACTTCTTGCTATGCAACTTTTGTTCCGTTTGCCCAGTTAGTTCTTATTGATGAACTGAATGGATTTCAGAAAAATTTAGGATTCTGGGAACTTAAAATGCATCTTGTGAAAGGACTTCAGGTTCTGGGAACATTAAAGTAAACAGTTCTTCTTTGACCTGTCAGCCCAGTAGCTTCCCAGCCACACTTTCTAACTTCCAAACCCCTCTTGGTTGTACTGACTGGAATGATCACACATTGAGTTTTAAACTTAAAGAAGTCTAAACAAGCCCAAAGCAGAATGATTTTGTGAGCACCTTATTTCCCACAGGGTTGTTGCATTTAAAACCCATCAATAAGTTTGGAATGTGTTTCAGCCAGGGCAGATATCCAAGGGTATCTGTATCAAGTAGTCTATTAAAAGTATTAGGAATGGACAACTAGTTACATACCAAGTCCCTTTTGACTTCAACAGTACCATGTGTTTTTAGTTTTAACATAGTACTTTGTAAACTTTAATGGTCTAAAATAACTAGTAACTTGAAATCTTAAAGGAAAGTTTATTTGTCTCAGTATGCAAATCATTTACACCGACTACATTGGGAAGTGTGTTGGTTTATTCCTAGAAAATTTTCCTTTCAGTAAATCTGAAGACAATGCATTTATTCAATATGTATGCTCTATTTTTATTTATAGTATTTTTAACTTGTATTACTCCCAGGATAGAATTCATATTCTCAGCAGCTAGCACTAAAGGGAAACTCAGAGGTCAAATTGTCCATCTTTCTGGTACAGAGATGAAATCTAACACTCAGGTGACTTCCAATGGCCTCTGGAGAAAAAATTCCAGAAATTAATTTTCACCTCAATCTAAGTACTTTTTTCAGTCATTTAATATTTCTAAGCCTAAATTAGTAATACATCTGAACCAGAACCCAAACCACCAATCAACACTTACTCCACCAGTCAATAAAACCTGTATTTTATAACAGTTCTTCTTTGAGCACATTGGCATACACATTATCTGTCCTACATTACTACCATATCACCACTATTATTGGTATAAAAATCGTCACATCTCTCATTTAAATATTTGTTAAGCATTTTTCTGCACATAGCACTAATATAGCCACTATATGTGTTCACTAAAGAACACTCGAGCGTGCCTAGCACATACAGGCCTCAGCCCCTGGTGAGTCTCAGTCTGCATGTACATAATTTAGATAAAGAAGTCACAGAAGTTATTAGTTAATATGTTCCTCTTATAGATGGTCAACAAATACTGTATTTTTAAAAGTATTTTAAGAAACTGCAAATAATTTGAGTATTTTGTATTTAAGAGAATGTTCTTCTGATTAGATCAGCATTTCAGGAACTCCTGCATGGACTTAGTTTTCACCTTATGATAATTCTCTAATTTTTTGAAAAGATAAATCAGATTTAGGAAATGAACAATTGATTTGTGTGTATTTGCCATTTGCTGCCTCACTAGGCAGCAATCATTAAGTATAGTTTTATAAATCCTTTTATTGAGCTGACTTCCAATATAGCAGCTGTAGTTGTTGTTACCATGGCTACTGAGTATCACTGTATCCTCTCTGCTGGTCTCACCGATATGTTGCTGACAGCTTTGGAACTTCTTTGCTTTCCTGTCTTCTCTCATTTCTTAGAGAAACAATTGCATTGGATTCTTTTAGACAGTGTAGATGGTGTCAATTAAGATGAGGTCCTGTGTGAATAATAGAAACTTGGCTCCTGTGTGTTAAAGAATAGAGAAGCGGTGGTTTTCCATCCCATAAAGGAAGAATTGAGGAGGCAGCCGTGGGTTGATATGGCAGCTCCACAGTATTATCAAGGACCCAGGCTGCTCTACCATTCTAAAGCTTGGTTTCCATCTTTCAAGGTCACTTTATGTTCAATGGCTGTTGAAACTCTGGCCTTCGTGTCTACTGGTGGGCCTGAAAAGGGGATAAGGCAGAAGGGAAAAGCAGGGGTTCTTTTCAGCTGAGTATGTTTATTCTAAGCACCATTCTCAGATATTTCTCATAATACTTCTGCTTATAACATGTGGCTGGAGTTTAGCCATATGAATAAACCCAGCTGCAAAGTATAGCTTTCTATTTTGAAGAGCAATGTGCCCAACTAGGAAGGAAGAGAGGGAGGAAAGGCAGATACCTGTTATATTAAATAACTAAGTCCCTACCACAGATAATTTAGGTGGAATATGCTGTCTGTATCCATGCAGCCTTAACTACTCATAAATAGTGACCACTATTTTGCAGAAATAGTATCTGTGGATACGTGATTGCTGCAGTTACCTCAGTAGGCAGTCATATGGACATCCTCGGAGAAGCTCAGAGATTATTCTTGTGTCATACCAGCACTTTCGCAGTAACTATTTATTCTTTACTAGAATGGCTTCAGTTATAGGAATTCAAATAAAACAAAGTTTAAAATAAAATTACAAAAAAATATCTACTCCATATAGTTAACAGGATCTTAGGAAATATAATAGACTAAAGAAAAACTGAGAAGTCCAAAACGCAATAAAAAGCTGTAAAAATAATTAATGGCTTCTTATGAAAGAAACACTTTAAGAATGATTGTTTAGTATAATCTCCCAAATAAGCTTTTGTTAATTTTTAGAGCGATAGAGCAAGTCCAGTACCAAGTTATATCCTACTTCCTTCCTCTTTGCATAGGTTTATTAATCACAGATCTTTCAAGGTAACTTTCCTTGATATTTTGTACTACCACTTACCTACTGTGAGATTTTTAAATGCATTTTTACTAAGATATAATTTACATATTTATAAATATGTAAATATTTACTCATTTAAAAATTTAATCATTTAGAAATTCACTCATTATAAGTGTACAACACAATCCAGTTTTAGAACATTTCTGTGTGCTTTCTGTCTCTATAAATTTATTCTTTCTAGACATTTTCTGTAAATGAAATTATGCAGTATGTATTTTGTGTTGTTTCAGTTAGCAAAATGTTTTTCAGGTTCATTTATGTTGTAGCATGTATCAGGAATTAATTTGTTTTAATTGCCAAATAGTATTCCATTGTATGGCTATGTGCTATATTTTGTTTATTTATTCTTCAGTTTATGGACATTTAGAATATTTCCAGTTTATGATTGTTAGGCATAATGGTCCTATGAACACTTGTATGCGTGTCTTGTGTGGAGATGCATTTTCATTTCTCTGATAGATTCCTAAGAGTGGGATTGCTGGATTGTATTGTAAATTTATGTTTGACTTTTTAAGAAGCTGACACACTGTATTCCAGAATGGTTGTACCATTTTATACTCCCTCTAACCATGCATGAAGGTTTCAGTTTCTCCATTTCCCCACCAACACTTGTTATTGGGTATCTTTTTTATTATAGCCATATTTGTGGGTGCCTAGTGGTATTTCATTATGGTTTTAATTTGTATTTCCCTAATGATTGATTTTGAACATGTTTTCTTGTGTTTATTAGATATAGGTCTATCTTCTTTGAAGAAATGTTTATTCAGATATTTTGCTTATTTAAAAAACTGGTCAATTGTCAAGTATTTTCTATACAGTGGCCATTGTAAATGTACTCTTTATATATTAATACAAGTCCTTTATCAAATATATGATTTGTACATATTTTATCCCAGTCTGTGAATTGTGTTTTCATTTTCTTAATGATGTCTTTTAAAGTGCAAACGTTTTAAATTTTGTTGTAGTTCAATTTGCCAGTTTTTTTATGGCTTGTGCTTTTGCTATTGAGGTGTAAGATTTTGAGCAAGCAGTTTAACCTCTTCAGTTTAGCCTCAGTTCTTTTGTCTATAAAATTGAAGGAATAATTCTTACCTCAAAGGTAACCTTGATTTAAATCTAATTTCCCTCCTTCTGTTTGGAAAAGAGGAGACTACAAGTTCAAAGAAATTTTGTTCTTAGTACTTATGGCTGACCTCCTGGTGTATATGGGGGGCGGGGCTTGGTATGTGTAAAAGCTGTTGACTATATTTGTTAATCAATTTTTGTCTCATCTTCTGATTCAGAAGGTGAACTTCACAGATGGACGGGAATAAGCAGGATAGAAATACATAGGTTGAGGGATGGGAGGGAAGGATCATGAAGGAGCTTGAAGAAACTGAGATATGGTAATAATCTTGATTGTGATG
The DNA here is from genome assembly GCA_004027375.1 of Macroglossus sobrinus. NCBI lineage: Eukaryota > Metazoa > Chordata > Mammalia > Chiroptera > Pteropodidae > Macroglossus > Macroglossus sobrinus. Next base: position 310,103 of record PVKZ01000440.1, read on the forward strand.
ATGGTTTCACAGGTGTATACGTATGTCAAAACTTACCAAATTATATACTTTAAATATGTGTTGTTCATTGTATTTCAATGATCTCAATAAAGCTGTTTTGTAAAAAGAATGTTCACACCAATTAGGATGATTATTATTTTAAAAACAAAATAAGTATTGATAAAGAGGTAGACAAATTGGAACTCTTGTGCATTGCTAGTAAAAATGTAAAAGAAAACAGTTTGGTGGTTCCTCAAAAAGTTAAATATAGAATTAACATATGATTCAGTAATTCCACTCCTAGGTATATACCCAAAGAATTGAAAGTAGGGACTCAAACAGATATTTATACATCAGTGTTCATAGCAGCATTATTCACAATAGACAAAAGTAGAAGTAACCCAAATATCCATCGGCCGATAAATGGATAAACAAAATGTGGTAAGTACATACAATGGAATATTATTCACCCATAAAAGGAATGAAATTTTGGTACGTGATGCAACATGGATGAATCTTAAGTACATCATACTGAGTGAAATAAGCTAGAAACAAAAGGGCAAATATTATATGATTCCACATATATAAGATATAGAGAGAAAATAGAATAAAGATTTCCAGGTTCTGGGAGGAGAAAAGAATGGAGAATTATTGTTTAATGAGTACAGAATTCTGTTTGAGATGATGTAAAAGTTATAGAAATGGATTGTGGTGATGGTTGTGTAACATCATGAATGTACTTAAAGACAGTGAATTGTACACTTAAAAATGGTTAAAATGATGAATTTGATGTTATGTATATTTTACCACAATAAAAATGAAAAATAAAAGAATAATATACAAAGTGATATATAATTTTAAGTGGTAATAACAATAAATATATGACACATTAACAAGCTCCAGGTATAAGTTCAGAAGTAGGCAGATTCTGTTTCCTTCCTGGTTCCTTTATCCTACCACTTATACCTATCAATGATTATAAATTTATTTTCACATTTCTTCCCTCCATTGTATTCAGGCATGTAGATGAGAGCATGGAGAAGTGTAAAGTGGAAAATAAATTGAATGTGTTTAGCCCAGGGAAGAGAAGACTTGTGGGAGGCCATGACACTGTGTTTAAATATTTACAGGGCTGTCAGGTAGAGGAAAAAGGAGGCTTATTTTGTGTGCTCCAGAAGACAGAAATAGGATTTCATGAGAAGCAGATTTTTCCTGCCTCTGAAAAAGGAATAACATTTAAATAAATAGAACAGTCTGTAAGTGGAGTAGACTCCTTGGAATTCTAAAAGTGGGCAAATAGAGGCTGGGAATGTTGCAGAGAGAACTGCTGCATTAGATGGGAAGTTGGACCATGCACTCTTGTGTTAGCATCCTGGCAGAAAGAAGTAGGACCTTTCAGGAGGGAGTTTGAAGAGTATTTAATGAAGGAGCTATTTTCAGAGGTGGGGACAAGATTGAGGGAAGTCTGCAAGGTTTGTCAAGGTACCCAAGAACTAGCAACAGGAAGAAGGCCTTACCATCAGGCCTGCAGTAGCAAAGGAGGGCAGTGCTGTTCAAATAGCCCAGTGGAGCTTTAGAATAGGAGCCTGCAATCACTGGCAGCCTCACCGTGCCAAGGCAGAGAAACAGCAGGGGTAGAATTTCCTTTCAACCTTTCATCTCCTACTGTTATCTTTAATTGGCAAACCTAGATGGAACCAGAGGGCACAGAAGGTGAAGTAATGCAGATTTTAGGGTGAGATCAACTTCCTGGGGCACTAAGCAGGGCAGAAACGTGTGTCTTTAAGGTTTCTTCAATCTCAGAGGTCTGTAAACTTTGAGACCATGATGTAGTCGATTTTCATAGCAGACAGCCTAACTTGACACCTCCAACTTGAAAAGAGCAGAAGACCCAAAGATGCTGTATGAATGACCAATATGTTATGTGAAGGTAAAGAGGTGCTTGGGTTATCTGGCAATACCCTTGGGGTCAAGGACATATCCTTGAAAACTGAAAGGTGAGAAAGAAGCCATCAATTATTCAACATTTATTGAGCACCTGCTGTATACTAGGCACATGTTCTAAATGTTGTAGATCCCATGATGAATAGGCAGAAATTCCTTACATGTAGAAGTAGGAGACAGACAGTAAGCATGTAAGTAAATATTCAAGGTGCTGTCACACAATTATAGTGAATTGGTTAGGTCATGAACTGCACTATTTCCAAGTTGTGTGTGACCTTTAATTTACTGCTTCATGTCACAGTTCCATGTCTATAAATAGGTGTTAATGATTATACCTGCCCAGTCGTGGTACAGGGAAATAACTAGTTAATATATGTCAAGAGTTTAGATCAGGGTCTAGTACATAGAAACACTATATAACAGTGTCTGTTATCAGTCACTATCAAGTACTGGATGATAGAAGAAATAATAAAGCAGAAAATGCAGAGAAAAGAGAATGGTGATTAGGAGCATGATGACAGCAGTGAGAAAAGGAACAGAAAGGGCTGGTAAGCAGACATCAGAAAAGAGCCAGAGGTTCTGGGAAAGGAGAGGGAGCATCCACCTGCTCCCTCATAGAGTGCTGTCAAAGTCTTCAGGGACAAATTCAGCGACACTATAGAAAGTACACTTTTGTCTCCTGTTTAATAATAAACACAAGGCTGAGTAAATTAGAATGCATTTTGTGATATGGGTTCTAATAATTTTTAGTCATTTAAAGGCAAGAGGCAGAAACATAGATCTAAGAGCTCAGGCTCTGAAATCAAACTGGCACAAGTTCAAACCAGGCTTTTTGGATTTTGCCTGGGGCATTTACTATTATCTGATCTGGGACAAGTTTCTTAACCTGGTTGATGACCTATTTCCTCTCTTGGAAAATGGAAACAATAATACCTACCTCATGGGTATTTTAGGTCTGAAATAAAATCATTATGCTAATTGCTTAGCACAATGCCTAGAACATTTTAAGGCACCAGTACATGTTGTTGCTGTTGCTTACTACTATTATTACAAAGAGAAAGAATATATACCTGTACATGACTTGAAAAGTGAGCACGGTCAAATGTTGGCATATTTTTGTTTTAGTTGCTTTGTAAAGTCTTGGGGCTTAGAAAGGACAACTTCTGAATTTCTTTACCAACCCTGAGCCATCCTAAAGAGCAGCATCCTATGATGCACTCACTGAACACAGCATCTGCCCATGTTCTGCATGAGCAGTTATCAACAAAAAGATCTCCCAACTCTTAATGAGAAAGCAAAATATTTTAATGGTGAAATTCAGTATTTGAGCTATGTTTATTTTTGAATGATTATTTTGATTTATTGGTAATTTCCAATAAATCAAACTTCATAGATGAAAAGAATTAGAAAATGATGGTGGTTTTCCTCTTTTCCCCTGCATAAAACATTTTGAAATAGATGTACTTCAGCTCTAACTTTTCAAAGAAGCTACCTGTTTGTAAATTATTTACAGAACACAAAATAATACAGGAACATCAAAGTTGGTTTGCTTGTTTTAATAACAAGTTCTATCTTCTCGTACTGGGGATAATAAACCACTCTTTTCCTAGGTAGTTGTTTTTATACAATACATTGGAATAAATCTTTATTTTTACTCCTTTTATTATTCTATGCTATTAAAATAAAATCCTCGTTAATTTGAAATAATGGAGAAGAAGCTTCACCTATTCTTTATGGGGAAAAATTTAAATGTGTAGTTTTTATTCAGATTCAGCAGTGTCCATATTAAGAATGAAAAACTAACTACGAATAAAGTGCTTTTAGAATTCCTATTCAGAGCAGACATATATTGTGATGTGACACAAACAAAAAGGAACTTTAACATATGAAAATTAATTACAGATTCAGAAGTTGAAAACATTAAAGAATTTATAGTTTTGTGAAGCTTTGGTTTGGTCATTTTAGATGACTATCCTTTTGCTGTGAGGTAATTCAAGAGTATTTATTAGAAGAGAAATTGTTTGAAGTTTTTATTCTTTAGGCTATTTGGTATTTAGTGTTAAAAATACCTACAACTTTTAAAATAGTGGAGAATAATGATATTCAGCAATATAGAAAAGTCCTCTACATTTTTCTTTTTCTCCTTCAGAGTTTAGTTTGTTTAGTGCTTGGGTGCTAATTATTATATTTTAGAGACCAAGATCAACTGAATATGTAAAATAAAATATTGTTATTATATTTGAAGACGTTTCCTTTGGTTTTTCTTTTCTTTTTTCCCACCCCTCCTCACCCTCCCCCCTCCCAAACACACACCTTGGGGAGAAGCTTACCTCTTGTAGTTCAGGAGAGGTTTCTGATTCATTTTGAGAGGCAGCTGTGTATTATGAAATTCAGCCTCTCCCAAGTCAGGGCATTTGCTTGGCATTCCTTACCAATTCAGTAGAAAGATACTCCTCCAGGGATCTTTGGTTGTCATATAGCTCTTGGAAAATAAGTGGATCTTCCTTCTTAAAGAGAACTCACTGGCATGAGGTTGCTGGCTTCAATATGTGCAGCTTCTTGTCTGAATCCCCCACACTGAGTTCTTGTGTTCTCTTCCTCCAAAGGTCATGTCTGACACAGTGTCCCCACTGTGCTGGGTCAGCAGGCACACAGGACGACCATTTTCATTTACCATTATTTGTCTAAACTTGGAGAAAATAATATCGCTATTGATTTCACCCTCCTACAAACTGTTATTGTACCTATGTACAGGCTAATTATTTGTTTTCATGCCTTAGGCCTGTGTAAGAGGTAAAGATGGATTCTCTGCTTTTCAATTTGGGCAGGACGCTGTTAAAAAATAAACATGGTACAGAGAATGGCTGATGAAATCTCCTTGTTTTTTCCAGTAGTCACATTGGGGCTGTTTTAAGTATGTATAAGATCAAGCATCCGTTAGACCTTTTTAATTTTTTGTACTTTTGTGAAGTTCCATAGAACTCCAGAAGTGCTGTGCCTTTCTTTAAAAATTAAATGAAATTAACCAAAACGGGAAAGAAAAAGAACCTGCATTTTCTGGGGTTTCTCCAGAGGCTTTTTATCTGTTTAGATGAAGCGAGGGTTTCTCACATATTGACATAAGCATTCATTTGCTAATCTGTTGGACATTAAACTGCATGGAGCCTTCCCCAGAATCTTGAATGAAGCTGAAATCCTTGGGTCCTTAGGGCTGCCCAAGTCCTGCATCTCTCCATGCTCACATATGGCTTTTCCTCCTCCATCTCCTTAGATAAAAGTCAGTGCTGATCGCCTTTACGAAAGAATGAGTTAAATGGACCAATATTCTAGTCCTGGATCTAAAAAACCCGGCCTTTTCAGAGGCGCTTTAGCACCTGCAGCAGCAAGGTCATTTGCACATACATATATAAATAAATTAACAATGAATAAATAATTTAATTCTGGCCACACAATGCCACCTTGCAGATTTGATCCTTTGCAGCTTCCAGTGAATTTGTCCATTTCTAATTCTTTTTGATAAAGTCCTCAGATACTTGCTGTCAGGCTCATTTTCTTATTGTTTTCGCTTGATTAGTTCTGTATGACCTAAGGTCGCCCTTAAAATCCACATCTCTCATCAAGACTCCGAACGAAAGGCTTTCTTTTTAGCATCCCCCCCACCCAAAAAAAGGAAGGAAAGTCCCTGCCTGCCATTTCTCCACACAAAAGCCTGGAAGGTTTTTCTGTCAGCAGCCTCCTGAAGTAGCCCTTCATTCACCCAAGCGCAAAAATAACTCATTAAGGGTTACCATGTTTTCTCAACCTATTTATCCAGTGCACTTGGGTGTGCCTGTGTTAGGTTTGCCAGATCTTAGAGGAACTGGCCACCTCCTCTTTAACCCTGCTAGGCAGCCCTGTAAGTGGCAGCACCAGGCCACTGAGCCTGCCCACCCATATGGTTGCCCCAGGCTATTTGTTCAAAGGTCTTTTGGAAAAGATGCTGGATTTCATTGGTGGTGTTGCGGGGGTGCTTTTTTCTTTTCCTTTCTTTTTTTTCTTTCCTTCGCCCTCCTCTTTCCTTCCCTTTTCCTCTCCCCCTCCCCTTCGCATTCCTTTCCTCCCCTCCCCTCCCCTCCCTTCTCTTTCTTTCCTTTCCTTTTCTCTTCTTTTCAAGCTGGTTAGGAAGTTGCTGCCAGTTCCTCATTTTCCAGCTGCCTATTCAGTTTAGGCTGTGGGCCCAGAGGCAGGAGGCCTTTCTCAAGCTCTGTGAGCCCCACCTCTGTGTTGGGCCTTACCCTCTAGTAGTCGAGGCCTCCTCACACTCTATAACCAGTGTCCACTCACTGGTCATTCTCTCCCCTACCGAGTCACCTCCTTGAATGGGAGAGAAAAGTGAGACTCTGTAATGACTGACTATACTAGTCTTAATTAATGGGAACCCAATTCCTCACTTCTGTTTTTATTGAAAAATTCACAAAGACTGTTTAAATCTATTCAGTACCCTTCAACAGTTCCAATAAAGCTTTCCATGATTTCTGACTGTCGCATCTTTTGGATTTTCAAGATTTTCTTTATAATTTTTTCCCCTTCCTTGTTCTGGGCTATCAGATAAAAACTTGCTGTATTATATGTCATCTTAGAATTGTCACTTTTTAGTAACAGTGTCTCTTGCTTACTTAAGGAAGATGTTAATGAAAATTATAGTACCATATGAAAGTTTGGAAAAGTATGCGCCATAACCCACATGGAAATCTACAACATAATTAGGTTTTAGACTCTCATTATATATCTCATTTTATGTGATAAAGTTTTAAGGATGCATTTTCATATATTTGAGTGTATTTCAGCAATTTTCCAGAAGGACAAATTACTAGGATGAACTGTCAAAACCCTCCAAGAATTTTGTCCCATCATCTGAATGCTAAAAAGACGAATATTCTTGACCCCATTTGAAGTCATATGAAACCCTTTAGGTCAGGAAGCTCTAGACGATCATGCTGCTGTGTGTAATGCACAGAAAGGTGAATCTGGCCACAGTGATATTTGTATGTTGACAGCATTCCAGCTCAAGCAAACCTTCAGATAGCAGGCACCCAAATTCCTGAATTTACAGCAATCTGTGTCATATCTGAGCCATTAAAAGAAAACTCATCCTCTGAAAGATCCATCACTTTGGGATGGTAAGGGGAAAGTGAAAATATAACTTTAAATGCTTGCATTACTAGTTTGAGTTCAGTGTTTATTGTTCTCCTACAGTTATGGTGGGTATGCTGTGAGGCTCTGGAGCCACTGGGGCAATAAAAAATTTATATTACTAATGAAGGAAAAAGGGTTTTTTAAATGATTGTACTTTTTTTTTTTTTTTAGAGAGAGAGTTACCCAGTCTTTTTGAAAAGCAATCTCTATTGGATATCTCTGAGCTTTGTGAAGAGCAGTTATGAAAAAAATAGAATTATCTACTCTCCCAGAAAAAAGACTGCAGCAAACAGAGAACCCCAGAAATGGTAAAACTACTACAGACACATCACATGTTAAGTCACAACAGCAATTCTAGCTCTTCTTTATTTTGGAAATTACAAAACACTTCAAATTCAGAAAAATATAAAGAGTTATATAGCAAACACTTGTTTACCTACCACCCAGATTCAGTAAGTGTTACCATATTTGCTTCCGCTCTGTTCTTCAAAATAATTTACAGATGCACCTGAGGCCCTCTCCGTCTCCTCTGATCTATTCTCTCTGAGCCCCCCCACATAACTCTCAAGATAACTATAGTTTTTAAGAAAACTTTATTTCCATCTTCTTTGTCTTTATAATTTATCTGCTGGAATGGAAGTATAATCTGAATTTTGTAATGTATTGTCCATGTATGCATGTGTGTGTGCACACACACACACAGCAGAGTGAAGAATGTATGTGAAAAGATTAACAGTTGATTTTTATAAAATTTGGGATTTTTCTTCTTTGTTCTTTTGTGTATTTTCTCATGTTCCCATTGATCATATGTTTAATGATAAATAATAAAGTGATAATTAGGTAATAAATAATGATAAATGTTACAAAATAATAACTTCTTTTACTATTTGCAAAAATACATTGTATGGAAAAGTATGCCAAGGCTCTTTTACAGAAAGGGAAGCCTTTCTGTAACATACTTTTAACTTCACGGTCGCTTCCTCAGCCAGCAGGCATAAATCAGTAAGGACACAATCAGGCATAGATATAAACCAACAAACGGATCGTTTCTAGGAGATGATCATTAGCTTGAGATTCTGTAAACCTATTATATCAGCAAATGGTGAGTAGTTAAAACTGTCTAGTGACAAAGAACAGCATCCAGATTGTTAATGCTAAACAATGATTCCTGTCTCCCTGGCTAAGGTTCAAAGGACACCAGTGGCAAGTAGTACCAGTGTCACTGTGATTTCTCCCAATAAAACATGCTTCTCCTTTGATATTTGTTCACACCACTTCTATCCTTACAGGAAGTGACTTCTTAGCCTAACCCTGAAACTCAGTATGTAGCTCTGGTTCTCCTCACTCTTGCCTATGAATAATGGCTGTTTTTCATATGTTCTTTCACTATTCTGTGATTTGCAGCCCAATTTTTAAATACCGTTTAAGCTGTTACTCAAAGAATTACACTGAATATTTAAAAAACATGTTTAGAAAATTTAATCTAGTTTTTAAGCCAGCTGCCTAGTTATTTCAGTTGTCACATGAGAAAGATGGTTAAGAGTGTAGAGCAGTGATAGGGCCCTGGACACCTAGGGATACATTGGGTTGTTAGGATAAGTAAACATAGTCTGAGAGTTGGGTGTGCAGGGCTGGAGTGTTAGTTTGTATCAATCCTTTATTATAAAATTGATTTGGTTAATTTTCACTGCTCATTAGAAGACATTCTGTTATTTTTTTTCTTCCTTTTCTTTTTGTTTGAGTTTCTCCTTGGTACTATTCAGTTTATACTTAATGCAATGTTTTTTAGAGGGGAAGAGTGGCTGATAATAGCTGCCATAAAAGTCTCATGAGCTCCCCCTGCTGTTTTTCAGTTAACAGTACAGGCCATATTTTTAATTCTCAGAAGCATACAAGTAAAAGAATTAGAGACTTGGTCTTAGTGTGCTTGTTCTAAGAGGCAGATTAATACTTGTTTGCATTCTCCAAAATGTTTACAAAATCAGAAAGGAAAGGAAAACTTTTTAGCATTTTATCTGGGCTATCACTTAAGGTAGCGCAAAATGACTTATACCCCTCATTTGATGTAAGAAGCAGGTCTGTACCACTTTTGAAAAATTTCTAATGAAGAATGAAGAAATATATCATTAAGTTACATTATATCTGAAATGATTTGACTAAAACTTTGAAGATGAGTATTTAGTCATTTCATTTTAATCTGTAAAAGTTTGATCTGAAAAAAAAAATAATATGCTTTAAAAATAAACCATGGGTATAGTTTCTTTTGTGTTTAATTTTTTCTCCAATATTTCTTGAAACATTACATGTGGTTAGATTGAAATTATGTGTCTTCATTTATTGCAAATTTTCTTGCTAAAGATCATTAAATTTCACACAGAAATCACATTTATTAATCAGCATTTTCCCAACTATACAGATTAATAGGGTACCATAGTGCATCACAAATTAAAAACATCAGAAGATATGCATTCATCAGATTACAAATATATGTATTAGAACAACTACTAGTTACCAGCCTCAGGATAGGCACTGGGGATAGGATGGTGAGGAAAACAGAGGTTTCTGCCTTTGTATAACTTATAGTCTATTAGGTTATCCATTTATGAAGTAAAACATTCAGATGAATATATAATTAAAAATTATAAATTATTTGTTGGATATGACACCAAAGACACAGACAATAAAAGAAAATATAAATAAATAGGACTTCATCAAAATTTAAAACTTTTGTACCTAAAAGGACACATTAACAGAGTGAAAAGACAACCCAAGGAAAAGGAGGAAATATTTGCAAATCATATGTCTAATAAAAGGATAATATCCAGAATAAATAAAGAATACCTATAACTCAACAACAACAACAAAAACAAACAACCCAGTTTAAAAACAAGCAAAGAACTTGAACAGACATTTCTCCACAGATACACAAAAATATAAAAATAAACACAGGAAAAGCTCACAAACCATTGGAGAAATGCAGATCAAAACCACAATGAAACACTACTTTGCATCCATAAGAATGGTTATTATTAAAAAAAATAACAACTATTGTTGAGAAATTTGGAGAAATTGGAAGCCTCGTGCATTGAGGAATGTGAAATGATGCACAATCATGGCAAACAGCACACACTTCCTCACAAAATTAAAAATAGAATTACCGCAGGATCCAGCAATCTCACTTTTGGGTGTATACCCAAAAGAACTGAAAGCAATGACTTGAACAGACATTTGTAACCCAAGTTCATAACAGCATTTTTCACACAAGCCAAAAAGTAGAAGCAACCCAAGTATCCATCAGCAGATGAATGGATAAACAAGATGTGGTATATACATACAATGTAATATTTTCAGCCTTAAAAAGGAAGGAAACTCTGACACATGGTACAACATGGATAAACCTGGAAGATATTATTCTAAGTGAAATAAGCCAGACACAAAAGGACCAATAGTGACTGATTCCACTTCCATGAGATGTCTCATATAGTCAAATTCATAGAGACAGAAAGCAGAATGGTACTTGCCAGTCGGTAAACGGGGAGGGGGTATAATGGGGAATGTTTGTTTAATGGGTAGAGTTTCAGTAAGGGATGATGAAAAAGTTCTGGAGATGGACGGTTGGTAATAGTGTATAGCAATGTAAGTGCACTGAATGCCACAGAACTATATACTTGAAGATGGTTGAAATGGTAAACTTATGTATATTTTACCACAATTTAAAATAATTGTGATATGTATTTTAAAGGGAGAAAAACAACAGGTTTCTACCACCAGATACTTAGTGGGTAAGTGAGGAGAGCCCGATTTTGGTATTGCTGAAACCTGACAGTGAAAGAGTGAAGAGCAGAGTGTGGAGGATGTTTGAAGGCCCCACACTGAGAAGGACATGAGCACTGAGGGAAGCCCAGGGTGACGAGCGCATTGTGACCCAGGGGAAGAAGTGAAATTGGCGGGGTTGGCTAGCATCTGGCTAGTTGACTTTAAACTGGCTAGTTAACTTTAAGACACAAAGTCTTACTGATTGTGGTAAAGGGTTTGGATTTTTCTGCAGTAGTGAGCATTTATTGAAGAAATTAGTGGAGGAATAAAATATAATCTGAATTCCATTCAAACAGGCCATGCAGACTGTTGTATGGAAATAAGATTTTGAGGAGCCAAAAGTGTAGCCTGAGACACCAGTTAGGAAACTGTGGCGGCACCACAGGTAAAAAATAGTGGCTTGGACTACACAATGTCAAAGGACATGCAGAAGGTGGATCTAAGATTTTGGTGATGGACCGTATGTAAAGATAAGAGAGAGGAAAGTGCCAAGAATGACTCCTTAGTTAAATTGTTTGTCATTGCCATGTTAGGAGTAAATTACCATGTGACTCTGTCTGATCTGAAAAATAGGATCTATTATTTCACCTCAGGAAAGATGAATTTTTTTAATTCTTCAAAGTATTTTTTTAATTCTTCAAAGAATGATGTTACATAAATTTTAGTTACTAGAATAGCCATTCCAAGTTATTTGTTACTAAGACCTAACTTAATTTCTGATCAACTGGATTATAGGATATGATGATGACAATAATTGGTAATTATTCTGTTGTTTTAAGTGCCTTTGGGCCAAAAGTGCATTCAAAAGATAAAAGGTGACATAAAGTTACATTTTAGAATTTTAAATGAGTTCACTGGAACAGTTTAAAGTCAAATGTTTTTTCTTCAATATGATTGAGAATGATATTTGGCAAATAAGGTGAGCTGTCAATGCACAAATTGATCTGGAAACTTCCAACTCAGTGGGCCAACAGAGCTTCTGCCTAAAGCAAAGATAGTAGTCATTTTTCTCCATGTCAGAGGAGCTGATTAGCTCAATGAGCTCTTAGAACCACAAGGGGTGTATGTGCAGACACAGTGAGAATCTCCATGACTGACAGCTGGGAGCAGGATGCAACCAAGAGCAGAGCAGACAGGCAAAGCTGGGTACAACTCTGAAGGGGCTAAGCTAAATATGAGACTTATTAACAGTTCATTCCAGTTTTTTTTTAAGTGGTTAGTTTTGTCAAGGGGATCAAACCTGAGTCTGATCTAGCCTCTGGATCCAGCTGCAGGATATAGAAGCCAGAAGAACATATTGAGTTGCACGTGAGTCTACCACCAGCAAAACTCAGCCTCTGCAAAACTCTACAGGTCAAATAGCCTGTACTTTCTAACATATAAGTGATAAGATACCACCTCACACCTGTTAGAATGGCTGTTATCAACAAGACAAGTAAAAACAAGTGTTGGAGAGGTTGTGGGGAAAAAGAAACCCTCGCACTTCTGGGAATGTAAATTGGTACAACTACTATGAAAAACAGTATGGAGTTTCCTCAAAAATTTAAGTATAGAGTTACCATATGATCCAGCAATCCCTCTTCTACCCCCAAAATTTGAAAACATTCGTAAAGATATATGTACCATGGAATTCATAGTGGCATTATTCACAGTGCCCTTTAACAGATGATTGGATAAAGATGTGGTACATAAATAGAATGAAATATTACTCAACCATAAGAAAAGGTGAAATACTGCCATTTGTGACAACATGAATGGATCTTGAGATTATCGCACTGAGGGAAATAAATCAGACAGAAAAAGTTGAGAACTGTATGATTTCACTTGTGTGGGACATAAGACTGAAAGCAACAAACAAGACAAACAAAAATTCATGGAGACAGACAACAGTATGGTAGTTACTAGAGGGAAAGGGGCAGGGAGGAGGTAGATAAGGGTAAAGGGGATCAAATATATGATGACTAAAGGGTAAGAAAAGAAAATGAAAGGGATGGAGGGGAGACTCCATAGATTAAAAGATATTTAAAAGACATACCATATGTTTTTTAATAAGCAAAACAAAAATTAAACTGTATTGTCCAGTGATGCACATTTGGATGATAAAACTTTTTAAAAAAATCCAGGGAAGTGAACTCTATAAATAGATAGTGGTAGCTTAGATGGGGAGAAAGGGATTGGGATCGGGATGAGGCTACGCAGAGATGGCAAAGTTCTACTTGATGTGTGGTAGTTACAAGGCTGTTCACCTTAAATCATTAAACTAACATTTGTTTTACGTGGTTTTCTATATCTTTGTTTAATTTTACAATAAAAAGATTGCTAGAAAGTCTTTAGTTCTTATTAGGTATTTTATATCTTTAGTCTCTAACATTTATAATCCTGTCACCATAATTTAGCAATGCATTGGGCCATGTTTACATCAAGACCTTTATTCTTATGCACACATAATATATACTACTGGAGTCATTATTCATTTCTGTGTCAAGCATTGCCTTCATAAAGATTAATTTCAGTGTCTGCCTACAAACCCCTCACCTATGATGGGATCTTTGGGTTGTTTCCACACTGAAGGTAATACTTGTTATTTGTTAAGTTTAGAAATTGGTGTTTGTTTAAAAAGATACTGCTTTTTAAATTTAATGATGTATTTTAAAAAGAATAGTAAGAGACTCTATTTTGTGTTGCTTTATTCAACTTGACAAGGAAAGAGTCTAATCTTAGAGCTTATGCTACTCTAAGGAAGTACCACCATTTATCTTTTATAGACATTTCTTGTGCTAACCTCTTCTAGATTCAGGTGCTAAAAGGTGAGTATTACCTAGTGCCTTTTAAAGAGCTCAAATAAGTGAGCAATCACAAATAATGCAGAATTATGAAATTCAAATAAACTGATACTGGGCTTCAACTCTTTATAAGGAAATCGTATGTAAACATTGCAGACACTGGTCCCTGTGTATCTAGTTCTATACCAGAGTGATCTTTCTAAAAGCATATCTGGACAAGTCTTAAAACAATTCACTGGCTACAGGTAACCATGAATTCCTCAGAAGTTCCTCTCTCATGCTTCTGAGCCTTCACACAAGATGTTCTCTACCGGAAACTCTCTTCCTTCCTTTTATTCTCCATTCACCTCGTTAACTCTAACACTTCCTTCAGGCACCAGCTGGAATGTCACTTTCTCTGCTTTATGTGAACCAGTTGGGAGCCTTTGCTCTGGATACCACCCCCCTAGCACCCAGAATGTTCCTTTTTAGAATTTATTATACTTTAATATTTGCTTACATAATTTCTTCCCCATTAGACTAACTCTATGACTGCTATCAGAACATCACTTGCCTTACTTCCCATTTCCTCAGTACCTGGCACGTACTTGTCAAATGAATAATAGAGGTTTTGCACAGGCGTAATGGGTAACACAGAGATATGCCTAATGAATTGGGGGGTGGATAGGGAGATGGGGTATCAGAGAAAGCTTTCCAAAAGATCTGGTTGCTACACCTTACAAGGAGGCTGACATTTGCCAGGTAAAGAAGGGAGGTGAGGATGGAATGATTTTCTAGAAGAAGTAATTTTTTAGAAGAAAGGGGAGAGAGCACATGCAAAGGCTTGGCTAGTTTAGGAAATTATAAGTATTTTAGGAGACAGAATTGTAAGGAGTCATAATAAGCAAGTTATTTAGACCCAGTGACCCCTACTACTTAGAAAGACTTAATTTCCTGGAGAGTTGTTTTGCAGACACCTGTGATATAACATCACACATCCTGAAATATGTGCAGCCCTTCTGAAGAGACGCAGTACCATGTACTTTCTGATTCTTCATCTCTTTCAGGTGGGGTATTTATGGGATGATCTCAGAAAAGAGTTTCAAGAACTTGATCCTTCTCCCGCTGGGATCTTTAAGGTGATTTTTTACTGGCCTGTGCAACAACTTGAATGAATATGACTGTGAAATGCTGGGAAGGAGATGTGATGCTAAAGGAGACAGAAGGTGCGTCAGATATAGAGAGTAAAAAAAATGAGATATATGTTTGCATTTACTCATATAATGTACCATTTTTTAAAAAAGATAATTAAAAAATTACTCAGTTTATGTATATGCATGGACAATCTTTTAAGGAGTACATTAAAAACCGGTAATGGTGATTATTTCATAGGAGGGACATTGGATGGCTGGGGGTAGAGGTAGCAGGGAGACGTTTCACTCTGTACCCTTTAGTACTTATAACATTTTATACCATAAATGTGTATTAGCTATTTAAAACTTATTTTAAAATGAGTGTGTGCATAGAAAGGTTTTAAGCGAACATATTCAGGATCTTAGTTCTTATATCTACATGGTGGGATGATAGGTGTTTTGGTATCATCCTTATACTTTCCATTATGTTTCTAACTTTCTACAATGAGCATATACTCCTTTTGTAATTTGCTTTTAAAAGTTATGTTTTTTTAAACCTGAATTTTAGAGATTGTACATTGGGGTACCCAACTACCCAATTTTGAGGTCCTGGGGGATCCCAGCTTTACACAAGAAGAGTATTCCAAAACTTAGATCCAAACCATTCTAAGAAAGTGTGAAAATGTTCCTGATTGTGTCAACTGTTGCATAGAAGAAAGGGCACTTGACTGGGAAGCAAGCATTATACTCAAGTCCTAGTTCTGCCGCAAGATAGCTATGTGACTTTGATTTCTGACTTAGCCCTCATCTGAAAGTTGAGGGTAATATTACCTACAGCGCAGGTTATTGTGGAGATTAAATGGAGAAAATGTGAAAGTGCCTAACACTGTGCCAGGTCAGGGAGAGGGGAGACTTCAAGGAATACTTTTGTAGTATTTAGCTCTCAATTTCCATCAGCTCAACAAGGTGTGTTTACATTCTTAAGACAAATCCCCCTAGCCCTGTTCCAACCGGGCAGGCAGTTCTGAGCTCTGACTATTTAGAACTTCTAGAGCTGCCCCTGTACCTGATACCTAGTGAGTCTTAACAAAAGATCTCTTCTTCCTTCCTTCCTTCCTTCCTTCCTTCCTTCCTTCCTTCCTTCCTTCCTTCCTTCCTTCCTTCCTTCCTTCCTTCCTTCCTTCTTTCCTTCCTTCCTTTCTAAATGTCTTTTCTGATGCAGATAGGAAAACACTAAAATTAAAACTGGTTCAAAAAAAAAAAGAGGGAATGACTAGATAAGATAAACTATCTTTTCAGAAGCTCAACATTGTAAATAGGCAGCAATTTCAAAGGAAATTGTTTTAGTGTCATGCAGATTTCAGTCATAATGGCTAAGTTACAGGGCACCAACCCTAGGCTAGGCACTACTTTCTACAAACTCATTTGGTCCTCCCATCAATTCTGTAGGATAATTACCATCATTCCATTGAACTGATGGGAACTGAATAACAGAGCTGTTAAATAATTTGTTTAAGGTCATAGGAGTAGACAATGGCAGAGCCAGGGCTCCAGCCCAAGCAGTTTAGCTCCAGAGACCACGCGATAGTATTTAATGCTTCAAATCATGATATTGTTTGATTATAAAAGTCCAGAAAAAAAAACATATAGACCAAGACATAAATTTCATATAATTTTGTTAGTGTTTTGTACCTAGAATTTCAGAAGCCACTTCAGAGACAGAGTTGTATAAATGGGCACAATATTGCTGCATTTATACATTTCCCTTCACCTGAGAATAAAAATAAACTTTTCATTAGAGAAGAGTCAGCAGGTCTGAGTGTGCTAACCAGTTGCTTAAGAGAAAAAGTGCTCTGACCTGTCTTTTGCCTCTGAAATTTGGTATTCACAATAGCCTGGCATTGAAAGAGAGCTCTGTACACCTGAGGAATGAAGGTCAGTGTAGCTGATGCTGTTCTTGGGGTAGTGTTAAGCAATGAGGCCTGAGAAGTACGCAGTGGGACAACCTGACAAGGAACTTGGACTTTATCCTAAGAGTATTAGTATTAGGCAGGCATTGAATAGTTATAAACAGAAATTCCAGATTGTTGTTTCAGGGGGAAAAATCACTCTGGCTGCTATGTTGAAAATGAATTAGAGGCTGGTAGAATTGGTGGAAAGCTGAATAGGGACACTGGCAGCTTGATCTGTGGCTGTGGCAGAGAGGTAGAAATGAATGGATTCAAGAGATAGGAGGCCTGATGATGGTTTGGATGTGGAGTTCAGAAGAAGTGGGTGAAACTGGTCAAGGGATAGCACTGAATCCAGGGGCAACAGATTGTGAGTCTAGGGTGAGTAGATCTGGAAGTAAAATCCAAGTGGTTTTCTTTCCATTTGGGATTGGTGGCTTTGCCTCAATTAAGAGTGTCAAAAGGAACTCTCAGAATAACCAGATCCTACCCTATACGAGGGTGGGGGAAGCTGGCGAGCAGGTGCAGGGGCCGGTAGAGAAAGAAGGGGAGAAAGGAAGGGAGGAAGCATTTATGTTTTAATATATTTATTTGAAGAGGAAGAGTTTGTGCAATAATTTTCTCTTCTGTAGCTCCAGGGTGCCTGGAAGACCCTGCAGCAATCTTTTAAGGAGTTAGGTGTTGGTAGTAGTGGCTACTTTTCCATCCCAGAATTCAGGTCAGTTCTTAAGCTCTGCAAAGGCCTCCTTAATGAAGATGAGGTTTATCATGCTCTGTCAAAATATGACCAGAAATTAAATGGAAAAATAGACTAAAAACCTTTTTTGGAGGAAGCTTGCTAACTACAGGAAACACCTGATGCACCATATCACCATCAGGTGCAACATAAATTCATCTTATATTCTCTACCCACATCACTTGGTTATTACCTACAGAATTGTCCTCAGAAAGTCATTTGATGCTTTGTGAGAATTACTGTTTTCTAAACTCCATCATGTAATCCAAAGCATATTCTGCTTTCCTGGTGTCTCTGTAATATGTAATTGAAAAGATTTGAGAATGTTGTCTCACTGATAAATATTCTTTTCATACCAAGAAAACATACTTTCAGTAGTTTTAAAAATTATCTTTTGATTTTTAATTGTATTCTTAGAAATTCTTAGCTCAACTTTTCCCCACTGAAATTAATGATACAGCAATAAAATGCCTTCACCTGCAGCCTCTCCTCACCACATATGTTGGGGGCCATCATCAGCCTGAGGTCAGAATAGTTATTATTCAGTTCCAATTTGACTTTTTGATTGAACTGTAATATAGTTCAGATGAGGTTCAGTTCTATTTGTCTACCTCTCTACCATGAATCAGAGAAGGAAGAGTTTGTGAAATTAGGTTCTTCAAGCTTTCACAAATTTATTGCTTGTGGCTGTGGCCAGAATATAAATTTGCAAATGACCTTTCCCCCAATTTGACTTTTTTCAAAACAGCTTCTCCCAAGTGCCCAGGCTTGGCTCCCGCATACTCCCCCTGCCCAGTATTGCTGAGGCTACATGGTTGCCATTATGACTGTGCCATATGGATGGCAGACAACACAGCCAAAAAGTACAGAGATGGGTTGTAACTTCTAGTCCTAAAACTCATGTGTATTCTGTCTTTTTGTAGCAGTTTATGTCTTCACTAATTGCACTTCAGGTTGTATTGAGAAAGAGAAACAGGGCTAGATCACAGATTTATATTCTGACAAATATAAAACAAAAATCATGTTATATAAAAAATTCTGGTGTTAGTGGGTAGAAATGGAAATTTTTTGGTGAAAGACCTCTACTGATACACCTTTTAAAAACAATAAAGAAGGCTTACTTTTATTTCATCAAACATTGCAAGGGCTCCTAGAAATATGATAATCAGGAGTTTCATTATATTCATAAAGGTTTTACTAATATATTTTTATGGACTCTTGCTTTTAGGCTAAACATAATAAATGAGGCTAGTTGGGAATAGACAAAGTGAAAAGTGCCCAGGCTCCAATTTTTCTTGGGGATCCTTTTTCATTGTACCCTCTTTTTATAGCTCAGACCGGAGTTCCTGCTCCAGATTTCCCACTGCCTTCTCCTATGGTTTCAATAACTTTCTTGCTATCTCCCATGGCCCAGCACATAACACCGCCTGCTGCCTCTCATGCATTGCTTCAGCTCTAACTACCATATAGAAGGTTTGTTAAAGATTATAATGGGACAGATTTGCAGACCTTCATAATGGTTGCTGCTCCTCTTCCAAGCAAGCCAGAAATAGTTGGATCCCTCCAGCTCTAACATAGCAGTTATTTTCATGAGCGGCCCTTTCCTTGGTCTCAGTTTGTCCACCCATGTGCATATATGTATATGTATGCACAAGCAAACACTGTGCACACACATGTGCAGGTACTTCTGGGCCTGCACTGCTTGATGCATGCTGACATATACATGTATCTTCCTTCTCAGCCATATACATATAGGTGTCTAGATTCTGGGGTTTTAAGGTATTCAAAAATAAAGTCATTTTTTTCTCCAATCTGCCCAGAATCCTATGAGATGTAGGTGTCAGGTGGAGTTAAAAATGTCTGTTTTGCAACTGATTGGAAGATGCAACTTCAGTGTGCAGAGAGAGCAGGCTTGTAACATTTCATCTTGAAATTAAAGCACAGGAAGAGCTAGAAGTCTTTCAACTAGCCCAGTAGGAAATGCTTGCTTGCTTCCTGTGGGCAGGTTGGGACCCAGAAAGAGAGAAAGGGGCTGAGGTGAGCATACCTGCCTTCCAAACACTCCAATCAGACAGCTGAAGAATAAGAGAGGACTGCTGAGAGATATTAAGTGTATTACTCCAGTAATCTCCCTACACTTGGGACACATACATGGACACAGATAAATTCTTAACACCAAGCCATGGATACATGGAGAATCAGATGTCCGAGCCAAGGAATCAGAAGACTAGGGAGAATGAGAACTGAAGGCCAAGTGAGAAAGGGAGTGGGAGTTAGGGGACAGGATCCAGGGAGCTGGAGGGCTGCAGCAGAGCAATAACCCACACCAAGGGTTGAGTCTGGAGCCAAGAGTAGAGCAGACAGCTGATGGACAGAATAGATAAAAAGACGAATGCGGGGAAAATCGGGGGAAATGCTAAGAACATAAATCTGCCATAGAAAGTATATTTAAGGAGTATTGAATTAGTTTACTTACCCTTGCTTTCTAAAAAGAATTTGCAATGTCCAAGATTTATATGTTAATAGACATTAGAATGTATGACTGGAGAGAGAATATGGGAATGCAGGTATACAAGCTGTTGCAAGAATACATGAGGCCAAATTTCTGTATATGAAGGAGTGGAGAGAGGGGCTCTGCCTATCGATCATAACTGGAGTAGGTCTCACAGCCCCCAAATTGACCATGGGATGAAATTAAAGTTCCCTGTCCCCACTTACCGTAAAGGAAAGAATATTGCCTTGTTCCAGAACAAGCCTTGGGGTTCAAAAATAAGCCATGGGGTTAACATTTTTTCATGGTTTGCCTTCGCGTTTTGTTTTTTAGTTTTAAGTGGCCCCAAGGATCTGAGCCTTTGGGAGAAGGGAGGTAGTAATAGGTAGTTATTATAATAGCTAGCATTTATTGAACATGCACTCTGGATCAGGCATTGTCTAGAGTGCTTTGAATGTACCAATTCATTTAATCCTCATAGCAACCCTGTCAAGTATATGTGCTTTTATAGATATATGTATGTATGTATATATATATATATATATATATATAGATATAGATATATATATATATCTATATATATATATGTATGTGTATATATATATATATATGTATGTATATATATGTATATACATACATATATATATATATACCCAAAGGCACACAGCTAATACTCAGCAGAGCGGAAATGCAAATCTAGGTAGTTTGTTCTTAGGAGCCACACTCTGAACAGCTAATGGAAGAGAAAAGTGGGTAGAATCTGTCCAGTCTTGGATCTTTCCCATGTGAAAGGAGCAAAGCCCTCATCAGGCTAGTACTGAATTCAAATCCTGTATTTGGGGTCTGCATTTAGCTGGGCCTGAAGTTAACCCCCATGCAGGCCAAGCATCATCTCTTGCTGTCAGACCATTAGGTAGATGTTTTAGAGAAAGGCAGGGTCATTGCTCCATCTGACAACTCCTCAAAACATGTAGATAACAGATTTCTGGATGGGTGTACAACTACCTTCTGGTCTCTGCTGAAGTGGAGACCGAGGGCCAGAAACGAGGTCTAGGGGGAGATGTAGAATTCTCAGACTTACCACTCACTGTTAGGCAGTTCATTCAGTCATTCCACAAACATATTTATTGAGCTTCTACTACATGCCCCATATTGCCTTCATTTTCTTGGTGTGTTACTCAATACAGACACCCATTACCAGGTTCCTAGGAATTCCATACTCTTGTGGGATCAGTAAGGCACTTACACAGCGGCTCTTCCACCTTCCTTGCCTGGTATGTAGCAGCCTAGACTGGAGGGCCTCCACTGACACATGGGGCAGTGTTTGCTCAATAACGCTTGGAAGCACAAGTGAGCTCTGTATTACCACCCTTTCGGCAGGGGCGGCTGGAGTGCTTGGAAGCTCCTTATTCGAGCCCTACAGAGCCACAAGGACCAACCCAAAGCACCAGCCATCAGCTTTGTTCCTCAAGCCTCTGGAGAAAACCTTTGATTTCATGGGGATGATTATTTTTATTCTTGCCCACTCGAGGATGAAGCCCAAGAAACAAGAGGTTGCCCCTTTCAGAGGAATTACAATGGGTCATCTCCAGCCAAACCCACTGTTTTTTATTTTTTGTTATTTCTGAGTTTGGTTTAGCCTCTCTTGGAAACCATTACTATACAACTTACTTAAAAGAAAGAGTAGAGGGATTGGGCATAAGAGACTCAGACAGAGCGGGGAGGAGTTGGGAGGTTTGGGACAGGGAGGCTGGAAGTAATGCGTTGTCAGAGAAAGTGCAAGAAGAACACATTAAAGTCACAATCTGATTTGAATCAATTCCATTTTGTAGTGACATTTTAAATCTTTTTGCAAAGTCAGACAATTCCAAGTTTGACTTTTGGCCAAGCCTGGAGACTTGGAACTTTGGGTGAAGGTTTTAGAAACACACACACACACACACACACACACACACACACACACACACACACTCACAAAGTGGGGAAAAGAAAGGGGAGGAAAACTTTTATCCTTAAGTCATTGTAAATCCGAAGCAGGGTTTTATCCTCCACAGTTAAATGAGAAAGAAAAAAAAAATCAAGAATACCAACATTTGAGGTACAAAGACTGTCATGGGCCAGTGGAAGTTTGCAAAATTATATGTAAATGACCAAAGTTTTTACTGTGGTGGCCCTGTACATTCCCAAAGCTAATCCCAAAGAGAAAATCTACTTAGCAAAAGAAAGTTTTGTCTAATTTGGTTAACAGTTGAGAAGTGACAAAAATGCTGAATATATTAATAATTTATATTTCCAGGGTAACACTATATCTTTAATGCTTCACTGCCAAAGGGAATTCAGATTGGCTTAATGCTCAGAGGAAAAAAAGGCTGAAAGGCCTTCTTCATATTCTGTATCCAGCACAGATGAAAATGGGTGTAAGACATGTGTTCCAATAATAGGCACCATGCATTCTCCCATTTGTGCATAATTTGTTTTTATCCCATATTGCTCAATGTATATTTGTTATCCAAAGGCCTTCTGGCCTTACATTCACTTTTATGCTCTAACTATAGAGTTTATAAGGGAGGAGATCTTTGTTTGCATCTCACATTTTTTAGAAAAGTATTGTAGTGACATGTAGTGCACGTAAGAGCAAGAACCCCTTACTTGCGAGACCTTTTCTAAAGTTTATAGATTCCTCCTGCCCCCCAAAACATACACATTTAAGCTTTACTTTGTAGGCAGTGTAACGAGGTGTTTTGTTTTGTTTTGTCTCTTCTCCGTATAATCAAGTTTGACGGTTTACAAATTGCAGATCATCCTATTCCATGACCTCTGTAAACAGTCTAGGTCAGAGCTCCCTTAAACCTTGTCCACAGGAATGAAATAAGTTAATTTATTGTCCTCTGGCTAATCTGGGTGAAGACAAATCATGGTAGTTGAGCTATAGGCTTCTGGAAAACAGGAAGAGCTCCTACAGAATTTCTAATTATTTATTTAAAAGGCATCAGAGCTAAGAAGAACAAAGAAAAAAAATCAATGAAAGAAAAAAATTTAAATCCTCACAAACACAATTTTAGCTATTGGGTACCTCATTCATTTTACCTGTTTATATTAAACAACAGCAAGTTTCATTTTGCTGTTGGGGACTTAGAAAAACTTGATTTTAGTTTGTTATTTTAAATGTTCCGCTGTTTAGTGGATAAGGCAGATCCAACTGGAATTGAAAGCCACACTCCCCTAAAGATATTAGCCATATCTCCTCTAGACCCCATACTTACCTGTATTCTGGGTGTGTGTGAGAAGGTTAAAATCCGTCCCACCCCACCACACGCACCCTCCCCACCCCAGGGAGAGGATACGAGGGGAAGCCTTTGCTCACCAGGCCTGAGAACCTGAACCGAGAACCCAGCGTCTCAACCCCGCGCCAGTGGCCACATACTGGGGATCCGCAGAGGGAACAGTCCCTTGGGAGGGCGTGTCTCCAACCCAGTCATTGCTGGCCTCACCCTGTTGTCCAGCTCCCCACGAAGTTAAGCTGGTCTGTGCGTAAAAGGCAATGCCAGCTTCCCGAACCCTCGGGCGCCGAATAGTTGTCATCCAAAAATAAAAACATCGTCATATGTTGTTTTTAAGCCTCTACATATTTTTCTACAGAGACGTGTTAAAGCTGTAAACCTAGTGTCACGCATCCTACTGGCCAGAGGGTCGCCGCGCTCCAGACCAGCGGGCGCTTGGTGCGCGCGGGTCCCCGGGTCTTGTTTGGGGTAAGAGAGGCGCCTAGGTCCGAGGTGGCGAAAAGCCAGTTTGGAGCGGGTCCTTCGATTTACATTTTCTGAGAGCCAATGGTCCTGTTCCTTGCGTCCGCCCTTCTCCCAGGGAAATACTTAAGACGCGGGCTAGGCAATGCTGCTCTGGAGCCTTGAAGAAGCCGCGAATCCTGTCCCCAAGCGACGCCTCTATTTAGCCTTGTCCCCCTCCCCCGCAATGGGACCCCGTTCCCAAATCACTGAAGGCTGTCAACTTGGTCCGTATCAGCCTCGCGCACTCGCCATCTCCAGGGGCATGGGTTGTGGAGGAACAGAAGGCAACAAAGAAATCCACCTCTTTTGGTCTTTACCAAAAATCATTTATTGCTAGGGGGGAGATGCTTCAGAAGATTAGTTCTGTCTTGGCCTTCCTCCATCCAGCTATTTGGCGCCGCAGTATTTACACCTGTACAATATACAGTATTTCTCCTAAGCAGCGCCTAAAGCGCAGAGAAATCGGGCGGGCGGGCGGGTAGGCGTCAGAGCACCGGGGGATGCTGGGGCGTGTGCAAGTTGAGGGCGCTGGGATGGGCGTGGCCGATCAGGTTGAGGTAATGCCGGTCCAAGCCCTGCACTGGCGCTAGGAAGGGGCTGTGCTGCTGCGCGGGGCTCGGGAGCGGCACGGGCGCGCTGGGCAGGTAGGGCAGGGCCGGGCTGCGGGCTGCGCCATGAGGCCAAGGGAAGGACCCGGGAGCTACGCTCTGCTGGAACACCGAGGCCTCACCCGGGCTGTGGCCTGCGAACTCGGGCCCTGCTGGGTGTAGCTGATAGGAGAAATCCGGCTCTGAGAGCGATCCCAGCGGCTGAAAGGCTGGCTCGGCGCCTAAGCGGGCCTTGGACTGCAGGAAGGCAAGGATGCGCGCATACTTGGTGTCCTTGGTCTCCATCCGCTCCACGGTGGTGAGATAATGAACCAGGTTCTTCATACATTCGTGGTAGCCGTAGTGGAAGTAGTTGGCAAACTCCGCTAATAGTTCTGCTGGAGGGGCGAGAAAAACCGTGGAAAGGAAAAAACTGTGAGCGGCCACTTCTCTACCGGGAGCCGGAGGCGGATGCCAGGCTCCTCCCATCACGCTGGCCAGAGTTCCCATTTGAGATCTATCCTCCCCTCTATCTAGTCTGGAGTCAGAGAAAGCGCAATGCAGAGGAGGCAACGGAACCAATATTCCCAGAAACCTGTTCTTCAGCCCCTCGTAGCTATCGCACGACCCCAGCCCGCTCCCGCTTCGGCAGCGTCCAGAACTCTCCCGCGCGCCCCTTTCCAACCACTCTCACACCCAGGTCTCAGTGTGGCGCACGCTCCCTGCCCAGGTTTCCCTTTGCCCATCCCGCGCCCACCTTTTTCCCTTCCCCGGGGAAAATCAGCAGAATGCAGGGCCCTCAGGTACTGAACGGTCATCTCGAGGATCTCCGCCTTCTCCAGCTTCCCGGAACTCTGCAAAAGGAGGAAGGGCTCCTCGCAGCGGCCCAGCGGGCGCAGGCCAGCCCTGGTTGGCTGGGTGCACGGTTTTATCTGGAGAGGACCAGCGAGCAGGGCGCTGCTGTGGATCTACGCGAGGGCTGCCTGGAGCTCACTCAGCGCTCAGGCGCCCCAGGGAAGGAGGCCCACATGTAAGGCCCTCTCTGTCCCCAGACACCTGGCATCTAGGCCGAATGTGGCAGCAGATAATCCCTAGCGCCTGGCACCCTATTTTCGGCTTCAACTTTACCTGCTTCGCCAGGGCCATGGGCACCGTCTTGCCCAGCTCGTTCAAACAGCGGTTAATCCGGTCCCTTCTCCTTTTTTCTATCACTTTGTGGGAAACAGGGGTTCTCTGCGAACAGAAGTTTGTTTAGAATGGCTTTGCCTAGAGAGTTGACAAAGGCACGGCTGTGGTTGCGTGCCAACCGTCTTCCCAACCCCAAACGCTGCCAAGGGATTCGCCCCCGGGAGGAGACCCTGCTCCTCTACACTTGGATCAAACAAACTCTGCTCTCTCACACCCGCTCTGTTGCGCTCCTCTTCCCGCCAAGTTGAGCGCCAGGGCAGTGGGGAGGTGGCCACCAGGCGTGGGCTCCTCCCCGAGTGAGGCATCTCTTCTATCCTCATTCCCTTCCCAGACCACTCAGGATTCTCCTACAGAAGTCTGGTGTGGCACATCCCTGCCGTCGGCCCAGCCAGTAGAACGCTTGGGGAGGCAGACCCATCAGGGCGCAAGAGCCGTCTGGGCTCAGCCGACTCACTTTGCGTTCCTTAAGCTTGTCTGACATCCTGGTCAGAACGCACCCTCGGCTGAGGCGTTGGCGCTAGGCACCCGTCCACTCTCCTCCTCGTGTGCCTCCTCGAGTGTCCCAGGTAGACTGCAGCCGCCCAGCTCTGAGGGGCTGCCTTATAAAGCGGTCATCTAGAGCTCCAAGTGCATTCACGAGTTGAATTATTCCATAGGATTAAGAGAGCTGCGTTTGGGGGATGTATGCATTCAAGATCAGTTTTAAAGAAGTTTAGGGGGAAAAAAAAATAGCAGACGAGGGGGGCGAGCTGGGGGCAGATCAGCTTTGTTAATCCACGTGGCCCTTCAAAGGACACGTGATCAGCGGGGAATAACATTTGCATGGCAACAGCCGGGGCAGGAAAAGGAGGCGGTAAACTGGGGCCAGCGGGCGAGCGAGCGCTAGCAGCAGGCACAGAGCGCAGGGGCGCAGCAGCCGCGGGCACCGGGGGGCGAGGACCCTCACAAAACAGTGTCGCCTCCTTTAGTCCCACCGCTGAGTCTCACACGATTGCCTGTTTACAAATCCCAGCAAGCCCGCAGTCCCAGCGCCGAGTGCGTTTTAAAGCCTGTCCAGAGTCATTAAAGTAATTAAGTAAGCCTTTAATAGGCTGTTCCGCCGGGTTCAAGGGAGAGCTCTTGGAGACGGAGGCGCCCCGTTTGTTCCCAGGCTTTCTCACACGACTTGGTGACACGTCCATCTCCCCCCTTTTTGTTTACACCGCTTTATTTGTCCGGACATCCCGGCAGGTGTGGGGCTGCGGCTGGCACACGAGGCTCCCGCCTCGCCTCGCCCCTCCCGCCAGTCTTTGGCACGCGACGCTCCCCTCTACTCGCTGACCAAGTTGCTCGCTTTCTTCGCCCCCCCGCCTTGGGCTCTGTCTTCGCAGGGGAAGAGGCTCAATTTGTAGCCTATTATCCTATAAGAAAATGTCCATTGAAAAGTATGAATAGTTTCATTGGGCTAAATTTTAATAATGCCTGAGGGTGGGGGAGGAGAAGCAGGCAGGCGTGTGTGTGTGTGTGTGGGGGGGGTAGGAATGGGGGTGGGAGGATTGGGGGGGCAACACGGAGAAGAGTGGGCTGAGAAGAAAAGGGGGAATGCAGCTGGCCCAGGCGAGCATTATGCGACGTCACCTGCGAGAGGGGGCGCCTACAGACCCCTATTCATTTGCCTAATTTTGGTCAATTTAACAAACTTCAGGAGAAATTATTGTGGCTTTGTCAGGAAGGGTGAAGCCTTCTGATCGAATTAACAGCATGTTTTGATCCGGTAAATGTCATTAGAAAGGGAGAAACAATCGCGCTTAGAGGGCTCTGAGTAATGCGCCCAAGTGGAGACGCCAAAGCGCACTGCTCACAAAGGGAGCAAGTAGCTGCCACAGGGAACTTTTGTACCCGCCCATCGCCCAAGTTTTGACACAAAAAGGCATTATTTCATACTTGAATACGTTTAATCCAACGATTGTCTATTTTCTGCAAACATATTTTCACAGCATTGTTAACTTTTTATGTCCCCCTTTCGCGGGCGCCTTTTCTTAACGTTTGGGGGCGGGAGAGCGCAGACACTTTGGGCATCAATATTTGTCACTGAAAAGGGCTCCGTGAAGCTAGGGAAGTTGATCTCTTTTTTATGGTTTTAGAGAGCGAATATACCGGGGGAGGAGGAGGGAGGGACGGCACGACAGAAACGAGGGAGGAAATTTGCTGGACGGCCCTGAGAGGAAGGAGGGGACCGCCGGCTGGGAACTCTCTGCCTCCCGCGCCTCTGCGGGCAGTCTGGCCCCGCGGCCAGGGGTCCTGTCCCCCACCGACACGGCTTGCTCACATTTGCTGCCTCGGAACCAAACTCTGGGGGCTGCAGGCTTGTGGGGTGTGGGTGGAGGGTGAGCTTTCCTGCAAATGTAAACTATAAAAAATGCTTTTGGTTTTATGACCTGCTCTAGAGCCACTGAGCTCTCGCCCCTTTTTAATCTGTTCCATCGGAGAACCCAGACCTCTCCTTAGTTATCTTCTCTTCCTTTTCTGCTCCCCACCTTACCTAAATTCTCTATTACTTATGGCAGGGCCTGGGCTCTCCCTCTCGGCGTCGGCAGACCTTGTCAGAGGTGGCTAGGGCGGAGTCCTGCTTGCTGGTGGGACCTGGGGAGCTCCTAGGGCGCAGAGGTGGGCCTGGGGTCTGGGGCCCTGGAGGAGCTAGCAGCCCACCTGCCCTGGCCTGGGAGGTGTGGGGCTCGGTCTGCACCACATATTCTGCACCCCTAGGGTGGCCCTCTCTTGCTTTCAGTCTTCATGACGCTTCTTTTCTATTCCACACCAGATTGGACACAAGTGGACCCGCACCCCGGCACCCTCTTGCAGGTTGCTCTGCCAGCCTCGGGTGCCCTCTCAGAGGCTGTTGATTTCAGCACATTCACTGGAACACAAAGGGATTAAACACAAACCCTTATCATCCAAATTAACTAACGTGAATGGGTGAAAGGGAGTGCGCACACTTCTCGCCCCCACCCCCTTTTTAAGCCAGCAGACTAGGAGTTGATCCTCTTACTGTTGGTGTTAACTGCCAGCTGCAGGCACCTTCCACGGGCCAACTTTCATTCTGTGCAAACTGTTTAATTTCCCGTATTTGCTCAGGAGCTGGGCTCCAGGGTTTGCCCAGGGCTGCAAGTATCTGCGTGTGGTTTAGGGGCCCATGTGAACTGATGGTGGGTCATGGGTGGAGGTGGGGTGGCGGGCACGCATCCTCACCACGTCCTCCTGAGGGCTGCAACCTCTCTTGAAAGCCTGAGCATGCCTCTTCCTGTTCGGGTGAAGGAAAGGACGCATTTTATTGAATCATGCTATCAGAAACGGGGGCACCGAGACCCTAATAGTCTTCTTCCCTTTAATTCTCCTCCTCAGGATGGGGATAAAATGTTCCCTGATCTTGCCCTCGTTTCCACTCAAAATAAGAGCAGAGTAATGAAGAGTAGTGGTCACTGGAGCCAAACAGTCATTTGGATTTCAGTTTCACCACCTTCCAGATGGGCGAGACTTTGAGCTGGTCACTGAATCTCACTGAGCCTCAGTTTCCTCTCCTGTAAAATGGAGATAGTTACTGTGTCTATTGTGTTACAAGGTGACCACTGGAATGACGTAGGTAAAGATGGGCAAGATACTTACAAGAAGGCTTGCCTACTCAATGAATGGCTTTATTTTGCAGGGAGATCTCTTCTGCAGTGGCTGCACAATAGTGCTATTTTATGGGGTTTGCACTATTGTGTGATATTTTCATCCATTTCATATTTTTTCTCTTCCCAAGGAAAGCTTTTCTCTCCCTGAAAAAGCCACAATAATTTCCTATATTGACCAAAATCAGGCAAATGAACTGGGGCCTTTGAATGTCCCCTCTCATGGGTGACATTACCTAGTGCTTGCTGGCCAGCTGTGCTCTCCCAGTGTCTGTGAACCTGAAGAAGGCTCCAAGGGCAGAAGCCTCCTATTTCAAGTGATCTAAACTTTAGCATCAAAATTAGAGCAAAGCGAGGAAGTAAGACTACTTAGAAATTAGATAATGCTGATTAAATATTAATCTGTGTTCAGACTCCTGGAGAGACATGAAGACAAAAAGTTCATGCCCATACAGAGAAACTGTCCTTAAGGGAGGTACCACAGATATCCTGTAAAATATGGGAACAAGCAGTGCTGCAAAGCCCCCCTTGTTTGTGGGAAGGCTTCTAGGTAGTTAATTCATTCCACTTAGTACAGCCTGGAAGCTCCCACCTTTGCTGTCCTGCCGTCAATCTGGGGTGCCCGTTCCTACCTGGGCCTTGCGCGTAGATAGCCATCAGCTGTTTAATGTGAAATGGTGGACTCCAACTTCAGCTAGAGTAGTGCTTCTCAAGCTGTAAAGCACACACGATTAACTGGGGATCTTGTTAAATGCAAATTCTGAGTCTGTTAGGTCATGTTTACACTGCTCAACGTAGTTTTGTTGAAGTAAGGAAAACTGGGATAGGAGCTTTGAGGATTATTTTAGCATCAGTGCTAGAGCTAATTCTACAAGCAGTCTCTCACAAGGCCCTATATGGTCATATTTTAGCATTTACTTTTGGACCTTTAAAAGAAGTAGGGGAAGTATAAATATAACCATTGAGAAAGAATGCTTTTAGGGAGATTACAGGGTAGATGAAGGTATTTTTTTCCATATTTTGATGTTCACATCACTTAGAAAATGTTACAGATGCTGTGAGTGGTGTCCATTATGGGCTTTGATTATTCTAGGCAACTGGCTTTCTTTGGAGGCTGATAATTGCAGCTTCTTGCTCAATGTTAACTCCAGCAAGCATTCAGAAGAGATCACTGAGGAACTTTGGCTTAGAGTGTTGAGGGGAGTTCTTTCTATAGGACAAAGATTTTTATCTGTTTCACAGGGCAAATTTGCATGGGAAACTAGAGGTCTATGTTACTGAAAATAAGATGTAATTGTAAATTGCAATAAATAACATAGAATTTGGGGAAAAGCTTCATGTTGAGGAAAAATGTAGATTACAGGAATGTTAATAACAGGTGCTATTGTATGGGCAGTAATCGAGTAGCAGATCTCTGATAGGCACCCAGTTTGTGATATAAGTGACTAACAACCAACTCGTCCCCTCCCTCTCTGCCATCTTCATTCATTCACCACGAGATTCATCATTTACTGTGTACCAAGCACTCGACAGGGCAACACTGGAGATGCTGAGGACAACCATAAAGCTTTTGGAGAATCTCTTAAAGTTCTGTGTGTGAAAAGAAGAACCTGATCAAGGAGATAGCCCTAGGACCAACCCCATCTCTAATTTGCCTGTTTGTTGGTCCACCTCCCTAAATTCGCACCCCAAAGCTTGCAGTTTCAGTTCACTTTGTTTCTTCACAGTTAGACATTGTGACAGTTAGACATTAATTTAAGGAGTTATAAATCCCCTCTTTTAAAAACTTCATTGCCTCTGAGAGCATTAGGGACTCTCATTAGGGTAAATTGATATAATGGGATTTTGTTCCTTCCTCTCTAACACCAAAACAAAGGAGGCTATCAATAAAACAAGTTTTGTGGGAGATGAAGTGATTTTGGAAGACCTGGTGTATTGGTTTCCTGTGGCTGCTGTAACAAATCACTACAAACCTGGTGGTTTGAAACAACAGAAACTCCTCTCACAAGCTGAAAGTCAGAAGTTCGAAATCAGTAGCACTGGGATGAAGTCAGGTGTCAGCGGGAACATGCTTCCTCTGGAGGGTCTGGAAGAGAATCTGCTTTTCCTTTTCAGTTTCGTGGCTGCCAGCATTCCTTGGCTTGTGGTCGTGTTCTGGTCGTGTTCCTCCACTTCCTGCTTCTGTGGTCACGTTGCCTTCTCTTCTCCTATGTGTCAAATCTCTCTCTTCCTCTTTCTTATAAGGACATCTGTAGTAGCATTTAGGACCCATTTGGATGATCTCCCCATCTCAAGATGCTTAACTTAATCAAATCTGCAAAGTTCAGGTAATGTTCATGGATTCCAGGTATTTGGATATGGGTGTTGATTGGGAGCCATTATTTAGCCTCCTATACCTGGTAAAGTGCTATAATGGGAGCTTGGAGAACATCTGTGCACTAATACCCTGACAGCAGGGCCACCAAAAGCAGCAGAGGCATGGGCAAGAGGAAGTGGGAGAGAGGATAAAAGAAAAATATGTTCTGTTTCCTAAATTAGCAGAGCTATCCCTCTCCTATTCTCTTCCTTCTTCCCCTTTTCTTTTCTCCCCTTTCTCCTTTCTTCTTCCTCATATTGCAGGGCCCTGTACTCCCAAGGCCTCAGAATTTATATATTTATCTTGCATTACAAGTTAGATAGTCTATAGTTTACTAACCTAAAACCCTTGTTACCATTTACACACACACACACACACACACACACACACACACACACACACACACACACCCAAAATGACTCTGCTTCAAAACTAGCGAATTAAGATCCAATTTTCCCCCCACTCTTCTACAGTACCTGCTTTTCTAGTTGGCCACTGGTCTTTTGAAAATGCCATGTTCATGCTCACCAGGACCTATAGAATCCAAAGAGATTGAGAGTTAAATTCTAACTCTGCTTAAGAGATGGTTTGGAGCAAGTTGCTGCACCTCTGTTTCTGCATCTGTGAAGTAGAGATGATGGTACCTACTTCCTAGGCCTGTTGAGATGACTCAACAAGATAATGTTTGTGAAGTTTCTGGCATCGCGTCTACACCATAGGAGGTGCACAGGGGCTGAGATTCTCATGTGTTGATCTGGTTGAGCACCTGCTTGATTCCTGGAACAGTCCTCATATTATAATAGGGAACAGAACACAGTTGCTGCCCTTTCAGGAGTTTATCGAATGAGACAGACACACGAAGGAAATCTGATATAAGCTGGCAGGGGGGTGCGATGGTAGGAGGAACTCAGGGAGGATTTCCTGGAGGAAATGATGCATGAATGGGGTCCTAAGGATGAGTGTATTAGCTTCTTAGGGCTGCTATAGCAAATCACTGCAAATTTTATCATGGTTTTGGAGGCTAGAAGTCCAAAATCAAGATGTCAACAGAGCCAGTGACCATCTGAAGGCTCTCAGGGAGATATTTTTCCTTGTTTCTTCCAGCTTTTAGTGACCCCATATTCTTTGGTTTGTGGCAGCATGACTTTGATCTCTGCGTCTGTCTTCACATAGCTGTCTATGTGTCCCTCCTCTTTTTATAAGGTCTCTTGTCATTGGATTTAGGGTCCACCTGGATAATCTAGGACTATTTTATCTCGAGATCCTTAACTCAGTTACATGTGCAAAGACACCTTTTCCCAAATAAGGTCAGTCACAGGTTCTGGTGGCTATATCTTTTGGGGGCTCACCATTCAGTACACTACAGTGATTAGGAAGTAGCCAAGCAAAGACCACTGGAGGAGGTGCTCTCAGTAATGGGATTAACATGAGGAAGGGCCCAAGGGCATGGAACAGCTTTATGGTTTTGGGGAGCCACAATGTAGCCTTAATAGATTATGAACTGTGAGGAGGAGTGTGGTAGGGAGTGAGTGGAGATGCAGTCATGGATGAGGGGCAGACTTGGCACAAAGGAGTTTAACTTCTTGTGTCACAGTGGGTCAGGTAAAGATCCTTCAGTCCTGAAGGAGGTTAGAGAGAGAAAATCAGCAGGGCTTGGGGAAGGATTAAATATGGTGGGAGGGGAATAGGGAAGATGACTACTGGGTTTCCGGTTTGGGAATTGACTCCATGGTAACCCCATTAACTGAGATTAGCAATAAGGAGGAAGATAAGGTCATTTGGAGCATGTATATTATAGGGCAAGAGGTATAAGAGATGATGATTTATTTAATTTTGGACCCATCAATTGGAAAGGATTTATATTGATACCCCATAAATGGATGCCCAGAAGACAGTTGAGATATGACTGAAGGTCAGAGGTAAAAAGGGCAGAGTCAGGCTGTAGGCACTGACAGACCGTGACTGGATGAAATCACTGAAACGCTTAAAGGAGAAGGGCCGGGGGCTAAGGACCGAATCCTGAGGGATGCTGAGGGGCAAGAAGTGGGTGAAGGACTTCGATAAGGAAGGGTCATCAGAAGGGAAGGAGGAATCCTGGGATTCCTAGGAGCACAGGTAAGGATGGCTTCAAGAAAGGAGAGATGCTCTGCAGGGTCCAATGTAGGAGCTATCTGGAAAATGTTTATAGGATTCAAAAGGTCCATGGAGATCAAACGTGGAGGTCATCATCAAATTCTGAAAGTTTCTGAAGAGTAGGAGAGACAGAAAGCGGGGCTCACTCTCTTCCCCTGACCTGGACTGTGAGGATTTGAGTGCTTCCTAGCTGATGAATTCACCCTGCATGCTAGAAAAGATAGCGCCCCCTCCTGGGCAAACTACCAGCTGGAGTTGATGAGGTATATCTTGTGATACAGATTTGCAGACAGATTGCCTTGTGGGGGCTGTGAAGGCCATCCTGCTCTTCTTTCTCACTGGCTAATAATAATAATGGTCAATGCATAGACAGCATCTCTTACCTCCCAGGCACTGTACTCCCCTGGTCACTAAGTGCTTTGCAGATCTTTGCTAATGTAATCCCCACAACATATAATATAATAATTCTGTTTATTTTCCAGATGGAAAGACAGAGGTTTGGGGAATTCAGGGACACTTGACCCAGGGACATGTCACTATTAGCTGGTAGTGATGAATACAAACTGAGGCCGTTCTAATCCAAAACCAGTACCCTTCCCAGCCTTCCTATAGCCTTGGTCTCGTTGAGATTAGAAGTCATGAGAGAGACTTCTCACCCCAGAGATTGACCCCATCTTCCAGCTACCAAGGGTAGCTGCTGCTTCGCAAAGCAGAACAATTCTCAATATGCCCAGTGATCTTGTAGATTTGTTCTCCCTCTTATAGCCTCCAGGGGTGTAAGTTACCTTTGAGTTCAGTTCCCTCACTCTTGCTCTCCGCATTTCTGATACTCCAATTATATAGCAATGCTTCCAAACCTTTTACACATCAGGAGACTTTTGACAACACGCATTCCTGGGTCCTAATCCAAACTTATTAAAAAGAATGTCTGTGAGTGTGGTTCTTAAATTTGTATCTTTAAAAAAAAGGGAAAAAGAAAAACTTCTCAGGTGACTCTGATGTACTGGTCCCTGATCTGGCATTTATTTGTTATCATTGCTATTCAATGGCTTGTCAACAGTGTGAGTATGTTGTGGTTATCCGCTGCATTAGATTTTGGCAGGCGGATAGGATAGGGACCATTGGTTTTAAAAGTCTTTTATGTCATTGGTTCTGATATGTTTCCAATAAGGCAATCTGTGGCCTCTTTTTATAATGGGACAGCTTGACTCCCTCACCCTTCACTTTTTTATTGGCTCAGGAATAAAGTCTGTGTGATCAGTTTAAAGTTTTCCAGATTTGCAGGGCTCATTTTGAGAAGAATAAAAGGTTATCAGTATGATGGGTCTGGGGGCAGAGTGGACCTAGCACTAAGGCTCTTCAGGATGCGGGTGGATTTGGACGGATGGAGGGTTGGTTGGTGCCCTCTAGTGGAGGGAACACGGCAACAACTTCTAAAACAAGGGTTGACCCACCTGACTGGCTTAAAAAGAAACTGGATTCCGGCTTGAAATTGTTGTTTGGGGACCCACTGTATTTTCCAGGATGCCTCACTTCTCTGGCTGCAGGATTTTTATGTATAAGTTGGAAGAGTTGGACAAAGATATTGGTGAACAGGGAGTCAGCACATGCAGAAGGCTGAGTCTAGGCCAGGGGGCAGGTGTGACAGCCCTGCCACATCACACAAGTTTGTTTCCACTGGCATAAGGTCTCTGACACTGGGACTTTGGAATCTGGTACAGTATTGGCATGGAAAAATATTCAATAAATGCTTGCTGAAAGAGGGAGGGCAAAAGGAAGAAAGGTTGCTGGACTTGCTTCTATTTGCTCAGGAGCTGGCAGGTCAAGATTAAGTCTCGTGAGGCAGAGCTCAGCACCTCAGCCCTTCACATCTGAAACCTGACTGAAAAGTGATGGCACAGGCGCTGGGGGTCTCATGTTGCTCCCTAAGGGTGAGCGAACACCTGGATTTTGACACCAGAGGCTTATGACCCACCTGAATTCCTTGACTCGCAGTGTAATTGGGGTTCCTTCTATTTGCTAAGGAGTCATTGTAACATAGTTTCTCAGAAGTACAGGTTGTAGGGAGGTAGGTCTTCCTGCCAATTCTCAACCAGTCCCCACCCGACTGTTTTGGCATAGTTGGTGGAAAGAGCTCTGGTTGCCAGGAGACCTCGTCCTGGTCCTGGCTCTCCACTGACTAGTATGACCTTAACAGGTCCCTTCCCCTTGCGGTGTCCTTTCCCAAGTCTCTCCAGCAGTCACTGTGATCACAGCCATGGGTTTCTGCTCCACCTGATTCCTAGTATATCTTTTCAGTTGATGGGATCCCCAGTGTGCCAGCAGGATACCAGTAGGGGAAGGACACACATAAGGGAAAGAAAGAAAGTAGAGGAATATGGGAAAGGCATTGAAAGAGAAGCAGACAAAAGAAGGAGAAATAGGAAGAGGAAGGAGAAGAAAATAAATATAAGATTAGCAGATTTTATTAGTTAATTCTACAAACATTTGCCAAGCACCTCTTTTTGCTTGGGGTGATGGTTAATTTTATGTGTCAACTTGGCTAAGCCACAGTACCCAGACATTCAGTCACATACTAGTCTAGATATTGCTGTGAAGACATTGATTAACATTAGCTTAGTAGATTTAGAGTAAAGCAGATTACCCTCCACGCTGGGTGGGGGCCTCATTCAATCAGTTGAAGGCCTTGAGAGAAAAAAGTCCGAGGTCCTCCAAGAAAAAAAATTCTGCTTCCAGAATGTCTTTGGATGAGAATTGTAACATCAACTCTTCTCTAGGTCTTGATTCCACTGTCCCACCTTGCAGATTTTTAGACTTGCCAGCCTCCACAATTGGGCGAGGCAATTTCTAAAAAAAAAAAAAAAAAAGAGAGAGAGAGAAAGTCTGTCCCTCTCCCTCTCCCCCAAGAGACATACATATACATCCTATTGGTTCTGTTTCTCTGGAGGAACTCTGAGAAATACATCTGGTATTGTACTAACGTCTGGGTAGAATGGTAAACAGATCTGAGAGACTCAGCCACTTACATCTCTTGTAATAAGAGGTTAAAGGTTAAGCGATAGACCAGTGGATGGTGGGTGGTGGAGACATGAAGGAGAGGTGGTTGGGGAGCAGAGTATTGTCAGAAAAGACCTCAGGGAGGAGACAGATTTGAGTTGCACGGTAGCTGATGAGTAGTGCTGGCTGGAAGACCAAGGTGGAGATGTTTCAGGCTGAGGGAGATGTGTGAAGGGCATGGAGGTTTACAGTGCCCCTCTTTTCCTAGGCAAATCCAATTTATCTTTCACCACCCTGTTCAAAGGTGCCCTTTCCCAGGGGCCTTTCTAGGTTATCTCTGCCCACCAGACATTACAGCACTTTAGATTACAGTGTATTTTTCTCTTTGGTTGTCCGTGTTACTCACTAGATTTATAGGCTCTTATGATTAGGCTTTAACTTACTTATAATTGGACCCTCCAACCCCAAGCACATTGCCTAGCATGGCATAGTCACTCGACAACTGTTTGCCAAATGTGGAAGAACCATGAGATCATACAAATCCTGAACCCAGTCACCAGGCTGCCAAAAAACAGTGCCAGAGAGCTTGGTATAGGACGGCTTGGGAAAAGGAAAAGGGAAGACAGAAAACCATCTGAAGAGATCCTTGTATCCTGGGTAGGAAGTTGCAAGCCTGGAATAAGAGCTTTGGGTATAGAAACGAGGAGGAATAAATGGTCCTAAGTAAAGCAAGAAAGGAAAGGCAAAACTGCGATCACATATTATTTTTTTGGTAAAGGTAGGGACATTTTTATAGAACATCCTGCCTGCATTCAAGTATCCAAGAAACAACTACATATAACATGATGTCAGAGGACTATCTGCTTATAGACTTTTGAACTTTTTAGTTTGGAGTTCTGTATCTGAAACCTCAGTAACATTGCTGTAAAAGATGTTTTTCATTTGTGGCAATATATGGCTTCTTATATTTTGAGGAATTCTCCATATTATGAATTCTTTCCACAAAGATAGAAACCAGAGCTCCATATTCCAGTTTTCCTTGAAGTCAAGGTACAGGAATTGACCTAGGTTCTATCAGACAGACTTTTATTTGGAAGAAAGTAAGAAAGAAGAGCTGTGGGGAATCTCTACAAGGGGTGGCGTGGTGTGGCGTGGTGATGTGTGACGTGGTGTGGAGAGACACGCAGCTTTCAGAACAGCAGTGGCAGAGCTCCACTGCTCAGTGTTGGGAGTGTAAGCTGCAGGGGCAGTACCCTGGTGTCACGGAAACATGCCTGAGAGAAGGCCTGTGGGGTGAATGGATGTTGTTCTTGGCTGCATGGCCCCCTGGGCTAATTCTCTGCCTCTCCTGAAAATGCTGTGAGCTACCTAATATCCTCTGATAATCTTGTTTTCTGTTTAAACTCACTCAAATAGATTCTGTTGCTTGCAACTAAAAACCCTGACTGATAAGACTGCTTACATTTAATAGGACCTAAGGTGTTCAGAAGAATGGTATGACCAAAACTGAAAACAAAAGGACAGGCTATAGTATAACAAGCAGATACAAATGAAAAGAAAGTAGAGATCTCAATCTTAATAACATCAGACAAGATGGAATTCAGGCAAAAAAATTAATTAAGGGCATTTTATAATGCTAATAGGTATAATTACAGGAAGATATAATAGTAATGGGGATTTGTGCACTGAGTAACATACAAGTTCCATTCATAAAGTAGAAATTAAAACAGCATAAAGACAAGTCTATATTTACTAGTCTATATTTCTAGTCCATGACATGAAGGTAAACCTGACTTATAGATACTGAACTCCGTCCTGAAAATAGAGAGTGTACCTTCTTTATAAATTTCCATGTAACATTTGTGAATTACAGATATTCCAAGGGAATAAACAGTACAGGAAATATTCAGTGGTCATCATGCAACAAATTTAGACATGATAATAAAGCCAGAAACAAAATATCTCTTCTGCTAGGAAATAGTAAAATAATTTTTAAATTATTCAAAATCTTTTTATTTGCATTTTGAAATATTTACAGAGGAAATAATCAGATGTCTGGGATTTGGAGTAAGATGAACCAAGATTGGTCATATATTAATAATTGTTGAAGCTAGGAGATAGGTACATAGGAATTTGTTATACTATTTTCTCTACTTCTGTGTATGTTTGGAGTTTTCCATTAAAGAATTTCAAAACCTCTTTATTAAATATTCTTGGTATAAAGAAAATATGGAAATCAAAATGGTTAAATTTCTAAAAAACACCAATAATAAAACTTGTAGAATACAGATAAAGCAGAGCTCATGAGAAAATTTATAGTCTTAAGTACTTAAATCAATCCAAAAAAGAAAGAAATTAAATATTCAACTAAAAAATTTTTTTAAAAGGACAATAAAATAAGATAAAGAAAAACAGAAGGAAGAAATGACAGGTAGATTTTAAGAAAAGTAGAAATTAATGAACTAGAAAATTGAAAAAGGTAGTGCCAAATCCAAAAGCTGGTTCTTTGGTAAAAATATATCACTAGGATCAATGTAGAAATATTCAAAAGAATCTGATCTTTTATTGGAATCAAAGAATAATTATTAGAATAAAATGATTAGAACCAGTTGGGTCACAGCCTTATTACCCAGAAGGTGTTTGTAGTGATTGAACAGTTGGACCACAAACTTAATTATATAAGTGTCAATAACAAAGGCAGATCTGATCTGAACACTCATGCAGAAGGAAAAGTATTTACAGGGGAATTTTGGAAAGATGAAATGAAGCAATTGTGTCATCACTGATTTTCACAGTTAATTATTGCATAAATTTGAAATATACCGTGGACAGAATATTTTTCTCCATGATGATGATTTTGACCTGGGGTGACCTCTCGTAAAACTTGCTCCTGATTTTAGCAAGCACTCCCTCCAGCCAGTACCAGAACCAAATGTAGGCAGTAATTAGAGTCTCTTCTACACCCAGGCCCTGCAATAATCTCAGCACCCAAATACTTTTCTGAGAAAGTTCTATTCAGAAATGTGAGACCACTTAATTTTGGCTTTACATCCCCTTCATCTCCAACCACCTCCAGCCTTTTGTCCTCTCTTCCTTCTGCTCTGTGTTTCCTCAGGTAAAGTCACTATGGCCCTGCCGACTTTTCCATCAACATTTTCCATCTACCCTGTTCCATCATAAGTAAAGTCCTTCACTCCTTGCCCTTGCCTGATGAGACCACTTCCTGTCAAATTGCTCTGTCTCTTGTGTCCCATGACTCACCTACCACAGAGCCATGAGGAAGTGACCACCTTCTCTTAGCTGCACAGTTCTGCTTCCAGATCACCATAGGTGGGATCACATAAACTGTAACCTGTAAGAGAGTTCACATGCCTCTCTAACCATAATTAGTGCCATTCTCTCAGACCTTCCAGCTCTCTCATTAAACAGTCAACATAAATTTATTTATTTCCCTCCTCTCTTTACTGTACCTGCTCCATCCCTGACCTATGGATGTTGCCATTTCCCCTTATCCCTGACCTATGGATGTTGCCATTTCCCCTTAAGAACTGGATCTCTGAAGGTGGAGTGTTCTCCCTCCCACATGCTCACAGCGTGTACCCCGGGGCCTGGTGCACCTGGGGCATGGTACATGGCTCCACCTGGGGTGTGAACCCAGGACCTTCTGCGTACAAAGCAGACATGCTAACCACTACACTATGGAGCCACCCCCTAAACAAACATTCAACATAAATTTAATCAGCACTTACTATGCTCTAGGAACTGTGCAAAGCACTGGGATGCAGTGATGAACCAAAAAGACGTTATCCCTTCTCACACAGAGCATGCGACTGCAATCAACAATCAAATAATGACTTAATTAAATGTTAATTAAACTAGGGCAATTACTGTGTGGAAAAGTACCACTCTCCATCCCATCTTGACCACTAGTTCTTAATTCCTCCACAATCTCTAGGCACAGTGAGCCCCTTCTTATTATTTCAGCCACTCTCTTACCAGCTGTCTAAGTGACCTTGCTTCTTTTTTGTGGCAGACCAATGAGCACAGAGTAAATTCAGTTCTACATTGTCCCTCCTTTAAACCAGGGTCCCAGGTAATGCAGATAAATCACAAATCAGCATGAATTGGTGGCATGCCACTTTTATGACATCCAACCCCAACTACACCCTCAAGACAGTTTAGCAATGCTCATATACATGGTCCTGTTTTTCTCAGTCATTATTCCAGACAGGTTCAGCAGCCTGCCTCCATGTGATCTGACACCCTTTACTCTGAGTTGTCTGTCTTACTTCGCTTAGAAAACAGTTACTGCCAACACGAACTCTGTCACCCTTCTGCTCTCTACCTGTACACATGCCTATATTATATTTATTCTTACCTCTTTCTCCCCATCTGTCTAATATGGAGCCCCTCCTTCTCTCAGAGGCTAATTTCTCCTCCCCATGCCTCTTGCTCTGCCCCTGTGTTCTGGATCTCATTTACTTGCTGCCTCTAAGAATTTGCTGTATTGGTCATTCCCCCCTTTTTTTCCATATCGTCCTTCTCCCTCCACTCACTAGCTTCTTTCCCTTAGCATATAAACATACTCAAAATTTTCATGTCCTGAAACAAACAACAGGGAGGCGGACGGGATGTTCCTCTGGCCCACCCCTACCTCACCCTCACAACCCTCACCTCTGGCCTCCCTTCGGGAGACTGGTGCCCTCCTCCACAGTCTCCTGCCCAAGTTTTCACTAGCCTCTTTTATCTCTATCAGTTAGTGACAAATTTTCCAAACTCCAAATTGGGACACTTGACAAAGGAGATTTTCTCATTTATTAATTTACTTGCTTGAGAAACCTTAACAAACATTATAATTATATTACATTTAAGTGATCTCTATGCCAATTTTATGGAAAAAAATAAAATTACAGTAAATTGGAATTCTAGAATATATGGGCTGTAATGCAAGTGAAGCTACAGCAGAAAAACAAGAGGACTAGAAAAGGAGGAAATGTATATGCTCTATATTAGCAAGTTCTTTAGTAAAGATTTTATAAAGCTTAATTCAGCCCAAACTGCATTTGTATTAGTCAAGTGTGTTGGTATGTATAATATATCATTTAAGAATATTTTCAAATAAGTTAGAACAAGAGAAATGACAAGGGGCATGAGAGAGATTTGCCTAAAATAACTGTCATTAACCATAAATATCGAGAAGTCAAGGCAGAGGCAGTGCTACGGGTTGAACTGTATCCTCCAAAAAGACGTGTTGGAATGCTAACCCCAGTTCCGATGCTATTTGGAAACAAGGACATTGGCAGATAGGGTTAGTTAAGATGAGGTCATACTGGTGGGCCCTTACCCCAGTGTGACAGATGTCCTTACAGTAGTTCCCCCTTATTTAAGGGGATACGCTCTTAGACTCCTAGTGGAAGCCTGAGACCACAGGTAGTCTGGAATTGTATATATACTATGTTTTTCCTATATATACATACCTATGATAAAATTCAGTTATAAATTAGGCACAGTAAGGGATTAACTAATAATAAATTAGAGCAATAAAATAAGGGTGACTTTAACACAAGCACTGTGATCCTGCACAGTTGATCTGATCACCGAGACTAAGTGACCAACAGGTAGAGCCTCCACAGCATGGAGATGCTGGACAAGGGATGGCTCCTGTCCCTGGGGAGATGATCAGGATACGGGGGATTTCATCGAGTGCCTTAGAATGGTGGACAATTTAAAACTTATGAATTGTTTGTTTCTGTAATTTTTCATTTAATATTTTCAGAACACTACTGACTGGGTAACAGAAACTGTGGAAAGCAAAATCATGGATAAAGGTGGCCTGTTGTGTAAGAAATTACATGAAGATACAGAGAGGACACCATGTGACAATGAGGATGGATAATGGACTTCTGCAGCTACAAAACAAGGAATGCCAAAAACTGCTG
Source organism: Macroglossus sobrinus (assembly GCA_004027375.1). Classification (NCBI taxonomy): domain Eukaryota; kingdom Metazoa; phylum Chordata; class Mammalia; order Chiroptera; family Pteropodidae; genus Macroglossus; species Macroglossus sobrinus. Next base: position 352,723 of record PVKZ01000440.1, read on the forward strand.
GCAACACTAGCAGTGAAGAGAAAGGTGTGGAACAGATCACAGCGTGACCCTGCTGATACCTTGACTTTGGACATCTAGCTTCCAGAACTGTGTGTAAACAAATTTCTGCTGTCTTACCCAGTTTGTGGTGATTTGTGTTACAACAACCCTGGGAAACCATTGCAGGAAAGAAATTAATGTCTGAGGCTACATGCTTTCTGATAGGGGTGGCACATGGGCTCCTGTTGGCCTTGTTTGTGGCAGAATCCTGGTAACATTTCGGTAGTTCATCTCGCCCAGGTGAAGGAAGCATTAGTAGTAACTAACCTATGAGAGCTCAGAGCTGAAATGGAGGCAGATTAATTGTTTTTAAATTCTGGTCAATTTATGCAAAAAGTGATTGATCTTTTGCAGTGATGCCCCACTGTAATCAGGTATCTCTCATTTGGGAAGGAATGGGAAAGGTGTTGGTTGATTCTAGGTAAGTACAGTGAAAGATGATTTGCCAAAATTTGATTTTGTGGAAATAAAACTCGCCTAATGATTAACTCATTAAATTTACCACATTTGCTAATTTACTCAGTTTATCATTTGCATTGAAAAGGAGTGACTTTAATAGCAGTTTTCTGGAAAGATTAAGTTAACTGGTTTCCACTTTTGTCAGTTTTGTCCAGCAGCATTGATGTAAGGTTTAATTACTTGAAAGTTAACAATTATAGAGTAATGTAGTCCTCTTACAAATAAATATATTTGGGATCCAGTAAAACAAACCAGAAACCCCAATTTCAGGGTTTTATATGGAAGCTTTTCTATGTTTGACTGACTTTTTTCAATTAGCAGTTTTAGAATTCTTTTTTCTAATTTCTTAAGTACTATCAATCTTCAATGGTAATTTCTAGCCATTCACAGCCACATTTTAGTGTATTATATAGTTTTTCCTGTTACTCTCTGTTTTATTCCATCCATATTTCATTTTACCATGAAACTTTTTTATTTGTTTTGTAATTATGGTGGAGATATATTAAATTCGAGGTACTAATCATATAGTCTTTGTAGTAATATCTCAGGGCATCACCACTTTGAAAAGTTTTACTTGTTCATATTGAATCTTTCTGAAAACCACTACCAAATTTATGTATCCTTTTCCTTCCTGTTAGAAACTGAAATGTTAGCATTTAAAAAAATGTAAGCATTTATAAAAACAATAAATATATCAGTTTATAAAGTCAACAATATATTATGGCACTTTTGATAGTTTCAACAGCTTTTTAGTCTGTTTTATAGTTATGATTTAGTAAGTTAGTTGTAATTTAAAAGTAGATGTTTCACACCAGCTACTTTGTAGCCTGCTCATTGAATATCAGTTTCTTGTGTGTTTCACATTTTAGATTCTAGATGTCTTTTTCTTTGTGTAAAATATAAACCAATTATTCATTTTATGAAATACAGTTCAACAAATATGTGGAACAGGATATTAAAAGGCAGTGGATTAAGCTAAAAATAAGAGAGAATTCAACTTCTCATTTATAAAATCTCAGACACTTGAGAAACAGTTGACACTTATAATTGAAATATATAAGGAATTCTCATTTCCCAGAGCATATCCTAAGTCCAGAAAACCATGGAATATACTGAACTTTGTGCCATGGCTAGGGAAAAGCGAAAACTAAACTAGAAATCAAAAATTCAGGTTTGGGGGGAAATTTCAAAAGCAATGAACTCCTCTCATAAGGAAATTCTGCTGAAGGGTGGCAGAGAATGATAGTCGTTAAGTCCCCAGCCTCCATTGCAGTTAGGTGTGGCTATATGCTGTCTTCTGGCCAAAGGACTGTGATCACTTGATGTGTCCTACTTGTAGGCCTGGCCCATAAAACATCCTCTTTTGATTGGCATGAATGGAGACCAGCCTCAGGGCAAACTTGGAGGGATGTACTGAGGATATGGAGCCACAGATGGAAGGATGCTTGGTCCCTAGCAGGGATCTCTTAGAGGAGAACTGCCTCTTAATTAGGGACACATCATCTGATGTGATCTGAGCAAGAAATAAGGTTCTGTTGTGTTGAACCAGTGAAACAGGGATCATTCATTACGGCAGTAAGCCTATTCTGACCATAACATGAAGATTTTAGAAAGTATTGATTTTAAAAATTGGTCATTCGGTGAATGATCTTTTGTGATGTTACCCTGTTGCTCATCTTTGATAATAAAGCAATAGTCAACCTTTATTGAATGTTTATTTCAGGAGCTGTTAGGTCATTGACAAGAGGTAACTCACCTAATGTTCACCACAGTCCTTTGAGGTAGGTAGTTTTTTTTATCTTCTTTTCACAGATAAGGAAACTGAGGCAGAGATGTTTAATTAGTTTGCTACAGTCACATAGCTAGTAAATGGTAGAGATAAAGCCAGGCAGTCTGGCTCTACAATCTCCTCTATTAATGGCCCGTTAGTGACTATAAGAATTTTGCATGAGATTCTTGCATGTGTGTTTGACGGGAAGAGTCTTGGACTCCACACCTTCATTCTGAAAGTGGTGTTTGGTCCCAGACCTGGGGTCCTGTAGGAGGTGGGTCCCTAATTTCTGCGCAGCCTAGAGGGCTTCGTGGATTTTTTAACCCTGAAGGAGAAGCAGGAAAAAGGCTGAAATATAATGTCCTGAGAGCTGTTGCTGTGACATAATTTACCCCTGATCATATTTCACTTTTTGGCAAAAGTTAAATCTAGAGGGTCAGTGTGACTTTTCAGATTTTGCTTTTAACCAATTTAATTAGCATCATTGACATGTATGGTGCTTGGATAACTCAACTTGTGCTTCCGTTCTTTTGCATTCTGATGGGCATCACAGATGGTCACCTTAAATGCCACATCCTCCCCTCCATGTAACTTTGGAAAGTCACAAGAAGATGGAACAGCACACAGCAGTGGTATCATAGAGCTGGTTTTTTTGTGCACTTATCCTAATTAATGTTGCCCAGTATCCTTCTTCAATGAACAAAATAGCAGAGACGTTTTCTTTAGCTGCTTTGGCCTGTGAGGAATTCATTCTGCCTCAAGATGTGTTTTGATGGTTTCAGGTGAAATAATCTTCTGGGCCTCAAATTTGATAGTGATATGTTATCAGTGCAAGCTATGCAGGTGTGATGACAATGTCAGAAGTGTTCCAGGTATACCTTGGAAATGTCGAAATGTTTTATAAGCAAGTGCAGCCTGTTCCCGAGCAGACCTAACTTGCTTAACTCACGTTTTGCCCAATGACCAAATTGCGATGCTGCCAAGGAAAACTATCATTGAAGACCACACACGTAAGGCGTGGTGTCACAGGTCAGTCCCTGCCTACTTCCCACGCAACAAAGGCAAACTGAGGACTCTGCAGGAGGTGTAGATGTTTTTATCTCTGAACAGGGAAGCCCAGCCCCTTTCTGAAAAAACTGTGTCAGCGGGCAATACTCTAAGGAGACCTCTGGATGGCTGCTGGTAATGTGGGGTGACTGAGTTGCACCCTGAGCCTGTCACACCACCCAGTGTACTGTTGTCAACACTTAGCTTATCTGACCTTCTCAGAGTGAACTGGAATGTTCTCATCAAACTAGATGTATGTTAATTTTCTATTGCTTCTATACCAAATCACCACAAACTTAGTAGCTTGAAACAGCACAGAATTGTTCTATTATGATTCTAGAGGTCATAAATCCAAAATCATTTTAAGTGGGCTAATGTCAAGATGTAGACAGGCCTGGTTCCCTCTGAAGGCTCCAGGGGAGAATCTGTTTCCTTGCCTTGTCACTATCTAGGGACCACCTGTATTCTTTGATGTGTGGCCCCTTCCTCTATCTTCACCACCATCACCTCTTCTTCTGCCTTCCACTCATAAGGACACTTGTGATTACATGTAGGGTCCACCTGAATAATCCAGGATAATCTGTCAATCTCAAAATCTTTAATTTAATCACATTTGCAGGGTCTCCTTTACATGTGAAGTGACATTCACAGGTCCTGGGGATTGCCCTTTGGAGGCCATTGTTCATCCTCCCACACTGGTCCAGTGTATGCTGCCCTCCACTAATGTGGGCTCAGTTTACCAGTAAGTATTTTTAGGGACATGTGAGGGCAGATGAGGGCTAATAGAGATGGATACTCTTTTATTTTAGGGCTTTTGAGGACTTTTCAGCTACTTTGAGTGGAAATACATCTTTCAATTCTGTTGCTATTACTCCTGCCACACACACACATGTATTTACACAGACACACACACTTATATGCACACTTATCTCTAGAATATCTGTCTCATTGGTTACACTCCATGCCAGTTTATTTCCTTAGTGAAAATAGCAGGACCTCTCAATAGAGCTGGTTTAATTCAAAGACTTTCATCAACCTCAGCACTGCATTGAGGAGCAGCACAGAAGATACACCAGGATGCTGGATTCTATCCCTGATTCTGCCACTAATTGTCTGATCTTGATTAAGCCATTTAATCTGTCCAGGCTCAGCTTTTTGGCTTCAATATTAGGACGTTTGTCTATAGTTGAGTTTCTTCCAAATGTGACCTATAGAGCACTAGTTGCAAATACTGCTGTTTGGTGAGGAAAGGGAAATACAAGTAAATTGGGGAAATGATTTAGTGTGCATAAACCTCTGCTTCTTTTGGAGAGCCACAAGCACTTAAGCATGGCAAAGGCTCTGCAAAGTTTTGCATAAATGCATTTGGATCACTCTTTTAAATCCACTGTTTTGTGAGCTGTGTTTGGATTACAAAGCACTATTCCTGCTTTTTTTAAAAAATAAATAAATAAATACTGAAGTGCAGAACTTGGGAAATACTCATTATGGTGGTCTCTAAGAAAATCATGATTCCTGCCTCTTTAGGATGACTTTGTAACCGAGACATTTTGCCAACAAACTGACCCCTGAGAAGAACAGAAAATGCCCCCTGAGCCTTTGTTTGTCTTCATCGTCACTTTTAACAGGAGATTTTAACTAGCCAGACTCAAGAGCTAGAATGTGTGAGCCAGCCTTGACAGCGAGATGGCCCCTCAGGGGGAGAATTTCTCCCTGCCAGCTGCCCTTTGAACACTCTCTTACTGCCTGAGTATTTCTTCAGTATCTGGTAGGTGTTTAGCCCTGAGGATGAAGGCAACAGAGGAGACCTCAAGGAATGTAATGTTTTTGTAGAGCAAATGACCTTCTTTTCAAAAGCCAATAAAAGGGAAAGCAAAGACCAGGCACGAGCTCATTCTGTGGGAGGGGCTATGCTTCTACCATCTTAGTTAACCCTTAAGAATATCTTGTAAGGCAAATAGTATTATTGTCCTTGAGAAATATGAAGCCCAAGGCAGAGAGATGTTAGGTGATTTCACCAACGACATAGATCTAGTGGCAGAGTCAGGATTTAGCATTGCTCAGATGAACTGTGAGGAGGCCTGGTACGTACTGGCAGAGAGAGCCACATTGGAGAAGTCCCAGAGTGATGGGGGACTGTGGTAAGAGCCATGGGTTGGGGGTCAACAAAAGATCCAAGTTCAAGCTCTGGCTCTGACTTTGGACCATTCCCCTGGCCTTTCTGTTTTTTGTTGTTGTTGTTGTTGTTGTTGTTGTTGTTGTTGTTGTTGTTTTTTAAGCTAAAAGGGGGACGTTACTGTCCTCTCTTAGCTTAGCTGTGAAGGTGATCCACTTCCGCTTGGGTGGAACTTGAGCAGGTCTGGGAAAGGGATTATAATGTGAAGGCAGACACTGTTCTAGATTCCTATGATTATGTGTCAGACCCTGCTTTAGGGTCTTATGACTCCATAGAGAACAAAACAGATCAAAGCCTCTGCCTTCATCATATGGCTTACACACTAGAGGGGAGACAGATAAGCAATATGGAATGTTGGAAGGTGTTGAGTGCTAAGGAAAAAAATAGAACAGAGTGAATGCACCAAGAGCAGAACTGTCTCCTAAATTATAGGGTGATGAGGGAAGGCCTCCTCTGAAGATATTTGAGCAGAGACTTGAAGGAGACCTGGGAGTGACTCAGGTGCATTTTAGGAAGTAAGCATTCTGAGCAGAGGAGCAGCCTGTGTGGGGGTGCTGAGGCAGGTGGGTGACCATTGGGCTCAGGGACTGGCAAAGAGGCCAGCAGTGTGGTTATATGTTGGCTGGAAAATCACTGTTTGGCTATTGCCCATGGGAATATAACGCTCTAACAATAAGCTATCTGCTTCTGTACTCCCCGCTTCACAACCGACCTGTGGGTTGACAGTTAGTAAAAAGAAGAAAAATAGACTTTTGTGTTCAGACAGAATGAAGAATGGGGTTTAGGGCTTAAAAACCCTGTACCTCCCTCTACATTTGGAGGCTGCTTATTTTGGGGTCTGCATACCCCTGGCAAACCCAGCTGGCTAAATAAAGAGTGTGTTTCCTATAACTCACTGATTTCTGGTGGTCCGTGTGTCTATTGGGGGCTGGTGGCTACAGCAGTTGGAGTGGTCTTGGGCATGAGGAGAATCAAAGGAGATGAGACTGGTAAAGTTAACCTCTCTTAGGATGCAAAAACGTGGCCATAAAATTCAGTGGTATATTAATTCTTTTTGTTCAATAGCAATAACAGAAAAGTTTTAAATGTTTTGTTACTTGGCATAAGATTCTGAAGGACTGGGCCTTTGATCAGACTTTGTATCCAAGAAACAAATAACCTCCTAAGAAATGTTTCTCTCCTTTCCTGGGAACCACCTCTCTCTTCTGCTCTCTCAAGGACATCTGGGGGTCTGCTTGTGACTCATACATGCACAGATTAATGACTTTTAATATTCATCACATTTTTATGTTGTAATACGTGGCTTTTGTAAACATTAACCACGTGGAAACCAGACTCTACAGTTGAATGTGTTGGATTATAAATACCAGAAGTTTATTTCTATTTAGAACAACTTCCTTTCAGTGGACTGTTCTGACTTTGCAACAGACTAACTGTGTTATCTTGATCTAGTCACTTAAATCAATCTGAGTATTGGTTTCTTTGTCTGAAAGTGGGTGGTATATATTAGATAATCTGTAAAGTCCCTTTCCATCTGAAAAGCCCTTGATCTACCCTCTCTAGCAAACAACATTCCTTTCCCAGCATATCTCCTCGCAGAGGTCAAACCAGCAATTAACACCCCCACACTTTTTTTTTTTGCATGTAAGACATGAATAATTTATAAGTGGGTTTGCAAAATGGGAGTGGAGGACCCTTTGACCAATTTCTCTGTACCCCACATGACTAGTGCTCGCATACCAGAAAGGTTACCAAGGACAGATTCTAGTTTTCACCCACATTCAGCCTCTAGCCCCCAAGACTTCTAGATAATAATTTATTGCATGATTATATCTCATACATTCATAGAATTTTAGAGCTGCAAGGAATCTTAAAGATCTTTTAGTTTAACATCTTCTCTTGACAACTAAGGAAACTGAGACTCAGAGAGGTCAATGACTTGCCTCTGATGGATATGCTCCATGGGGCAGAGCAGGGACCAGAATCTTGTCCCCAGAGGACTGGCAGAAGCTCTCTCCTCCACCTCATATTGTTCCTATTTTGCTGAATGCTAACCCTGCCCCTCAAATTTTGAGGTGCCTGAAAATACTTTTGGGGAATGATGACAAAGAACTTTGACAGTAAGAGGGTTTTTGTTTGTTTGTTTGTTTTGTTAATAAATATTCAATCACAGACCCAGTGTAGTTGACCATCCCTAATCTCCCTAGAAATTCTAGATTTAAAAAAAAAAAAATGTGGTGAGGCTCTAATCTGTAGTATTTCATCTTAAACAATACAGTTTACCAACTCTGAAAAATAAATGAAGAAAAACAAAAGACTCAAAAGCATATTCTTAACTTCAAGGAGTATAAAGATGGATAAGTCCTTGATATCTAATGTGCAGCCTGGTGACTAGAGGTAACAATACTGTTTTGTATACTTGAAATTTTCTGAGAGTAGATCTTAAGTCTTCTCAACACACACACACACACACACACACACACACACACACACACACACACACACAGAAAAGACAATGGTGACTTGATTTTGGTGATCGTTTCATAATGCATATGTATCAAAACATCAAGCTGTATACTTTAAAAACATGACACAGTGTTTAAATGTTGATCATACCTCCACAAGACTGTTATACAGAGAGAATATTCTCTACCTGTAACTAGTATTTTATCATTGCTATGGCTAGCAAACTTTCTAGAATGGTGTTTTACATCCTTTCTGGAGTGAAAGTAAAAGGCAAGAGTCAGCAACAAATTGACACTTTCCTGCCTTATAAGGAGGGGCAGAAGAAGGGGAGGGGAGGGGCTTTCTAAAAGGGCTTGTGTTCTGCAGAACTATTCCTTTAACACAGAGAGAGAGTCATCATTGAGCTGAAGGGACTGGCTGTAATTAGAATGAACAGATTAAATGTAAAAGGAACACTGTCAACAACTAATTTCCACCACTGAAATGAGTGTGGCCCAGAATAGATACAAAGCATGATTAAACTGCAGGATGGGCCTCCAGAGAAAGGGAGAGTTGGTGCATGTTTGGCTAGGAGCTGTTCCAGGGAGACACTTGGACCAGATCAATGGAGGGCCCTTTGCAGGTGTTGCAGAGAAGCAGGATAGTATTTTTCTTTTGGGGTGGATTCCTACCTTAATCATCTGTCGACTAAACTCACAGATTCAGGAGGCTTTGGTTAGAAATAAATGACAAAGATTTATTTAAGGGTCTTAGGGTTTGCACACTGAAAACACAAATAGGCAATACCCAAGAGTGTTCTGAAGGAGAAAAAGAAGCTGAGGATTCTTGTAGGAAAAAGTACATTCTTGAGAAGAATCAGTCTGCATTCATAATGCTTGGATTGGTTCAACATGGCAATCATCAGATGTCCGGTGGTCTAGGCAATGGCACACTTTCTTCTTAAGCTCATTCTGAAGGATTGCTGTGTGTCTAGGCGTTAACAGGCAGCACACTGGTGGGAGTCCAGGTATTGACACAGGACTAGAAAGTATAAAAGTTTAAGTTTCCACAATCAGTTAAAGCAAGAATAACTGTTTCCTGATCCCTCAGCCCACTTGTAAGTTAAAACTGTAGCTTAATCATAATGACTCCATTTTATTTTACTCAAATGAAAAGTAATTTTTATTACTTAATGACAAGTTTCCTGGGTCCCCTGGGAGCTGCGCTTAATCATAAGTCAGTTGGCTGAATCACCAGGTCCCTGGATGTCTCTACTTTGTAGGTAGAATTTGAAGATACTTAGTAATCAACAGATCAAGCCCAAGATGGAAAGAAACTACATTCAACCAATCATTTCAAATGAAAACAACTCACTGAGTCTTCCTTCCCCAGTCAGCATCCTTCCCCTTTCTGCAGCCACCTCTAAACACTAACAAGTCACCCAGAGACACCTGGCCTGGAACAGAGTCCATACCACCACTGTTGGATATGAAGGGACATGAGCTCTAAGCTGAGTTCAGGGTTTGGGACTTGGGCAAGTGAGTTGGCTTCTCCGAGGCTCAGTATATGGTAGAATCCAGTTTCCTATAAAATGTGGCACTACTACCACCTTCATAAAGTTGTAATGAGGATTCAGTGAGGTAAAGTAGCAAGTGTCTGGCCCAGAACTGACCCCTGAAAGTGTAGAAGTAAAAAACTTTTCAGTAAATCAGTCACTGAGAAGTGATATCTCTAGGTGCCAGCCCCCAGGAAAGCACTGACCACCACCAGGATGCAGATAACAAAACTGCCTACTAGGCCCTAAGAGTTCCCTAAGGATATTTACCTTCGTTTAGGACATTTACCTTTGTATAGGACATATACCTTTGTGTAAGACTTTTATCTTTGTGTATCTGCTTTCTGTAATCTGATTGCTTGCTTATTCAGAGGACCACCAGGATATGGTCTTAAGCTTTATAAGCTGCCTCCTCTGGAAGCTCAGGGCTGATCTCCTCTGACCCTGCGTGGTAGAGAGTCAGCTGGCGGCTGGCTAATAAAGGCTCACAATTCATCTTGATTGGCTCTGTAGGTCTTAGACTTGATTGTGCCACAACAAAAGGAGTCACTGCCCTTGCACCTCTTCAGGGGTTATGAAGAATCTCATTTCTTTTCCTCTGTTCTAGCCGTAATAGAATTGCTCAAATCTACATGGACAAGAACTGATGTTATCAGGCCAGGCCATGTATATGGCTTCCACTCTGTGCTACGTGGCATGCCCTGGGCACATGTTTCCTGTCCCTTAGGAGCTCAGAGTCTAGTGGGAGATACATACATGGAAATAAAAAATTATGTAAAGGCTTTAAGAGATGTTGTGCTGGGGGAGTTGGGAAAGCTTCATAGAGGGGAAAGGGGTGAGTAAGTTTACCAGATGGACAACAGTAGTTGTCAGGCAGAGGAGATGAGGTGTGAAGTGCACACATGGTCAGGGCCTGAGGTGCAGCTCAGTGTGGCTGGCTAGTTGGGAGATTCAGGCCTGGTAGGAGAAGGGAGAAGCAAGTTAGCCTGGATGTCAGACATAGAAGGACTTTGTTTAAGCCTTAAACAAATTAATCTTAAGAAGATGATTCTTGGGGCAGAGTGGAGGTTGGAAGTGGTGGAGCCTGGAGGTGGTTGGTAGATTGTTGGAGTGCTACTCCAGATTCTATTTGAGTTTTCCTCAAAATAAGGGGTACTCCTGACCCAGCACCTATAGGCTTGGGGACCAGTCCGCTGGGGAGAAAGGGGAGCAGAGAGAGAGATGAGTCTGAGTTCAGCTTAGGGATCGTGCAGGTGCTTCCAGGGGAGATTAGAGGTTCGTGTTGAGGCATGTGAGCTGGAGATGCACATAGACAACTCAGGCAGGGTGCCAAGGAAACCATGGAAATGGAGAGACAGAGCTGTGGGCTCTGTACGAGATTTTGGGATTACTGTAGGCTGGGAAGTAGTTGAAGCACTTGTGATGGGTTAAATCAGTTAAATCTCTCAGACCTTTTAACAGTTTTGTGAGTTCTTTCAAGTCTGAACTGCCCACCAGATTATAACACCTCTTTGCAAGGTGTAATAGATTATGATGAATGGTCATAAGTACACTATTAACCATCTGCTTCATAAAGCTTCTGTAGTGTCCTATTACTAATCTCTAAAATTTCAATGAAAATCCAAACTTTTTAGCTTATGGAACAAAATATTGTGCATAATATATGCTCCACTTTCTTGGGACAGAGACAAACATGAACAGTTTCTAGAGTCAGTCATTTGGACCAGCATGGCCACCTGTGACTTCTGCAGCCCTCTGCTGGTGCCCTCAGGGTGTCTCTGCAGTACTTAGAAGACCTCAGAAACCTGAATGAATCATGTATGTCTTTAAAATGTACGTACACTTTGATCCAGTGATGCCACTTCTGAAAATTTATCCAAATGTTATACTCTTAGATATTTAAAAAGATAGCTGTGAAAGGGACTTTCTACATGATGTTACTTTTGGGCGGTCAAATTTATTGGGAGTATCATTCACATGCAAAAATTTTACCCTTATTAGTTGTACAGCTGGATGAGTTTTGCCAAATGTATACACGTCATCACAATCAAAAAAGTTCACCATCATTCCCAAAAGTTTGCCTTGTACTACCTTACATTGTCAGTCCCCTCCTGCAAGCCCCAGTTTCTGGCAATCACTGATCTGCTTTCTCTCCTATTGTTTTGCCTTTTCATGACTATCTTATAAATGGAAGCACAGAGTGTGTAGTCCTTCGTATCTAGCTTCCTTCATTTTGCATAATGTTTCTGAGATGCATTCATAATATTGTACTCATCAATAACTTGTTCCTTCATATTGCTAAGTAGTATTTTGTTGTATGGAAGACTCGTAATTTTTTTATTCATTATTTCTGTAGGGCATTTGGGTTGTTTCTAGTGTTTGGCAATTAGGAATAAAGCTGCTACAAACATTCATGTACAGACTGGTCTTTGTATGGACAACAGGGCATTATTTATGAAGTAAGCTTTCAGAAATAACCTAACACTTAAGACTCCATATAATGGAATGACTAAATGTAGCCACCAATATCATATTTTAAAAGGCTTATCTATGGTATGGAAATTTTTCACTAGTTTAGTATAAAAGAAGTAGAATAAAAACAATATTTTTTCAAGATGAAATTTCATCATCATCTCTGGCTCATGGAAGATTTTTATTTTGTCCTTTGTTGTATGTTTCTGTTAGACTTGAGCTTTGAGGAACCAGAAAAATGGTACTATACGTAATGTGGTTTATTGTAAAGAACTGTGAGATAATGAGGAATACAGGAATCTTTTCTCATAAGAGAGTTGGATGGGGACTATATGGATAAGATTGAGACAATCACCTGCTCAGAGCTCTGTAGATGTAACAGGTGGATGACCCCTCAGAGGCACCCATCACCCCTCCCTGCTCTGTGCTCTCTTATCATGTCTGTCAGTCAATCTACAAACTCTTATTGGATGACTTCCATGTGCCAGGTTGTTTATCTTCAGGTGCAATACAAGCATGGTCCCTTCCCTTGTGAAACTAAGAGTCTAATGTTGCCTTATCAGTCTCTGTGTCTTTCTCCCTCTCTTTCCCCATAATCCCCTGCCTTCCCTCCCCTGTCCTTCCTCTTTCCCTCTCTTTCTCAGAATTGCACACGCTTAATTCTCCCCTGTGGCTTTTGTTTGTGCATGATTCCTATTTGTCCAGCTCTTGCTTGCTTTCTTCTCACTGCATATCCATGGGCTAATGCTCTTCCTACCCATTTTTCATTCCTGTGTGCCTCACATTAAACTCCCCAAGAGATAGGATCTGATTGGCTCAGTGAGTCACAGTGAATCCAGGGTAAAGCTTCCAAAAGCCTGTAGTTTGGCTGCCCTTGAGGCAGCTATTCACCTTGGACCAGCCAGCTGTGGCCAGGTGGCAGATAGCACACAGCACAGAAAACTATGGGTAAGAAACATCTAGGAATGACTGTGGATGTGGCAGGCCTCAGAACATAGCAGATTGTTTCCCAGTGTAATTTATAAAATTTAGAAATTATTTATAATGGGCACCTATTTTAAAATCAGAGGCAAGGGGAATAGAAAATAAAATTGTATAAGGAAGAAAAATACTTCCTAAGAAAGATAATCCAGAAACATGGCAGAGAGAGAGAGAGAGAGAGAGAGAGAGAGAGAGAGAGAGAGAGAGACGTCTCCAGATTTCTCTCCTTTAAACAACAAGCTGAATATCTAAAACTCACCAAAAATCAGCCAAACTACTCACCAGCATGTCTGAGTATGGGATCTGCACATAAGAGCTACCACAGGTAAGAACCCCAGGTGCCGGGTAGTGAACTGAGACAAATAAAGAAGCTGTCTCTCACAGCTGCTGGAGCTCCCTGTAGGAAGAGGGGAAGGGGAGAAGGAGTGGCAAATTTCCTGAACAGCCCTGCATTGGAGAGCTGTGAGTTTTACGTGGCCCAGTTATCAGAGCAGAGAACCAGGATGGCAGAGAAACAACAGTTGATTTTTACCAGCCGTGGTTGCAAAACCAAGGCTGAGCTACAGCCCCCAACCCCTAACCCAGAGGGCGCCTCCCCCCACATCTTTCAAGACCAAACACCGTGGAGCCCATGGAGAATCTGAGCAACCACTGTGGAAATTGTCACTGACATTGACAAGGACTGAGATTGAGGGTAGTGAGAGTGATTCAACATCTATAAGAAAAAAAGGGCATCATTAAGGCTTTATTTAAAGCAGGGATCCAAAAGGCTTAGATACCACCTACTGGAAACCAAAAGAAAAATGCCTTCTTTGCAACAGGCTAAAGAGAGTCCTATATATAATAAATCTTTCTGGGAAAGAAAGCATAATACACTTTCATTAATGCCCAGGAAGAGAAATAGTTCATTACCATGAACAACTTATGTGACAAGGTATCTCAGAAAGAAAGAGAAAAATCTCCAGAAAATAAGCTTACAGACATAGAAATATGTGACTTAAATGAAAGAGAATTCAGTATGGTACTTCTGAAAAAACTTAGTGAGAGCTGAAATTATCAACAATTTCAGGAATTGAAAAAACAACTACATGAGCAGAATGAGTTCTTTAGCAAGGAGATTGACACCCGCAAAAGAATTGAACAGAAATTCTGGAGATGAAGAAACACTGCAAGAGTTGAAAAATCAAATATCAAGCTTGGGAAATAGAGTCGACCAAATGGAAAAAAAGATCAGTGATATCGAAGACAGAAATCTAGAAATAAATCAGAAGGAAGAAGAGAGAAATCTAAGAATGAAAAATAAAGAAAGAGAAATACAAGAAGTAGTTGATACCATCAGGAGAGGAAACATAAGAATAATGGGCATTCTCGAAGGGGAGGAAAAGGAACAGAGATTAGAAAGCATTTTCAGACAAATAGTTGATGAGAATTTCCCAAATCTAAGGAATGAGCTGGAGCTTGAAATTCAAGAAGTCAATAGAATACTCAATTATCTCAACCCCAAAAGTCCTTCACCAAGACAACATTGTATTAAAATTATCAAAAATCAATGACAAAGACAATTCTCAAGACAACCGGGGAGAAGAAAACAGTAATTTATAAAGGAAAACCCATTAGATTATCTTGGACTTCTCAGCGCAAACCTTACAGGCCAGAAAGGAGTGGAATAAAATATTTAAACTATTAAATGAAAGTAACTACCAGCCAAGAATAATGTATCCAGCTAAGCTCTCCTTTAGATATGAAGAAGAAATTAAGACTTTTCCAGACATACAAAAACTGAGGGAATTCTCCACTATGAGGCCTGCACTATAGGAAATACTGAAAGGGATCAGCTCACCTAAAACAAAATTATAAAAAAAAAAAACAAAAAACATAATTAGGAGTAAGGACTAGCAGGCAGATAGAAGCAGAGGAGTGCAATCCTTACTAAGAATAGGGCATTATAAGCTTAAACAATAAGAAGAGATTCGCTAAAGCAATATAATAATGAACATTCAGCATACATAGGGACAAATTGAGACAACAATGACTGAAAAGGGGAGGATTCAAAGATCCAGATTCGCAAAGGGGAATGGAAATAGGCATGCACAGAAGAAAATGGATGACTGTATATATGTAACTATCTTTTATATATTCATAGTGGTAACCAAATGCCAAACATTCAGAACTGAAATATATAACATAAAACAAGAAAGACCAGAAGGAAAACCCACAAAAACCAATCAAAATAAAGAAAACAGAAACATAAGAACAAGGAAGCAATGGAAACATCAAGCTACCAGAAAGCAAAAGATGAAATGGCTAGAAGAAGATCTCATATTTCAATAATCACCCTAAATGTAAATGGACTGAACTCACTAATAAAAAGGCAACAGAGTTGCAGTATGGATCACAAAACAAAACCCAACCATATGCTGCCTTCAGGAGACACATCTCAGCTCCAAAGACAAATATAGACTCAAAATTATATTTCAAGCAAATGGCATTCAGAGAAAAGTGGGAGTAGCAGTACTAATATTGGATGAAATAGATTTCAGAATAAGAAAGGTAAAGATACTGAGGGACACTTCGTAATGATAAAGGGAATCATGCACCAAGAAGACATAACATTTATTAATATCTATGCTCCCAATCAGGGAGCCCTGAAATATATAAAGCAATTAGTAACAGAACTAAAAGGAGAAACAGACCAAAACACTATCTTAGTAGGGGACCTAAATACCCCACTGTCAGATATGAACAGATCATTCAAACAGAAAATTAATAAGGAAATAACATCCTTAAATGACACATTATACCAACTGGACATAATTGACACTTACAGAGTCTTTCATCCCAAACCAGCTGCTTATACATTCTTCTTTAGTGCACATGGCACATTCTCAAGGATTGACCACATACCAGGACACAGAGATAACCTCAACAAATACAGGAAGGTTGAAATCATACCAACCATATTCTCTGATCATAATGCTTTGAAACTAGGGATCTGTAGAAAGCAAGCAGGAAGAACCACAAATATATGGAGATTAAACAACTTGCTACTGATAAATAACTAGGTCAGAGAAGAAATAAAAAGATAGATCAAGAGCTACATAGAAATGAATTATAATGATAGTACATTATATCAATACTTTTGGGACATGGCAAAAGTGATCATGAGAGAAAAGTTCAAATCATTATAGACCTCTTTCCAAAAGCAAGAATGAGCCCAAATAAACATCCTAACACTTCATCTTAAAACACTAGAAAAGAAAGACTAAATGAAGCCTCAAGTCAGCAGAAGGAAAGAAATAGTCAAAATTAGAGCAGAAATAAATTAAAAGAAAAAAATAGAAAAAAATAAATGCAACAAAGAGCTAGATTTTTGAGAATGTTAATAAAATTGGCAAACCCCTGGTTAGTTGCTAAAGAAAAAAGAGAAAAGACACAAATAAATAAAATCAGGGTTTAAAGATGGGGAAATTATGACAGATACCACAGAAATACAAAGGATCATACAAAAACACTATGAAAAATTATATAACACCAAATTTAATAACCTAGAAGAAATGGACAAGTACTTAGAAAGATACGATCTTCCTAGACTCAATCAAGAAGTACTGGAAAATCTAAATAGATCCATCAGCAGTATGGAAATTGAAACAATCATCAAAAACCTACCAAAAAGTAAAAGTCCAGGACCAGATGGCTTCACTGATGAATTCTACCAAACATTCAAAGAAGATTTAATACCTATTGTCCTTCCAAAAAAATCAAAGAGGAAGCAATACTTCCTAACACATTTTGTGAGGCCAATATTACCCTGATACCAAAACCTAGTAAAGATAACACAAAAAAAGAAAACTACAAACCAATATCTCTCATGAACATGATGCAGAAATTCTAAATAAGACACTAGCAAATTGAATACAGCAACATATTAAAAATATTATATACCACAATCAAGTTAAGCTTCATCCTAGGGTCACAGAGATTGTTCAACATATGCAAATCAATTAATGTGAGACACCACATAAACAAATTAAAAAATAAGAATCATACGATCGTATCAATAGATGCAGAAAAAGCCTTCAACAAGATACAGCATCCGAACACTTGACAAAATCAGTATAGAAGGAAAGTACCATAACATAGTAAAGGCCATATATGACAAACCCTTGGCCAACATTAAACTTAATGGTGAAAAACTAAAAACCTTCCATCTAAGATCAGGAACAAGGCAAGGCTGTCCAGTATCGCCACTGTTATTCAATATAACATTGGAGGACCTAGCGAGTGCAGTCAGGCAAGAGGAACATATAAAAGGCATTCAAATAGAAAATGAAGAAGTGAAACTGTCACTATTTGTAGATGACATGATTCTCTATATAGAAAACCCTAACACCTCCACAAGAACACTACTAGACACAATACGTAAATACAGTAAAGTCTCTGGATACAAAATCAATGTTCAAAAATCCATAGTGTTCCTATACTCTCATAATGAAGTGTCAGAAAAAGAAGTAGAAAAATAATTCCTTTTGCAATTTCAACAAAAAGAATAAAATATCTAGGAATAATTTTAATGAAACATGTGAAGGACCCATATAATGAAAACTATAAGACCCTATTAAAAGATATTGAAGAAGATGCAAAGAAATGGAAAGAAATTCTATGTTCTTGGATTGGAAGAATCAACATAGTTAAAATGACCTTATTACCTAAAGCATTATACAGATTTAATGCAATCTCCATCAAAATCCCATCAGTATTTTTTTTAAAAAATAGAACAAAATATTATCAGATTTTTATGGAAGCACAAAAGACCCTGAATTGCCAAAGCTATCCTGAGAAAAAAGAATGAGGCTGGAGGCATCACTCTCCTTTACTTCAAATTACGCTACAAAGCGATAATAATCAAAATGGCATGGTATTGGCAGCAAAACAGACACATGGACCAGTAGTGGAACAGAATCGAGAGTCCAGAAGTAAACCCATATTTATGTGGGCAAATAATTTTCAACAAAAAGGCCAAAAACATACAGTGGAGAAAGGAAAGCCTCTTCAATAAATGATGCTGGGAAAACTGTAAGGCCACATGAAAGTAGACTATTGTCTATCTCCACACACCAAAATTAACTCAAAAATGGATTAAGAACCTGAATATAAGATCTGAAACAATAAAATGCTTAGAAGAAAACAGAAGAACTAAACTCAAGGACCTTGGACTTAAAAAGGATTTTATGAATTTGACCTCAAAGTCAAGGGAAGTAAAAGCTAAAATAAATGAATGGAACTACATCAAAATAAAAAGTTTCTGCACAGAAAAGGAAACTGTCAACAAAGTAAAGAGACAACAATCAAATGGGAAAATATATTTGCAAGCAATGCCTTCATTAGGTCTAGTATCCAAAATATACAAAGAACTCATACAACTCAATAACAACAACAAAACAAACAATCCAATCAAAAAATAGGTAGAGGACCTGAACAGACCCTTCTTAGAGAACATGCAAATGGCCAACAAATATACAAAAAAATGCTCAACATTGCTAGCTATTAGGGAAATGCAAATTGAAACCACAATGAGATACCATCTCACACCTGTTAGAATGGCTATAATCAACAGGACAAGTGATGACAGATGTTGAAGAGGATGTGGAGAAAAAGGAACCTTCATACACTTCTGATGGGACTGCAAATTGGTACAGCCCCTATGGAAAACAGTATGGAGTTTCCTCAGAAAACTAAGAACTGATCTACCATACGATCCAGCAATCCCTCTACTGGGTATTTACCCCAAAGACTTGAAAACCCATATCCGAAAAGATATTTGCACACTGATGTTCATAGCAGCATTATTCACAGTAGCCAGGACATGAAAGCAACCGAAGTGTCCTATGATAGATGATTGGCTAAAGAAGCAGTGGTACATATATACAATGGAATATTACTCAGCCATAAGAAGAGATGAAATACTGCCATTTGTGACAACATGGATGGACCTTGAGATCATACTAAGCAAAATAAGCCAGACAGAAAAAGTTGAAAATCACATGATATTACTTACATGTGGGATATAAACCTAAAAGGAACAAATGAACAGGACAAACAGAGACTTATGAACATGGACAATAGACTAGTGGTTACCAGAGGGTGGGTGGGGGCAGTAGATGGGTAAAAGGGTCAAATATGTGGTGACAGAAAGAAATCTAACTATGGGAGGTAAATGCACAGTGTATATATATATGCCTTACTATTAAATTGTGTGGCTGAAATACTGGATTTCATTAACCAATGTCACCATAAAATAAATAAATTAATTAAATTTTTACAAATTTTAAAAATAAAGAATTGTTGATGGAAAAACAGAGAAAAAGATAACCCTTTGGTATGTTCCAACTGATTATATAATCAGAGATTATTTCACCCATGTTGGCTACCTACAAAGAGGCAGAGGGTTAGGCTTGAGAGAGAGGCCCCAATGACCTTGGTTTGTAAAAATAGAGAGGACTGGAACACTGGGGAATCTCAAGTAGGGCAGAATTAGGGAGGAGAATTGGAGCACAAACTTCTGATGTTCTTTTGCCTGAGATAGACCTGAAGACTTGAATCCCAAAGAAGGTGTAGCCACTCTATTCCTAACACAGGCATCTCAACTGGATTTGCTGTATTTCAAAAATTTCTCTAGAGACTTATACATCACATCTCCTCTAAGCACAAAGAATCTTTTCACTTGAAAACACCGACTATTTACTTAACCCTATTGTTTTCCAACCTTATCATTGTTCTAAACATGATTTTCCTTGATAGCAATCAGTGAACGTGTGTATCTTTTTTTTTAGCCCTATATGCTTTTCCATGTGTTGACACAGACCATATATTTGTTATTTAATGACTCTATAGTCTTTCAGATGAATGTATGATAATACCCCAAAGGTTAGGCATTTTGATTATTTATAATATTTTTGCTATTATGAAAATCATAACTTAAAACATTTTAAAAGTTGGGCTTGTTTATTTTTATGTCAGTAGTAACTATTTGTATTCTTTTGAAACTATTTTAGTAGGTTTATTTTTCCAGTTAATTGTTTGAGACCTTGCTCATGGCAGTTGGGCCTCCTTTTCCCTCAACCGACAAATAAACCCAAGGGTCCAAAGGCTCGGTTTTTATTCCCAATGCAAGTTGGAGAGTCACCCACAGAGGCCTGGGTGGTCTGTCCTCATTCTCTTACTCGTTGGAATGCCCTTGTAGAAAATTGGTTTGGATTTTAACGCACCAGATTCCCACACAAGCAATAGTGATGTCTACAATTGGGCATCCAAGGCTAATACTTTATTTTTAAGCTTACACTCATAAACTTAGCCATTGCTTCCAAAAGAGAATGCTAAGTCTGGAAGGGAGCCCCACCTGAGCCACACCCTAGGTGAGTTTCAGCCAGCCATTCCCATGGAACTATTGGATTCGTTTGCTGAACCCACATCCCTGGTCTCGATTTCTCTCTCAGTGAACTTGGGCAGTCCCAATTCATCCAGAATTTTCTTGTAATGTTAATTTTTAAAAGGAAGCCTCAGTGACCCCAATGTAGAATCTCCTCTCTCATCTGGTACCCTACAGCTTTATACACCCTAAAACTCATTCTAAAGCTCACTACTTCCAAGTTGTTCAGCTATAGCTAGATAAGGGTTTAAATTCTGACCCAAGAGGCATTAGAGAAAGTTTTCTGTGGAGATTTCTGGAAAAGTTTCTCTTTCCTGACCAAAAAAAAAAAAAAAAAAAAAAAGCAATCTTTCAATTTTTGTTCCCTTCTTTTTACCTTAAACATGGTCATAATGTCAGGAGCTACAGTAGCCATTTATGTGATCATGAGGTGATAAGCCTGAGACAACAGCAAGAGGTTTTCAGAGCGCCATTGACCCAATATCAATAACCACCTATATTCAAACTCTTTGTTGTGTTTAAGCTATTTTAAGTTAGGCTTTCTGTTAATTGCATAAACACTCATTCCTGAAAGATATTTTTGTAGTTAGAAGCAAAGTTGCAATAAACAACTTATTATGAAATCTTTGCACACATTTTAAATTATTTTTGTAGGATAAATTTATGTAAGAGAAATTGGGAGATGTTATGCCCTGAATTGTGTCCCCTCTCGCCAAATTTATATGTTGAATTCCTAACCTCTAATACCTTATACTGTAACTGTATTTGGAGATAAACTTTTTAAAGAGGTAACTAAGTTAAAATGAGGTCTTTAGGATGAACTGTAATTCAATATGACTGGTGTCCTTGTATTATTCTGACAATACAATCAAATTTTTTCTTCTATTAACACAAGACAGCAACAACAGTATTATTACTAATGAATGAGGTATTCAGAGTGAGGGGGTTGTGCAAACTTATAGATTTCATTTAGTTAGCTGGAAATTAATACAGTTTGGGCCAAATGGGAAGAATAGTAGTTGTTGCTGCTAATATTGTCACATGTAGAATACTTGATTTCCTTGATCTTTTCTTTTTTAGGGCAAAGGGAAAACTTCTAATCATCTACAGAGGATGGACAAGAGGTGGATATAGTAGTCACCTTTGTATACTAATCCATCTGAGGCCTAGCCACGAGATATTTGATCTGATTTTTTTTCTTTTTTTGCGAAGCAACTTTTGGTTGGCCTTACAGCTTACAAGGACCTTGTCAGTTTACAATCCCTCCCTTTTTTTTTTTACACCTACAGCACCTAGTCTTCCTAGGTGGTCTCCCATTCAAGTATTAGCCAGCCTCGACCCTGCTTAGCTTCTGAGATCAGACTGAATCAGGCTTGTTCAGGGTGGCATGGCCATAGACTGATCTGATTCTTGATGCTGGTGTTACTTAATGTCTGTAAATAGATGTCAGCCAGTACAACACAAAGGGGCTCATTAACTCAGTACTGCACTGGCATAGGAAAAATTGCTGAAGGCTGATCTTGGTTACAATCTTTGTCTATTTGGGCTCTTGTAACAAAATTTCACAAACTGGGTGTCTTAAACAACAGAAATCTATTGTTCACAGTTCCAGAGACTGGAAGTCTGAGATCAGGGTGCCAGCATGGTCAGGTTCTGGGAAGGGCCCTCTTTTGGATCACAAATGACAATTTTTTCATTGTGTCCTCACATGGCTAAGAGGGCAAGAGAATCCTCTGGGGCCTCTTTTATAGGGGCACTAATTTCAGTCATGAGGGCTCTACCCTCAGGACCTATTCACCACTAAAGGCTCCACCTCCTAACACTATTACAGTGGGGTTTAATGTTTCAACACAGGAATTTTGGAGGAACCAAAATTCAGTCTATAACAGCTACTCTCAATGAGTGGTCATGGGCCAGGAACAGATTAATGATCTCAAGAACTAGGTCTGACATCTTTCTACCCATGACCTCTTTGGAGTCTTCCTGTAATACTTGTAATCCTTCTAGAAAATTATTTTTAAAAATTATTTTGGAGATTATATATATATATATATATATATATATATATATATATATATATATATAATGAAACTATGCAGCCTTAAAAAGGAATGAAATTCTGACACATGCTATAACACAAATGAATCTTGAAGGCATGCTAAGTGAAACAAGACAGTCACAAAATGACAAACATTGCTTGATTTCACATATGAGAGGTACCTAGAAGTACCTAGAAGTAATCAAATTTATAGAGACAAAGCAGAACGTTGGTTGCCAGGGTTTGCAGGGAGTGGAGGATGAAGGGGCGGTTAATGGTTAATGGGGCAGAGTTTCCATTTGGGAAGATGAAATAGTTCTGGAGGTGGATGTAGGGATGGTTACACAGCAGCGTGAATGTACTTAATGCTACATACCTGTACGCTTATTTATTTTGCCACACACAAAAAATTTGCAAAGCCTCTTTTAGGTGGAGGAAAGTGATCTGGAGGATTAGAGGAACATGGTAAATGCTGTGGGGACATAGAAATGCCAGGCACTCCTGCCCTTGAGCGGTTTACAGTTTGATGAAGGAGAGATGGAATCACAACATTAACCAACAAAATGCAAATGCAAAAGAAGGGAAAGAGGAAGGTAGTTTAAGAATTTAGAGGAGGGAGCAGGGTGTCTAAGAGGTCATGGCAGGAATTGTGAATGAAGGGTCACTCAGCCCAGGCTCTGAAAGTCTGGTAAGATCTTAAGTTTTTGAAAGGAGGCAGGAGTAAGGCAGAGCTCAGAGCAGAGCCTTTGCCAGGCATTGGGTGCTGAGACCCTGGAAAGGCCACTTAAGCAGAGTGGAGGGTTAGCCTTGCTCCGTCCTGGCCTAGGGCACTGACACAGAGGAGCAACACTGGTAGCTAAGGAGATGGCGTCCTTGATAATGTTTGCCCAAAGCAGCTTCCCTGCCTTGGATTCTGGAATGGGGCTTTTGCTTTAGCATTTTAAGGGCAAGCTAAATTCCCAGCCTGAATTATGGCCAGCCAGGAGGTTCTCATGACCTTGGGTCC
This sequence comes from Macroglossus sobrinus, assembly GCA_004027375.1. NCBI lineage: Eukaryota > Metazoa > Chordata > Mammalia > Chiroptera > Pteropodidae > Macroglossus > Macroglossus sobrinus. The sequence goes on from PVKZ01000440.1 coordinate 376,138, forward strand.
AGATATTTTTGCTCTAGACACCCTCTCCTTCGTTTTGCACATACCCTGTACCTGCCAGCACCTAGTGCCAGAACTTGTTTTAGCACCAGCCTCCTCCCTGACCTGGAATAAGCTTTTCCTCTGTTCCCAGGACCTGCCCTCTCCCTGGGTAGAGCCACTCCTTGCTTGCAAGGCAGGTATCTGCTTCAGCCTGTGGTTCTAAAAAAAGCCAACCTGGGTGAGTCCATGTGGCCTTTGTTTCTGGTAAATTCTGTCACTGAATAGAAAGAAAACCCAACCCCTAAATTTCATCTCCCTTTGCTACAACTAATTTAGGCCAGTTGTAGAACTATTGTAACAGTTTGTCAGTCCGGTAAAGGATTCCAGAAAAAGCCAGAATAGGTTGTCAGTTGAGTTCCCCCAGCATTCAGGTTCCAAATGGTTGGTGTTAGCATCTTGATTTGGTTTTAGTACAGATTTCAAGCCATTAGATTTAAAGGCATAGAGTAGCAGAAAATTGGTTGTTGAGAACCAATAAGTATTTTTTGATAAATGCCCTGGCACTTCCTCTTGTTTAGTCAACAAATAAACATTTATTTAGTGTCTGCTCTCTGCTGGGCAAATAGTACTGGGCACACAATAGTAAACAAAATTATACCTGATCTTGGATCTCTTAGCATTTTGCACTCGGGGGAAATTGCCAGCGATTATTTACATAATCACACAAATAAATGTGCATAATTACATCTTATTACAGTTTGATATAAGTATTCTTAATGAAAGAAACACAGTCTTATGAAAAGAAAGAACTTAATTTAGAGTAGGACTCAGGAAATTTGGATCTTCTTCTACCTTGAATGGAAACTGAGATCCTCGGGTAAAAACAAGACACTAAACAACAGAGCTTTTTTCTTTTTCAAATTATTAAAGCTTCATATTGTAAATGTAGTGATATTTAAGTATCAGTCTAAATTAAGATTCCTGTCATTTCTGTAGTCCTAGCGGGGTCTTGCATAGTGAATGGAAGTAACCACTATAAGCAACCCACAAAACTGAGACTTTGAAATAACCAACTGCTCTCAAAGAATGGACTCATCTGCCTGGGGCCCTGTCTGTTGAAGTCGCTCCCCAGCTATTTCTGAAATGGAGCCTGCTGACACCTGCTGACGATGGGCCCAGCTCTGGCAGTGCAGCATGCATGGGAAGCAGCGGGGTAAGTTAGTATCTTGTCCCATTTAGGTAAAAGGTTAGAATAAAGTTCTCCACTCACGTTTTTGGAAAGAACTTAGGTAGCTAGCTGACATGAAAGTTAACTATTCACTAATGACTGGACAGAGGCGTGCAATCTTTGCTGTGACCCATTTATGTTACAGAGTAGGAAGTAAGACAGGGATGTCAGATTAATTCAACCAAAGCTATAAGAATATATTACTGCCTGAGTATTATGTGTAGTTTTTATTGTTAAATTAGAACCTGACTCTCCAGGTTGGATTTTGACTCTACTGAGTCAAATCCATATATACAAAGAAGTTTAAAGTAGAAGGGAACTTAGAGTTTAGTTAATCTAATAGTTACCAGATTTTTGGATTTCATAGACTGATCAAGTGTCAAAAAAGCATTTGGAAGACCTATATAGAGTTGCCAACTTTTTACTCACATAAAGCAATTAAAGATACCTCTTATTTACTATTACCCCCAATATGCTGCAGCTACAGTGAATTATAACAAAATATAACTTAGTGTATTCATAGAAATAAATTAGATTTATGAAAAACTCATTCCATTTTGGTAGGTAAGGGTGTTTTTCCATTTCTACATGGAGCTGTGAAAAATGAACACTTGTTCACAGTCCAGTACCAGTTCTTGCACTAGGATTTGAGAACCACTGATTTAATTCACAATTCTCCCCAAATTTCCACACTTTACGAGTGAGGAGACCGGGTCCCAAGTGACCTTCAAGCGGTGCCCAATCCCAGGTACCAGCTCACAGCTGGGGAATAGCCCTGTTTTGGGCCAAGCCTTTTGAGCCCATGTCCAGTATGCGTGGGTTTCCACGAGTCCTTGCAGGGGCCATAGCAAGCCCTCACCTCTGTTTATGCTGATGGATAATGAACAGGCCTGGACACTAGGGGAGGGTGCATGAGGGCGACAGAGGGAGAGACAGGGGCCTCTTCCTCGTTGCTTTTGCTTTCTGGGTCTGTGTGCCTCTTCCTCGTGTTCGGCACTCCCTGAGTGTTAGGTGTCTTTTACGTAGGCCATTGATTCTTCAGACCACTGGGAAATATTTTGTGCACTACAAGTTCTTTATAATGCTCATTCATCTGCATCTGTTCTCCCTCATAAAGACTCGTGCCTCATACATTGTGAGTTTATTTCTGATGTTTTTAGAGAATCGGATTTTACTTTAAAAGCATCCTAGTGTTTTCAGTGTTTTGTTGCAAAGTCAAGGTTTAATCTAAAATCAAATAAAGATTCTCTTGTACATAGTGCGAGATATAATACAGGTAGAATACTTCATTTGGGAGTTTTAGTTTTAAGCAACAGAAACTGGCTGAGGTTTATTGTAGAAGAAAAAAACTTTATTAAAAAGGATATTGGGTAGTCCACAGAATCACCAGGAGAGCTGGAGAATTAGGCTTAGAGACTGCACAGCCAGGAACAACTGCCACAGTCATTCCCCAGAATCTCTGATGCCACTGGTGGGACTAGAGACTAGCAAGAGTGCTGGGTAGAGGGCTGCTTGTGCAACTGCCACCACCCAGCATCAGATGGACACTGCTTCTTCCTGGCCTATTCATGTTAGCAGCTTCCGGTCAAAAGGCTGAGCCCGGGGCATTGCCTGAGCTGCAGGGGAGTCTAGGAAGGAGAGTCCCTGGCATTTTCTTCCTCTATTGTGCAAGGCACACTTTACTTCAGTAGGATGGGAGACTCCTGAATTGTACAAGATGCTAGGCAGCCAAGAAGAATACCAGATAATTTCCTTTCAAATTAACTTCTCAGAAAGGTGGGGCAGCAGAAAATCTTTTCAATAGTAGTAAACAAAATCAGTTGATTTGGGTCCATGTTGGGTGGGCATTCAAATATTTTTCCTTTTTTAAAATCAGAGAATCCTAACTCAACAGAAACTGTTGAGGTCTGCCTTAGGGTAATTCACAGGGACTTCTTGGTTTTCTTTCTTAGGTGGGTGTGTTGACCCCCAGAGCCCCACCAAGGCCTGCTGAGAACTGATGGGTGGGTCTGGTATTTCCAGGCCAATTGCGAGTATGGAAGGTCTGTTCAGGGGAATTCTCTTCGTGGGACTACACTGCAGCACGTTCTCTTTCTTATGCAATCCTCCTTTAGGCTCATTGTAATCAAAGTGTGTACAAGTGGAGAATACTAAGCTGTTCAATGGTATGTATTTTCCAGTCTTCTTACGGGGATCTCTAAGCAGGAGGAAGTCAACCTGAATCTTTCCCAAGATAGGCAATTACAGCAAGAGTGGACACTGGATCAGGCTTCCCAAATCTTTCCATTAAAAGCTCCTGAAGGATTAAAATGAGCATAGCCAGAGAGAAGATTAAATTTTCTGTTAAGACAAGTTTGATCAAATGTATGCAGATTTCGTAGTGCACCAAAGGCTCATCAAATTTGGCCAGGTGCTAGAGCCTAAAGATTTTACTCTGCCATTTAAAAGTTGCCAGCAGTTTCTACACCAAAGGTCAAGGCTCAGCGTACCCTGGAGAGATTTCTTTTGTTTTAAGACCAGGCAGGTCCTTTAGGTCACAGAAATGTGAAGCTGGCACACGCTCACTGTTCTCAGAGAGACCCTGATCCCCCAAGGGCAAAGAACTGCACCCCCTGCAGAGTTAGAAGAAATATTTTTTCCTCCCCAAAGGTGTATTTAGCCTGATCAAGAAAATTGTGTTGCTCTTGGGGAATGTTTGTGTGCCGTTCAGTCGAAGCAGGCTCACAGGACAGCTGGAGCCCACGCTGGACCCTGCCAGACAATCTGGCTTCTGCCTTTCTCACACGGAGGGACATGGTGACAGGACCTGGCCTAGAGGGGCACCATGCAACCTGGACTATTTTTTTTTCCCTCTCTTATTGAGGTAAAATATACATAACATAAAATTTATAGTTTTAACCGTTTGTAAGTGTGGCATCCATCGCGTTCACATCGATGCACAAGCATCACCACCATCCATCTCCAGAACTTCTCATCCTCACAAACTGAAACTCTGCACCCATTAACTCTTAACTCCCCATTCTCCCCTCCCCCAGTCCCCGGCAACCTTCTTTCCACATCCTGTCTCTGTGAGTTTGACTACTCTAGGTACCTCATACAAGTGGAGTCACACCATATTTGTCCTCCTGGACTGATTCTTGCTGGTACCTGAGACTGAATGGGCCGGACTTTGTGAAACGCGTCATAAGTTACTCTAGCGACGGGTCTTGGCTGGCGGTTAACAGAGTCTGTGGCAGGAGTGGATGTTTTCCTCTGGACAACTGGATGATAGTCATCCTGAAAAGAGTCTAATCTCAGAGTAGGAAAGAGGGGGACTGTGACAGGCAGAAGTAGAACTTTCCTCTCTGGGACTTATGTGACCTTAGCTCCCAGATGCAGAACTAATTGGGGGTGCTCGTTGTTGGGCTGTGGGTGGTGGAATAATGCTCTGTACACAGGGAACCTGCTGAGGGCAGTATGGGGACTGTGAGGGTGACTGAGCCTGTGGGTGCTAACGCACAGCCCTCCTAGTGCAGGCATCATCACCTTCTATGTGCTCTTTCGGTTGTCTCAGTCTCCAGTGACACCTGGTTGACAGCATACCATTTCAGTGGAACTGTGGGGAAGGAGCTGAGTGAGTGGCAGTGGTGGCCACCAGCCAAGGACCACTGAGACAGGTATGGGCCCAATGAGACAGGTTTCTAATGAAAATGTAGAGAGCAAAGGCTCCATCGTGGCAACGCCTAGAAGAGGAAAGGACAGCAAAAGCAAAGTGATGATGTCTAAGAATATTGTGAAGCAGTGCCCTCAAGAATTCTTAGAAATCATAATAAGCAGCCTTGTGTGAGCTCATGACACCATAACTTTATATTAAAAGAGAATTATAGTTTACTTTTTAGGCACAGGTTTGTGAGACCAGAGACATTGAGTTAAGCATGTCTGACTTCATATGATAAGATTTTACATTCTTTTCCATGAATTAAAGCTGATGCTCAAGGAAAATATGCCATGCATGGACCTCCACTACCCCAGCACCCTTTGCTCAAGGAGACACAGAACGCCGGGTTATTACAAAATGGAGATTTGATCTTGTGGCTGAAATGTGAGGAAGTTTGATTTTAAAGTGTGCTGTATTTTCCATTTCTATGAGCTTAAGTAAACGCATGCATCTTGAGGGCCGTATTCTCAGTAAGTCAGAAGCCACTTGGAAGGAGACACAGGGATTTACCCAAGGGCTGAATATTATGCTATACAGTGGAAAGTAAAACCATACAAACTAGGCTTTACTCTCTGTGACATTTGACAGGTTCAAGATAAAGTGTCCCTAGAGAATTCATAGCTTCAAGACCCTTCATGGTACAATGAAACAGAGAGATTTTTCCAACTGAGAACTGCAAAATTATAAAGATATAATACTAAGTAATAGCCTTCTTCATGTTATTTTTTATTATCCCAACCATATTCCTAGCTATTAGTGCCGTTTCCCCTTACCCTATGCCTGTAGGAGAGATTGACATAAATTATCATTTCTCTTTTATGAGTAAAAAAATTAAAGCTCAGAGATCAAATAATATGCCTGAGGCTCTAAAATTAGTCTGGGACAAAGGAAAGATGAGAGCTTATGTCCCTTTCTTTTTCTCCAAGGTTATGCTTCTCCTTTTGATAGCTGTAGGTATCAATTTAGGTTTGAACATCTTTGCCAACTTCATAAACCTCAAAATCTTTGTAAAACCTTTGTAAAGGTCTCTAATGGGCCTGTTTCCATCTCTCAAATCAACACATCTTTTGAGCGCTGCCTCAGAACCACACCTCTGAGAAGCTTCTTTGACCAGTTCAGCCCAGGCTGATCCCCACTCTTGGCGAATTCTCATTGTGCTTAGAATCCTTACCACACCATGGAGCACTTAATGATACACGTTTGGGAATTGTTGGCTATTTGCTTACCAATGGTGGGTGAGGTTGCTGAAAGCAGGTACCCAGCTGCATCCCACACCGCTCTGGTGTCCTTCACGGCCTCTAGAAGCAAGTCAGGGAGGGACAAGTGCCTAATGCTACTTGCTGAATGATGTGGACACCGTGGCATTGCCCAAGTGCCGGGCAGGGTCGATCACTTCGAACTGCAAGGCTCCACTGCTTGTTCCAGCCTCCACCCCACCTCACAACCACCCCCCCACCGCCGCCATTCCTATGCTCCATTTGTTTTCTGCACAATATCACTGTATTGTTACTTATTTGTTTACATGTTTATGGCGATCTCCCACACTACAGTGTAAACTCAAGGAGAGCAAGACCCTACTCGTTTTCCAGCTCCTAGAAAATATAGTAGGTGCTCCATAAATGTTTGTTGAATGATAAATGAAGGTCTGAACTGATGCTCCATTTGGCATGGTAGCCAGCCCATTTGCATCAGAATCACTTAAAATGTTTGTTGAAAGTGTAGGTTCTTGGCTTTGTCTCAGAACCACTAAATTTAGAATCTCTGGAAGTGGGACCTGGGACATAGCAATGTTGATTTTTATGTGTGTTACAGTTGAGAAGTGGCACTTATTGTTTAGATGAGAAAATCGAGCCTCAGAGATATAAAGGGATTTGCTCCAAGTTACCAGGTAGACTAGAGCCAAGCTGTTATTAGAACCCAGACTTGATTCTCAACACAGAGCTCTACTGCAACAAGGCTGCCTAATTTATATAATCTATAACATTTCCAGAAGGATTTAGCCTATCTTTTATATTATGTCATTTGATTTTTAAAACAACCCTGGGTAGGAGATACTGTCTATGGTTTAGAGACTAAAACTCACAATGACAACGGTGACATACTTATTTAATAGTAATCCCAGTCTACTGATGGAGTCAGACTTGGCCTTGTCTCTTACAAATTCAAATTCTTGCTCTTGCCACAGTAACTTCACTTCCTTTCAATGATGTCATAAATATTTCTTAAAGGCTGAGGATAATTAAAAATAGCTTACATAAATAAGCTGTATCATGTTCAAATTCTTTGTAAGCAAAGAAATAAACATTTTCATTCAGATGCATATTAAGTGTATGTCACTATATAAGAAAAAAATCATAAGTAAAAGGATTGAGACTTCATGATATTTTTCTCCAGTTATCTACCACTTATTCCAGGTGAATCTTCCCCTTAATTTGGAAAAAAGATCAGGGTACAAGGGATAAGGCCCCTTCTTAGTAGCAGAGAATACCCATTTACTGAAGCTTAGAAGGGAGAGTGGTCTCTGGGCAGACATCAGTACCTACCAATCAGATTATCTGCCCAGGGACAGCCTTACATGGAGGTGGACCAGGCGGTTTCCCCCTTGATCTCATGCAAGGGTCCCTGGAGGGCCTGCATGCAAAATATTTCTCCACAAGCCTGTCACAGATGCCTGCTTTTGCCATTAGGATTTTGTGTCTGAGTTAGGGATATAGGAGCCAGATTCACAGTACTTTAAGGGCATCTTACTTTGGGCCCATTCCCTCTTCTTCTCTACCCCCTCTTCATGGCAGGGATTTGTCCCTCAGATTCTCTCTCCTCAGTCCATGACCCATGCCTTCACTTTTGGATCCTTGAATAGAGAGAATAGATAGATTGCTGCTGGTAGTATGATTTGATTTAAGAATCACTACCTATCCAGAATCCCACCAAATGTGTGAAAATGCCTCTAACAGTAGAGATTCTTCCATTTCTGTTTTAAAATCACAAAAGGTAAAAAAGGGCACCCATTTCAATGATTTGCATTCACTGCAAACATCTCTAGGAGGGGTAATATGTTAAAATGCTGTCATTCAAGCATAAATGTGTTCATCAGGCCCTTTTCGTAAGACACTTAGCCAATAGCCTGAGTTCATAGTGAGCTGGGGATAAGGGACATGGTAGGCAAGTTGATGTTTGGAGAAAGCCTAAAATTATGCACAGCATGATTGTGATACAGTAGTTGACTCTGGGTCTCACTCTCTCCTGGGACTCTGGAAAGCCCTAGTGGAAGGACAAGAAGTTTAGCAGAGGAGTTAGAAGGTTAGGGAGCAGGAGCGGAGAGCAGGGGCTCTCGCACTGCCCTCTTCCGTTCTGTGAGAGAAAAGTAGGTAGGAAATGCAGAAGGAAGTAATCAAGACCAGCCACATCCACAGTAGCAAAACAAGCGTTCACTTACAAATTGGCTCCAAATGGCAGGAGGAGCTTATCCAGGCAGATGTAAATCATTGTAGAGATGCCGACAGACATGTTCGACAGAACATGCAAACCATGTTCAAATACATCTGGGTCTCATCTATCTGTTATGTAAACCACAGTGACACTTGGGGAGATCCTACTGGAGGCTGTGCGTAAAGTTAAAAATTGACACCAGTTGTGATGAATTGAAGCAGGGGTGCTGCGAAGTCAGCAACAGAAACAGTCTCCTGCCCTCCCTTTTTTCCCTTCTTCTTTTCTTTGAGAAGATCAATAAAACGTATGAATCTCTAGACAGATTGATCAGGAAAATAAGAGAGACAACACAAATTACCAATATCAGGACTGAGAAGCTATCACTACAGATTCTACAGATATTAAAACAGTTGTTCTGCATCCAGAGCTATTCTCCCCTACCCCTGACTCCAGAGGATATTTGGCAATATCAGGACTTGTCTTGGGTCTGCATGAAATAGAGCATCATTTTGTGCTGTCATGCTTCATCAGCACATAAGAATATTGTTGTAATTCTATTTCTCCTCTGTTCAATGGGAGGTTAATTATTACTGTACAACTATTATAGCCGACCGTTGACGTCTGAGAATTTAACATTTGTGTTTTTCACTGTTTAAGAACGACCCTCTTATGAGAACCTACATGCCATGATCAAACTCATACTTCACTCTGATGAAATCTAAATAATTATTTTATTTAAGGGAGGCTAGGGGTGGAAGCTAATTCATTCCCTTGTTCTACTCTCAGGGCTCCATGTTGAAAGAGGTGTCCTTGTGGCTATTTGTTCATCCTTAGCTCTCTTACCCCTGTCCTCCCTCACTCTCCCCTGTGTTCTCCTCCTTCGGCTTTCCCCAAACCTGCACCCATACTGCTCCCTCCTTGGCACAGACTAAAGGTGTTTCCTACCGATTGTCTTCCTGCCACCTGCATACCCTGCCCCCTTACACTTTGGCAGATCTCAGTGAGAATTTCCCCTGTGCAGGCTTCTTCTGGCTGTGCTAGCATAGGGGTGTCCATTCCCAGAAGTGAGGGAAACAGCAGAAACTTTGACTATAGATTTCTACCAAATCCAGAATCCCACCCACCAGTGAGGCTACTTTCCTCTTGGATCTGTGTAAGGGAAAACACACTTTACCAACAAGTGCAAGAATTTGCTTCAGGTATCAGTACTCTAGTCTTAGGTGAAGAATTTACGTTCTTCCTATTAATATAGCTTTGACTGTACACCTTGCAAAAATAAAAGCCCTGACATTACTGTGCTAAGGAAGTATTTGTCACCTTCCTAAGATTAATTTTGCTGCCGAAGCCTGAGCCATCCAGGTTGGGTGGATGGTGAGGGAAGCCTCAGCTAACTCCATCCTGCTTCTAAGACCTGCTGTTTGTTATGTTTAGGAGATCCTTGATTCTACAATGTAACCTGGCCCAGGGCAAAGGGAACTGAATAAGTGGTGATTAAGGACTAGCTCTGGATTGAGCTTAAGGGATGGTGTCCCTGAGCACCGTACACTTTCCAACCAAAGTTATGGTGCTAAACATGCAGATGTGGCTTAGAGGGAGCAGCCATGAGCAGAAGAGAGGAAAACTTAATGTCAGAGAGAATTATAAGAAAGAGCCTCAACATCTGGGAACTCCCTAACAAATACCAGAAGGGTAATAAAAAACTACAAACCAGATGCTTTATATTTATCTCGATTACTGTCTTTGATTTGTTTCTAAGGTGCACAGGAAGTTTCATTGGTTAAAGGTCAGGAGATTTTTCTTTACAGCTTTTAAAGTTTTTAATAGTATAGAGTTTACATTCCAACACCAATGGATCATTTTTTTCTACATTAGGACTGTATTCTTTTGATATTTCTATGTTACTTCTTAAGCAACTAACAGTTGCACAACTATAGGCAAAGCCCATAAACTGAGTCTGGCATCCCATTTGTACAATGGAGGCAGTGGGAGAGGGCATAATAGGAAAGCCAAAGATGGCAAGTTCTTATCTTAACTTTGCCATCAATTAGCTGTGTGATTTGAGGAGGAGGTAAGTACTTTTAGGGAGAGGAAAATTGGCTTTGCGTACCTCCTGCGAATAGGCCTCCAACATGTCGTAACTCTACTCTGGGTCTTCATTTTGTCTTTGTAATATTAAGGGACAGAAATAGATAATTTTGAAGGTGTCCTCAGCTATTTTATTACCTCATGTACAACTTTCCTTTACACCTGCCCTGGGCAAGCATTGCTCCCAGAAGCACGCATATGCAGGCAAGCACACAAACATGCATTTATATCTCACTGCCCACCCGAGCCAGGGAAAGCAGGCAGATACCAGAGAAACATTCTTATTTATCTCATGGCAAACTTTCAGGCCCTACCTGCTGGTGTCCCGATAGTGTTAGGAAGTGCATCTGAAAAACAGCTTAAACCCTTCTGTGAAGGCCTAGGCGGGCAGAGTGTTCATGTGGTTGATTGGTCCCACATTGTCATCTCACATACATGGTGACATCCAGATTAGGATAGCAGGTTGACTATGCCTCTGAAATCCCTCTCTCCTGAAGTCCTTCTAAAACTACAGTAAAGGAGATTTTTTTTTTTTTAAAGGCATGGGGAGAATGGCAAAGGAGAAAATCTCAGCACACTTCTGGAAAGCAAATGAATAATACTACCTGACACAAGGAAGCTGAATCCTAGCTCAGCGATAAGGAAAACAGATTGACACCACAAATTACTTAAAAAGGCCATGATTCGGTAACACTGAGCATCTCTGGAAATGGGGATCGAGGGACAGGCCTAAAGAAGAAAGATTTGTTCAAAGTGTTTGAAGGAGCAATTTGATCCCCAGATCACCTTCTCCAATTTGTGCTCTCAGACGTAGGTCCTCCTTCGCACTCAGCGAATATTAGATTATTCACTGCAGCGGAAGAATAGAAGGTTTCTGTACTGGGGGACAGTAGGCAGAGATGGAAGTGGGTGCTATAATAGAAACAGGGAGGTGAAGTTAATACATTCTTATTTGGATAATGAGACGCCCACCACCACCACCACCATTTCCTCAGCCCTCCCCATCCTTCTTGGCTCTGGGAATACTGGCACCCAGGCCATTGTTCTGCAGGTAGGAGACGAGAAGAGTCGTCTGGGGAATGTGACCAGCCCAAGAAGAAAGTCTTCAAGATACTGATTATGAGTTTCTCAGTGAAACAGCTGAGACAGGTCACCCTACTGTGAAGTTTGCTGTTGAAAAGCCCCAGGCGCATATTTTCTCTTATGAGCATTCCATCAAGAATTACCACATGTGAGGAAAATCCTGATGTGAAAGATCCAGACCAAGACAAACCAACATAAAAAAAAGCACATAAAAAAAAGATATTTAAAGGAAAGAAGTTAAAAAAAAAAAACGATGGGTAGTGCCTTTAGGAGTATAAGGAAAGGATGTTTCAACCTCAAAACAGTAACAGAATAGTAGTAAAATAGAACTTTAAAAAAAAAAAGGAGCTTTAAACATTTAGAAACATGATAACAGAAAAAAATTCAATCATAATAAATTGGAAAATAAAGTTAAAAAACTCTCCCCAAAAGGAGAGCAAAAACCCAAAAATTATGTCAAAGCAAAAATAAATAAATAATTAGAGGACTAGTGGAAGAAATTGTTGACAGAACAGTTTCCCAGATAAGAATGATTGATGTCAGTTTCCACACTGACACACAAGAGATAGAGGCCAACCAAAGCATATCATTATGAGACTAGACAAAGAGAAGATCTTAGAAAATTAAAGGATTACAAAGGATCCAGTTAAAACATGCTCAGATTTTTCAACAGTATTTCTGGAAGCTAGAAGGCAATAAAGGAAAGCCTTCAAAACTTGGAAGAAAAATGACTCCTATCTTAGAATTCTATTCATAGGCAAAATATCAATTATGTATGAGGATTACATAAAGACATTTTAGGAAGGCAATGTTTTAAACATTGCATTTCCCTTGTGTCTTTATCAGAAAGCTACTAAAAGATATGCTTCACCAAAACAAGGGAGTAAACTAAGAAAGAAGACAGAAAATATAGGCAACTGGTGATCCAACACAAGAGAGAAGTGGGGGAATCCCCAGAAAGATGATAAAGGATGACAGTTCTGCACCAGATATTGAGAACAAACAGTTCAGACTGGAGCAGTTCAGAAAATCTGGGACACATTTCTTCAAGATGATGAAACTGATAAAATATGTGAAGCTCCAATTGTCTTGAGATTTTATATAATTGAATGAGTTTGTGTTTGAATTAATGATAAGCACTAATCATAATAATAACAAAATTGTTATACAGGAAAATACAAAGCTGTTCAGGATAGGAAAAGTCATTATGATTTACTACATAGCTTAGTTCAAAGTAACGTTTACATGGTCATTATGATAAAAACAAAGATCTATCAAAATTATGATATAACTATATGGGAAGGATAAAGGTATGGGCAAGATCTGTATGTTTTATGGGACTGAGGGGAAGAGAGAGAGCCAAATCTTTAACTTACAAACTGGCAAGTCAATAGATAATGACTAAAAATGAAAAGTAAAGGAAACTGTAGCAGAGAAAAAAATTTTTTTCTCTTTCTAGTTCTTAGCTGATACTCCTGTAATAAAAGACGGATTAACAAGAGAAAAACAAACAGACATTTATTAATGCATATAGTTCATGTATGAATGAGAGATATCCAAGGGAAAATGAGTAATTCCCTGAGGTGGCTTAGAATTTAAACTTAAAAACCATCTTTATAGGAAAAGGAGTGGGAGACTGTAGGCCTCTTAGGGGAGAGGAAATGATTTTAGAATAGATGGGAAGTATGATGGTTTGTGACAAAGTACATCTGGGTGTGGTGTCAACTTCTAGTCTCTCCTCTGACAAGCATCAGCCCTCCCTGGTTGCTAAAAGTCCCAGGAGAGGATTTATGACAACTGAGTTCCTCTTGAAGGATCTGTCCTTCTATAGTTAAAGGGAGTTCAGAGAAAGCCTCTCTCTGTACTGCTGCTTTTCAAGTGACTACAGCTCAAAATAATATGCCAAAGTGGCATATTTGGGGATGTGTCTTGAACTCTTAGAGTCATATTTTGGGGTGGCACACTTCTATTGCCTTTCAGAAGCAAAACTGCCATTTTATTTAGAGATGTAGAGATCATTACCAAAAACATCAGCTCAGCACTTGAAACTGATTCTTCTGGAGAAGAAGCAGTGGGGGAACTACCATTTGTCTTAACAAATATCGTGGAACTATTTGACTCTTTAAAATTCATGCTTGTATTACTTGAATAAAAATTAAAGTACAAAAATATAAACAAATAGTGAAAAGCCTACATGATGTGCCTCTCTGAACTAGTAAATTAAAGTAAGTGATAAGTATTTTACACCATGTGATTTCAGCCAGCATCATTTGAGACACTTTGAGCTCAAATGAGCCAGCAAACTCCGCTGGTGCTGTGACAGACACAGACAGGAAGTGTGAAGCAGCACTTCTCAGAGGTGAGAGAAGGCACAACCAGATGGCAGGTTCCATTTTTATTGATGACTAAATACCAGATGTAATCTGAAACTTCAATAAGAAATCTTGGGAGTTATGAAAAGATGATTGGACAATTGAACAGACATCAAAAGATTAGCTGATTTTGCTTTAAAGCGGCATATCTACAACTTCAAGTTTAAACTTTTTGATGTGGTTCTATGCCAAAAACAATGTAAAGAAAATATTGAGTGGTGACTTGAAATTCAGTGGTGTCAACCTGTTAGTCACCTGTCCCCATTGATTTTAGCTCAATGGTTGCATATATTCTAGACTTAGCCTATTGCTAATATACTCAGGTGAGACAGTATTCAGCAGAAGTTAAGGAATAAATAAGTAAACCTGCTAAGAGACTCGTAGGGCTGGGGCTGAGAGCAAACTATTGTATTCCAAAGCTCTAAGTGAATGCAAATAATCAACTGCTAAATATGCAGTGCATACCTAAGCCCCAGTGAAAGCCAAATGAAAACATTCTCAAGGAAAGAGGGAATGAATTAAAGCAAGGCAATTACTTCCCAAGCTTCTCTTTCCTTTTCCTTCTTTTTCTATCTTCCCTGTTTCCTTCCTTCCTTCCTTCCTTCCTTCCTTCCTTCCTTCCTTCCTTCCTTCCTTCCTTTTTTTTCTTTTCTTTCTTCTGCAAAACTTAATTTGGTTTCATGTTAGCTTTCTCAAACTCTGTTCAGATTTTAATTTTATGGTATAACCAAGCTTTGGTAACCACCCAGTTGTAATTTGAGCTGGCTGATCAATAAACCAAACACCATCAAAACATCTCATTTGTATTACTAAAACCTAAAACACAGAAGAGATTATATGTAAAGGTATGATTATACTTAATCACACAATCTCAGAGAATTTTACCCTCTTTGAAAGCATCTCTGTGGGCATTTAAACTGTGAAAACCAAATGTGTAATTTATGCAAAATAAATCACAATAGTTACCTGGAATAGAGGTGAGGTTTTCTGTGTTTTACTGACTCCATTTCTTAAGCTTATTTTTACAAACAGTAAATTTTACATACAGTAAAATTCACTCTTTTTTTAGTGTATAGTTCTATCAGTTTTAACACATTGTGAACCTTAAAAAGAAAATAGCCAGTTACTTTACCAGTTAAAAGGGTTTTTTTGGGGGAATAGCAGACAGTGAATTACAATTTAGGACAGTGAATTACAATTTAGGACAGGCAACCTAGCAAAAACCACAGGTAAATTCAGCAAACAAGGAACAGGAACACACTTTATAGAGAGAAAGGAGGAAGTTGGGAAGGATTGTTTCGAATGAAAGTCTGTTGGAGAAAGTGAGAATTCCAGGTGGTGATGGTTTCTCATTGGCTAAGTTACTGGGAAAATAAGGAAAGCATCTTTCCTCCTGCTGGAAGAAAGTGGTATTGTCTTGCAAGATAGTTATACCTGTTGAGGTCCATAATTGTTCATTCTTCCTGTTGGGGTCTGTAATTGATATTCAATGATAGTGCATGAGGCCTCCTCCTTCTGGCCACCTGTCTTTATTTTAAATGAAGTTTCCCTTTATTCTAACATGTGGGATTCCTGTGACCTCAAAACAATCAGGATAAGAGATTAAAACCAAAATGATGTAGATGATAGAGACTCTGTTCATCCCTCTGGTGAATAAATGAAAGTTGTGATAAAAACAAGGAGCAGCAGCAAGGAAAAATCACCTGGGATTTTGATGACCAAGTCATACAACTAGGGAGTTACCAAGAAAGCACCATGCAGTGGCAGAAGGTAGGATGGGGCGAGGCCATGGGGCTGCCTGGTCGCAAGCATCTGAGTGAGATGGAGGCTGCAGCAGTAGCAAAAGCCTCTTAAAGGAGTTGCCTCTAAGAGCGGACTTTTGCTTTGACAGACCTGCTAGCTCTGAGCACCAGGGCCAATTCGGCTACACACGGGCCACCAAGGACTTAAAGGGAGATAGTGTCAGAACAAGGGCTGAGGTGAAACTCACTCTGTGCAGAAGTGCCAGCAGTGTCTATTGTTCCTTGTTGAGCCCTCCCCACTCCTAGTGTGCAGACAAAGCGCCACCATAGTGCTGAAGTCAACAAACTGAATAACAGAGGTTGCTCTGCCCAGAGGATTCCCTGAAACCCTGCCTCCCCCAACTCATGTCCCCACCCAAGCCATATCCAGGTGTATCCTCAGCGAGTCAGGTGCTCCTTGCTGGGCAGCGCCTAGACCCACACTGGAGGCAGCTGGCCTCGGTTTCTGGCATGGCCTTTTGAGGCAACTATAAGCACAGCATCTGTGGATTACTTGCTGAATCTTAACAGGTGGCCCTGAAAGGGTAGAGGCTTGGGCTAAATCTGGCCTGCAGCTGAACCCCTCTCAGGACTGTGCCACTGGACATCTACTACACAAATCCACACTAATAAGACCGGGAAACTTAGGAGCTTTGCTTAGTACATAGAAACAGACACGGAAAGGCAGCCAAAATGGGAAGACAAAGAAGCAGAAACCACATGAGAGACGAGAACAGAAATCCAGATATAATGGAGTTAAGCAATCTAACAGATGCAGAGTTCAAAACACTGTTTATAAAGATGCTCAATTAACTTTTGGTTAAATTCAGTGAGAGCCTTAACAAAGAGATAAAAAAACATAAATGTGGAAATGGAAATTATAAAAGGGAACCAGTCTGAAATGAAGAACACATGATCTGAGATGAGTATATTAAATGGAATAAACAAAGGAATAAACAGAGTGAAAAAAGAAAAGGATCAAATTTCCTATTTGGATGGGAAAGCCAAGGACACTCAATCAGAATTGCAAGAGATAAGATGCCAAAACTAAAAGAATAATTTAAGGAGCCTATAGAACACTATTAAGGGACCAAATATCCATCTGATTGGTGTAACTGAAGAAAATTAAGATGTTGAACAGCTATTTGAAAAAAATCATGGAAAACTTTCCCAACCTGGTGAAGGAAATGGACATAAAACCCCAGAAAGCTCAGAGAATTCCAAAAATCAGGTATTCCAGGAGGCCCACACCAAGACACATCATAATTAAAATGCCAAATGTTAAGTACAAAGAAAGAATATTAAAAGCAGCAAGAGAAAAACAGATAGTTACTTGTAAAGGAAAACCCATAAGACTGGCAGCTGATTTCTCAAAAGAAACTAACTATGCAGGACAGAAGGGCTTGGCAAAAAATATTCAACAGTGTGAAGACCCAGGATCTACAACCAAGAATAATTTATCCAGCAAAGCTATCATTTAGAGTTGAAGGACAGATAAAGAGCTTTCTAGACAAAATAAACTGAAGGAATTTATCACCACCAAGCCCATATTACAGGAAATGTTGGAGGGACTTTTTTAAGAAGAAGAAACATGTAGCAAAAGCAGGAATAAAGAATGGTAACAACTACATTCCTAACAATAAGTACCTTAAATGGAAAAGAATTAAGTGCTCCAACTAAAAGAGTGTATGAATAGAAAGGAAAACAAGACCCCTACATGTTGCCTATAAGAAACTCACTCAGATTAAAAGACACAGACTAAAAGGAAGAAGCTGGTAAAAGATATTGCTTTGATGGACTAGAAGGTATTTAAGTCAGAGAAAGATTAACACTATATGATTTCACTTATATGCAGAATTGAAGGAGTAAAAAGAACTAACTAATCAAAAACAGACTCACAAATACAGTGGACAGTTTGGTGATAGACAGAGGGGAGGGGAGTTTGGGGGGCTGGGAGAATGAGATGAAAGGTTAAAGAAGCACAAATTAGTAGCTGATGGATGGACATGGGGATGGGGAGCACAGCATAGGGAATGCAATTAGAATGAATATGTTGGCTAGGTAGAGGGTCGGGAGGGAGGGAGCAATTGGCAGGGGGGGACCATTATTTGAACTCTATAGATGTCTAACCAATGTACTGTATAATTGAAACTAATTAAAATTTTAAAAAAAGAAAAAAGTCAGGATACAGAACAGTTCCATCTTTCCAAACTTCCTCGTGCTGCCTCACATGTTCTCCCCTGAAGCCACTAATTTGTGTTCCATCCCTAAAGTATTGTCTTTTCCAGGATGTCATATAAGTTAAATAATTTAGAATGTAGCCTTTTGTGCTTAGCTTCTTTCACTTAGCATAATGTGTTTGAGATTTACCTATGTTATTGTGTGTCACACATGTGTGTGCATGCATGCATGTGTGTATAGTGTGCATATAAATTTTTCACTTTGAAAGAATTATAGTGACAAGAAGTTGACGATATAGTACCAAGTGGTCCCTTGCACCCTCTAGCCCATTTCCGCCAATAGTTACATCTTATGTAACTATAATACAAGGTAAGAATCAGGAAGTTGACATCGATACCATGTTTGCCGTTTTATCACGTGCACAGATTCATGTTGTTCCCACCTCAACCAGTATACAGAATTATCCCCTCACCAAAAGGTCTTCTCAGTGCAACCCTTATATAGTCACCTGACTCCTGTCGCTTCCACCATTGCTCGCTCACGGCAAGCATTACCCTCTTCTCTATTTCTATAATTTCGTCATTTCAAGAATATTATATAAATTGAGTCATTCAGTCTGTGACCTTTTGAGATTTTTTTTTTCACTCTGTACAATGCCATTGAGAAGTTGTATGTGTCAAAAGTTCATTCCTTTTTATTACTGAAGTATATTCCACTGTTTGTTTATGATAGTTTGTTTATACATTCACTTGTTTGATGGACACTTTGATTGTTTCCAATGTTTGGCAGTTATTAATAAAGCTCTGTAAATATTTGCAGATAGGTTTTGTTACATAAGTTTTGTTTCTCTTGAATAGTACTGAGAAGAATGGTTGAATCATAGGTTAATTGAATGCTTATCTTTATAAGAAACTGCCAAACTCTTTCCCAAAGTGGCTTCATCCTTTGCATTCCCACCAGCAATGTAAGAAGATTCTAATTAGTTATTCTTCATCATTGCCAGCAGTTGGTGGTTTTGTTTGTTTGTTTGTTTGTTGTTTTGTTAAGCAATCTAATAGATGCGAAGTGGTATCTTATTGTTTTAATTTGCATTTATCAGGATAGATTCGGAATAAGAAAAAAGGAAACTCAGTTTGAAGAAACATGACTTTGGTTTCCCTACTTCATATATTTGTATTATCATTTACCAGTGACTCTAAAGATGACAAAGAGTCGCTGGGCCGAACCCCTGCCTTAGGAACCTGAAATGGAAATTATGAAGAGAGTTATCTTTGGCTTTAAATATTGACAACTACTTTTGTCAACTAGTCCCTATGCTGAGTGAAAAAAATTAGTCTCCATCACCACAAATAAAAAAGCAATTTTCTTCTCACTTCATGCAAAATGTATATTCCAGAAGCATTGTGTGGATATAAATTGTGTTCCTTGAATTTATTTTGAAGAACACTGAGAATGCTTGATGTTTTAAGGAACTCCCAAAAGAATCCAGTTGTTCACAAGGGATCACCAGGGTGCAGTGAAAGTGCACTGGAGTGAAAGTCTGGAAGTCCTGTCTCTGGCACTAACTGTGTGACCTTGAGCTGGCCTCTGACACCTCATTAAGTCTGCATCTCCTCTGCAAAAGGAAGGTTGGGACTCACCCAGCCACATTTCCTGGTGTGGGCAGGGAGAAACCCTGCCTCAACTCTCTCCTACTCCCTTCTGGAGTGCCAGTTGGAAGATTTTTCTCCATTTTGTAGTTTGAGGGTATTCTGTGAGCTTGAAGAGTTTAGAAGGAAAAGATTAATTAACTAGAAATGAAGAGCTGAGGCAGCTCAATGCAGTAGAAAGAGTGTCGATTAAGAGTCAAGAGGCTAAGTTCAGCTCTTTGACCTGAGCTGTGGGCTTTCGTTTCCTCATTCATTAAAGTTTTCTTCCAGCTCAGAGGTACCAAGATTCTACTAACTTCTTCTGAGTTTGAGAAGGGATGATTAGATTGCACCCTAGATGAGGTGCTGGCCTTTTCTTGCCCTCACCCAGTTCCTCACCCAGGAACTGCACACACATGGCATTGTTTGCAGGCTTGTTCTTGAGATTGGCAAAGCTGATATTACATGAGACAAGCCTTGGGATGGAGCCGAGAGGCCAGACCCAGGAGAACAGTCTGCAGTTAGGCAGCTCCATGTCCTGTAGGCCAGTGCCAGAGGCAGGGTAAAGCAGGCCACCATCAGGAAGTATTAACAAACAGAAAGTTCTGTGTGGTGGGGTAAACGGAGACAACATGCCCTCACCCTCACCTCATTATCAGGGGACAGATGCTTTGGGTGGGGGACCATCCCTCTAGACAGCTCAGATGGAGTCACTCTCCAATGATTAGAAGGAAGGGAGTGTATTTTGAAAATAAAATGGGCACAGTAGGTACCAGTCACATTCGTTAGAGGAAGGTACATTCCTCTAATGCAGCTTTCTGAAGAAGGTAGTACTTACATGATGAGGTACCTTGCAGAGCAAACCTGCAGCACAGGTTGTTGACGGAGAGACTAGTTTGGAGACAAGCACTCCACAGGCTGCACCCTCTTTCCCTTCCTCTTGCAGAATGTGAGCTTGTTCCCCGCCCTCAGAGCCAGCAGAAGCCAGGTGGAAACACACCAAGAGGTAGCCACAGCCCCAGGCTGCAGAGTTTGCCAGATTCCAAAGCACAGGAGGTGCTTTGCCAGATTCCAAAGCACAGGAGGTTGGACTCCCCACTATGGCATTTGTGAAGGGGCTGGATTTCCCCAGCCCCTGGGTTGGATGGGATGTACCTGTGGGGGCATGAAGCAGGGTGTCACTACAGGTAGAGCTACCTTTACCAGCGGCCAGAGTTCCTTAAAACATGCTCATGTTGAACATTATGGTGGGCTCCTCTGAGGGCAAAGGGCTTTCCTAGGAGGAGGTAGATGCCCTACAGACAGCAGAGGCTGAAACAGCCCTGCCCTATGCCGTAGAAAGCGGTGGGGTACATGTAAGTAATCACGTGGGGACCCCAGTTTTTCTGCCCCAATTCTGTGTGATTTTATGCATGGGTATTTTTTCTGAGGTCAAAGGCCATTGGCACTTCAGCACCTTTTTAAAAAATATAGTTTTATATGTATTTCTGTGACTATTCCCTGTGAATTCTCTACTTCTTCCCCTGCAGCGCCTGGTGACTTAACTCAGTAAAGATTGTTAACACTTAGTTAACATATATTAAGTCCAAAGTTGCCACAAAATAACCTTCCTATTTCTCAGTTAGCAGATTATTGTGACTTCCTATTAACTGAATGGGGGAGCCTGAAAAATGGTTAGATCAGAGCTTCTAGGATTATTGCCTCTTGACTTTCAGATAATGCATCAAAGAAAGAGTCATCCTCTGACTTGACTGCTGCTCATCAATTTTCACTCCAACTGAGAAAAAGAGACATCCACCTAGCAAACGCCTATTCTCAGGCCTTTGAAATATTCTGCTGAAGCTTCTCATGTTCTCTAGCATTCCTGTGAGAAGATAGACTGTCTCCTGGTGAGCACTGTTGAATGACTATATGAGACCCTGTCTTGATTTGTGCTCTGGGGAGACTTAGGCTCCAGGGCAGTGTGCTGGGTGGCTGGGGACTAGAGATCCACCACAGCCCTCTGCCTCTTCTTTCTCCTTGAACTTTCTTTTATTTTAATTATACAATGAAACATGGAGTCAGAGGAAAGTGGGAGGTTCCTCCAATCCATCTGTCTGGATTTGAGTAAGGTTACACCAAAGTCCTAGCACAACCACCCTGGTCTTAACATACTCCAGAGAATAAGGGCACCATCACCACCCACATGGACCTGGACTCAGAAATCTGGTGCTGTGGTTGACTATCACTCAAGATATGTCTTTTTTTCTCTGCTTCCTTAAATGAGTTTTTATTCTGGCATTTTCGATGGCTAACTACTTTATAATCAGGAGGAATTATCTCTAAATTAAGATCCTTGCCTTGAAGTCTGATGGATTTTGTTTATGTTTTACACAGCAATGGTGAGGCACCATGTTTTGTGAACCTTTTGATTGATTGATAGATTCTCCTCAGCCTTCTCTTCTTCACATTACAGAATCTTATTCCTCCTTCAGGGAGGGCCCCAAGCCCATGGAAAACATAACCTGAGAGAAAGGGAGAATGTTCTGCCTGAAGAATGGATACGTAGGGATTTTATTTTCCAGTGACTAAAGCAAAACAGCCAGTTTCACATTTCATTGGTCCAGGATTTTCAGGTGCCCAGGAAGTTGGTCTGATTCCAGCCATTACCAGGGATAGAAATCTAGGTTTTGCATGGCTCTTTGTCAGCTTCTTTATATAGAGTCCTTCCAAGTCCGAGGAGCTCCCAGGGAGACTGTGACAGGCCCAGAGCAGCCCCAGTCCTGAGTCATCCTGAGAGCCATGGCAGCTTTTTAGGGAAGCCCTCCAGCCAGGGCCTGCTCACCCACTACAGGCTCATATTAACGGTCCCACAGCCCACCCATCAGCTCTTTTAAGCACAAGTCTTAGCATCCTGGAGAAGTGCCTGCTGAGCCCCCAGATCACCCACTGTGCCAGTCAGCCTTTGGAGAAGCTCTGTCTTTAAGATGGATGAGAGCTGACTATTTTAAGGAGCTGAAATTTGTCATTAAGTCAAAGAATATGATACAAATGACCTTTCTGTGGCAGAATGATTAAGAAGCTTTTAGGGGGAATTTTTCAGCTCTTGAGTGATTAATTGATGTAGACATAAAAAAAAAAAATAGACCTAAATTCCCTTTTCTTCTCATTGGTGGCGTGCATAGGCAGACATGGCTAATTTTTGCCACCTCCACTGACGGATTACCACCTGTTCATTGGATAGGAACATTTCTAGGCTAACTATTCCCCCGAAGTGAGGTTGTTATATCTTTGTATTGTACTGAGTAACTGGCTCACCTACCTAAATCTGAATGTGTTTCATTCTTTGAGTTTGTGGCTGGATTTTTATGTGACAAACAAGGAGTAGCTGAATACTCACTGAATACTCATGTACCCTCTAGATTAGGAGACAGAAAACTTTCCATAAAGAACCAAATAGCAGGTATTTTAGGCTTCGTGTATCATACAAATTCTCTGGCCATGTTTACAATAAAACTTTCTTTCCAAAACCAGGTACAGGTGCAATTTTGGCCTGCAGGCTATAGTTTGCCCACCTTTGCTCTGGAGTCAAAAGAGATAAGAAAGTTTCTTCACTTTCCTTCACTGTTTTCAGGTAATGCCTGGTAATTATGTGTTTGTTCATTCATATAGTCATTCAACAGATACTTACTGAGCAGTATGCTATTATGCTAGGCTCTGTTTGAGAGTCTGTCTGGGTGTCAGCAGGGAACAAAATATTACAAAGACGCCGGATTCATGGAACTCATTTAGTAGCAAGGAGGGGCCTATTCTAGGAACAGCAAGGAGACCAGTGTGTCTAAAGAGAAGAGTGTGAAGATGATATTAATGTCAGAGGACAATGGGAGCCAATCACATCAGCTATTATAAGGGCTTGGCTTTTTCTCTGTGTTATATGGGGAGCCCTTGGAGAGTTTTGAACCGAGAAATCCATGATCTAAAAAGTTATATTGAAAATAAACATAAACTGTGCTGATAGTAGATTACAAGATAGATGCAAAGATATCTGTTAGAAAAATGGAGCAGTAATCCAAGAGGGAGATGATGGTAGCATGAACCAGTGTGGCAACAGGGAAGATAGTGAGAAGTATTTTGAATCCAGGTATATTTTGAAGATATAGCCAGCGTGATTTCCTAATGAACATGTAATATGTGTGAGATAAAGGAGTCAAGATGTTTTGGGCTCAGTATTGGAATACGGAGTTGCCACTAACTGAGATGGGTAAGTACTAAGGGTGCAAGCAGTGCTAAACATGTTAACTTTGACATTTCTCTTGGATATATTCAAGCTTGGCCTTTAGGAGAGAGGTCTGAGCTGTAGATATAAACTTATGCATTGTCAGCATGGGATACTGAATGGTATTTGCACTGATGGGATTGGATGAGATCACCAAGAAAATGAAAGTATATAGAGAAAAAACAAAACCCCAAATCATCGGGCACTCCAGTATTAAGAAATTTGGGAGAGAAGGAACCTGTGAAAGAGATTAAAAAGGAGTGATTAGTGAGGCAGGCAAAAGAAACCAAGAGAATGCAGTGTCCTGGAAGCCAAGCAGAAAAATATATCAAGAAGTAAGGAGTGATCCACTAAGACAATACTGTTTATAGGTCTGGGATCCATAGTAAAATGAAGACTGAATATTGACCCCTGGATTTGGCAGTATAGTAGTTCATTGACTTTGATGCAGTTTATGTGTAAAACTTGATTGGAATGGGCCTAAGAGAGAATGAGAACCCTCATATACTGCTGGTGCGAATGTAATTTGGTACAACTGCCTTGGAAAACAGTATAGAGGTTCCTCAAAAAACTACGAATAGAATTACTGTATGACCCAGCAATTCTTCTTCTGGGTATCTACCCAAAAAACCTGAAAACATTTATCAGCAAAGATATATGCACTCTGATGTTCATAGAAGCATTATTCTTAGTGACCAGGACATGGAAGCAACCGAAGTGTCCTATGATAGATGATTGGCTAAAGAAGATGTGGCACATATATACAATGGAATATTACTCAGATGTAAGAAAAGATGAGATACATTCTTTGTAACAAACATGGATGGATCTTGAGATGATCATGGTAAGCTAAATAAGTAAAAAAGTTGGAAACCGTATAATTTCACTCATATGTGGGATATAAAACTGAAAGCAACAAACAAACATGACAAAAAAAAGAGACTCATGGACACAAACAGTGGATTACTGGTTACCAGAGGAAAGGGGGGAAGGGGGAGGTAGATAGGAGTAAAAGGAGTTAAATATTTGGTGAGGGAAGGAAATTTAACTTTGGATGGTGTACACACAATGCAATATATATATGACTTATTATTGAATTGTACACTTGAAATATACTTGATTTTATTAATGAATGTTGTCATCATCATAATAATTTTAATTTAAAAAAGAGAGAGAATGAGAGGATAGGAATTGGATATAGCAATTAGCTACTTTACAGCAAAAGAGAGACAGCAAAATAGAAAAGAGTTTTGCTACAGAAAAGAACAATTTAATGGAATTAGAGCTGTCAGGGGAAGTAGGGTTAAAAAAGTTTTGTTTTTGTTTTTGTTGATTTTTATATGGGATAAGTTGCTACGTGGTTATATGATAGGAATGATCCAGTAGAGAACAAAAATTTGATATCGAGGGAGAGACGTGGAAGAACTGCCAGAAAGATGTCCTTTAGTAGGTGAGAAAGATGGGAACTGGTACACAGAAGAAGATAGTTGCTTAGAGGATTTCAATTTCATGATGGAGTAATTGGTACTGGACTTTCCATATACAACTGGAAAACTAAGTAAGAATATCATCATGTCTAAGACGAGAGAAGTAAATGAGTGACCCTTACATTCACCCAGACTTTCTCCCTGGTAGCACTTTCTGGTGTGCAGGACAAAGAGGGGGAACTCAGGCAGAGCAAGGCAGTCTTGCCCAGTTGAGAAGATGAAGATAAGAGTTTAAAGAGTGGAAGGCATCTGGAATGATTTGCAGGATGGAGTACTAGAGAGGAAGATGCTGGGATGGTAAAGGGCTTCATAAATCTCCTTAGAGGTTCCCATGAATCTTTAATGGAATACTACACTGTGGGTGCCCAGAGTGAACCTTTACAACACTGAACAAAGAATAATTATGAGGAACTCAGGGAACTCAGTTCATACAGGGCTAGGAGATTTTTGAGTTCTGATCAGTTAGAGTTCAAAGCTCTGTTGAACACTCAGAGCATTCAACAGAGGCCTCAGAAGGGTCACATACCTTAGTAATAAGGGTTAACTATCAAGCCACAGTTACTAACCAGCCTAAAGTAAAGGCTACTCTAAACTTGTCCCAGCAAATCTTAAATGTATAATGCAAAAGGATCAAGCAAGTAACTACTACCTGTCGACCTTCAACACTAATTTTAAAAAGTCAACAAAATCTAAACCGTCAACAAAAACAATATCTAATCAAAAATTACTAGACATGTGAAGAAGTAGGAAAATGTGACCCATAACAAAGATAAGAATAAGTCAATATAATCAGGACTCAAAAATGATAGAAATAATACCGTAGACAGGACATTAAAATAGCTACTATAACAGATCAAGAATAAAATAAAAACATAAATATGATGAGATAAAAAGAAGATACATTTAAAAAGAAATAACTAGAACTTCTAGGGTAAAAATATATAATATTTTAAATAAAAAGTTCACTGGATGGGCTTAATAGCAGGTTAAACTATGTAAAATAAAACACTGATTAACTTGAAGATATAACAATAGAAACTATCTAAATAGGAACACAGAGAAAAAAAATGCTGGGCCAAAAAATGAACAGAGCCTCAGTGACCTATGTGATAATATCAAGCAATCTAATATATTCATAATTAGAAAAAGGGAGTATGCAAAAATATTTGTAAAAATAGTGGCTGAAATATTTCCAAATTTAATATGAACTATAAACCCACAGATCTAAGGAGTTCAAGTAGCCCCAAGCAGGATAAATAAAAATCAGCCCAAGTTATATTATTATTAAATACTGAAAGCACATGATAAAGAGAAAGTATAAAAACAGCCAGAGAAAAGGACATGTTGTGGAGGAACAGACATAAGAACCTAAAAGATTTCTCATAAGAAACAATTAAGTAAGAAGACAATAGAGTGACATCTTTAAGGTGATGAAAAAAAAACCTGGTAGCCTTGAATTCTATTTCCAGAGAAAATATTCAAAAACTAGGCAAAATTAAAGCACATTCAGATGAGTGAAAACAGAATTTGTTGAAAGAGGACTTGTACTGAAATAAATAGTAAAAGATGTCCTTCAGGCTAAAGGAAAATAATACCAGATGGAAACTTGGATCTATAGAAAAGGAGGAAAGAGTTCCAGAAATCACAAATGTAAGAAATTATGAAAGACTTCTTCTAGTTTCAAAATTTTCATTAAAAGGTAATTGCTTAAAACAAAAATAATGTATAGTTAGGTTTATAACATATAAACCTAAATAAAATGACAATAATAATACAAAGGACAGGAAAGAGAAAATGGAAGCACATTATCGTAAGTTTCTTTCATTATATATGAAGTGGTATAATATTATTATAACCCTAGAACAATAAAAAAAAACAAGTAGATATAAGTAATTGCCAATAAAGGAGATAAAATGGTAAAAATATACTAAATTAATCCAGAAGAAGAAAAACAAACAAAGAACAGATGGAACAAATAGAAAATAAATATCAAGATGATATATTAATACTACACAAAGTAGACTTTAGAATAAAGAATATTGCCAGTGATAAAGAGGAATATTTCATACTGATAGATAAGTCAGTTTGTTAAGAAGACAATAGATAATTCTAAATATGTAGATATCTAATAACAGTTTCAAAATACATAAAACAAAAATGGATGGAGGTAAAAAAATAAATTCTCAGTTATAGTCAGAAACTTTAATACTTAAAGTAAGTAGACATAAATCAATAAAAACACGGAAGATTTGAACCACACTATTAACCAATTTGTGTTAATTATCAGTTATAGAATATACCATCTAATAACAGCAGAAAATATACTTTTTTCAAGTGCACATGGAATATTGACTAAGTAGACCATATACTGGGTCATAAAACAAGTTTCCATAAGTTTAAATGAACTGAAATTATACAGAATATATTATCTGACCAAATAATCTGGACTTAAATTAGAAATTAGTGATGAAAAAATACATGGGACATCTCTAAATATCTGAAAATCAAACAACTCATTCCTAAATAACCTAGGGGCCAAAGAAGGTAGTACAAAGAAAATTTTAAAATATTTGGGGCTGAATGATAATAAAAGCATTGCATATTTAAATTTGTATAATTTCAAGGTGTAGCCAAAGTAATATTTAGAAGAAAATGTATGATTTAATGCTTATACTAGAAAAGAAGAAAGGTCTAAAAATGATTTAAGCTTCTAGACAATGGTGAGCAAATAAACTCAAACTAAGTAGAGCAGAAATCAATATAGAAAATGGA
Source organism: Macroglossus sobrinus (assembly GCA_004027375.1). Lineage (NCBI taxonomy): Eukaryota > Metazoa > Chordata > Mammalia > Chiroptera > Pteropodidae > Macroglossus > Macroglossus sobrinus. Next base: position 404,115 of record PVKZ01000440.1, read on the forward strand.
CAAATAATAGGAAAAAAAAATCAGCAAAGCCAGAAGCTGATTCTAGATAAGAGTATACAGAGTATGTGGGTGCAGATACTGGGGAAGGGGTAGTTGTGGTGGTGGGAATCTGTGGAAGTTCTTTTCTGACTGCCTCAATATTCTCAGCAAAACAGGAAGTAAGATCAACATCTGAGAGTGAGGATAGGGTAGAAGTGTTGGGGGAAGAGGGACGAGGGGTACATGCGATCCTCTGGAACTGTGGAAGAGAAAATGGTCTTGTGTCATGTGCTACCCGGGCAGCATTAAGGCTCCCTTGAGCCTCAGAGCACCTTCACATCTACCACTTAATTATATTTAATAACATCTTGTACAATATGGGTAGAGATGGGTATTATCTTTCTATTTTATAGGTTAAGAAACTGGAGTACCAAAAGGCTAAGTGGCTAGCCTAAGGTCATGAAATTTATTAGTAGTTCATTGAGGTCTTAGAGTCCTTACATATATTGATTGACTCATGTAACCATTTTATAGTTAAAGCTATTTTATGGGTACAAGAGGAAGTAATTTGCCAAAGTTCACATGACGATTACTGCTAGAACCAGAACTTGATCTCAAGTCTGCTAAGGTAAAATGATCTTTTCACCTCATTCATGTCACCTGCCAGGGAAATATACATGAAAACATTGCATAATAAGTGGATTTAATTTAAAATATTTTAATTTTTCATTCTGTATTCATGGGATAGATATGATTCTTTTGATTTAAGGAGGCATTTGTATTTCTCAAGTGGATTCAAGTAGTCTGGTTTTATTAGTCTTATTACACATGTTTTTTTTTTTCTCTAAATAAAGAAATTAGTTTGTTTGAAATCTTCCAGACCCTCCTGTAGATGCACCTTACTCAATTTAACCAGTTTATCAGATTGCTTAACCAATTTGCTTTGCACATATGTCTACTGTTTACTGTTTAAAGGTGTACTTATGTAATTTGGTTTATTTATTGCAGCATGAAGTCTGAGCCAGCTCCTGGGTTGCCCTACATAATAAACAAACCTCAGGCACTGTTAGTTCCAATGAAATAGTGTCTGTATTTAAGTTTCTGATTCTGATATTCAGAGGATGGTAGGTTGCTCAAGACCTATGTAAATCACAACCATTCTTTTAAAGGCTTAAGTTGTAAAAATAACTTTTGGATTGTTTTGTTTTATTTTTTACTTGGAAAGTCTTGGTAAATACTGTCTTTAAAATGAACAATCTTAAAGATTTTTAAAAATACCTGTGGAACGCATCAGATATTACAAAATCTGCAGACTTTTAAAAGCAAGCTTGTGGGGTCAGTGTGGTGACTCTCATCTTATTGATGATGTTTCTGAGCTTCAGATGAGAATGCCGTGCAGTAAGGGAAGGCCAGGACTGTAACTCAGCCCAATGCTCTTTTCACGATAGCGTACCTTTTTTCTAGAAGCACCATGACAGGTCAAGGGCACAGGCTAAAATGCTGGCCAGATCACCATCTTAGAGGAGACATGTCCTGACTCTTTCAGTGGTTTGCTTTCTGTGACCCCTGTTTCATTTAAGACTAATATCCAGGCCATTAGTTGAATCACTCTTGGTCTTTAAGAGTGGGAAACAGATAACGAATCTGTTGGAGTAGCCAAAGAGATCCCTCTCACAGAATAGTCTTCTCACAGAGGTGGGTCTTTGTGCAAGTCGGGTACAAAATGTGAGAGAGGTTGGGCTCCTTGGAAAAGCACGGAGATGGCAACTACTTTTAGGGTGGGAGGTGTAGTAGGGTTTACCATCCCTTTGTGCTCTGGCCTCTGGGCTGTCACTCAGCTTCTGAGGTGGAAATTACCCTCTTCAACCTGCATACTGCTAAAATTCTGCTGTCGGCGTATGTAAAAAGTCAGATCATAAGCTGTAGCTGCAAATTGTGTATTCATGGGAAAAACATTTCACAGAGGACTACTGGTTGCCTTGACAACCAACAGCCCTCTAGGACAAAGCTCCAAATAGACAAGAGGTGAGGGCCACGGTCTGTAGGAATACTGCTTTCTGTGCTTAAGGTCTCCCTGCCAACCTTCATATCTAAAACACAAAAGCCCTGAGGCTATGTTTGGGAAGCCTGTGTAACAGTCTCAAACTGATCTGGTGAGGTTTACCTGAGTTAGAAGATCACGTATTTCTCGTTTTCCCTCACAGGACTCCATTATTTGGAGCTCCTCTGGCTATCCCGATAATAACCAGGGGAGCCCAGCAGCAGGCAGCAGGGAAGGAGGTAAGCGGTGGGGGGCAGGCAAGTGAGCGAAGCTTCATCTGTAGTTGCAGCCGCTCCCCGGCGCTAGCATCACTGCCTCAGCTCCAACTCAGATCATCAGGCATTAGATTCTCATAGGAGCACTGGTCCCTGGTGCCAAAAAGGTTGGGGACCACTGCTAAAGCAATTTTTACAGCCTTTCACTAAATTTCTTTGAGGCCAACCCTATCTTAGAATAGTCTGTGGGGTCCTGCCCTGTTTCCTCATTCCTACTACTACCGGTCATAATTAATACAATCATTTTATCACTGGTCTTTTTGTCTTATCTCTTTCTTTTGTAGTCTATTTGCTTTACTGGAACACAAGTTAATTTTCCAAGAAAACAAATACAATAAACTCTTTCTCCATTTGTAAATGCCTCCTGGTTCCTGCTTCCTAAAGGTTAGAGTCCCAGAACCTTAAGAAAGATCGTCCCTGACCTAACCTTAAACCATTGCTCTGTCCCCAGCTTCCACCACACATGGTATTTTTCCAAGTTCTGTACATACACTCGGCCTGTACCAGGAGATGGGCTTTGCATTATCCATTCCCTAAGCTTGGAGTGCATGACTCACAGTTTTGGGGCCTTGGATTTCAAAGACCAGCATATTTTTTAAAATATGGGAAATGTGTGTTGTTTGCATTAGGCCCAGTAAGAGACACTATAAATTATGATAATGCTATTTATTATCACATTGATTTCATAAGAGAAAGAAAAATTTGGACACTCTAAAGTAGAAAGTATATCATCTCAAACCAAAGTTCCTTTAAATTGAATAAATCTAACTTTCTAAAAAAAAAGAACAAAAACAAAAACTCACTACCTTGCCCTTATTTTTCTCATTTGCCCTCAGATCAGTGAAAAATTAATCACCGGCATCTATCCTGGGCTTGCTTTTGAGACCCACTCCCTTATCCATTTTTTCTTTCTTGATCAATTCCTTCAAGATCAATTTTGAATGCTGCTTTTTGAGTGGAGTCTTTTCTGATTTGCTGAATCAGAGATGGTCCCTATCCCCTTGTTTATATCCTTGTTCGTGTGATATACATAGATTTTTAATGGAGTTTTCTTGGACAAATGGGAAAGGGAATTACACCACAAATCACTAAAGCCTCTTTAAAAAGTCTTCTTAAATATACCCTCTTCTCCCAAATTTCCACTCCCTATGACAGCTCTGCTCCTCTCAGTTTTTCTTTTTAAAACTCCTTCAGCCTTTCCAAGCCTACTCCAAAACCCCCATTACCTAAAAGTGCCCTGGAAGAGAGTTGAATAAAATCTAAATATGACCAAATGACAGAGCACTGTGCCTCAAGCATTTCTTTAAGCTAACTTTCCACTTATTTGTCTACTTGAAGTCTCGTGACCCCAAGTAAACTGGTAAACTGTGAAATACTCAGAGTAGAAAGACATCACCTTTGTGTGCTGTGCCTTCCAACATACATACCCTTAAAAAAAAAATGAAACAATGAGTGAATAAAAATTCTATAGCCAGTAGTGACATAGTCCATGGGATGCCACTATTCAATTCTTGGGGACATCCTGATACATTCTCCCATTGGATACATTTCTCATTCTACCTTTTCTAGAATAAGACATCGAGGTAATTTCAACTGGAACACCAGTGTTTGGTGACCTAGTCATTGTGAAATATGTGATGCTGAAACATTGATGAAAGTCCTGTTGTCTCTTAAACTCAAATTAAAGGCACGATCTTTAATGCTGGAATGAAATGGTCCCTGGTGTACTTGTCCAGTGGGCTCAGTGTACACAGGCTTATATCAACTGTATTTGTTGCCTGTTCCTATACCCTCTTGGTGAGCTTCCTGGCCCTGGCTGGCAGACCAGTTTGAGAAATCAAAGAGCGGTGGCGTGTTTGCACTGGCCTGGGGACCTGGCAGGTCAATGCACTAGCTGTACCCTAGACTTCCTTGAAACTGCCTGCTGCTTAGCCATGTCTTCTGTGGGCAGGGTCTCACGCCAGCTACATGCACCAAGAAAGCCACAGTTTGGCTGATAAGCAATGAAATTCTGGGAAGAAATCAGACCCTGTGTGCTATTTCCTCTCTTGTAAACAATGGGCACTGTTGGTGTCCTGGGAGGTGCCTTCTCTCTGTTAAACCTGTTTCGTATCTGTTTGGGGACAGGACTGCCGAAGGCACAGCGTTTGACACTGTGATAAGACCAAAAGGGAGCAAAGCATGCATGGCATGTTTGAAGGCTTCGGTCCACTTGATCGATCCTGTGTGTCTTGCTGCTTACTGGGAATTCTTCCAGGTTGTCCACAGAAGACAGTCTTCTTTCAAGGTCCTCAAGAGAATTACACCCTTCCCCTGCATTATGTCTCCCTTTGGGCTGTTTGTCCAAACTCACATAGCAACAAGGACATCACTTTATGTTTCCAAAGAAATGACATAACCTGAGAATGAAAATGTAAAGGAAATATGGTGTCTGGCTGAGACTGTGAAGGTAGCATCCAGGTGGCAGTGATTTGGGTGATAGAAATGGTTAGGGGTTAATAGAGATCTTTCTTTTTGGAGGAGAGCCCATATTAGACTTTTCATGTGCCTTATTGCTGTTATAATACTGTGTTTTTGTTTTTGTTTGTTTGAATGGATAAACCCTATCCTGGTGACCTAAGCTCCCAGCAAGTTATTCTTTAGTTTTATTGAACTCTTTACAAGTATTCTCCTTCCTAGGTTGCTTGGGCCCCACCATAGGGATGAATCGGGGCATCTCACCCATTGCCTATTAGAGACTCAGAGCTCAAGGCCGATCCTGCAGCTGAGTGTGGCTCATGTAACTTTCCTCACCCGTGCTCAGGGGTTGTCTTCTGGGGACCTTGTGCTCAGATCCTGTGTCTGTCTGGGCCTACTGAGCCATCAAACATTTCTGCATATGTCAGAATTTCAGCTTTAACAGGATTCAAGTTCCATCCCAGGGAAACTCTGCCAAATCTAGGGTGTGGCTAGACAGTTGTTCAAGTATCCCTTAATATCTCTTGATTTTAAGGAGCTTTGGCCTGTCTCCAGTACCGGGACTGACTCTACATCTCCACATTTTAACATATGTGCGTCTCAATTTTGGCTCAGTCAAAACTGTTCCCAGAATTGCTATGTTTATGTGACAGGAAAACCTGCCACCTTTTCCCCAGCTTTTGTAAGAAATGGCCCTGAAGTCCTGAGACCCTCCTAGGGGATGAGAGAGCAGACATTAAAGGGAAATAAGGCCCTTTTGTGACTCCTGCAGGTCTTAGAAGGGGAGAATCAGAAACCGAAGTCTCCTCTGCCTAATGGGACCCACTAACTTCAAGGCCAGGAGAACGGCCTTCCTTGCTCATTGAGGAGTTCTTTAGTATGGGTTTCAACTCTGTCTCCAGAAAAAAAAAAAATGAACATTTGTCTGTAAGAGATGTGTCTTACTACTCAGCAGTAAAATCCCCGCAGGCCTGCAGCACTCCTAGCACCCTGTCTGGGAGGAAGAACCTAATAAGCATGCATTCTCTGGGAAAGAGTGGAGTTTTTCAGAGGATGGGATAGTCTTATAAACAGAGACACTGGAAGAAGTGGGGGCTGTGTTGAAATGGGAGGAGCACAGATGCAAATAGGAGGATGAGAAAACTAGATTTGCAGGAGTAGGAAGTGTCCCTGGCCATCCGCCACACAAGCAGGACTAGGTCATAAGGAGCCATGAGGAGGACCAAGTCTTTAGGTAGACCCTAAGTTAACACTCACTCTTGTGATGTAATTTCTCTTTTTTTTTAAAAAAAAAATATTTTGGGGGGTAGTAAAATATATTTAACATAAAATATACCATTTAAATCTTTTTTTTTTAAGTGTAGAATTCAATGACATTCAGTATATTTATGATGTTGTGTAACCATCACCAGTATCCATTTCCAGAACTTAGATCATCCAAAACTGAAACTCTATACCCATTAAATAGTAACTCCGTATTCTCCCTCCCCCTCAGCCCTTGGTCACAGCTATTGTACTTTCTGTCTCTGTGAAATTGCCTATTCCAGTTACCTTATATAAATGAATTCATACAGTATTTATTCTTTTGTGTATGGCATCTTTCAGTTAGCATAATGTCTTCCAGGTTTATTCATGTTGTAGCCTATATTGGATCATCCTTTCTTTTTAAGACTGAATAATATTCCAATCCACCACATTCTGTTGATGGACACTTGGGTTGGTCCTGTACTTTGGTTATTGTGACTAATGTTGCTATGAGCCTGGGTGGACAAGTCATTATAATTCCTTTTTACAACTGCCATCACTTTGCAGTCTGACATGCTCTCTTAAGGAGATGGAAAGGGTAGGTGGCAAAGGGGAGGTCCTAGCCCTCCATTCTCACCCATCACCTCCTCCTAGGCCATAGCTGGAGGGGGCCACAGCTCCGAGTCCCACACAGCAACATAGGCAAAGGTGGAAGCCCTGGTGGCAAAGAAAATTCCAGCAGGGATATTTGCAGGAGAGAAAGTGTGACCCATCATCTGACTGCTTCTCTATGTAAGAGAATGCTGCCCCCAAGGAGGGAGTAGGATTGCTTATCTTACATCTGTTTGGTGATTGCATTTATAGTACATACAAAAAGTCTAGAAAGACATGAACCAAAATATTTACAGTGTTCATTTTGGAGTTATTGGTGACATCCGCTTTTATATCAGATAAAAATAGAACTGTTTCTATTTTAAAAAAATAAATGCCAGGTTGATTACTTAGATAGACAACAAAATATTCGATTTTAGTGCTTGCATTCAACATACAGTCATTGTCAACATTCCAGTTCAACTGACCTTCTAGCTCTGTCCAGCAGGAAGTTTTTCTGCATCAGAATTGTCACAAATTTTATTAAGCTTTTTTGATGTCGATCTTAAAGACAGCGCGTTGATGGCATTAACTGAGCATTCATTGGGTACATAATGCTGTGTCAGGAAACTACAAATAAGACAAATACATTTGTACTCTTGAATTATTGTTATCAGAAGCAGATTAAATCTATATAACATACATAAAAATATAAAGTCCCAAATCAAATTTTGATGAACAGAAATACTTGCTGTATATGTTTGGAAGGAGGAAAGTCTTAGGTACCCCAGGATGGTGTCCTTGGGTGCAGTTCTGGGGAGACCCAGAAGGCCCTGCTGCTCCTCCTAACCTATGTGTGCCCCAGAATGGACAGGTGCACATTGTTACCTCTAGTGCTTTCACGGCAGTAACTTAGGTGAGTGAATCAGACAGAGAATATGATGGTGACATAGTATTTATCTTTCAAATGCAAACACTTTTAGGGGTGAAAAGGGGTGTAATTACTAATTGCATGGGGACAGCTGGCAAAAACTAGGACCATCCAGTCAAATCAGGAATATGTTCTTTCTAGATATAAGGCAGATGGAATGAGGGGTCTCTAGATCCAACTAAAGAACATGTCCTTCCCTAGAGGCAGTGAGATACAACATTCTCTAAAATAGGGGTCAAACCAGACACATAACCATTGATTTATGACATTCAAAAGCAGATTCACCCTTAGCAGTTCCCTAAGGAGATAAGGGCAGGCCACACAGGCACATGCCCCCTTGTTAGGCATGCTGCAGAAGCTTAGCCACTGACACATAGGTAAGCGTGACTGTCCCTCCTGTTATACTTAAAACTGGAAACAACTAAAATGTTCAATAATGTGAAATGATTTGGGAAGTCATGGTCTGTATTAGCTTTTACTGATAATGTCCTTAAAGATTTTTTTTGGTGAGATGGACATGATATAATTTTGAATCTAAAAAAGACTACAAAATGACATATGTAATATTAAGGAATAAACTTAACAAAGAATGTGAAGGACCTATATACTGAAAACTACAAGACATTATTGAAAGAAATTGAAGAAGACACAAAGAAATGGAAAGCTATTCCATGTTTATGGATTGGAAGAATCAACATAATTAAAATGACCATATTACCCAAAGCAATATACAGATTTAATGCAATCCCCATCAAAATCCCAATGGCATTTAAAAAAAAAATAGAACAAAAAAAAATCAAATTTGTATGGAACCACAAAATACCCCCAAATAGCCAAGGCAATCCTAAGAAAAAAAGAACGAAGGCAAATGTATTACATTCCCTGACTTCAAATTATATTATGAAGTGACAACAATCAAAACAACCTGATAATTGCAGAAAAACCAGACACAGGGACCAATGGAACAGAATCAAAGCCCAGAAATAAACCCACATTTATATGGACATATAATTTTTTAAAAAGAACCAAAAACACACAACGAAGAAAAGAAAGCTTCTTCAATAAATGGTGCCAGGAAGATTGAAAAGCTACATGCAAAGGAAACTAAATTGCTGTCTGTCACTGTGCACAAAAATTTACTCAAAATGAATTAAAAACCTAAATATAAAACCTGAAACAATAAAATACATAGAAGCATACATAGGTACTAAACTTATGGACTTTGGACTTGGAGAGGGTTTTATGAATTTGACCTCAAAGATAGGGCAAGTAAAGGCAAAAATAAATATGACTATACCAAACTAAAAACTTTCTGCATATCCAAAGAATCCATTCACAAAACAAAAAAGCAACTGAATAGAAGATACTTCGCAAACAACACCTCCATTAAAAGGTTAATATTAAAAAAATATAAAGAACTCATACACCTCAACAACAAAAAACAAACAATCGAATTAAAAAATGGGCAGAAGACCTGAACAGAGAGTTCTCCCAAGAAGACATACAAATGGCCAACAGATATACGAAAAGAAACTCAATTTTACTCACTATTAAGAAAATGCAAATCAAAACCACAATGAGATACTCATATCTGTTAGAACAGCTATTATCAACAAGATGAGTAATAACAAGTGTTGGAGAGGTTGTGAAGAAATAGGACCCCTCATACATTGCTGATGGGAATGTACATTGGTACAGCCACTATGGAAAACAGTATGGAGTTTCCTCAAAAAATTAAAAATAGAGTTACCATAGGACCCAGCAATCTTTCTTTTGTGTATCTACCCCCAAAACTGAAAACATTTATTCATGAAGATATATGCACACTGATGTTCATTGCAGCATTTTTAATGGTGGCCAAGACATGCAAATAGCCAAAGTGTTCTTCAATAGATGATTGGATAAAGAAGATGTGGTACATATATACAATGGAATATTACTCCACCATAAAAAAGATAAAATACTGCCATTTGCAACAATATGGACGAATCTTGAGAATATCATGCTAAGCAAAGTAAGTCAGACAGAAAAATTCAAGAACCGTATGATTTCACTCATATGTGGGATATCAAACTGCAAGAAACAAATGAACAGAGAAGACAAAGACATAACTCATAGACACAGACAAGAGTATTGTGGTTACCAGAGGGAAAGGGGGTGGAGGCACATAGAAAAGGGTAAAGGGGGTCAAATACATGGCGACAGAAGATTTGACTTTGGTGAACACGTGATGCAATACACAGTTGATGTATATAGAATAGTACACTTGAAACCTGTACAATTTTATTAATCAGTGTCACCCTAGTAAATTTAATAAATTTTTTAAAAAGTATAGTTTGACTCTAGGAGATGGGGTGAGGAATGATTTTTGTCTTTTCTAAACCCATTTTTTTTTTTTTACAGTAAGCATATATGGCAAAACAGAAAAGAAACACTTTATATTGTGCTTGCTGGAAAATTACTGTTTGGCTATCGCCCATGGGAACATAACATTCTAACAATAAGCTTTCTGCTTCTGTACCCATGCTTGCACACCCAACCTGTGGGTCGACAGGTAGTGAATACAAGAAAAATAGACCTTTGTGTTCAGACAGAATGAAGAATGGGATTTGGGGCTTAAATACTCTGTACATCTACATTTCAGGGCTGCTTAATTTGAGGTTTGCGTACCCCTGGCAGACCCAGCTGGCTGAATAAAGAGAGTGTTTCCTACAACTCACTGAGCTCTGGTGGTCCGAGTGTCTTTCGGGGGCTGGCGGCTACAACATTATATGTGTTTGAAAGCTGAGTGTGTGTGTGTGTGTGTGTGTGTGTGTGTGTGTGTGTGTGTGTGTGTGTGTGTATGTGTGTATTCTGTTTTTCCATGCGGTTTGTTTGGCACTATCCCATCTGGCCAGAGAAGCTCATAGCGTCATCTTATACTCAACCTTGGTGGCAGCCTCTATCAGCATTGTAGAGTGCCCATGGAAAAGCCCAAAGACCCTCAGAAAAATATCTGCTCCCTAAATTCTCTGCCCAGCCTCGTGCCAGGAATCTCGTTACCAGACCAGGAGGAGTGGCTGTGCTCATACTCACAGTGAAAAATCTTTTCTATTACAGGCTTTTTAAAAATGTGCTTTATCTGTTTTCTCAATTATTTCCTCTTGGCTCCTCCTCACCCCACTTCCTTTTGGGGAAGGTTTTTGTTTTTGTTGTTTGTTTGTGTTCAGAACAGTACTGTTGGTAAGGCTGGATCCCATTGCCTGGCCACAGGGGGAGCCCGTTCAAGGCCTCCTGTCCCTGTGGTCCTGTGGGAGGCGTAGACGGGCGGGAGGGCTGTCACACACCGTTTAGAAAGAGAACCTACTGTTCTGTTTAGTTACTAGTGGTTCTTTGGACCCACACAACCAAGAGGCTGGTGGAGGTACTGTGTTCTCTTTGCTTTCAGTAGCAGTATATTTTATTTTCATGCACTTACTTATGCATGTTGTACTTCCTTAGAAAAGGCTTTGAGATGATATAACAACATTTATATGTTTGAGTTTGGCTTCATTGATTAAGTTTATAATTTTGGTTTATGGTGATTTATACTCTGATAAGTTTTTTAAAAAGGAAAGAAGGGAAGGAGGGAGGAGGGAAGGAAGAAGGAAAGGAGGAATAAACTGAAAAAAAGGTAAATGAAAGCAGAGGAGGAGACCAGAGGGAAAGTTCTCGCAGAGAATGCCTGTGGCGAGGCCCTGCAGAGTGAGAGAGGCTGAGGAAGACTCAACTGGGAGTTTCTTTGTGATGAAAGAGACTTCCAGACTGAAGAGTTGTTACCTTATAACTGGTTCAGTCAAGAGAGAAGAGCTAATACTGTGTGGAAACGTGTTGAAAATGGCAAACGATACTGACTGAGATCCCAAATCTCTGCCTGAGGAAAAGCTGCCCCCAGCAGAAATTTATTTTTAACATTTGGGAGTTTGTGTGTTATAGCGGTTGATCTGCCCTAATATACCCTGAGGAGAACTTAGTATTGCACAAATTGGTTTCATTACCTTTTTATGTGTTTTTATATGTCTCCTCTCTTCAATTAGACTGCAAGTTCCTTTAGACTACATCTTTCTTTTCTTTCTTTTTTTTTTAAATTCTTAAATCCCCAGAGCCTAGGATAGAGCTATGCACAAGATAAACCTTCAGTAAATGCTGAATAAATTTGACAGGCTTTTAATGGGATAAAAACTGAGTCTTTGTGGTTTGTTAGTATAGGATTACGTGCTACTGGTTACTTTCAATAAAGGTTCTTGCTGTTAAGGAACTTGAGACCCAATATATTCCTAGAGAGTAGAAATCTAGGGAAAGAAATAAAATAAATAGGTCCAAAAATCCACTTAGATTTTCACTGAGAGACATCTACCTCCTTAATCCTGGAGGTTATTGCATGTAATGGAAGCTTCAGTAGAACTGAAACAGGACTGTGAGTTGAGAGGAGGCTTGAGTCTCTTGGGCCAACTCAGCCACAAATTGTGTGACTTCCAATTTCCTTGCCTGTGAGATAAAATCAGTGGTTCCCAAGTGGAATTCTATGCATTAATGGCACATTGACTACATCCAATTGTATATTATTATGTACTCCATGTGGTTTTGATGCACAACCAGATTTGAGAACCACTGAATTAGGGTTATCTTAATTCACAAGTCTGCCTTTTATAACATAGAAATATAATTTTACTTTTCTGACCTAAGGTTGTAGAACTCAACTTGGAAAGAGACATAAGATAGACCAACCTATCATTTGGCGGGGGCCGGCGGGGACAAAAACGGACAACAGCAGAAAAAAAGAGTCTTTAGCTAGTCAAAAAATGAAATGGAAAAATAAACATGATTTCAGACGATTGGGTAGACGAAATATTTTTGTTGATAGGATATTAGAGAATTCATCAGATTATTAAACAGAGAAGGCAAAGGTTCCATTGCAAGAACTTAATAAATATTTGTTGATTAACCAATGATGTGACAATTCAAACAGAGAAAGAATTTTGTTGCTGTTTTAAAGGCAGGATTTCTAATTGCCCATTCAATATAAAAATATACTCTGTGTTCCCCTGCACAACCCAAATTATCTACTCCATTATTCAAACAAACACCAAAAAGGATTTAATGTATCCTTTGGCAACCAAAGATAGGGCTTCCACTCAGGCTTCTTTCAGGCAGATACTAACGGTTACTTTTAGTTACTAAGAAATGTTCCATGATCCATGCCCTGTGTTTGACAAAGTAGGTTTCAGTCCTGGCCCCAGGAATTTCAGACAGAACTTCTTACTCTTTGGAGTGGCTTCATTCCCTGCCCTAGCTGTTTACCACGATTCTGTCTGAGTGGTGGCAGTGCTTTTCAGAATGGAAAGAATCCAAGGTCCATTCAAAAGTGCTACAATCAGAACTGATGAGTCTGATATTGAGTCATTTCCAGTGGTATAAAGAATTGGCATATTATAGTAATTAGAATATGTCCTCTATTCGATTATTTTCTATTTAAACATGTTCCAACTATATTTCATTCAACTTATTCAAAACGTTCATTCTCCAAGAAGTACTCCTCAGTTAGCCAGCCCACCCCAACCCTAGTCAGTTGTTTCCACCTTTATTTGGGGGAACTGGAGGCCATTTGAACGCTTTTTACTCTGTTAAGTTGCCCTCATTTGAACAATATGCTCACATTTCATGTAAATTTGAATTGTGCAATGTTCACAATGCTACGTAAAATAGCAATAAAATATCACTGAATGGACAACGTTTGAAATAATGCAAATTCCTCTGAATTTCTATGACTTGTCCAGAATGGTATAACAAAGCCAGAGCACCAACTTAGTGGAATTTAGACCACATTTGGTTCCTCATTTGGTGGCCACACCATATGAGCACCCCACAGGCCGTGGTCAGTGTGATGGTCAGCCGTGCTGTGAATCACGGGCACAGGTTTTCTGGAACAATTTTGGTGACGATAGTGCTATTCTTTTACCATCTAAGCTTTTATAAAGTGGTGGTAATGAAAATATGCTGTAAGTTACTATGAAATGAAGTTAGATACACTAGATAAAGAAGACCTGGCACTGGCCATGATCCACGATGCTGTTAATTTGGGAGAACAGCTCTGCAAAACAAAAAAGGATATCGCTAGGACATTTTTAAAAAGCATCATTAAAGCAAAAATATGCCACTATGATTATAGATTTGTGTGCTCTGAGAATGTATCTATCTCCTCACCCATTTCATGATCATAAGAAGATTATGCTTGAAGCAGGCGAGTTTGCATGATGTAGTTCTTCAGGAATGCAGCTGTCTTTAAAAAGTTTTCATGTGACTAAGCGTATACTCCTAGATTATTTCTTCAAGAGGAAGCAGAAATCATCTGTTATTTGTATATTCCACACTCCAACTGCCTAATAATAGTTCAGTGTTTACAAAGTGGATTGTCTCAATTCACCTTCATGAATGCTCTGTGAAGTGAGATTTTTTTATTTTTCTCTCCATTTTACAGATCAAGACCCAGAAATGTAGGTTCGTCAGTTTGCTCCTGTCACTCAGCAAGGAGTGGTAGGTAAGAAAACTGTCAGACTGGTCGCTGAGCCAGGACACTACAGGCATTTGAATGGACTGCTAACATTTGCCTCACGCCCAAGTCCTAAGTCTCATTTCTACCCTTATATCTGCATGTTCTAGCAACATGGAGGATGAAGACCTCTCTCTCTACGTCCCTCCTGTGTTATCTGTGACTGGGTCCCATATCTGTTTCCCAGGAGAATCACTTCGTTAAGACAATGGTTTCATTTGGAGCTGGCCAGTGATCAAGAATGGTCCCTTGTGTGCATTGCTGTTCAGTGCTTGGAAATTGTGTCCCAAGAGATGGTGAGGCGAGCAGGGGCGCAAGCCATGTCAGAAGAATGGTCTTAGCGATGGGTCCAAGCAAGAGCAGCAGAAAACATCAGGGGACCGCACCCTGTTTTTAGTCATAACTAGTCATGAAATCTTAGACAAGCCCTTTAACCTCTCTGAGCCTTAATTTTCTCATTTGCAAAATAAGAGTTAACTCTCGTCCAAATTACTTTGCGCTTGTGCACAAGGGGGATGTTCTCTTTCTGAAGCATGCCATCGAGGGCAGGACAGGCCCAAGGACCAACGGGGGGAGGAATCCTTCCCTGGTTTGCCAACACCACCCATCCATCCTGTCACACACTCCCTGGTGGGCATGGGCAGGATTTTGTTAGTGGTGTTTATTTTGAAAAATAAAGTCAGGTTTTCGGATTCAGAAAACAAATGACAAATTCGATAATTGGTCAAAGAAACTGAAATACATACTTATTAGCAAATATACTTTGTTAATCCTTACAGATAGGAAACCATGTCTCCTTCTGGTCTCTTAACTTAGAAATCTATAAAATTATCCAGATGTAAGGAGTGAAATCTATTCAATAAATTCCATTTTGGAAATGCCCAGAATAGGTAACTTAGAAGCATTCACGAGGAGTCGCCTCGAATGTGCCTACTTTAGAACTTTGCCAACCCAAAGATCTGGTAGGGGACTTGTCCTTGTCATCCAGAAAATAGTGTGTGACTGTGCAAGTAACACAGGGGAAAAGGAGAAACCATGTCTGTTAGGCCCGAAAGGACTCGAAGCTCCTATGTTCAGACAACCTGGGAGGAGGAGGGAGGGAGGCTGCAGCACCCCCTCCTCTCCCCAGGCCCCCGCCAGGCAGTGTCTTGTCCTTCGGTGCCAGCTCCCGCCTCCCAGACTGTTTCTAGTGTGCATGGAATTTCATCTGAGTTAATGTGTTTGTGGGGCAATGGTTCTACTCAGTGGGATTTTTCCTAGGGAAGGAGAGCCATGAGTTTTATTTTGTGATCAATTGATTCAGGCTGTCTGGACTGCCATGTTGAAAATGAGACTTGGGCAAGACCTGGTCACAGGCAGCAAGTAATGAGCACCCATTCCACATAGCTGCATCCCGTCTCTTAGGCCTCGAACTCCCTAGGGGTGGTCTAGCTGGCAGCCTATGACAACCCAGCTTCTTTGTTTTGTTTTAAACACACCAGAATTGTGCATAAATCAAGGGTGTTGTATTAGTCAGGGTTCTCCAAAGAAACAGAAGATGATAGAGACAGACAGAGAGGCGGGGGGCGGGGGTAAGAGATGGAGAGAAAATTATTTGTTATAGGAATTAGCTTGTGTGGTTATGGAGGTTAAGAATTTGGCCCGAGACTTGGTGGCAATGGTGTAAATCCCACTCTGAGTTCAGAGGCCCAAGACAGGAGCACTGGTGTGTGAGGGCAGGAGAAAATGGATACAGTAGAAAAGCCAGGACTAGAACCATTTCTCTGCACCCTCCTGTCTTGGGACATGGCTTATATGACCTGGTTACCTGTCGGATGGGACAGACTATGAGGATCAGAACCTGGACTAGGTGTACCTACCCGAATGGGACAGGCACCTGGATAACACACTGAGAGGCCTTTGCTAAGAGCGAGTACAGCCTGCGAAACAGAGTGAAGTCTCTGAAGGTTGTAGCTGCAGGAGGAGAGGGTAATAATTCACAGTTGTCGCAACTTAAGGAGAAGCCGAGAGCGGGGATACTGCGGAATCGTACAGGCAGATGGTACCTAGTGTCCCGGCAGCAGGGGAGCAGGGACTGGATGCATTTTCAGGAGCATGTCCCCTTGTTCCTGGGAGGTTGTCTAACATTAGAGAGTCAGAGATTCAGCCCCACAGAAACGGAAGTGGTTGGCAAGAGACAAAAATGGATATTCAAGTTTAAGGAATAGGGCAGGAACCCAATGTTCAGGTCTAAGAGCTGAACGTTGAGTTCATTTGGGGGAGTAAAACAAGGCAGGGGCCACAAGAGAGTGTCAGAATCCACTGGACTGAGGACGGAATTGGCCCCAGAGGCCTGCAGATTTGTGATGTTTTAACTGGGCGGTGCAGGGACAAAGGTGAAGGCTGCTGACTGGGCAGAACCTTACACTGACTTTTAGCCCAGCACTCCTTTTCTTTAAACGTTTATCTGTTAGAAAGTCTGTAGAGCTGGAGACTTTTCACCCTTGTACCTAATAAACACCAATGAAAGAAAGATTAAAGAAATATAATGTTTTGATTCATTTCTGCTAGTTTGGGGAAAGCCGTTGTACTTACACAGATTTGGCAATTACATATTGAATAACTCAAGCAAAGGAAAGTCGCAGCCCTTAGATTCTTTTATGGCCAAGCTTCAAATTCTTTATAAATACTAGGAAAATGGGCCCTGAAAAGTGTAACATAAGCCATCCTTTTAAAAAGTCGAGCAAGGTGCAAAATGTGGGATTCAGTCAGTGAAATGATTGTCATGTATAGTTGAGCTTTGAGACCCATATCTGAGGCAGAAGAGAGGTGGGGGAATAAAAAATACTGGTTTTGGATTCAGAAAGCCTGGGTTCTGAGCACAGCTCTGCTATTGCAATTGCTCTGGGCAACATCCTCAACTGTGATCTGGTTACTTTATACCCCAGAGAGGGAAAAGGATTTAAATGCGATCTTTTTTGTAAATGCATTGAAGAAAGTTGCAGAGAATTGTTCTCCTATCATTTAAATCTCTGGTCCCTTCCTTTTTCAGCTTCTCAGATTTTCTTGGCAGAGTTGAGGTGTGAGTACTCCACTTGATCTGGCCTGTGTAGACCGAGCCTCATGACTAAACCCACTGTCCCTCAGGAGCTTGGTAGCTGATTTTTCTAGCAACAACTCACTTTGTGTCCAATCACACCACTCTCTTTGAGTAGTAGAAAGAGGCTGAAATTCCTCTCACTATCCATGTGTCTAAAATTTTTGAGATTAAGTCATATCAAACTAGGAGTGAGATAAGCCTGTCACGATCCAAGAGAAGAGGATGAATGGGGTTCACAAGACTCCCCATGGCTCCTTCGTGACTCTCCCACACATCTCCCATCCCTAGTCCTCCCAGGACACAGCGACTACCCACCCCAGTGGGGCAGGTTAGTCAAGCTGGACTCACTTCTGAGAGTCCTCAGGACCTTGCCCCTGGAATTGACAAAGCCAGTAGGCAAGCAACTAATCATACTAGAATCGCTATGGTCCAGCACAGGAATCAGAGAAGGTCTCAGTGGACCATTTCAGGGAAGATGACATTTATTTAGAGAGCAAAGCCTATGCTGTTTATATACATGCAACCTCCTTTTCATTGAAGTGCTAATTAACTTGGCTCGGGGTGGGGCCATGTGCTAGAGCGAAAGAATCAAAGGTTCACAGCCCATTAGATCAAGACCAAGAGTACAGTACTGGCAGCTTAGACTTTCCTTTCCATCTTCTCTTTCCCCTCCTCCCTCCTGTTCTTTTATTAATCGGGTAGACCCTCAGAGAGGTGGGGGAAGCTTGGGCTGGGTCTGAAAGTGTACTCACAGATTGAGGCTCTGCAGACCAAAAAAATAAACCAGACCCATGAGCGCAGTTCCACAAGGAGTCGTTGAACGTGTACCAGGAGCTCGATGCAGACAGGTGGTATCTCCATTAGGGAGCAGGATGTTCACTCCAAATATTAAATGACAGTCAGGGCTGTGTATGAATAGAGGCCAGAAGAAGGGCCTCAGGCAGCTAGGGCTCAGCCGGCAGTCGAGATCAGAAGAAAGCAGTGTGAATCAAAGAAAAGCCTTCTGAGAGGCAGAAGATGCAGGGACCCCTATGATCTTCAGCCCACGCAATGTTCATTAAGTGAATAAATGAAAACTGACAGGTGGTTTGAATTCAGACAGGAAAACTGAATTGAGATAACATTCCAAGAAAAAGGAAAGACACCAAGGAAGTCTTAGGGGCAGGAATAAGTGGGAAGAGGGAAGAAAAACACCATGGTTCGTGTTGGGAAGGGGTAGGGGGAAAACAGTATGTAGTTGTGTGGGGCTAGCAAATACAGGGCTTTGAATGCCTAAAAAGTGTCTGTCCTGCCCCATAGACACGCACTGCTTGCAGGCACTCTGGCATATCCATTTGGTTGTCTAATGAGCTTCAAGCTGAGTTCTTGATCTCCCCATCAAATTCCAGTTTTTCACATTATAGTTGATGGCAACTTCATCCTTCCACTTGTTCAGGCCGTAGATCTTGGAGTCATTCTTGACCTTTTCTCTCACTAACTACATCTATTCCATTAGGAAAGAAGATGAATGGGCTCTAGCTTCACAATCTGTCTGGATTCTAGAATTTCACGTGATCCAGGCCCCCATCATCCCCTGCCTGCATTACCACTGTGACTTCCCACCCAATCTCCCTGTTTCCGCCCTTTCTGCCCTCGTCTGTTCTCAGAGCAGCAGCAAAAGGCATATATATATATAATTTTTTTTTTTTAATGAAAATCAGGTCATGTCACTCCTTTACTCAGAACCCATCCTTGGCTGCCGTCTCTCTCAAAGTGAAAGGCCAGCATCCTTACAGTGTCTTTCAAGGTCCATGGTCCTGTGTACGTCCCTCCACCCTCCACAGCCTCACATCCTCCTGCCCCTTCCCTCTTCTCAATCCCTCTGCTCCAGCCGTCGTGGTCTCCTTGCTGGTTCTCAGATGCTCCAGGCACACTTCTACTTCAGGGCCCCTGTAATTGCTGTTTCTCCTGCCTCAGATGCTCTTCCCCCACATACCACTGTGGCTTCCTCATACCTCCTTTATGTCTTTGCTCCATTGTCACTTCTTCAGTAAACTCTTCCCTCATCATCTAACCTAAAATTATATTACTCCTCTCCTTTGGCACTCTTACCCTTCCTTGCTTTATTTTTCTTCATAGAATTTATTATAATCTGACATACTACATATTTATGTCTATCTCCTGCAACTAGAGTATAAACTCCTTGAGGATCAGAATTTCTGTCTGTTTTGTTTACAGCTGTGCATCTAGCTCCTAGAACAGTGCCTAGCACATAGTAGGCATTCAGTAAAGCTATGATGAATTAATGAATGAATCATAGAAAACTTGGAAGCAAATAACAACAACAATCACACCCAAACTATTTAATTTCAGCTATTATCATAATCTGCTTATTTGTTTAAACTCTCCTTGGTTTAGAAAGACTCCCCTTAGCTGTGACTCATCATTTGTCTTCTCTCTATTCCCCACTGTCAGATGGTAATTTTACAGTTCAGTTGACAAAGAAAAGATATTAGATTGTGTTGTGATTTGAATTATGCCCCCCCACCCCCAATATACCCTAACCCTCAGTACTTCAGAATGTGATCTTATTTGGAAATAGTTTTTTTTTTTTAGAGGTAATCAAGTTAAAAATAAGGTCATTTAAAGTGGGCCCTAATCTACTAGACTGGTGTCCTTATCAAAAGAAAAAATTTGGATGCAGAGACAGATATGCGCAGAGAGAAGATGAGATAAAGACACACACAAAGAGAAGACCGCCATGTGAAGATGGAAGCAGTGATTGGGTTTATGCTGCCACAGGCAAGGGATTCCTGGGGCCACTACAGCTCCGAGAGAGATCTGGAGCACATTCTCCTTCACAGCCCACAAAGGAGCACATCCTGCTGACTCCCCATTTGTCTTGGACTTCTAGCCTCTGGAACTGTGAGCACCAAATTTCTGTGTGCAGACCCCAATGAGTATCTTTGTTACAGCAGTCCTACAAAGTTAACATGGCCGGGATGCTTCCTCTTCACCATGCAGTCAGCCTGATGTGAGCAGAAGATAGAAAAGGCAGACCTCATCTCACCCTGATGTGGACAGGTGGGGTGTGGAGTGGACCTGAGGAGCAGGAAAGCCACCTAAGGATGCGTGGGCACCATGGACTGGGGGTTTGGTTTGGTTCTCCCCTCTCCATGGCTGCGCCCTGTGCTCTGAGCAAGACACTCCACCATCTAGACTTCAATGTCATCACCTGCAAAATGAATTTTAAAGTAGATCTTGTCCACAACTCCAGCTAGCACTCTGTGTTCCATTGTTCTGTGGCATTTTCAGAGCTTTGAAAATCAGCAGAAGCTAAGAAGAGAACATTTGATTAAATGATGACCATAAAAACATTTTCAAAATAACTATTAATTTGCAGAATCAAACTAAACAATTAAACACTTTGTATGTTCCCCTTAGCTGGCTTTTCATCAGTGCTTATTTCTAGCCTGAGCTGATGTCATTGATAAAATGAATGGAGAGATGAGTCAGTGCTTGTGTAGGGCGATAGGCCCTCAGGGGTAACTACTAAATTGAGCTAGCTGTAGCCTGTTACCTTCAATTAAAAAGCAGAAGTGGGAGAAAGAAATCATGGAGTGGAAGAGTCCCAGAGAAATATAACTTTTGGCCTGTTAGAAAATAGATTTGTACAGAGGAGCCCAAAATAATACACGGTTGGCAAGCTTCTTGTCAACTCTGCTATTTTAGTCCCAGCAGAATTACATGTCAGTTGTGTAAATTGCTATAAATAGTTATCAGTTATGCAAAAATTATATCCAGACAGAAAATCTGATGTCCTGTGGGAGTTACATCTGTGAAATATCCAGATTTTGAAACAGGATTAACTGCCTCCAAAACCTGCTACCATGGTCTGCAATCACTTAAGTTTTGCAGCAACCCAAGTTCAAGCACTCCGCTCTTCCCAAAATAGATGTGTGTTTTGGAGAGATTGTGCCAAATTAGTCTGGACATGATACAGCTGTTGTTTAAGCCAGAATCAGGGACTTTAGAGGTTATCTATGCAAGCTTTCATTCAACTCAAGAAATCAGAATGTGACTGGATGGACTTCTTCACCAATTCATTCAAGATATCTTTGTAAGAATTTGTTGCTTCCCAGGCAGCCAGACACAAAGATACAAGGCAGACACTGCTCCTGCTTTACAAAGCTTGAAATTTCAGATAAAATACCTCGAAATTATGAGAAGAACTAGGCCACTTTGATAGACTGATCAGGGAAGGCCTCTTTGAAAAGGTAGGATTGAAAGAAAAAGGAGCCGTCCATTCGAAGATTAAGCGTAAGGCCATTCCAAGGAAAGAGAACAGCATGTACAAAGGTCCTGAGATGGGTAAATTAAATGCCTGCTATTGAAGTAGACAAATATAAAATATGCAAGTTGGACGGAGAATTATGAATTTATAAGGACCGTAGAGGGCAATTTGCCAAACACCATTATTTTATATTTTCTAGTTTAGAGAGTCCCATTACCTTCCCTAAAGTCTCAAAGCAAGACAATTGAAGACAGGGACCAGAATCTAGAACTCTGGACTATTCTATATGACCCTCTGGTTAACCAAGCAGAGCAATTTGAGTTCATTCCATTCCTATTCTTCCAAAATATTAGTAGCTCTCTGTGTCATACAAGAGAATTGCAGATTTAGAAATGATATAAGAGATCATTTTATGTTCTGTCTCTCTGTCTGTCTGTCTGTCTGTCTGTCAGTCAGTCTCTCTCTCACACACTTATTCGACTGGTCAGCCCGTGTGCCCAAAGCATTGCTACTTTTCTGGCAACTACCTTAGCCATGCTGGTCTAATGCCCAGTGTACTCATCTGTAGCATCCTCTAGACCTAGCACTCTGTCAAGAGGTCAGGATCTATCCTGAGCACCAGAGAGTCCCCAGTGCTTACTTAGCCTAGCACATTGAAGGTGCTCAATTAATATTTGCTGAAAATTGTAAATTGAATGAATGACTGAATGGATGAATGAACAAATGAAGGTTGAATATTGTCAGCTCTTAATTGGAAAATTTACCTCTGAGATCATGATTCTATATTCATGCATGCTCTGGTCTTGTCTTCATTAAGTGCTTTTCCATCATTAAAGACCATTACAATGCAGTACCAAATTCTATAATGACCATAGTATTCACAAATGCTTTCTAAATTTTATTTCATGTTATTTCTGATAGTTAATACATATGTGTGATTTCAAAGCCCAAGTGATATAACAAGGTGTACTTTGTGAAGTCTCACTCCCACTTGTCCCCAAGCCCCAACCCCACCCTCTCTAGGTAGGGCAGCCACACAGACTGGACTGTCTAGGACAGTCCCAAGCTGTACTTACTGTCTTGGTATAAATATTAAAAATGACTTCTTTCATTCTCATTTAGGAAAACACAATATGGTTAGCTATCTATAGTTAACCACTTTCACTACTTCCTTCAAGTCTTTCTTTATGCAGTATCAAATAAATAATAATATATATTTCTTTTTCCCCCTTTCTTATGTAATCTTTTTTAGCACCTTGCTTTTTTCCTAGCAACTTGGAGCCTTCCCCAAAACAGAACAGAGATGGTCCTTATATTTCCTTCCTTCCTTCTTCCCTTCCTTCCTTCCTTCCTTCCTTCCTCCCTTCCTTCCTTCCTTCCTTCCTTCCTTCCTTCCTTCCTTCCTTCCTTCCTTCCTTCCTTTCTTTCTTTCTCCTCCTCCTCTGTCTTTGCAGCTACATGGCCACCATTGCATGGACAACTATGACATTTAAGCATTCTGCTATTGATGGGCAACTGGGTTATTTCCAATTGTTTGCTGTCACAATCAATGTAGCAACGCTGTGTCATTTACATGAGTGGAGTTGTGTCTACAGGAAAATACTAAGAATTGCTGGGTCAAATGGCAAAAGCATCTGTCATTTTGATAGATATTGCCAAATTTCCATTTCCTGGGGTTGTGGGATTCTGCAATCATAAAAGAAAGTATGAAAGATACTGTGTTCCTACAACCTTGCTCTCAAATGTCTCACAAACTACACGACTTACCCCAAAATTAGAAACTGTGACCGAGATGGGACCCAAGTGCCTGGGCAGCCACACAGCAAGGCACTGACAAGGCTAAGAAATCCAGGCCTGTGTCCTAACCCTTTGCTTCTTGCACTGAAACTGTGGTCTTTCACAAGACAGCAGAATGGTGTCTTAAGACTCAAGAAATATCCCTCTTTCAAGTAGAGTTCACCTAATGATGAAAGACCTTTGCTATTGGGAATGTGTGTGTAAGAGTTTGCTTATTCATCATTTAGAAAATGGAAATTAAGAAAGTTTCCCAGATTGCTTCTTTCTAAGTATATGCTGTTCTACTATACGTGTGTGTGTGTGTGTGTGTGTGTGTGTGTGTGTGTGTGCATATACCTTGAAACAAAGTAAAATTGAATTTGTTTAAGTTGAGAGCCTAGGTTTGAAGAGAGCACTATATAATTTAGTTCTATTATCTTCAAGGGATGGGAGAAAAGAAAAGTCTAAAGCAAGGCTATGTTAATATCCTCTGCTCTTAAAATATAATATCCTCCTCTACCTTATTAGCTAGCCAAGAGGGTTAATTTTTTGTGTCAATGTGGCTGGGCCATGTTGCCCAGATATGTAGTCAAACATTAATCTCAATGTTTCTGTGAGGATAGTTTTGGATGAGACATCCAAATCATACATCCAAATCAGTGGACTTTGAGTAAAGCAGATAGCCTTCCATAAGGTGGATGGGGCTTGTTAAATCAGTTGAAGGTCTTAAAAAAATAAAGGCTGACCTCCCCCAAGCAAGAAGGAATTCTGCCAGCAGACAGATTTGAACTGTAGCATCAGCTCTTCCTTGAATCTATCCATCAGAGTAAGTGATAAGACAAACATACAATGCTAAGGTATCACATTTTATAGACTAAATCAGCAGTTGCAGGAAGCAGTAACTCCACTAGGGTTCCAACAAAGGGAAGATGTTGGGATGTTTAAAATGTGCAAACAGAGCAGAATCCTAGGCCTCTGAGCAAAAGATGCTGCTGGCTAGAGCTGGTGTCTATGAAGGAACACAGTGAGGTGGTTCTCCAGAGGTTGGAGAACTGCAAACTGCTGCATCTAGAACAAAGTGTGGCTGTAGTGGGAAGAAACAAGGCTTCTGATGCTGACTGGAATGGGAAGCAAGCAGGAAGCCCACTGGAAGTAAAAAAAAGAAAGGAGCCAGTCCCTGTTCTTTTCACCTGCTGGTGTCTTATGCAGGGCTCTATCAGCAGTCCAAAGGTGAGCCAGCTGGCAAAGGAAAACAGTGTGTAGAGTCCCAGCCCCAGTGTTAACAAAGCAGAGCACATGAGAGACAATAGCTTTACAAGTGCTACACGATTTAACTGGATGAAAAGCAGAAAGCATAAATCAAACAATTGTTTTGATTATGTTTCCTGAAACGTGACTTTTTTTCACGCAGTTTATTGTTTTTTTTTTAAAATACATTACAGTTCCAGACTACCTCAAGACATACATATAGAAATTAGCTAGTGTTTTTTGATATACTCTAGGTAATGCAGTGATTACCAGACTTTTTAGAAAAAATGTACTCTTGTATTGTTTGGCTTTTACAATACCCTACATGATCTCTAAAACTCCCTTCTGTTGTATATTTAGTTTTTAATTAAAATAAATCATTCATTTGTTTAAGCATTTCATAACACTCTTTGATACAACCAGAGACAATTTAGGAGATGCTTTCATCAAGCCGTTTCATAATAAGTGAAAAGAAACCCATAAAGGAAACATCCTGAGTTGGAAGGTCAGATTAAGAAAGATCTGTCCCACTTTAAGAGTGTCATTTGCATTTTCACTCATATTTTGGCCTCATATTTTAATGGCTTGTGTGAACTCAGTCTCTCTATACCTCATTTTTGTATACCAGATTTCTGTTCTACCATACTATATGTTCTCTGTAACATACTCTTCATGTTATCAGCTACTCTTCTATTATAAAAGTAAGACTGAAAGAGCTCCATGTTCTCATGCGTGTCCAGCATCTTATGTTGCATGTTGACTGCTACAACATACCAAGCTTCAGTCCTGTAGTACTGTACCAGGTGTACTTTTTTCATTCTCAAGTAAACTGATTATGATGATCTGAAGTCCTAGCCTTGGATGGCTAGTTTTGTTTTTATTCAGTTGGTATACTTTCTTGTCAAAATAACCAAAGAATGACTTCACGCTAAGATATTCATTCAACTGCTTCTAACATTCTATTCTCAGTAATTCTGTTTCTTTTTCTCTCCCCCATTTATAAATGTTCCCTTTTGTTTTAGTACTGTGGTATGGAATTACTGCAACTCTGAAAGTTAAACTTTTATTTCAAATTGTTGATCAGCCACTTCATTGGAACAATTTTATAAGTGGATTTTTATGAAAAAGAAACCAGTACAAGGAAAACAAAATTATATTGGAAACTTTTTCAAAAAAATGGTCCAGGACAAAGTGGTTCTGTATAGATCCATCCTATTTGCATATGCATTTTATATTTCTATCTAACCAATAAAGATTATCGTTCAAAGTAGTGATCCTACCTAAATATAAGACCTGAAACAACAAAATTCATAGAAGAAAACAGAGGAACTAAACTCAAGGACCTTGGACTTAAAGAGGATTTTATGAATTTGACCTCAAAGTCAAGGGAAGTAAAAGCTAAAATAAATGAATGGGACTACATCAAACTAAAAAGCTTCTGCTCTGCAAAAGAAACCGTCAACAAGGTAAAGAGAGAATCATTTGAATGGGAAAACATATTTGCAAGCAACACCTCCGATAAGGGCCTAATATCCAAAATATACAAAGAACTCATACGACTCAATAACAACAAAAACAAGCAATCCAGTCAAAAAATGGGCAGAGGACCGGAACAGACACTTCTCTCTAGAGGACATACAAATGGCCAACAAATATACGAAAAGATGCTCAGCATCACTAGCTATTAGGGAAATGCAAATCAAAACCACAATGAGATACTATCTCACAGCTGTTAGAATAGCTATAATCAACAGGATAAGTGATAACAGATGTTGAAGGGGATGTGGAGAAAAAGGAACCCTCATACACTTCTGGTGGGACTGCAAATTGGTACAGCCCCTATGGAAAACAGTATGGAGGTTCCTCAGAAAACTAAGAACTGATCTACCATACAATCCAGCAATCCCTCTACTGGGTATTTTCCCCAAAGACTTGAAAACTCATATCCAAAAAGATATTTTGCACACCAATGTTCATAGCAGCATTATTCACAGTGACCAGGACATGGAAGCAGTCGAAGTGTCCTACGATAGATGATGGGCTAAAGAAGCGGTGCTACATATATACAATGGAATATTACTCAGCCATAAGAAAAGATGAAATACTGCCATTTGCGACAACATGGATGGACCTCAAGATAATCATGCTAAGCAAAATAAGCCAGACAGGAAAAGTTGAAAATCACCTGATATCACTTATATATTAGAATTTAGCCTTTAAAAGGAATGAAATTCTGATACATGTTATGACATAGACTAACATTGAAAATATTATGTAAGTGAAATAAGCAAGATACAAAAGGACAAATACTGTATGATTCCATTTATATGAGGTACTTAGAATATGTAAATTCGTTGGACAGAAAATAGAATAGAGTTATCAGGGACTGGGGGAAGAATCGGGAGTTATTGTTTAATGGTATAGAGTTTCAATTTGGATGAAAATGTTCTGAAACTGGATAGTGGTGATGGTTGCTCATAATTGTGAATGTTCTTTATGCCACTGAATTGTACAGTTGCAGGTGGTTAAAATGACGAATTTTATGTTAGGTGTATTTTACCACAATAAAAAATGCACAGAAAAAAACATATACACAAGTTTACAAAAAATGCTTGCTTTGAAATATAGGATAATGTATAAGTAGGTATTTTGATGTAATCTCTATATACTGATTGATCTATTTAAAAATATGGATCGATTCATACAAAAAAAGATGTTATATTGAATATCTACTATGTGCTAGTATCATCTCAGATATTGAGATGATAAAAAATTCTTTCTTTTTTGACACTTTCTCTATTTTGTAAATGCTTCTAAATGAGTATGTTATTTTCATATTTGGGGAAAATATATGTGGAAGAAGGGAAGAAATTATGAAAAACAATAGTAGCTTGAAATGAACTTTCTTTCTTGGTATAAACTACTCATACCTCATCAATAAATTATGAAAAGCAATAGTAGCTTGAAATGAACTTTTTCTCTTGGTGTAAACTACTCATACCTCATCAATACAGAGAAAAGGTCTGAATATGATGGGTGAAAAGGTGAGAGGGGACCAGAACTTAAGGTACAAGAAAGACCTGTGGTGTGTGTTCTGTCTACCACACTGCTCTTCTCCCTGTATTGGGCTTTCTGGCTTCAAGAGGCATCTGGACTATGGTTACTGCCTATTAAGCCTGCTCACTCATTTCCATCCCACTGGTAGTTTACATCAACATTCAAAAGATTAAGAGTTTCACTTTCCTGGTGTCAAGATTTTATCCCTTTAAAAATAATCCTGCAATAACTTCTGAATAATTGTTTTGGCCCTCTCTCTACCTACAGGAGGCCATTAAATATTTTCCAGAGATTAAGAAAGCTGATTTGAAAATGCCAGGCAGAGGTTAATAGATTTAGTAACTCAGTACCTCCCCACCAAGAAATGGTTACTAATTTTTGGCTTCTCTTACAACAGAGGGAAACTGAGGCTAATTTCAGGGATTTACAATGTGAAAAGTTCTTAGTAGCCTCATTTCTACCCCCCTGCACTCCCAAATAATTGAACCTAAGCTTTTGTTTATTCTTGTTTAATCTTGGCTGGGATTAGCAGAGGAAACCTAACACAGATAAGCGGAATTCGACTTTCTTGATCCCTGCTCTGTGCTTCCTTCTGTGTGAGATGAGAGAGATGTACAAGACGAAGCCCTCCTGTCATTCTTCTGTAACCTTTGGCCTAAGGGTCTATTTCAGGAAGTGATTGCCACACTCTCTCTGTCAGAAACCTTTTTTGCAATTGAACTAGAATTTGGAGGTATATGGCTATCTGGTTTTTAGACTGTGAGTCTCTTAAAGCTGATACCATGTTTAATTCTAGCTGTTCAATGAATGTCCATTTCATATGAAACATGACTAAAACCAGCTTTGATGGCTTTAATTTAGTCTTCTTCCCAAGGCAAATTTTACTATGGTTTTTTTTTTCCATGAAAACTGACATTTTTTTTCTTCTCCATTTCAATTCTTCTCATCTCCCTCTCCCCCGAATCTCCAGTTATCAGTTCTTCCCATTGACAATTCCTTCTCTACTCCCTGTTCCTACTGGTTTATTGCCTAGGAAAGACCGTGTAGTTTGATGGTTATAAAGCACAGGCTGCCTGAGTTTAAATTCTGATCCCACAACTTGTTGGTAATCCCTTTGTGCCTCAGTGTCTTCATTTATAAATTGGGGCTAGAAATAGAAACTATGTAATAGGGTTACTGCGGGAGGGGTAATGAATATAAAATATCTAACATGGAACCTGGCAATTGAAGGGTTCGATGAACGTTAATCGTTAGTGATGTTGCCTAAATGAGTATGGGCTGTAACATTGTTTAGGTAGTCAATCCTTTTGATGTGGTCTTTGTTCATATCTAGACTCAATCATATAAGGAGAAAATAGATAATTGGCCTGTGAGGAAAAATCTGGAAGAATGGGTTGTTTGCTCCAGAGAAGAGGTAACTGAAAAGGGTAACAGCTTCCACTTGCCCAGCACTGTCCAGCTCTGTGAGCACTTCCGTGTGTCTCAGCAGCTTTGATCCTACGGCAGCTGACCATCTGCACTGGAGTGAACTTTGGCAAATCACTGAGATTCAGTGCCCCTGCTTATCAGCTATATTATTTCTCTCCTTAAAAGAAAGAAACTGTAATCTAGATATACAATTTGTGCAGGATCAAAACCCAATAGGTGACAAGGCCAAGCTGAGATTCCAGGTCTTAGAAGGTCAGTCTAGGACCTTTTGCAGATACAGAGCTGCTGGATCTGTTTATTTCCACTTAATTCACCCTGCTTTCTGAGACCTTGCCTTCCTAATCAGCTCCCAGCTACAACCTCTTATACCCGCAGCCATGGGGCCAGCCCTGGAAACCACAGATGCAAAATATGAGTGTCTCTACCCTTCCTTTCATATCTGGTAGGGCTTGAGAATAAGTAACCAGCCCAGACAAGTTCTGGCCACAACTTCTTGGACCTCACTGTCTGTCAGACATAAAGAACCGATGACTATGCTTGCATGGTCCCCAGCCCTCTCTCTCCCTGTGCTCATTTGTAGCGAGGCACTCCCCCCTCCTTGGGTCTGATCGGTTACCCCGTCTAGCTTCAAGACTAGCCTTATTCTGAATCCCGGTTATTGTTGGCCTTGGCACCCAGTCCAGCCCTATCTCTGGGGCTTTAACTGACCTGTAGTGTCATTTTCTGTCATAAATAGACAGATTTCAGGGAACAGTCCTTCATTTTCTTGGCTCATTGAGCATTCAAAGGCTGCCTGCATCCACCAGTCCCAGTCTTTGGCTGTGTGATTACAGATCCTTTCATCCATTGCTTCAGAAACTAGAGCCTGCCTTCTTTCTTACTTCCCACCCCACCACCCATTTCATCAAAGGGCCTGTCATATTTTGCATTCAAGTAGCCTTGGTTTCAACACAACCATGACACAACCATGACATTGCTAACTCTCTTTATAGAGTATATTAGACTATTCATTCCAACTGTGACAGGGGGTAAATCATTTTACTGCTCTGCAACTTGACTTCTTTCTAGTTAAAATTGGCGTTAAATTAGATGACATCTTTCTGCCATAAAACTCTGTGAATTTAGAGCTGAGACATCCTTTCTGTTACCTGAGGACTCTGAGAAAGAAAGCGTGGGGATTGGGCTAATGTCTTTAAGTAAGTCTCTTCCAGGAGGGGATTCTGAAAACTTTCTCCACCATAGATAAAGAGCTCTAGTCTTTATTTCCAACTCATATTCCTCATGCTATTGCTTGAGAGTGACCTTTTCTATCTATGCAAGCTATATCATACTGTTCCTTTTCTTTTCTTGCTTTCATATCTGCCTTTGACTTTTCTGTAAAAGACCCTCAACTGTATACATTAAACAACTTGAATGACAAGCATGATAATTTCCTTCAATCTGAACGAAATGTCACTTTGATGCTATTATGAAACATTGAAGTCATGGGATTTTTTTTACAGCTTCAATATTCTATATATTTTTTGTCTCTCGATATGTGCTGTAATTGTTGGCTAAATGATTAATTTTTCTAGTTCCTCTCTCCTTTCTGCTTTTTTTTTGTGTGTGTTTGTTTCTTAGTGGGGCAGCACTAGCTCCTACCATATCACTATAGAAGCTTCATTAACTTAGTAACGCATCAATTCAACAAATAATCTTTTGCAATCATCATTTGTTCCAATGCTTTTAACAAAAAATGACACCCATGTGTTTTTGGGGTTTTAATAACCCAAAACATCTGTTTGAAACAGAAAATTACATCATTCCATGTGTATAGGCATGTTGATGGGTAGAGGAATATGGATCATTGCCTAGATTTTTAAATACAACCCAATATTACATATGTGTGTGTGTATGTATATATGTATATATATATATACACACATATATATATATATGTGATTTTTTTTACAGAGATGGACTCACCAAGCCTATTACATCCTCCAATGAACACAAATTAAATTTTCCACTCACCACTGCATCTAGGTAGGGCCATACAGCTAGTTCTCAGCAATGGAACATAGTGGAAATGATCCTGTCACTTAGGGGCTGGGCACATTCTCCTCTGACTTCTCTCATTTGCTGACTGGATCATAACTCTAGGCTGATCTTGAAACTTTGTGTTGAAATGGGCAGAACTACATGAAAGGAGCGGCACCCCTGAATTATTATATGGAAGGCCACTTGCCTAATACCTGACACTGTGGTTAGTCAGTAGAGTTCCTGGTCTGATATAGCAGTTACAAGACCTGGCTAATACATTCCTCTTATCCTTTAAGTTGAACAAATTAGAGACTGCAGAGTCTTTAGAGTAAATAGGCTGGTTACATGACCTGGTCAGAGATAGTGCTTTATAAGTGATTTATGAAATTTCTACTGCTTCTCTGCCTTCACTTTAAGTCATATAATTTATGATCCCTCAGTAGAATAAGAAGGGGTTGAAAGCGATGAATACATACTCTCCTTTCAGTTCACCTTTGCTGCTCACCCATGGTGGCCAGCCCCACCAGTCAGAGTTCATAAGGCTGTCTAGAACTCTCCCTATTTTGTCATTTTATGAATACAGCATAAATGGCCGCTGGCATGACATGACCTTAGAAACTGAAACAAAGCATCCATGTCTAGCCCTTTTCACTTCTTTTAGATCATTCAGTAAACATAACCTGGTTTCCTTCAAAATAATATGGTTATCTAATTTTTTTTTATTAGTAGCTAGTTAAGCAATGCTCCTGGCTTTCCATGATCCAATTTAGTGGGTCCTTGAGCCCATTTAAGGCTTTTCCTCTTACTCCTGTGCCAATCACAATCTCACTTCTTTAATGTAACCTCTGTTTTTTTTTCTGTTCAAATGTGCCTTTGGATGCCTTGGACCCCCTTCTTCGTGATTTCCAGCCCATTGTATCTTCATACCCTCTTTCACTGCAGTTCCCTGAAAATGTGTCTCAGATTGCTTCCTCTTGGGTCTACCTCTTCTTTAAGAGAAAGAATCTTAAAGTAGTTGCTCAGTGATACAGACATCTGCTGTTTCCTTTTTCCTTTACCACAGTTGGCAACAGCTGTTTTCCTGGTCCAGGCCTCTCACAGGATAATCTAAACACGAACTATTGATTGCTAAATCATATCAAACAAAATAATACCCAACTTGCTCTTTTTTTTCTCTCACATTTCTTCTAATGTTTAAATCTCTCCATCAAGCAATTAACAAGTCACTTTGGCACACTTTTCCAAGAGCTTTGAGATGACAACAGAAGAAATATAAGCAAGTTTAAATCACACATGAGACTCATTTACATGAAACCACTGAAGAATAAGATGGTATATAATACTAGCCATCTATTGTATAGAAAAAGTACATTCAGAACTGTAGAGAGGAGAGACTTCCCTGGAGTAAAGGGAAGGTTTAATAAAGATGGGATTTGGCCTTTCAGAACCATTACGCTAGAGCAATGGAAAAGATGAGCATTCATATGTGGGCATATCATGAACAAAGGCACAGAGGCAGAAATAATAGTAACGGTCACAGTGAGTCCTATTTGTTATGCACCTATGATGAGCCTCACACCATGCCAGGCAGGCATTTACAATCATTATATCTGATCCTCACAACAATCCTGGGATTATGAGGCAGGTATTTTAAGAGAATTCAGATCTAGAGAAGTACTAAATGTCAGAATCCCAATTCAATGTTTGGGCTCCAGTGGGAGATGGGGGCAGGTACAGAGAATACCAATCTGGACAATAGAAGGCAGTAAAGTAGACAGATGGCTGGAGCTAGATTATGGAGACACTGGATATCGAACAAAGGTGTTAAGTAACAGGAGACTGTTGTAGATTTTTTTTTTAGCATATACACAATGTGACAAACAGGAGTTAGACAAGATATGAGTTCAAGGCTTTATTCCATGTTTTAGCTGTGTGACTCTGAGAAATATAGTTAAAACTGCCAACATTCAGTTTTCTCATTTGTAAAATATGCTTAGCAATAGTATCACTTCATAGGATTAAAAAGCTTAAATGAAATAATGTATGTAAAGCTTCTGTTGAGGTACTTGACACATAGTAAGCCTTAATATATAATATTACTACTACTAGCACCACTGCCAAAACAGTGTTTAAGGAAGATAATTCAGAAAAAGACAGCTAACAGTTTATTCCCTGGAGAGATGTAATGAGATGACTTGGAATTCTTGTGATAAGGAGAGACAGGAATGAATTTACAAATAGGGCAAAAATAAGTCCACAAGACTTGGTAACTGATGTAAGAGACAAAGATAAAGAAAAGCCCAAAGGCATGAATTCAGGAGAATTTGAGAAGTGTGATAACATAACCAGAAAACAGGGTGGAGGGAGTTAGTTTTGGATGATATGTGATGAATTAAGTTTTAAATATTTTGAGTTTGAAATAATGATAATATATCAAGGAGTATGTACTAGTAGCTTTGGCCAAAAAAAAAAAAAAAAAAAAAAAAAAAAAAAAAAAAAAAAAAAAAAAAAAAAAAAAAAAAAAAAAAAAAAAAAAAAAAAAAAAAAGCTTGATTCTGGGATTGTAGGTTTGGGGATTATTATAGTAAGTAGATTTATTTGAAAAACTAAAAGGAATTAGAGTCCAATATAAAGAGAGAAGACCAGAGAACCAGAATTGACACCTAGGGGTGCCCGTAGTTGAGAAGTGTGAAATGGGCAGGGAGTCACTAAAGACATCAGGAAGGAACAGAAGGAGAGATAAGACAATAATGTAGATCACAGAAGTCACAAAACAGGGAAGGGACTTTCCAAAAGGAAAGAGAGGTCGGCTGTGCCCAGGGCTGCTGAGGGGAGAAAAGATTGAGGGGACTGGGAAATGACTTCTGCAGTTGGCACAGTGATGACCCTGGTTGGGAGGAACCAGGTGGGAAGAAAAGTCATCAGGTACTGCCCATTCATTTAAGATGCATTGTAAGCACACGGGGAGGAGAACCAGGCTACAGATAGACATTGTAGCAAGAGAAACAAAGGTTATTTTTTGTTCTTGGAGAGGTCAGTACCACCAACAGTCCTCAGAGCGAGCTTCAGTTCATCTCCACTACTTACCACAGTCCACTCCTTCATGGACGTGCCCCTCTTCCCATTGCTGCTGTCACAGTCTCAGTCTGACCTCTGTTAACTTGTCTTCTTACAGTTTCACTATTGCTACCACACTCATTAACTGACCCGTTTGACCCCAAACCCACTATTTCTGATGATGTCATGGATCCTATGACCTTTCACAAACACATCTAAGATTGTCCATCTCTCTTTCAAAGGTATCGTCAAACTTGAAGATTGTTTTACCTAATTTATTTTCTTCCAGTTTGACACAGGTATATAAAAGACGATAGTAATTCTTATTATTGTAGCTTTCAGATCACTCCTCTCAAAACACTCTCGAAGTTTCTTCACCTCTTACCATTATTCCATCATGAACTGTACCCAACTATTATTTGGAGCATGCAGTGGGAATAAACTCCCCACCCCAGCCCACTTTGTGATTCTTAGAATCATATTTCCTCCAGAAAGCCTCTCTAGTTAGATTTCTCTCACTTCTACCCTGGTTATACATAGGACTTCCACAGTCCTTTTCCCAACTATGCTACTTACATTCCATCTCAAGTAACAAATATTGAGTGCCAGTATCA
The DNA here is from genome assembly GCA_004027375.1 of Macroglossus sobrinus. Classification (NCBI taxonomy): domain Eukaryota; kingdom Metazoa; phylum Chordata; class Mammalia; order Chiroptera; family Pteropodidae; genus Macroglossus; species Macroglossus sobrinus. Next base: position 438,756 of record PVKZ01000440.1, read on the forward strand.
GTGTGGATAGAGTCGCTGCATTTTGTGTAAGTAATGCTTTGTTTTCCTTCTGCTGTTGGTTTTATCTGATAAGGTAGCCTGAGTTAGCTTCATTACCTTATATCACAGAGATCAGAAACCATGTCTAGTTCAGTGTGTTTAACTAGAGGTCACCTCTACAATCCAAGATCCCCACTGTAGATTCATGAGCAAGATAAATGATTGTTGTTGGTTTAAGTTCTTATGTTTTAGAATAGTTTGTCATCCAGCAACATGTACCTGGAACACCATTCATCTTTCCACCTACTCCAAACTGAACTTCTCCCCATTCCGTGATCACAACTCACAATTCCCTGTTCCTATGCCTTTTCTCATACCATTTCTTCCATTGGAATGTCCTCTTCCCAATGAAGTCTTACCTCTCCTTAAGGTACTTCCCGTATGAAGATCTATCTTCTCATTGCCCCAGTTGGTTGTGATATCTTTGCCCTCAGAAATCTTGGCAAACTTTGTTTCTACCACTTATGTAGCACTTATTGCCAACATTGATAATCCAACATATTTGTCAGCTGGCAAGGCCAAGTACCAACCAATCAGATGGGAGGCCTCCTGAATTCTTGGTCCTGTGATTGCCCTTGCTTTGCAGCCAAGTTGGTTCCACAAAGTCTTAGCTACTCTTCTACCCTGTGTGCACCTTCAGGGCAGGGCAGCTCATCTATTTTTGCAAGGGTCGCCATACCCCATGCAAAACATAGGGTCTTACATGTAAGATACTATCAATATTATTTTATGAATAATTTGTTGAGACTTCGAAAATAGATCTCTGACTAGTAAAAGAAAAAGGAGCTTCAAACTTTAAAACTGCAAATACTATAAATAAGATAAATGTTCTCAAACCAAGATCATGAAGACCAGGATTTTTGATCCAAGAGTTTACAGATCATCTAATTGGTTCTCACACTTTTATGTGCAAAGGAATCACTTCGGGAAAATGAGTGTGGGTGGGGGTGGGGGGAGAAAATGCCCATTCTGGATCCCGCCCCCAGACATTCTGGATAAGTAGGTCTGGGTGGGGCTGATGAAATCTCTTTCTTAATGAGCTCTCCAGTTGTTGACTCTGATGCAAGTGGTCTGTGGACCACACTTTCAGAAAACTTATTTAGTCAGATCCCCTCTGTCAGTGTCTAGTTTTTTCCCCTCATGCTGTTATCCTGTGCCCTTTGAAGTGGTCGTGGGTGTTGGACTGTCGAATGCAAGAGGCAGCATATTCAGAATGACAGAGAAGTTGAGAAAGCCATAACTTTAGAGCTGCCTTTGAAGGAAAATCACTGCCAGTAATCTTTGGGTGGTGGCAAAATGAAATAAAACACTTCATGGAGATCAGCAGAGACAAGTAGCCTCGTTGGCTGAAGAGTCTTCTGTCTGGGGGTGTCCTCAGGTGGTGTGATCTGTTTCCTCATAGTCGAGTTAATTTTTAATGGTGTGAATCACTCAGTGTGGTTCAGCCTCCACCCTTGGCTACTGGCTCCTACCAGTTCAACATCTAATTTCATTTGCTCGTAACCCCACAGTTAACATTAGAACACCAGATTCTAATGTCAGATTATCTATGTCAATTCCACACCTTTTTTTTTTTTCAGAATAAAATCTACTCAGCTCTGAATCTTTCAATTATTTAGAAATAAATCCATGCAGTTTTTTTCAGCTTTGTTCTTCTAGCTTCTCTCTTCTCGAATCCTGCAAAAAATAAGTAAATCTGCCTGCAGTCAGTCTCTGGATGAGGCTCTCCAGCCTCATCATTTTCCTAGAATAAAAACTGAGGGATGTTCTTTAACTAAAATAACTTTCATCACCAATGTCTTCCTCATCTCGGAAGTAAGCAGAAAAGGAAATAAGGGGAGCAGTAAAGAGCTACTACCGACTCACCATGAATTATTGTAAACTGTGAATTTTCAGGAGCTGTAGAATATCCATCTTTTGTAAAATTTTAGGCCTTTCTAAAATGCTCTTCATCTTCCCTAATCTTTGTGCATTATTAAATTTTTGTAAATACCTGCCCAGAACATAGTTCACAAAACTGACGTCTATGAAGTGATCAAGATGCTATAGAACTTGAATACTGTGATACTGTGTAGTATTAGACAAAGGTAACCACAAAGACAGACAATCTCTATCACTGCCACAGACTTTCTTTATAGCAAAATTCCAGACTTCCTGTCATTAGTCTAATAATTGTGCTTTGTTGATTTTGTTACAACATGAACATTTGTATCAACATTATAAAAAGCGCTCTTGACCACTTGAACTCATTTCCTTCTACACAACGCTGTGAGATAGGTATTAGTTTAAGATCAAGAAACTAAGGCTCTGAGAGGTGCAGTGGCTCATCTAAGGTCACAGAGCTAGTAAGCAATGATCAGGGACTTGACCCAGGACATGGATGTCAATTCCAGGGCACATTCCTTCACATCATGAGCTGCTTGTTATATGTATGAACCAAGCAGGACTCATACAGATTGTTAATGAGAGAAACTGAGAGCAGCCATGAGAATGCACCTCGCTGTCAGAAGCATCATTGGGCCAGGGCCCCAGCCACTGTGCTCTGCTCTGAAATCCATCTCTGTCTTTGCAGAGGTCACCCCTTCTGCAGGCTGCGCCCTGTCGACGACTGAGTGTGGCAGGTTCACTGGGAACAGTCCTGTCACAGGACTTCTTTTGGCCTTGCTAAACTTTCCCAGAAGCATTTCTACCCATTTCTTACCTTAATCTAACATCTGAGAAGGAGGTTAGAGATTTGCAAAAATCTGTCTCTCAAATTCGAATCTCCAGCCCTGAACTCGCTTGCATGTATATCTGACTGCCTGCTGAGAAATGCCACTTAGATGGGTAAAAGACATCTCAAACTTAACATTTCAAAGGCAGAATTCTTTATTTTTTCCTAAAACTGGCTCCTGCTCAAGTCTTTCTCATCTCAATTACCTAGTCATTCTTGAGTACTCTATTTCTACTACTAATACCACCACCCAAGCACATCCAATCAAGAAACAAGTCGTATTGGTTCTACTGCAAAATATCTTCCAGATATATCTACTTTCTCCACTTAGCACAAGCCACTTTCGTTGCTCACTGGCACTCCTCTTCCTAATTGGCCCATGTATTGCTGCTACTGCCCACAGAAGTTCTATGAACCATTGTTGTCCTTCTGACAAACACGATTTGTATCTGTATTTAACAAATATGCTTCAATAGAGCACATAAACTGCAGGATGGAAATAGGTGGAGCAGCTGTCCAAATATATATCAGCTTTCAGGCAAGTCTTTGCTTAAGCTTGTCCAGACAGGAATCTATTTCTGAGGCTTTCCATAAACATAGGACCTTGAGACAGGCAGGCCTAGACTTAAATGATCAACTAAGTATTATTGCACAGTGACCTACAATCCTATTGGACCAAATGTTTTAAAACTTTTGATATGTTTGACAAACTTACCAGAATTCAAAAATTAAATAGAATTTTAACCTTTCAAAGGATGTCTCTCTTTTTCTCTCTTTATAAAAGGGGAAAATTAAACTAATGAGGCCTATTCGGTATGCTAAAATTATATGGAAAACATTGTCAAATAAAAATTATTGTGTTATATTTGTATGCATATGTTATTAAAATAAATATTCTAGATATTAAATAAATTCTTAAGAATCTACAGTGTCCTGATATGTTTTCATTTACAATTCTAGTTACCTTAAAATGTTGTATGTTATAGAGAAAAACAAATGTCTTTGTCAATTACATTGTAATCAGATCTCTAACCATGTCATTTTTAAGTCTTTAATATTTACAGAGAGTCATTGTCTTACTTTGATACTTTTTGCAAAAATTTTTCATCTTCAGAAAGATTTATGGAGAAGACTTTGACACTTACTCTAAAATAGTGGTCCCCAGCCTTTTTAGCACCAGGGACCAGTGTTCCTATGAGAATCTAATGCCTGATGATCTGAGTGGAGCTGAGGTGGTGATGCTAGTGCTGTGAAGTGGTTACAAATACAAATGAAGCTTGATTCATTCACCTGCCACTCACTTTCTCCTGGGCAGTCTGGTTCCTAACAGGCCACGGACCAGCACCTCCACGGCCTGGGGATTGGGGTTCCCTGCTCTAAAATACAGGTTTCTAATAAATTTTCAGATCATACCATTGAACTGGATGAGAATCTGCAGAACTCCAAGGAAAAATTGGATTCATAAAACCGCTAACAAAAAGATCAGGATCAACAAGCATTAATACCATGGGACTGAATTAACTGATGAGGATGATTATAATTTTTATGACCTTTTATTTGAAATATTGATGATTCTTTTATATTTTTGTTTTCCAGATATAAGGAAACCTTTTATCTTAAGCTATCTATGACTTAGAGCAATTTGACAAATTATACCTTTTGAGCAGAATTGAAAATTTTATCTCTTCCTACTTGATCCCTCCAGAATTCAGAAACTGTCAGTAAGTATTCTTAACTTTTCATGGCAATATTGTTATTTACATAAGTTCAATAAGAATTTGTTTTCCTTGTAATAGAACAGTTGGAAATGATTATATTACTAAGAATTTGATTACAATGTCATATTTGAGATAAAAATGGATAGACTCAGATATGAGCAGACAACAATAAGAAATTGGGATTAATTTATAAAAGTCAATAAAACCCTTGTCAATATCAGCCTGGTTTTGTTCTTACCTGTAAACCAGACTGGATCCTTAATATTTGTAGTTTCCTCCAATATCTGGCTATGTCTCTATAAACTCATGTTTCTAATTTCTCTCTCATCCTTTGAGTTGGAATCATTGAGAATTAAAACACTAGTAAGAGGCAGAATCAGGCATTGAACTTAGATTTTTATAACTCCAAATCTCTCTCTGTCAGAGGCTCTTAATGTAGGGACCCTAGAAAACCCTTAGAAGGGTGTAGGAAATGTTTATGAGAGAGATATCTTTCCTCAGATTCTCAAGGTGGCCCATGGCTTCCAGAGGCTGAGATGTGAGCTTGAGTCCAAACGCAGGGTCGAGCTGGTGTTTTCCTGTTGCAATGGAGAGGAAGGAAGAGGGGAAAGCAGAAGTGAAGGAAGGATGCATGCTTCTCCACTCACTCAGTTTCAACATTACCAACTTCAGGAGGGTTACCAGTGCCCTGTCCCCAGGGGCCTGGGGTGACAAATGACCTGGTCCAAGTTCCATGCACTCCCCATGGTATTTATAGATGCATTCTACTCACTGAGAGAAACTTAAAATACTGGTGGGTGCTGTGGGTCTGCTACGTAAGAGAGTCCTTGGTGGGGGTAGGGGTGTCAGAGAGGCCACTGGGATGGAGACTGAGCCTGTAGTTAATTACTATCTTGAGCACATGGTGTTGTAGCCGTGTCATGATCTGAAAGGGAAAGGAAAACTAGTGGAGCTCAGTCTCTAGAAATGGAGTAGAAATAGCTACTAATGAATAAAATATTATATCTAATTTTACTCTGTACTTCTAGGCCACAGGCCTTCCTGAGTATAAAAGGAATAGAGATTTGAATTGCTGTTTTTATTTATTTAAGAGGTATTTGTAGAGTGCTTACTGCTGCCACTAAGAATGGTGCTAGGGGACTCTGTGTAACATAAATGTGAATAGGCACATTCTGTATGTGTGTGTTCCCACAAACAAGTAATCACAATTGAATGTGACAAGTCCTATGCCAGAAACATTGTAAGGAGCTGCGGGAGCACCTTTTCAGGCACTTACAGTTTCATGGGGGAGATGGATATATGCCTATTGTAAATGTAGCCTCAAAACAGATTGAGTGACAAATACCCAGCCACTGATGCCAACCCTTTCTTTAACTGTTCACTTACAAAGATCTGGAATTAAAAGCATATTGGCCATTATTAATCGATGTGGCTATACTTCATATGCCTATGCTCAAGGCGATAGATGTAGAAGTTCATTCAATAATAATAACAGCTTTGCAGTTGGCAATCACAAGGGGAGCTTTTAAGACAAGGCTAGCTTATCCCAGAAATGACTCAGACTCTCTTTAGTTTATCTAGAGGATTAATCAATTAGTTTTAGGCAGATGTAGATTTGCATCTAGCCAGAATTAGCCACAAAATTCTAATCAAGCCAAAATGTAATAGATGTGAGAATAACTTGAAAAGACACTCAAACTTCCATTAGGAAATTTGCTCCACTGCAACCTCCAATTGGATCTTGTTTGCTTGGTTAAAGAGTTGTTTGGAAAAAAAGAAAATGGAAAAGAGGTTTAAGACTCCTACTTATCCCCTAGTCACAAAATGCAATCTCCAGCCATGAAATCCAGAAACTTCATTTAGTAAGAAAGCTGAGGCTGTCATTCCATCCAACACCCTTCTATGGTAGATTGTTTTTATAGGATCAAGACTGCAATAATAATAAAGCTATTATGATTATGTCTATTATTAGACTATTATTTCTGTCTTACGGAGGATGAAATGGGGCTTAATATAGATGTGCCTAACTCCCAAACCTTTGTTCTTAACCACTAGGCAGTACTGCCTTCCATCACAGTATCTGATGGTCACAATACAGCCCTATAAATTGTGAAATTTTTTTGAATGATTAAATGTGTGGGTTGTGTGTGTGTGTGTGTGTGTGTGTGTGTGTGTGTGTGTGTGTGTGTGTGTTAGTGCTTAAAAGGGCCTGGGAATTGTTTAGTCTAGCCTCTCTTATTTCCAAAGGAGAAATCTGAGCTTCTAGGGGATGAAATTGCTTCCCAGTGTCACACAGCAGCTTCTGTCAGAGCAGACAGTAACCCCTGGTTGTGTACCTTTCCTACTCTAGAGCTATAATCACCTGCATTGACAGAACCCAGAGAAAGGCATGTGATTAGAAGTGGGGAGGAATAAGGGGTGAATGCCAGGGACAACTCTCATGTTATGGGTTGAAATGTGTCCCTCTCCCCTCCAAATATTTATGTTAAAGTCACGACCCCCAGTACCTCAGAACGTGATGTTATTTGGAGATAGAGTCTTTACAGAGATAATCAAGTTAAAACGAGGTAAGTAGTGCGAACCTTAATCCAACATGACAGTGTCCTTACAAGGAGAAATTTGTACACAGATACGTGTAGAGGAAAAACCATTTGAGGAGACATTGACAGAAGATGGCCATCTTCAAACCAAAGAGAGAGGCCTGGAACAGATTCTTCCCACAGTTTTCAAAAGGAATCAAGTCCGCACACACCTTGGTTTTGAATTTCCAGCTTCTGCAACTGTGAGATAATACATGTCTATTGTTTAAACCACCAGTTTGTGGTACTTTTTAATGGCAGGCCTAACAAACTAATATACCAAAGAATTTGGGAAGTGCCTGAGGAGGCACTGGAGCTGAAGAACAAGTTGGAGAAGAGGAAGGAGAGGTTAAGATGATGCAATCATAGCTGGGGAGAAAGACCTTAGCAGAGAAACCAAGTATTAGTCAAGTGGAAACTAATAAAAATGAAAGTGGAGTCCATTTCTTCTTTTAAATGGAGAGTCAAGATCTAGAAGAGGATCTAAGAGAACTAAGCTGTTACAAAGGCCATGGGAGTGTGGGCTGCCCTAAGCATCACTGTACCGTGATGCCAGCACACTGTGGAAGAAACAATTACCGCTGCCATGATGTTCAGGAAGAATGAGGAAAGCCCAGGGAAAGCCCAGGGAATCAACTTGACTAAGCTTGAGGTCTCAAGTGAGCATATATTCACTGGAATGTAAGCACAGTCATCCCTCAATATCTCTGGGGAATTGGTTCCAGATCCCCTGAGGATACCAAAATCTGCGATGCTCAAGTCTCTTATATAAAATGGTATGGTATTTGTGTATAACTTCTGCACATCCCATGTACTTTAAATCGTCTCTAGATTACTGATAACACCTAATACAATGTAAATGTATTTATTATGTTGTTTTATTTAGTGAATAATAATAATGTACATGTTCAATAGAGATTTATCTTAGGCCTAACTACACAGTGCACATCAACAATAACATAACTATTTTTTCTGATTTTTTTTTCATTTCACAGTTGGGTGAATCTGCTGAACCAAAGATACAGAAGGCCCAGTGTGTAAATGTATTTTTGTGGTTATTATGTGCATACTTTGGAGACAGGTTGCCTGAGTTGCAAGTGTAATTTTGCCCTCACTAGCATTCAACTTGTCTGTGCCTTAGTTTCCTCATCTGTAAAAAGGGAGTGATGATTAGCACCCACCTCATAGGATTATGATGAAGAGTAAATAAGATAATGTGTGTGAAAGATTTCAATAAACAATATCTGTCATCATCAGAGGCATTTATTGTAACAGTAATTCTTCTCATGCCTGAAATTCAAAGCAGTAATAGATAATAGCCTTCTTGTTGGGCACAAGAACTGGGACCACCATTATTAGAAGTTAAGGATACTGGCAGGCCTCAGGCACCAACAGGAAAAATAACATTTGGGATATGAATCCTCCCAAAATTGGTCTCTGATAGTTCCCCAATGGGCATCACTTGGTTGCAGAATTCCTGAAAATCGCACAGCCGGGGCCCCAAGAATTTGGGCGGTGAAAATTACCCTTTAGCAATGTGCAGCCTGCTTTCTGCTCTAACTATATGCGGGCTGATTTATCCAGGGTCGCTTCAGGTCAGGGAATTGCGGAATTCCAGACCAGTCTTCTCAACCAGGGGCTGTGATGAAAGCCCATGTGGGGACAGTGGTGAAATCAGGTTAGAAGGGGTAGCGCACATCAGTGCCAAAGAAAATAGGAAAGGAAAGCCCTCCAGCCGCCATGGAGAACACCCTGCTGGCCAAGAAGTCAGTAGGACATGCCTTTGAAGGTGGAAGATGCAAAAAGGTGTCTCCTGGCCCCAGATAATCCGCAGACCCCAGGATTGGCGGGGTTCCCGGGTAGAAGCACTACAATTTACCCTTTCTCTTCCTCAGATTCGTTACAAAATTCCATGGAAATTCAGGAGTCTCTAGCTGCATTCTCTCGGCCGCCTTCTGGTATCCGCCCGCCGGCCGCCAGCCAGCTGCCAGCCTCACAGGAACGCACTCAGAAGAGAGGGCGGGCACGCGGCTGGGGCGGGGCCTGCGGCGGGGCGGGGCCTGAAGCGTGGCGTGCTCTGGGGGCGGGGTCTGGGGCGGGCTCTAGGGCAGGGCGGGCGCGGCACGCGCACTGGCAGCCACCAGGCTCCGCCGCGGCGGAGGCTGGGGCGCAGCCAGTGCGCAGGGGTGACGGCGGCGCCTTTAAATAGCATCCGGAGCAGGCGCTCGGCAAACAGTGGTCTGCGGTGACAGCCGGCGGCGTAGCGGCCGGGCCAGCCGAGGAGGTGAGTGCTCCTGCCACAGGGGGCCGCGTGTGTTCCCGCTGAGGCGCCGTGGTCTCGGCGGAGGCGCGGGACTGAGAATGCTTCGCCTGCCCGAGCCCCAGCAGGCGGTGGCCGCAGCAGAGGCGCGTGAACCGCCCCTCGGCTCGCTGGGACGTTCCCCTTTTCCGGCCTTTGCCCATGCGACTGCCCTTCCCGCGGCAGCGGAGGCCTCCGGGGCGCTAAGTCGCCGCAGCTTCCTGTGCCTGAGCCGGGGATGCCCGCCCGCTGTGTCCCGCGGGTGCGGGGCTGGTGCGCAACAGGGTCCGCGTGACGCGCGCTGCGGGTCCGGGTCCTCGTTTGTGCGCTGGCTCGGCTGGGAGGAGCCGCGGAGCTTCAGTTGCAAGGAGATGGTCCCGCGAGGCGGGTGATGGTGGTCTCTACGCCAAGGGCATCCCTTCCGTTCCCGTGGCAGGGATCTTGAGGTGCTCTCGGATCGCGCGTGGAAGCATCAGAGCTGGATTATCTTCCTGCCTCGGCGTGATGGTGGCCCCTGCGTGGTCAAATGCAGCATCAAGCCGGTTGCCATATGTAGAAATCCTCGCGATGTCTCCAGAGTGCCCATAGCTGCTGCACGGAGCCGTGATGGAGTCATAGATTTAAGGAGTGTGTGTTTTTTTAAATTAACAAGCAAAGATGATATCTGTCACCTAGCAGCGTAGAGGGAGAGCGGTGGTAGATGACTTGCTTGATTGCGTGGACTAGAACCTAGAGACAGGTGTTCCGGCCTAATTGTGTACGTTATAATTGCGAACCCGCTCCCACCCTACCCACTTTCAAGGTTATGGCGCTTGATTAAGACCATTATAAAACTCCACTTGTCTTTTAAAGTTAAGACTTTTAAATTAAGCTTCTTGTGAGTGCAGGAGTATCCAAAGTGCCCCCACTGTCAATACCCTTACTTTTACTTATTGACTTTTGCTTGGTATAAGAGAAGCTGGTTATATATCACAGTTTCTAACACAGATTTCACCTGTGATAATGCTAATGTAAGCAGTTACTGCTTAACACAAACAAAAAGTCAGGCAAAAACTTCTGGTTGATTCTTTATTGTCAGGTGGTGGCAGATTAGACTGGCTTAAAATTTAAGATTTGAGTTATGTTGCGTGGTCTTGAGAACGTGGAACTTTTAAACGAACCCTTGCTTTTTGTCCATCTTGTTATTCCTTGTCCTGACTCAGCTGGGAAAATCCTTTCCTAGCCTGAAACTTGACTACTCATTTGTGAAAGACTGCACTAATGTCTTTCAGGAACTAAAATTCTTGACTAGAAAAAGAAAATCCTTGAAAGCACACCTCACACATCCCTCCCACCCTTAAAATGATATAGACATATTATAGACCATATACAGTAGACCTTTATTTTCTGCGTTTACTGTAGAGAAGACTTTTTTTTTTAAATCACCCTTCTCCCATTATTATAAGTATTTTGATATATTTCCTTCCTGTCTCTGTTACGCATATTTTGGCAATATTTTTATTATTATTATAGGCAGCCTGACTAAAGAGAAATCTCTTAGCTTTTTAGTTTTTGGCATTTAAGAGATAGATAGTTGTGACAAATGCAGTTAGGGATAGATATCTATTTATACGATACAGGTAGAGTTTTCATAGCTGTGTCTGCTTTTAGATATAGTTTGGAATAGCTGAAAGTGTACCAGCCTGTAGCAAGACGGTCCAGGTCTTGCTACATCTTTCATTTTGATGTAGCTGTCTTGTGGAAGATGGTTGTGTGTGTGGGGAGGGGCGGGGAAAGATCAAGTTGTCTTGTCATTATAGCGGGAATTTTTCCTCTCTCCCTTGAGTTTCATTTTTCTGGAAAGTGCAAGACTAAAAGAATAGTATTTAAGTCTAGAAGTTGGTGATAATCTTAGAGAAATAGATGATTTTTAAGGTCAGTTGAATTTATTATGCAAGTTTTCCACTTAAAACATATATCTATTTTTCTTTTGCATTTACTGTCTCTTGTAACCAAATTCTGTTAAATTAAAGTCTATTAATAATGTTTTAAGAACAGTATTGTTTGGATGATGCCATAGGTTAGAAGAAGAACTTCCTTTAAGGGAACTTAAAACTGTTGCTATCCTAAGGTCACTTCAAGCAATACTCTCTGACAGGCCAAAGTCAGTCAGGAGATAAATTGAAGGTGCCAGAGTTTTAATTGAATCTTATAGTCCAACCCATGGTCAAACACATAAAGGTCACTTTGACACTCAATCCTGACTCTCAGTGAACAGAGCCTATCTGAAGCTGCCCGTAGTTGAGAGTTTCAACATTCTCATACTTAAAGGGACTTCTGAGAGCTTTTAAAGGAATACAGGCCCTGAAGTCATAGCTGGACTTTATGAACTAGAAAGTAGAGGTAATTTTACCAGTGCTTATAGCCACAACTCTGTAGTTATCATTGTATCTACAGTGCCTTACCTAAAATGCTGAATGCCAACTCATAAGAAATTCTAGTTTGTGTAAGCCCAAAGGAACACCTAATTTGAAACAATTGCCTATACCACAGTGACAAGTAAAAACCATCATGTAATCTGAGTTATGGTCATTTTTCTACTTTTTTAGAACCTGACACTTAAAAGTTCTTGCATGTGTTGGAGACAGCACAGAATATAGTTAGTTGTAACCTTTGTAAAGTTAAGAAGAGATGATGAGATATGATGGGGCCTTCCTTGAAACATGGCTGGCTTGGAGGGATGACACGTTCTTGTATCAAAAATTTAGGTGAAGGTGAAGACTCTGTTCCCCTGTGCTGCCTGCCTCAGAATACATTTGGCTGGAGGCAAATGCCTTATCTCTAAAATAAAAGATTTCGAAACTGGTGGCTGGTATAGGTACATGGGCTAAGTCTCTTTGTGAGTTAGTTGCCAGTCAACAAAGTTTTAAATAAAAATTTGAAAGCTCTCTAATATCTAAATCAAAATCATTTGCCTCAGAAAAATTATATATAATATGTAATTTTATATTATAATTTTATATCATATACTTTTTATGTTATAATAGGACTGTACTTGTAGAAAATTTGCAAACTATAAAAAATAGAAAATATTACTCAAGAGAGTAATTTTTGTGTATTTCCTTTTTGTTTCTCTAAATAAATTTAAACATATATTTTTAATTGGAGATAAAATTTTGATAATTTAATTTTAATCACCTAAATTATATTGTGAACTTTTTTTATGTTTAATATATGTTTTGTAGAAATTAGAGCACATTCTGCTTTAAAGCTGTTGAAATTGACAGTTATTTGAAAATTCTTTTAATGCATGGTTTTAATGGTTCTAGTGTTCTAGTAAAAAGCTGTTCAAATGAGGACTTCACGATTCGGAAAGGTAAGTAGAAAGAAGGGTATCAAAATAGGAAATGTGGATTACATGTGGGGTTGGGACAGGGACCCAGGCTTAGCAAGGGTGGTGGAGTATTGCTCTCTTAACTGGCTTTACCATGGCACATAGGTTTGCTTTCTGCTGTGTATCTTGTTTTTTTTTTTTTTTTAATACCAGAAATACCTTCTCAACATATCCTATGTTATATTGAAAACTTTCAGTAAAGAATAGAATAGAATTGTGAATTTCTAGGGTTTGAAAGCACAATGGTATTGCCTAGTGATTATGGTTTCTTTTTCCCAGTACATTTTAACTCATAACCCAATATATAAAATAAATAAGAGCAGGGCTGCTATGGTTGAAGAGAGTAGTGGGTGGGAATCCTAGATCACACAGATACAGTTACTTCCTTAGCCTCTGAGGCATGTCAGAACAGCTCCAGGCTCCCCAAGCACTGAAATAACCTAATTCACTTGACTGATGCAGTAACCATGGAGCAAGAGATGGGGTGCCTTAGCCCAGGATACAGCAACTGTGTTCTCCTCCAGCCAAGACACATCCCTGCCTCATCCTTCATGACCTGGCTCCTCAGAGGTACTTTCCTGGAGCTACTCATTGTCCTCAGATTCCAAATCACTCACTGGATCCCTAGGCTGACGTTCAGCTAGGATGCACCAGCAACCACACTGTTGGTTAACATGTTGAGATTCTCCCATACAGGTTAGAAAATAGGCCTCAGCCCTAATTCAAAAACAGGGGAGTTAATGCCTGCCTAGCAGAGGATCTGCTGAACCCTGTTCTGGAGCATCAGCTTGATTCTTTTTTTGCTGGTTGATGCCTGGCTGTATTGGTTATTCAGTATTTTGAATGGCACCCCTGACTCCATCCTTCATTTGCCTTTTCATGTGTGCCTGTCTTACTTCCCCAGTTAGACACTCAGCCACACTCTATGCTCTGTGTTAGACCTAGTCATGTCTAGGAGGGGACCTAGTCATGGTTTTCCGTGTTTTCAGTAGCATTTAACATAGAGCCTTAATACTAGGGAACGCTTAATATTATCTGATTGATTAAGACTACGAGACAAACAGATGGTCGATGTCCCATAGAAGGGTCACTGACAAAAATATACATTTAAATGTTCCAGTTTTGTAAATTATGCTGTGCAAAGCTTAGCTTTCTGGATCAAAGCCTGTGCTTTCATCGGGCTAACACTTTGGGTTATGGAGTTCTTCTGAGGTGTCTCAGTTACGTTTGAGCAGTAGGTACTATGGGCTTTGCAAGATGTGGGAGGGAAGGGGAAGAGGGTCAAGTTTTTGTTACATCTTACATAATTGTACCGTAGTCCTCCTTTCCTTAATAATCCTACCTGAAATCGTACTTTGTTTTCTGTGCGACAAGTGAAATGGTCAAACAGCTATTTGTTCCTTCTGTAGGACAATTACCCACATTGCGCCTCAGGCAAGCTTCTGAGGTATCCCAGATGAGCTAGCAGGGTCATCGCCTGGTGAGCAGACTGACTAACTAGCCACCTCACAAAGATGGAACCAAGATCCAGAAAGGTGTGGTCAGGCTAGACTCTGAGGACAGTGCTAGTCTATGTTTTTCCCTCCTGACATGAGTCAGATAAACACCGCTGATGCCAGGACCTCTTTAGAGTTCAGGCAAGCTGAAGATCCTTGGCTCTGGAGAGTGGGGTCCCTAGAGGACAGACTTCCTCAGATGAGGCCAGCCCCTTAGCCTGGGCCTTGATTCTTTTTCCTCCAGAATAGCTGACCCAGGCCACTTGGCTTCTCACACTTGGCTAGGTGATAGTCACTGGCAATGTCCTACCCTCTCTAGTACACTTCTCTCCATTATGGGGTGATATTGAATATCTTTTTCTCCCTCCCAGAAGGAAAGTGTCTTTGCAGGCTTTGGGAGGCACTGTTACTCTGCCTCCTAGGTATGGCAAGCTTTTCAAGGTGCTCCAGTTAGCAGTTTTATTTATACTGCTCATACTTGGGAACTGCTGGAGACTTTAGCTGGGCAGGTGACCACAGAGATTGCAGGTACAGCTCAGGAGGTTGAGGGGGAGTCTCCAGAATGGAGTGTGCATACCCCATGGTGGGTGGGGATAGACTGTCTGTTAGGGTGCGGGGTGGATATATTTGTTAACCTTTGTTTTTTAGCTTTCTTTTAAAATTCATATATGTGTGTTTTATAATGTTCAGAAAATATATGTATATAGTTTATATATAAATGCACTTATTAATGATGCATTTATTTATTATTTTTGATGCATTTCCAAAAGTTTAGAGAATTGAAGAATTATTCCCTTCTATACCAGCAGTGTGACAAGAAACCTCAGTTTGTCAGTTAAGGGGATAGAAACTGTTTTATGAGAAACTAGACTGTGATTCATGTCAAATTGGTTTCTGACTTCAGGAGAGTCGAGTTAAATCCAGAGTATCCTTTGCTTTTGGACCCAAACGTGACAATGTAGACACCTCAGTAGGTAGGATGGGACTTGGTTCTTTTCCCCTGCAGGATCCACTACTGTGTCTCCTGAAGCTAGCGAAGAGCTTAAATAGAGTGAGCACTCAGATATATACAGTTTGATTATATGGATCTTTTTCTTGCATGACAGTCAAGTATTACACTGGGTTGGCCACTCTAAGTCAACATTTAAGTTGGCTTTCTTCGTTTAAACCTATAGCTAGTTGGAAGGACACAGTATATGTACCTGTCAGGTTTACTCTGCACAAATAAGTTCTCAAAGCTGTAGGATCATATTGCTGAGTGGGCCTCAGAAGTGTCACCTGAATGATAGGATGTTTAGGATTTGCCTTAAATTTTTTTTTTTTTAAATGAGTATAAAATGAAACAATATTAGCAAGATGTTAATTATTATTGACACTGAAGCTCAGGTTTGGGGTGACTTATTTTACTAGTCTACATATACTATTATACATGGTGATTTATATTATTCTGTCTACTTTTGAATAGATTTGAAATTTTTCATTAAAAATTTTTAACAACACATGAAGAAAAATAGAGACCCAAAACTAGTGTCACCCAAGTATGTAATGGCCAGAGAAGACAATCTCTTTTTCTTTTTTTCCCTCTTTTAAACACTGGCTCATTATTCTATAATCTTCTGCTGCTCGTTAACATTTGTTTTGTTTTTAGCTTCCCTGTAGTCACCACCGCCTCTTACATTTACCTGAACTCTCGGTGTAATTCTAGCTCCTGTCCCGTTGTTGTCATCAATACCTCCCTTAATCTGCCTCAAACAATGAGCTCAATCCTGGTTAACCTTTCCTCTATTTCTTGTGTTGCTTCCTCCAACACCACCAAGGTCTTAGGTGGAGCTGACAAAATTTAGAGGTCACAGCTGGGTCCCATGCTTTTTCAAGGTTCTGTTAGGTCTTGAGAAACTGCACAGCCTAAGAATGTTGTATAGGTTCCATTTGTCTCAACTTTTGGGGGTCACAGCAGTTTCCTGCTGAAATCTGTAAACACTCTAAAGTGGATTTCTCCCAAACTGTGAGTAGCTCACGTCCTCTTCCTGGGTACAGATCTGTCTTTGTACTCTGTCTTCCAGTTACCCTGTTCTGCTAAGCCATTTTTCTAGTTTATCAGGCCCTCTTGAACCTCGATCTATTTTAAGAGGTGTAAGTAACTCTACCCGACCTTGTGTCCCTTCAGCCTTTTTACCCAGGTCACTGATATTTGATCTTGGCGACCTCTGCAAGTCTTTAGGATTGGGTCTTTTCTCTGTCTCCCGTACCAGGCCTCACCCTGGCAGGGACCCAGGGGCTCCGTAGACTACACATGGCTCTGTGGGTCCAGCCTCCTGCAGCTGCTTGTTAGCCTGTTGATGGGATGCTCTCCTGGGAGAGAGGCAGAGTGCCCATGGCCTCTGGTTTAGGACACTATGGTTCCTAACCCGCCTACCCTGTTGCTTCCTCCTTGCTCCCTAAACCCCACCTGTCCCTGCCTATTCCCATGTGGCCTTTGTCCACGGGCTGTCTGGACAGCCCTCCCTCCGCGATGCAGCCCATAATGAGAGCTTTCTCTTTCCTCTGGATGCGTAGTCCTCCAGGCCCTCTGCTTACTTTTTTCACAGCTCCCACATTGTCTGTACAGTTTAGTTAGCTCTTACAGGTGTCTTTGTCCTCATTGATATCCTAAAGTCATTAAAGGCAGAGAAAACACTGCAAGTGCTATTTCCGCATACTTACTGATGGCCGGCTTGCAAGGGACCAGGAAGAGTTGTTTTTCGCTCCGCCACTCCCAGCAGTTTTCAGAGGATTTTCGTTTCTTTGCAGTGGGACCCTTAAATAGAAGTTGCTCACAGAGCTGGTCAGTGGCTGTGCTGGGCCCCAACGCAGGGCAGATGGGGAGAGCTTAGATAGGTGCTTTCTTGGGGAGGCTGATTCCTTATCTGCCGTTCTGCCCCCAGGAGAGGCTGCCATCTTACTAAGCCCTTTCTAGAGTGGGTGGGAAATACAAAAATACCAGAGGAAAAGAACTGACTTAGTTATATCTTTTTCATCTTGAGAAATTTTTAAAAATACAGCAAAGTACAAAGAATAATTAAATCATAAAATAAATATTATGTGCCTACCACATAGAATTGAGGGTTTTTAACCATCAACTTACTTTATATGTTTTCTTTATATTCCTGCTGTCACTTGGAGGTTCTGGGTATGGGTGAGACCTTCTCACTTAGTCCTGGATGCCAGGATTGTGTGGCCATCTTTTGCCTTCTCTAGCATCATCTTGGAGATGCTCCCTGTGTGGTGAGGGGAGGGGACATAGCTTTCCCCAGTTCCCACTCCTTTCTTTATCCCCCTGAGGACCACGCAGGCAGCAGTGGAGATTTTGGCTCAAGATTTTGTAGCTCACTGGGGACACAGTACCTAGACTGTGAGCTTTTTGCATATGCATCTAGTATTTTTTTCCATCCTTTTGCTTTGTCTCCTGTATTCACTAGTGGAAGTTACTAACTTTGGACAAAGCATCTGAGGGTACCCCAGGACTTAGGTACCTCCTCTGTGTGCAGTCTCTAAAACAAATGGACCTTTACTCCCCATCTCGAGGCTGTCAGGGGAAAAGAATCCTGCTTAGCTAGGTCTTTGTGAAAAGACATTTTGTCTCTTTTCCTGTAAGGTTGTTCTCTCGGTAGACCCTCTTGCTTCAGAGTTAACTTTGTGGTTCCTTGCAGGCTGGGAAGGTGAGCAGTCTGTCTGTTCTTCTGTATTATTTTGGTGGCAACAGAAATTTTCTTTAGCTGGTATCATAACAGGTTTTACTTGTGTTGCTCAACACCCAGACCAAGGTGTCATGTTTTTTAATGTACAGTCCTACAGATGTAATTAAGACTCTTACTGTGCTGCATGTCAACTTAAATAACATACCTTAGTAGATCCAGGCGATTATGAGGCAGCTTAACCTACAGAAACTTCTTCTGTCTTGGTTCTTGCCAAAGGGGTGGGTCAGCCTAACAAACAGCTGATACAGAGTTGACTGACTGAGGCTGTCTTTTTTGTCCAAGCCTGCTCCCTTCTCTAGCTCTTAGCAAATGTCCCTGCCTCATCATGACCTATATACAGAAATCGCTTAATGGTATTAAATCTGTGTTTAAGAACCAATGGAAAAATCTTGCTTCTCTTAGGAATTTTTTTGAATGGAAACTTTTCCTCTTAAATCCATACCAGTGAAATGTAACCTTGCTGTCCCACACAGAGGCTTGTACATGACCTGGTTATCTTCAGTAGGCATGTCCTCACTATAATTATCAGCTTCCCAACTGGGTGTACATGACAGATCTATCTGTGTTGAAGAGAGAAGGGAGGAGAGCTATATGGTTGGGTTTTGTTTGCTCTGGAGAATGTTGGGCAGGACCTGTTTCCAGCATTCCTGACATCTCAGATGGCTACCCACAAGCTCTCAGTGTGTCTGAGGCCTCTCGCTACAGTCCTGCGCTGTACTCCTGGGCTGTTTCTCTGGTTTGGATGGTTCTCTTTTCTGCCGTGGAAAACTCACTTGTAGAAGCTGATGGCCAGCTCTGATGTCAGACTCTGGACTTGAGCCCTTCTTCTGGCATTTGCAGTTCTACTTTAGAAAGAAGTTTGTTCCTTTTTTCCTTTCCCTGTGGGCAGGCTTGGCTTGTTTTAAACCAATCCTCAGTCATAGGTCTAAATGTATGTCTAAATGTCTTCTAAGGAGAAGAGAGGACCCTTGCCCTTAGATGACCTTAGATGGCATTATACTTAAATGAAACAGTCTGAGAGACATAAAACATCATGGGAAGAGGAGCAAGAGAATATTTTTTATGTAGCCTTTAAATCAATAGCTTGCAACCTTTTTTTCCCTCCATGTCACTTGGGAAATGCTTCTTAGTCCCTTCCAACACTGACCCAGAGCAGCTCCATGGGGTACAGAGGAAAACACTGAAGTTGGGAAATGCTTTGAATACCCCTTTCTCTGTAGAATCACTGTTCTATAAATACATCCTCCTGCAGCTTATAGTAGAGAATAGGTCGGAATCACAGAGGGTCATCCATGACTCAGTAAGTGTTTGCCTGTTCTAGGCAAAGCCCAATGTTAAGCACCAAGGGCATGTGAAGACAGGTGGGAAGGGGCCCTGGCCCGGAGGAGAGAGAGACATCCACATAAGAGAGGCATAAACTCACCTAGAGTACAAACTAGGCAGCGCTGAGGGCCACACGAGGGCTGAAATATTCCTGGAGTTCAGAGGAACGACTGGATACTTCTGGCTTTGGGGGTCATATAAGAATTTATTAGAGGAAGTGGCCTCTTGCCTATTTGGGTAGGATTTGGGCATCTGAAAGCAGGGCCAGGAGCAAGAGCTGCAGTGAAGGAGACGGATTGGGAGAGGATGCAGAGCAGCATGGAGGCTTTTCCTCCACACAGTGTCCCGATCTTTGAATTGAATGCAGTAGCAGCTCCATGCAGGGAGGACTGTCCTGAGGGTTACATTTAATCTTGTATACAATCATTCGCTCAGAGTAAGTGCTTAATGAATAGTGGCTCTTAAAAAAAAATCATAATCCAACACTGATTTCCCTGAAGTCTCTCTTCCTCTCTCCTATCCAATTTAAGCTTATCATTTGTTTCAGATTAACACCTAAAATCCTAGAGCTAAGGTAGAGAGCGCTGCTTCCAGTAGCCCTGTTTCTGTCCCCATAGCCCAAAGCATATCCCACTCAACATTCTTACCTCGTACCCTCATCCTTTGTGTGCCTGCTGTGTGCAGCTCTCCTGGACCATGTGATTGCTTTCATAATTTCTTTTGCACTTGTTGCCATCTTATTAGCCACAATTTTGTGTATGAAGTTGTGTTATGTATTTTCCAAGCCTTGCAGTTTGTCCCCCCATATGAATATTAATAATGTACATTCCCAGTAGAAGGTGAGAGTCTCCCCCAAACTATCTTTCAGTTCTCATATTAGAGGCTTTCATTTTACTGTATTTTGAACATCCTGGAACCACCTCTGCCAGTCATAGTCCTGGATCTTTTTAAAGATTAACCGAATTTTACTTTTTCTAAGGCAAAGGAGTTTTTTACTAGCTGGGTAATTATTTCTGGGCAGGGGTTAAATATCATTGTAAAATGCTTTTAGAAATTAGTTTAACCCATTTCCCGTTTAGAAAAAAGTGCAGCTCACTGCCAGCATTAATTTAATTTTACATAAACATGCTCTTTGAGGCTGAAGCAAATCTGATTGATTTTCATTGTGAAAACGTAAAAACTCTTCTAAGAGTTATTTCTAAATAGAACTTGTCTCTAATCCTGATATAACAGAAAAGTTATATAAAATAAATCTTCCACTAACAACTGTTCAGGAATGATGTTAACATCACTTGTAGGAATGCTACTTTTTCTAGGATTTGAGATTTTCAGCGATTGAGAATTACTATATTTTGTAAATGGAAATACCATTACTAAAAACAGAATGCTATAAATAGAATAATGTAATTTTTTCCCAAAGACTATCGATATACTAGAGCAATGCAAAAATAATAATAAAAGGGAGATACTTTGTGGCAATCTTTGGGGGTAAAGTTAGGACTGTAATCTGTAACTTATCTCTAAACTCTGCAGCCACAAGTGCTGCTGGCAAGTATTCTTGGGGCAAACGGGAAATGGGTTAAAAAGCAATAAAGTAGGGTGCCAGGTAATGCAGTCTTACTCTGTATGAATCTTGCACAAGCCTCTGACCCACCACCGGTGTCCCAGGATTTAAGGTTTCTTTCAAAAAGACATGCTGTGAGATTTTTGGAAACATGGCAGAGTGAGAGACGTCCCCAGATCTCTCTCCTTGAAACAACAATAAGTCGAACATCTAAAACTCAGCAAAAAGCACCAAAATTGCACACCCGCATGTCTGAGTGTGGGATCTGCGCATAAGAGCTACCACAGGTCAAAACTCCAGATGTCGGGCATTGGACTGGGAGTAATAAAGAAACTGCCTCTCGCAGCCATTGGAGCTTCCTACAGGATGAGGGGGTGTGAGATGGAGCTGTGAGTTCCTGCAGCTAGTTCCCTGAACATTCCTGCCTGGAAAAGCTGTGAGCTCCCTGAGGCCGTCTGGCTGCAGGGCCTGGTCATCAGGGCAGAAAGCAGAGAAGCAGGTTGGGACCGCAGAGGAAGAATAGCTGATTTTTGCCGGCCACAGTTGCAAAACCAAGGCTGAGCCACAACTCCCATACCGCAACCCAAAGGGCTCCTCTCCCCATACCCTGAGACTAATCACCGCGGAGCTCCAGGGGAATCTGAGCAAAGCTGCCGAGACTGTCGCTGACACTGACAAGAACTGAAACTGAGAGGGTAGCGAGTGTGATTAAATATCTACAAGAAAATAAAAAAGCATTATTAAGACTTTATATAGAGCATGGATCTAAGAGATTTAGATGCCACCTTCTGGAAACCAAAAGAAAAGCGACTTATTTGCAACAGGCTAAAGAAAGACCTTTATATAAGTCTTTCTGGAAAAACAGCAGAATACATTTCCATTAATGCCCAGGTGGAGAAATAGTCCATTAAACACCATGAACAACCAAGAGGAAAAGGCATCTCAGAAGGAGAAAAAACTTCAGAAAATAAGCTTACAGACATAGAAACATATGACCTAAATGACAGAGAATTCAGGATGATATTTCTGAAAAAACTCAGATCCAAAAACAACTCAAATCAACAATTACAGGAATTAAAAAAAACAGCTAGATGAGCAGAGCAAGGAGACTGTAACCCTCAAAAAGAACCAAATAGAACTTCTGAAGATGAAGAACGCACTGCAAGAGTTGAAAATGAAATAGCAAGCTTGGAAAATAGAGTCAACCAAATAGAGGAAAGGATGGATCAGTGATATCAAAGACAGAAATCTAGAAATAAATCAGAAGGAAGAAGAGAGAAATCTAAGAATGAAAACTAATGAAGGAAAAATTCAAGAACTAGCTGATATCATCAGGAGAGGAAACATAAGAATAATGGGCATTCCTGAAGGGAGGAAAAGGAGCAGAGATTAGAAAGCATTTTCAGACAAATAATTGATGAGAATTTCCCAAATCTAAGGAATGAGCTGGAGCTTGGAATTCAAGAAGTCAATAGAATACTCAATTATCTCAACCCCAAAAGTCCTTCACCAAGACAACATTGTATTAAAATTATCAAAAATCAATGACAAAGACAATTCTCAAGGTAGCCAGGGAGAAAAAAAATGGTAATTTATAAAGGTAAACCATTAGATTATCTTCGGACTTCTCAGCACAAACTTTATAGGCCAGAAAGGAATAGGATCAAATATTGAAACTACTAAGTGAAAGGAACTACCAGCCTAGAATAATGTATTCAGCTAAGCTCTCCGTTAGATATGAAGGAGAAATTAAGACTTTCAGACATACAAAAATTGAGCGAATTCTCCACTACGAGGCCTGCACTACAGGAAATACTGAAAAGGGTCAGTTCACCTAAAATAAAATGACAAAAAAAATACATAATTAGGAGTAAAGTGACTATTGGGCAAATAGAAGCAGAGGTATGCAATCCTTACTAAGAACAGGGCATTATAAGCTTAAATAATAGAATTGTTATAGCAAAATAGTAATGAATATTCAGCACACATAGGAATGAACATATTGAAACAATGATTGAAAGGAGGAGGATTCAAAGATCCAGATTTGCAAAGGGGAATGGAGATTAGGCACGCAGAAGCAAATGGATGTCTGTATATGTATGTATGTGTGTGTATGTGTGTATGTACACATACATACACACATACATACATATATATAACTATCCTTTACATATTCATAATGGTAACCACATGCCAAAGGTTAAGAAATGTTGTATATAACATAAAACAAGAAGGACCAGAGGGAAAGCCCACAAAAACTAACCAAAATAAACAGAAACACAAAGACAAGGAAGCAATGGAAACACCTAGTTACCAGAAAGCAAAAGATAGAATGGCTATAAGAAGACCTCATATTTCAATAATCACCTTAAATGTAAATGGATTGAACTCACCAATAAAAAGACAACAGAGTTGCAGAATGGATCAGAAAACAAAACCCAATCATATGCTGCCTTCAGGAGACATATCTCAGCTCCAAAGACAAATATAGACTCAAAGTGAAAGGGTGCAAAATGATATTTCAAGCAAATGGCATTCAGAGAAAAGCAGGAGTAGTGGTACTAATATCAGATGAAATATACTTCAAAATAGAAAAGGTAAAGAAAGATACTGAGAGACACTTCATAATGATAAAGGGAATCATGCACCAAGAAGACATAACACTTGTTAATATCTATGCTTCCAGTCAGGGAGCCCTGAAATATATAAAGCAATTAATAACAACTAAAAGGAGAAACAGACCCAAACACTGTCATAGTAGGGGACCTAAATACTCCATTGTCAGATATGGACAGATCATCCAAACAGAAAATCAATAAGGAAATAACATCCTTAAATGACACATTATACCAACTGGACATAATTATATTTACAGAGCCTTCCATCCCAAAACAGCTGCTTATACGTTCTTCTTTAGTGCACATGGAACATTCTCAAGAATCAACCACATACTGGGAGACAGAAGTAGCCTCAACAAATATAAGAGGTTCAAAATAATACTAACCATATTCTCTGATCATAATGCTTTGAAACTAGAGATCAACTGCAGTAAGAAATCAGGAAGAACCTCAAATACATGGAGATTAAACTACATGCTATTGAAGAATAACTAGGTCAGAGAAGAAATAAAAAGATCAAAAGATACATAGAAACAAATGATAATGATAGTACAACATATCAAAGCTTTTGAGACATGGCAAAAGTGGTCATAAGAGGAAAGTTTGTATTGTTACAGGCCTTTCTCCAAAAACAAGAACAAGCCCAAATAAAGTAACGCTTTATCTTAAAAACTAGTAAAGGAAGAACAAATAAAACCTAAAGTCAGCAGAAGGAAAGAAATAATCAAAATTAGAGCAGAAATAAATGAACTTGGAAACAAAATGGTAGAAAAAATAAACTCAACAAAGAGCTAGTTCTTTGAGAAGGTTAATAAAACTGAAAAACCCTTGGCTAGACTCACTAAAGAAAAAAGGACACAATAAAATCAGTGATGAAAAGGCAAATTATGACTGACATCGCAGAAATACAAAGGATCATCCAAGAATACTATGAAAAATTATATAACACCAAATTTAATAACCTACTTAGAAAAATACTACCATACTTAGAAAAATACGATCTTCCTAGACTGAAACAAGAAGTACTGGAAAATCTAAATAGAGCCATCAGCAGTATCGAAATTGAAACAATCATCAAAAACTTACCAAAAAGTAAAAGTCCAGGACCAGATGGCTTCACCAGTGAATTCTGCCAAACATTCAAAGAAGATTTAATACCTATTCTCAATCTATTCCAAAAAATTGAAGAGGAGGCAATACTTCCCAACATATTTTATGAGGCCAGTATTACTCTGATACCAAAACCTCGTAGTGATAACATGAAAAAAAGAAAACTACAGACCAATGCTTCCAATGAACACAGATGCAAAATTCCTAAATAAGATACTAGTAAAACAAATATAGCAACATATTAAAACGGTTATACACCACGATCAAGTGGGCTTCATCCCAGAGGCACAGGGATGGTTCAACGTACGCAAATCAATTAATGTGAGACACCACATAAAGAAATTAAAAATAAGAATCATATAGTCATATCAGTAGATGCAGAAAAAGCCTTCAACAAGATACAGCATCCATTTATGATCAAAACACTTAACAAAATCAATATAGAAGGAAAGTACCTTAACATAATAAAGACCATCTATGACAAACCCTCTAAGATCAGGAACAAGGCAAGGCTGTCCACTTTCACCACTGTTATTCAATATAACATTGGAGGTCCTAGAAAGTATAATTAGGCAAGAGAAAGATATAAAAGGTATCCAAATAGGAAACAAGTCAAACTGTCAGTATTTGCAGATTACATGATTCTCTGTATAGAAAACCCTAAAATTCCACAAGAACACTACTAGAAACAATAAGCAAATACTGTAAAGTCTCTGGATACAAAATCAATGTTCAAAAATCCGTAGCGTTCCTATATTCCTATAATGAAGCATCAGAAGAGAAGTGGAAAAAATAATTCCTTTTGCAATTGCAACAAAAAGAATAAAATACCTAGGAATAATTCTAATGGAACAAGTGAAAGACCTACATAATGAAAACTGTAAGATCCTATTAAAAGAAATCGAAGAAGATACAAAGAAATGGAAAGATATTTTGTGTTCTTGGATTGGAAGAATCAACATAGTTAAAATGACCTTATTATCTAAATCATTATGCAGATTTATTTAATGCAGTCCCCATCAATATCCCATCTGCTTTTCTAAAAGAAATAGAACAAAAAATCATCAGACGTGTATGGAAGCACAAAATGCCCCAAATTGCCAAAGCCATCCTGAGAAAAAAGAACGAGACTGGAGGCATCGCTCTGCCCGACTTCAAATTATACCACAAAGTGTCAGTAATCAAAACGGCATGGTATTGGCAGCAAAACAGACACGCAGACCAGGGGAACAGACCTGAGAGTCCAGAAGTAAACCCATATTTATATGGGCAAATAGTTTTCGACAAAAACATCCAAAACATACAGTGGAGAAAGGAAAGCCTCTTCAATAAATGGTGCTGGGAAAACTGGAAAGCCACCTGCAAAAGAATGAAACTAGACTACTGTCTATCCCCACAAACCAAAAGTAATTCAAAATGGATTAAGGACTTAAATATAAGACCTGAAACAATAAAATATATAGAAGACGACCTAGGAACTAAACTCAAGGACCTTGGACTTAAAGAGGATTTTATGAATTTGACCTCAAAGTCAAGGAAAGTAAAAGCTAAAATAAATGAATGGGACTACATCAAACTAAAAAGCTTCTGCTCTGCAAAATAAATCATCAACAAGGTAAAGAGAGAATAATTTGAATGGGAAACATTTGCAAGCAACACCTCTGATAAGGCCCTAATATCCAAAATATACAAAGAACTCCTACAACTCAATAACAACAAAAAAAGCAATCCAGTCAAAAAATGGGCAGAGGACCGGAACAGACACTTCTCTCTAGAGGACATACAAATGGCCAACAAATATACGAAAAGATGCTCGACATCACTAGCTATTAGAGAAATGCAAATCAAAACCACAATGAGATACCATCTCACAGCTGTTAGAATAGCTATAATCAACAGGACAAGTGATGACAGATGTTGAAGAGGATGTGGAGAAAAAGGAACTGTCATGCACTGCTGGTGGGACTGCAAATTGGTATAGCCACTATAGAAAACAGTATGGAGGTTCCTCAAAAAACTAAGAACTGATCTACCATACGATCCAGCAATCCCTCTACTGGGTATTTACCCCAAAGACTTGAAAACCCATATTTGAAAAGATATTTGCACACTAATGTTCATAGCAGCATTATTCACAGTGGCCAGGACATGGAAACAACTGAAGTGTCCTATGATAGACGATTGACTAAAGAAGCAGTGGTACATATATACAATGTAATATTACTCAGCCATAATAAAAGATGAAATACTACCATTTGAGACAACCTGGATGGACCTCGAGATAATCATGCTAAGCGAAATAAGGCAGACATAAAAAGTTGAAAATCACATGATATCACTTATATGGTGATATAAACCTAAAAGCAATAAATGAGCAGGACAGACAGACACCTGGACATGGGTTATAGGCTAGTGGTTACCAGAGGACTATAGACTAGTGGTTTCTAGTGGGGTGGGGGAGGAGAGGGGAAGCAGTCGGGGTAAAGGGGGTCAAATATAGGGTTTAGGGAGAGGGTGAAGTGGGTAAAGGGGAGCAAATATCTGGGAGCTGAAGGAAACTGGACTTTGGGTGGTAAACACACAATAAAATATACAGATGTCAAATGATAATGTATACCTGAAAATTATATAATTGTATTAACCAATGTTACCTCAAATTTAAAAAAATTAAAATTTTTTTTAAAAAAGCAGTCAAGTATATGGTTTAGTTATATGAACATGGACCCATATGAAAAAAATTTTAATATTATATAACTGTGTTCCTGTGACTTGGAAGTTTTTTTAGTAGTAGCCACATATGTGACTTCAAAAAATACTTTAACTTAGATAACTTAAATGGAAGAGGAAGATGTGAAGATATGCCACAGGAAATTGATAATCCTCCAAAAGTGGCTTTAGAGGTGCCTGAGACCCTGTTTGAAGAAGCATGTTTAACTAATTGGAATAAAATATTAAGGAAATGTGAACAGAAAAAAACTCAGATATTTCTAATATATTATCATTATCATGTGACTTAATATATATGTAGCTTAATGAGTACAGAAAGTATTATAAGTGGACATTTGACTTTCATTTAATCCCTACAAGGTTATCTGTTCAAGTAGGATACTTTATATTTGGAATCTTTTTATTTTTGGACATCTATGGTAGTAATGGCCCGTGGCCAATATGAACAGGTGGGGTATGGCCCTAGTATTACTGGTTAAAAATTAGTCTAGCCTTGTACTTGCCTTTAAAAGCTTTTGTCCCACTCTTTCTCTGATAACTTTAGCGACGATGAGCAGGGCATGGTTTAGTGTAGAATTATTCAACTGGTTTTTAGTTCAATAAATCAGGTTTTTAAAAATGAAATGTCTCTGCTTCATTTCTCCTTCTAAAATCTCATAAATTTAATTGGTCGATCCGTAGAATCACTTTAGTGAAAATTAATGAGAATTATACATAGTTAGGAGGAAAAGCTCCAAGGCAGTGGATTGGAATCACTGATTCCCTGTGGAATGACTCGCTGGTTGCGCATATGGGATCCCAGGTTACCCAAGTGGTCTTTCTCTTTCTCAGACTCAGAGCGAGGAGATGCTCCCTGGGCAGTGACCACGGTCAGCAGTCCCCGTAGGGAATGGCGTTGGGACAGCGGCCTCTGCTTTCCTTTTTAACTGTTGGCCTCTGCCCTACAGTGTCTGTACCTCCCTCTCTCCAGAGAGTGTTCAACTACTCTTTTGGTTCAAGAAAGGACGGCTTAAGTAAATCTAGCTTTAGGTAATTTGCCAGCCAGGGTTAAGGAGCATGAATCTGACGGTTTGGAGTAGCACAGTGAAAGAACAGCACATGGTCTGGCTGCTGCTCTCTTATTTCTCCCGGAGGCTGAGCTCTGCCCCGCTAGTAGAGGACAAAGGGGGAGCTGTCAGCCTCTGTAAATGGCCTCTTGTACCAGGGGAGGAGGTGGAGCAAGGAATGGCAGCATCTTGCCAGCTTGGCTTGCTGCTTTAAGGAAAGATGTCAGCATTTCTTCATTTGCTGCTACTGGGGCAAGGGTGCTGTTTCTGTGGGTTTGTTTGAGGGCTGCATTCCTAGTGAGGTATTCCATCAAACCACTATTATTCAGCTAGATGAAAGCTTGAAGAACTTGAGAGGGTGAGAAACATCCAGATCATCCATACTTTGGTTTGTAAACGACATTCATAAATAATATGTGAATGTAAGTATAATTTTGCAGAATTGCCAAAGCTGTGTGTGTGTCCATGCTTTTAGAGAATGATGCCTTTGTGAGTCACCTGGACCACTTTTTTTCTGGTGCAAACAAAATGGTAAAAATGGTCCATTGTGCACAGTGGACCTTAAACCCACATGTTCAGAGGCCAGAGTGATGGGATAAATGCTAGCAATTATGTAAGACACGAGAGTTTAGATGGATTTCAGATGCAGAATTCTTGTAGCATCATGGAGTGTGAGTGCTGGAGGGCTGTTTGAAGCCACCTGCTCTCACAGGTCCTAACCTGAAATGGGCCAAAGGGGACTTGTGAGCCCTATGCACAAAGAAATATGTGGATGTTCTTAGTGGGGAGATTCAGCAGTACAATAGAGGTTAAGATTTGTTCATGTAGAGGAAAATGCATGAATTTAGAGTCAGGTTGGTTCTCCAGTCGTGGAAGACACCTTGGGGAAGCCTTTTAAGTTTCCAGCTTTGGTTTTCCCATCATCATTTGAGTTGTGATATTTAAATAAGACACAGAATGTGAAAGCTTTTTTCAAATACCAGATCAATGCTAATCATGTTACTAGCTGTTCTTTCCAATGTTTGGGCAGATGGGAACCAGGATTTCTGCTTTCTGACAGTTAGTCCTGTTTTTGTCACCCTGCCCTTTACAACTGTTTCTACCCCTGTCTGTTTAAAGGCGTCCTGCGCTCTGGTTGTCTGCACTGAGCTTGTGCCAGATTTCCTGGCCTTGTTGTGTTCCATGTCATTCTGTGTTTTTTGATTCCAGACCCAAATGAGCAAACCTGCTTTCTTAGGTGTAAAGAGGAAACTGTACAGGAGTAGCTGAAGGGAAGAAGAGGCCAGATGCCAAGTCTTGAGTGTTCTGACCGAGAGATACTGTCTGCATAAGCCTTTAAGCCGATTGAATCGTATTCTTAGCAAGTAGCAGTATGATTATACTCCTGGGCTATAAATTTCCTGAGATGATGATGTTTAAATTCCTGAGATGATGATGTTTAAATTTGCTTTTAAAATAATTTTTTAAAATATTCTCACTAGAATAGCTTTGGAATAAGAATAAAATCTGAGTTTTAATCATTTGTTAGCAAGTTCACGAGTCTTGATATGTCTTAGAGACCTATTGATTGAGTCTATCTTAAAGTGTGGTGTTCATGTTCACCTACAGCATTTAAAGGCTATTTATTGTGGTTCATTTTTTTAAATATAGGTCCACCTCCACTTCTAACTACCTCAAGTGCCTTTTCCTTATACTAGTTAAACAGAAATGAAAAGATTATAATGCTCTTTGTTTCACCTTTAAGAGTTGTTCTTTCCATGGATCTAAATGAAGTATTGTCTTAGTTCTTAATTGCAGACTATAATTTTCTTATTACAGAATTAACCAATTTGTTTGGTGTAGTTGTTTTAAAGCTGTTCACTGGCTGCCAGCTAAGAAGCATAAATTAAACTGCTATAACTTGTCATGATCACCCACTAAATATAAGAACTTAACTGTGTTTAAACCATTAGCATTTTAGGTTAGTGTCTAATAAAATGTTTTTGCATGGTACTACTGTAATTTCCTGAAGCTTTTAAAAAGTTTTCTTTCCTAGACTTATTTCTAGAAATAGACTTCTTTCTTTCTTAGTATAATGTTGTCTATAGCTTGGCTACTGTTGATGCTTAAAACAAAAAAAAATAAATCACCTGTTTATAACCGTATTTGTTTGTGAGGGAATTATTTAATATTCCTACACAGAGATGTGATTCTGTTGAACAACCCCTGCAGTAAATTCACAGGATCTAGGTTTTATGGAAATAACTTTGTGGAGGGAAGCGGGGCGGTATTGGGAAAGGGGTGGGTAACTCCCATTCAAAGAGTACTGTGGGAATAACAAGACAATCAGAAGATGGAATGATTTGAGGGGAAGGCATATTTGCCCATTAAATGGATAAGGTTGCTTTGCATTTGTAGAGTGGCAACACCGTATGAAATCTGACTGCTCAGTGTTGGTAGGACCACACTCAACTTCTCTGCTTAGCCACAAAGTCTCATGTAAGCATCTCTTCCTCAGAGAGGTCTTCCCTGATCACTGGGTCTTAATGATGATAGCAGTCATCACCTTTGTAGATATTGCTTGTTTAATTTTGAATCTTCCACACCAGCTGTTAGCTCAATGAGAGCATGGACCCTGTCTTTAGCACTGTCTCCCCAGCTCCTAACACATGCCTGGCACACACTAGATGCTAAAATATTTTAGTTGACTGGAATAGCTCAATTCCTATGAATTCATCTAGAATAAATCGCTGTGAGTGTACTATTGACAGTCTGTTTCTTTCTTGGTCTGTCTTATGTTGGTTCGACATACCACCCAACATCTGATCATTTCAATAGCTTTTAAAAATATGCCCATTGTCTCTTCTTATTGGGAAGCTGAGCAGAAAGAAAACAATGTCTGTTTTCAGAACTGGCACTGGCAGTGACACTAACTAATGCGTGTCCCTGCCCATGGGTGGAGCAGTGGGGTGACTCTACTCCTAGCTTCTCATTGGCCCATCCTCATCCTCTGTTCTCCTGGGAAGTCAAGTATGGAATTTGTCTTCTAGTTACCTTTAGCCTAGTGGGCAGCAGCACAGGACTCAGCATGTGACTAACGCCCTGAGGGACCTTGGCAGGCCTGGTGAGCACCACCAGCCAAGCTCCAACCCCTGCCTACTCCCAGCCTTGCTGCCTTTTTGTGTCTGCACTGGTATGTCACCTGGCAGTCAACTTTTGGTAGCACGGATGGTGAGTGGTTTTGTAAGTGCTGGTACTTTCTCTTCAGAATTATGACTTGAAGAAATTTGTTCTTCTGTTCCTTCTCTGTTGTCATATCAGATCTTGAAATTTCTTGTGTGCACGTGCGTGTGTGTGTGTGTGTGTGTGTGTGTGCGCGTGTGTGTGTGCGCGTGTGTGCATATACCTACACAGTACTGTTGTAGCACAAGATTGCTTGAGCTGAGAAAATACATTATGTTGGCTCTTATAGTATTGATGGCCAATGACAACACTTGATACTCTGCTACTCTAAAAAAAAAAAAATTATGATAATATAGGCTGAAATTTAAAGAGGATTTTTATAGTTGGGAAAAAGTAATTATTTTCTGTCTTGTGACCTAGCTCTTTAAAAGAACATACTATAAGCAGCTCATAAATACTATCTGAATTTATAGCTAAAATGTATGTTAACATTTGGTGGATTTTTTAAGGAAGTTTTTGAGAAAAGTCTTTGAGATTATTTAATATTATTTTCTTTCCTTTACTGCCAAGCATACTTTATAGCAGTTATTTACTCATCAGTAATTTTCTAATGAGAATTCATATTGATAATATGTACTGTACTTTTTTTGTACTGATATGTATGTAAATTGTCTATAACATGCACTTTGAGCTTTAACATACATTGAGTTCATCTAATTTTCTTCTGGGTATTTTGGCTTCTTAATTTTGTTTGTAAACTTGTAGTCAAACATTGGTTTTTCGTTACCTCTATACCTTACTTTTCTACATGCAAGACTAATCATAGGGTAGTGGTAAAGGAAATAAAAAAAATACTTCATATTTATTGAACACTTTCCATAACCTCATACTATCTATCCTAAGCTCAATGTACATTATTTAGTCATTCTGAAAACCCTACAAGATAAGTACTGTTTTCATCTCTATTTACACATGAGGAAATTGAGGCATGGAGAGGTAAAATAATTTGTCCCAAATCATATGGCTAATAAGCTGGGGAGGCGGGATTTGGCTCTAGAATCTAGGATCTTAAATACTATTCTATACTTTCTTTCAAATACTATGCTATAATCCTGCTCTAGATATATGGTATTTGGTTTAAAGTTTATGCACACCAATTTATTATTAGATTCTTAAGGGAAAAAAAAGAAATTATTTTTTTGGACTAGCCAACTACAATTTCTCCTGCATTTATATTGTTGCTTTCAGGGTACAAAGAGTGTGGGGAAAGGGAGAAACACATGGACATCTGATTAGCCTGTTTAACCAGTTAGGGAGCTTATTCTGAGATTTGTGGGAAGAAATGAAAACTGATGGCCTTTCGGTGGTTTGAGCTTGTTTTTTTCAGTCTTGTGCTTTTTCAGTCTTCTCACCATTACTTGTGATGAAGAGAGTTGAATGTGTTTGATTAGGTGGAAGAGAACAGAAATATAATATCAGGGAAGAAAATGGTAACATTCATTTGAGTATTTTATGGCAAGAATTCTTTGTTAGTAAAAATTTTTTGATATGGCTAAAGAAAACTTCATACAAGATGACAGGAGTAAAATGAATTCCTAAAGTGATTTTAGAAAAATGAAATTTAACAGCTAGGAAAAGACCTGGACCTTTAGACTGTGAGCTGAATGCCTTGACTGGTCAGCCGAAACGAGTTAGGTGGTTGGCCTTTGAGAATTCTGCAGAAGACTCCTGCCTCCCTGGAATGAACATGATGTTTTTCTCTCCTGACAGAAGTCATCTTAAGACACCACCAGCATAGGACAATGCAAGCCCACGAATTGTTCCGATATTTTCGAATGCCTGAGCTAGCCGACTTCAGACAGTACGTTCGTTCTCTACCAACCAACACACTCATGGGCTTCGGAGCATTTGCCGCACTCACCACATTCTGGTATGCCACACGACCCAAACCTGTGAAGCCACCATGTGACCTCTCCATGCAGTCGGTGGAGGTAGCGGTAAGTGGAGGGGTCAGTCTGCCACTGTGGGTTTTCTCTGCAGTTCCCCGGATGAGTTAAGCCCCATCAAATGCAGTATTGATCAGGATCACAATCAGTTGCTTACAAGGGCACTTTGTAAGCCAAAACATACTCAACAAGTTTTTCAATGATACTAAATGGAGTTAGAGGCCAAAATGTAGGGTAGAGGGACAAATGAGATGGTGTTGGCTGGGTGTCTGCCTGTAATCACACAGAGCCTCATTCCAGAAATCACATGGAGCTTCTGCCCTGTGCTAGGCACTGTAATAGGCCTAGAAGATTCCATGAGGGAAAGAACAGGCACAGAATCCCTGCTTTCGCAGAGCTTGTGTTCCAGCAGAGAAGAGAGTTGTCAAACAATTGTCACGGAAGGAAGGATTTCACTGCTACTTAGAAACATCCCTAAGCTGTTGCAAGGGACTCTGGTGTTTCAAATAGGATGAAGCTAGACTAGGAACTTGACAGAATAACATGGCCACAGAATTTAGACTAGGACATGAAGAAACAAGATTCAGGGGGCATCTGAGGTTGAGCTGTCTGTCAAGTGCTGTGGTTGTGTATAACTTGGGCAAACTAAAGGTCATGTTGCCATCATCATGAAAACCAAGCCAGAACGTGTGTTCCATAATTAGGGCTGAATGGGTGAGATGGTGGAGGGTAATCTAAAGACCCTTTCAGGCAGATTCTTTCCTAGTTCTCTTACTCTACTTTCCTTACCTTCTGAGCCTGTTTTCAAGGTTAGTAAAAAAACGTGAGGGGTTGAAAAAATAAAGAAGCCACCTTCTTTATTTGACTCTCCACCTGCTCTCTGCTTTGTTGTTTCTTGCTTTTCAGTAATTAATACCAAATTTTTAGTATTTATTATGTAAACATACATAAAGAAGAATGTTGTAAGATACAAAATAACCTCATTTACTGCTTTTAGCTGCAAGTGAAAGGCATCTCCCACCCCGGGCAGGTGGCACTGTGGAGGAGAATGTGCCCTTCTAAGTAAAGCCCAGGCCAGATTGATAGCTTTTTGTTGTTTTCAGGATTTTAGTTTTTAGACAATTTCTTGTATTCATTACTGTAAAATTTTTAAAGTACGTAAAAGATATGTCAGTCTTATTCATGCCAAAATGTAAAAGTAGAATGACTGAACTACTGCTGAGGAAAGATGGCTTTATACTGTATTTCTATTCAGAAGGTAAACTTAATATTTTACCTCAGCTAATTGTATACCAATAAGGAATATAATTTAATTTTTTTAAATAGATATGTATGAGATTTTTGGCATTCTGTCTGTTCTGGTAGAGGACCTGGTGTCTCATAGTGCAGATTTAAGATAGTTATAATTTAGCAGTAACTATAAAAATTGCCTAATTCTTATTTATCGTATGGGAAATTGTGGAGGCACTTACAATATGATTTTAAGTTCCAACTTAGCATGAAGTCATTGAGCCTTATTAAAATAACCATATATCTTTTCTGTAGAACAGTTTACAGGTAAGCAGAAAGAAAATTAAAAGCTATAATTTCACTACCAGCTATATAGGCTTCCTGATTTTTTTCTTTGCCCTATAGAAATAGAGTTAGCTCTGATTTTCTGAATTTGTAGGTCTTAGAAATAGATACAAAATTTGCTTTGCATTTCTAAAAAAGAACTTAAGATACTGAATTTGAGATTAGCCTTGGAGTTATGATTATAATTTAGTAATTAGCAAGTCACAACTTTTTTAGACCTTCCAGTTCTTAGGGTTTCTAAGACTTCACTTTAAGATTATAAGAACTTAGATTAGAATTTAACTCTGGTAACTAAACTATATCAGGTTCACTGTCTAGTCACTGGATTTTGGTTCTGGTATGGCCTCATATCGTTTATTATGCAGAATCAGTGTTTTGAGTACAATGCGTCCTTTTTCCAAGTTGGATGACTTAATTCCACACCAAATGATCTCTTGATATTCATGTTACGTACTGGCTGAGTGACCCTTTTGCATGAAAGGTTGAGATTTCAACATCCACTTCTTGCGATTTATATGATTAGCAACTTGCCTTACCATATTTACCCTGGCCTCCAGAAAATGTCATATGGAAGATGTGACACTCTGGATGTAATCCTTTATAAATCACAGAGTAGTTATCACACAAGCTTTCATTCAGCAAGGACTTAAGCATCTGCTATGTGACAGACTGTACAATACCAGAGACAAAGAGGCTGCTGCCCTCAGGGAGTTGACAGGCCAGCGGGAAGTCCTGCTGAGGACTCTGTCATCCCTGGCAGGGGACAAGGGCCATCCTTAAACTAAGAGTAATAATACAAGTGACTTGTTTTTATGTCATAAAACTAGAACTATGGTTTATTCTCAGGTAAGAACTTAAAAGAAGCAAACTAAATGTAACATCCAGCCAGCATGGTTTTTAAAATTCAAAAATCACAATCTGGAGGCCTTCTCAATGCCATGGCTTGCCTGAACAAACCTCAGACCTCCCAGCTCACATGCACACTGCAAGGATTAGTATCCTTAGTCTGTATTAGAGAATGCATATGGTGACTTACTACTGATAGAATTTTCCCATGTGGCTGGCAGAATTACTCATTTTACGTACCCATGTGTGTATAAAGACCTACTTGCAAACTGCATAAGCAATTTCTGTAAGAAAAGACAGCAGGTCATTGATTCATAAGTTTTTTAAGAAGACTCACACTGGACTTATGCAGAAAAAGTGCCAGCCTATGGGGATAATGATGGTGAAAAAACGAAGATAGTGATTAAAAAAAAAAAAAGTTGAACTCATAGAAGCAGAATAGAAAAGTGGTTGTTGGGAGGTGGGAGAAATAGGGAGAGGCTGGTAAAAGGACACAAATTTTCAGTTAAAAGATAATAAGATCTGAAGATGTGATATATCACTTAGTGACTAGTGACAACACTCTATTATATAATTGAAATTTCCTGAGAGAGTAGAACTTGTGTTCTAACAAAAAAAGAGTGATGATTGTGTTAATTAACTCTATGGAGTGGATCCTTTCACAATGTATGTGCATCTCAAATCATGTCGTACACTTTACATATATTGCAATTTTGTCGATGATAAAGCTGAAAGAAAAAGAACCTAAAGAATGGCAATGTCCTCCTGGACTTGAATGGCTGGGGCTAGCTCTGAGCAGGTGTGCAGTCAGGAGTTGGGTAGGGTCAGGCACCGTAGTGAGGCACAGATGTAAGGATGAGCCTGAGTGGCAGCTGCTGGGGCAGAGCTGAAAGAGAACTGTCTGGGAAGGGTGGTGCGGGCAGAGGGTGGGTGGGACCACCCCCTGCACTTATACTAGCTGTAGGTCTGTAGAAGCAGGGCAAAGCCATCTGTAGGAGGTGGGCATTAGACTAATGAGTTTGAACCAGGTGGGAGGTAGCAGGTGAATACTAAGAGGAAAGAAGAAATGTTAGGAACAGTCTAGTTGTTTATGCAGTCATCTGTAAATATAAACAGCTTTCTTCTCTGGGAAGCCTTGGAACAGTAGACTGGATATGCGTGTGAGACCTTGGAAGCATCTTTGTTGTAATACTCTGGTCAGTAATCCTCATGTAAATCTTGACTGTTTTTAGGCATTAACTTTCATTTATGTACCATTTGTAATTGCAGATTCTCAGTCACTATTTTCCACTATCTGTTCTTCCCTGGTCCTGATTGCAGCATAATTGTCAGATTACTGGTGTGCGCAAAGATGTGCCCTTCCAGTCTCACCGCTGGCACCTTTGTTGCTGTGGTGCTCAGAGAATTTGCAGACATGTTTTCCCAAAGTGTTAGAACATCTGAGGGCATTTTCAGCAAGCAGTTCTAGCAGTCCTATTCAGAGGGCGTGTTTTTGTTTAAACATTTTATTCTTGGAGTGTGCAAACATCGGCAGTTTTATAGCTGTAGGTAACTTTAGCACCTTTTCTAGAACTTGGGCTTCTTAATAAGAAACTATGGAAAATCTTGCTGACTTACTTTTTCTTTCTTAATTCACATTATAGGAAGCTTAACTGAGTTTCCATGGGTCGTTGGACTTGTCTGCTCACTTGAAAGTGACCAGCGGTCTGAATGAAGTGGTAAAGGGTCAGCGCTGGTCATGGGGCAGCAGCGTCGGGTGGTGCTGCAGGGTGCGGGGCGGGCGTTATGGCGAACAGGAGGCAGAGTTTCTGGTCTTTATGCCAAGACCAGGCCACAGAAATATGAAGTAGCTGCCTTAATGAATTCGAAGTGAGGAAGGCAATTGTTTCAGGAAAAAAAAAAAATTATTTCTGGGTTCCTTTAACCAGGAGGAAAAGCTCAAGTTCACTATAAAGGAATATGGTACAACAGGTCTAAAAACACAATTTGATTTTGTACAGATAATGCCACTTCTCCTGAGCTTCATTAATCAGGGAGTGTGTGTACACATAAATGACAGAAATGTGTACTGTAATGTTTGTTTAAGGTTAAAAATAGCCTGTCTGAAGCAGGGTCAACTTACATCAAATGAAAAATGACAAATGTAAGCTTTCTAAGCTTCTTGACAAAAATTTCTATTTCACACCAATGTCTAAAAGGCAGACAGTAAAAAGTAGACTCTGGTTCCCTTCAGACTTCACTTCGAAATGGCAGGCATTATAGAGATGCCACCGGCAGTCTTGTTTTACTGAGACAGTGTTTGTTTGTGGGA
Source organism: Macroglossus sobrinus (assembly GCA_004027375.1). NCBI lineage: Eukaryota > Metazoa > Chordata > Mammalia > Chiroptera > Pteropodidae > Macroglossus > Macroglossus sobrinus. The sequence goes on from PVKZ01000440.1 coordinate 476,938, forward strand.
GTTTGGATTTTGTGATTCTAAATGTTCGTTCATTCTCTCCTTTCATGGAGGTGAGAGGGTACTGTTTTCCCTTCTGTGGATGGCTGACTCTTTGACGATGAGACTGAAATACGTTTGGCAGCATAGAACTTGAGTTCCCTTAGTACATTGTCAGCCTCCCCCACCCCTTAAGCAAATACTCTGATTGGGGTAGTGGAGCTTGGGAAGTTGGAAACTAAAGAATGAACTAGGGATGAAAAGGAAAGAGGTTCTGAAGATTAGGGGAAAGTCTTGAAGAACCAAAGTACCAAGTCAGGCACTGGTTATCTGGACCTGTCTCTTCAAAGATGAAAGTGACTGATGTGTGAGCAAGTTTGAAGCTGCTTGTGAACCACAGAGCAAATCTTGTAACTTACCAGATGCCCTCTGGAGCTGGGTTTGAAGCTCAATTCCTCCATATTTTAGTTGTGGGACTACGGCAAGAAAGCCTTAGTCTCTTCTTATCTGCAAAGTGGCTGGCCTATAGCAGGCACTCAATAAATATTCACTTACCTTCCGTCTTTCAGTGACAGTCAGTGCTTAGATGACCACACCAGCATGGATTGTCACTGTGACAGTTCTGCCCTTTCTTTATTCACTTGGGCTCAAAAGGTCACGGCAAGTTGGCTATAAAATAGTGAGCATGAAAATGAACCTGAGGGTTCCTTGTTACACTGTGACATTTACAGGTCAGTGTAATGGGGAAGTCTAGGTATTCTTTTAAATATTCTGTTTATTATCATTCCAAAATTAAGGTCAGGAGGGTCACCTATGGGCTGGCCTCTGAAGGCCCTAGTTCGATCTATCAAAGATCTGGTATTGCTAGATATGAGAATTGATGGCCAGAGAGCCTCTCTAAGATCACTGGATGGAAAAATAGTTTTGTGTCTGTTTTATAAAGAAGCAGATGATGGTGGTCTGGGCAGGATAAGATGCATGTAAAATCTAAGTGCTGGGAGGAATCTGTGTTTCACATGGAGGATATTGGAAAGAGCGAAAATTAAAAAAATGTACTTTAACCTCCTAGGACTGTGGTTCCACATGCTGCTTTTTCCCCTAGAGATGGATTTAACATTAAAATCCAGCCAAGTCTTCAACGGTCTCTTTAGAAGTTACTCATACTCTTCCCCTCTGCTCTCTCTTCCTTCCCCTCCTCCATCTGTCCCTGGTATCCCTTCCTCTTCCTGCCCCTTTCCCCTAACCCTCTCCTTAGAGGGAATAAACAATAGCAAAACGATGGATAGTTAGCTGGCTGTTATGGCCTATAGATGTCCATTTTCTAGATTGAGATGAATGAAACCACAATTTACAAAGTTCGGGCCTTTCTATCCCCCAGAAATCTTCAAGGATGTGATTTGCTTTTGCTTTTAAATATGGGAGTAGCACGAAATGACTCTCATCATCAAAAGTTCATTTTTGTCGAATGTTGACTAGAATTCTAGTCTTGGGAACCACTGAGATGCAGATGTTCACTATCCTTCTGCCTTTGCCACCCCCAAGGGGAATTTGAACTTTCATTTCCTAATTCAGCCCAACAAGGAGAGGCTGACTTCAAGGGGAACCTTCCCTTGTATAGATGTTGCAGAGTAAGCTCAGGACTACTGATTTGACTATAAGGGATTTGACCAACTACCTTTTTTTCTTTAAAAAAAAAAAAAAAAACCCTGGAAACTATATGACCACATTGAAAAATAAAAGCCCCATAACCTCTCTGACTCACAGTCTTATTCACTGATTTCCTGCACATTTGATTGGAGTCATCTGCTTAGCTCACCCTGTATCTTGAGCAAAACTGACACCCCTACCTCTACTTTCAATCTGTGGGTTATATGAGAAGTCCAGAAGGCCTAATTTAAAGTATTTTTTTATTTAAGTAGATGTTTTTAGAAACGGGCACATGAACTTGAATAACCCAAGAATTAATCTCTGACTTTGGAAATGGCTCGATTTTTGTAGTGTGTGCAGACATCCTGAGTCCAGTTATCACCACTGAGCTTCCCAGCACTCTGATACAGTTGCTTGCCTTTGTGTGTGTAACTAAGGTTGCTGACACCCAGGGTTTACAGACAGCATTCTCATCCAAGAAGAATGGTAACATGCATGCACCTCAAAAATGATGATTCTTAGAGAAAAAAAAATTAGGATTCTTTATGGGAACATGTGATCAGTTCATAGAGCAACAAATTTCAAAGCACCCATCTTGTTGCTTAGTCTCCGCCACCCCCACTTCATGTAACCTTTTTCGAAATTACAGTGCATGCCTTACAATTAAATGAGTATGCAACTTTTATCCTGTTTTACCAGTGCCTTAAATTGGCACACAACTCATTTACTGCTCCATCTTCAAAATTTTGCTAATTGCTTTACTCCAACAAATAGATTAAGATTCAGAAGCTAATTAGAATAATAATAAATACCTTGTCCTCAGGTTACTTTTCAAGAAGATGGCTTGGCTTCATTTGGTATGTAATTAACTAATTTAACTTTGATTTGGCTGTTTTACCTCCATATTTCTCAAAGTCTTAAAGGTTATATACCACTAAAAAAATTAGCCAAATAATTATTTGACCAAAAGCTTGTTATCAAATTATATTCTACAGTAGTGATTCCTCAAATGAGAATTGGAAAGTTGACTTACTTTCTGGAAGGGCTGTGGTCTCCATATATCCAAAGCTAAGCTTAATCTCTTTTTCTCAAACCTACTCTCAGTCCCTAGTCTTATATTTTTGATAAAATGGAATTGCTATCTTCTCAGCCCTCCAACTCTCCCCTTCTTCTTTTCTCCTATATACAGTTACTTGCCAAATCCCATTCATTGGGGCTTTGTGCTTCTAGCATCCACATTCTCCCCATTCCCAGTTGTCATGGGCCTGATTCAGACTCATATAAGTTCGTTCTGTCTAATCTCTCCTCTCCATCCTATTCTGCACACTGCTTACATTCCATGTGGATTTCTTCCTAATGTATCACCCTATCCTTCTGGGAACTTCAATGCCTTTAGGTTGGTGGTTCTCACACCGTAGCGTCCACCAGAATCCCCCAAAGGGCTAGCTAAAACACAGGCTGATGGGTCATACCCCAAAGTTTCTGATTCAGTAGACCTAGTGAAGGGATAGCTATTTTGCTTTCCTTGCAAGGGCCAGCTGTTCCCCTGACCATTCTTTGAGGACCTTGCTTCCAGAGTGAGCTGTGCTCCACAGATTCCAAGCTGCTCCTGTCTGTCCATTATGGCTTTGTCCGTGCTCTTCTGCTCAGTCAGTGCATTTCCTCTGGTCACATAAGGACAAGACTTGAGCTTCTTCAGAACAATCTGTATGTCTTATTTCCTTATCCCCATCTACCTTATTGACAGCTGTGGTCACTGTTCAGCAGATGGCTTGGGAAGGGCAGTGCTGTTTTTCTGAGCAACCACGGAGTGATACTGTGAATGAATAAGTGAGGAAAGAGGTAGGAGATGCTGTCCTAAGCAGAGTGTCATGAAGACACCCCCCCACACACACACACAAGAAGCACGGGGCTGCCTGAGCCTCCAGGCCATGGACTGTGGGCAGAGTGGATTGGGCCAGTGGCCAGGAGCAGTTATTTGTGGCAGTTGGCTCTTCTTTACTAGTCACACCTCTCTTCTTAGCTTTTATCACCTTCCCATTTTCTGCCCCCTGCCCCTTTCTCTTCTTACCTTAGGCATGATGCCCTGGCTCTTTTGGTAGCTTTCTGGGTTGGAGAGCCTTCTAAATGGTATTATAAAGCCACAAAATTGCTTCTGAATTTTAATCTATTTGTTGGAGTAAACATATAGGATAAGAAGGCCTGGTGTTGTGGTGAGGGTATGTTAAGTAGTGTCTGAATAATAGTGTATATATTCATATTTTACAGAAAAGTTCTTGTTTAACTGAAAATAACCCTGGGGACACATGATATCCCCATTTTGCAGATGAGAAAAAAGACTTAGGGATTAAGTAATAATAATACATAATTCTATTTCTATGTTTATGCACATGAAGAATAATTTCTTTGTTTTATGAAGTAGCATGTTGTAATTAATAATTAGGCTTGGAATCATGGCTACAGGTATTAAAAAGTTTCTGCTAAGATAGCAATGACTGTGTGATGATTAGAATATATGATTAAGTGATATATACTCCAGAAAATTATTAACAGTTTTCAATCAAGAGTTAAACAGTCATATGTAGCACATAGTAGATACTGAAAGAATGTATATAAATGTATAAGAATAGAAAAAACTCTGGAAGGGATTTACCACACTGATAATAGAGCCTAGTTACTTTTTTCCTTGATATATTTCTATGTTATTAAAAAGTTTTAAACTATATAAAGGACAACTTGGAGGGGAGGAAAAGAGAGCATGTGGGAGGAAGAGTGACGAATTCTAATAAAAAAAAAAAAACCAGAAGAAAAGGAAGCCATCAAAACATATTCAGCAATCATTTCCTTATGAACAGTCTCCATGGTGTGTCTTCCCCTGGAATACATTCCATGTTCCCATCAGCTCTGCCTAAATAACCTGTCTGCTCTTTGAGACCTAGCCCCTTGCCTTTCTTCATGAAGGCTTTCCTGTCTCTTTTCTTTAAACCTCAAACCAAAACCAGAAACGATCTCTCCCACTTTTGAACGGTCCCTTTTTTGTGGTACCAGAAGTCCTCATATCATGGCCTAATTTCCCCCAAGAAAATGTTTCCTGACTGTTGAAAATGAGAAAGCCCCTCCCCGAAATTAAAAAGAAAAAAATTATAGACTCTGGCATCATAGTAGTTAAGTTTTACTCTTGCAGTGTCTGAGTGGCCCAGGAAAGCACAGCAGCTTCCAGACTGCCCCTTAAGATGACACCTGCTACTGGTTAGGAGCTCTGGTACATAGCAGATGTGCTTACTGAGCCAACAGATGAAGATAGTGTAGAGAGGGTGCACAGCGATGTCAGATCTGCCTGCCTGTGAGTGCCGCACGCCACACACGTACAGGTGCGTCTGCACATCCATGCATCCTGTAGCTGACAATTGTAACTGTTGGATGCTGTATGAGAAAACAAAGTTCCTAATGGATTATAGTGCAGTTGGCAAAGAGAAGAGTGGACATAATCTCAAAAATATTATAGTCAAATAAAATAAAACAATACGGAATGTAGATAACATTATGGAAGTGAAACTGAATGGTACGTTATTTCCACAAGAGCTGACACAAAGTCGGTCCTCTGTGTCACAGCCTATACTTCAGTCCATTCAACAAATGCTCAGTGAGCAGGTGCTCCACAGGGGCCCCCGGGGGAATCGTGAGCATGCGCGTTAGGCTTTTTATTTTTAATGCTTTCTGTTAATGTGCTCTTCTGTCTCTGTCTTTCTCCATAGGGCAGTGGTGGTGCACGGAGATCTGTGCTACTTGATAGTGATGAGCCCTTGGAATATTTCTACGATGACGTCAGAACCGTATACGAAGGTTTCCAGAGGGGCATTCAGGTGTCAAGTGAGCATCGTACTGAATTTGTGTGGCTAATGCCTAATGATTTTTGTTCAGAGGGAGTGCTCTTTCTTCAGAAAGGCATATTCGTTCACGTCTCTCGCCTCTTTAGTATCTTTCAAGTCTCCCTGTCTCCTCCCATAACTTCTCCAGAGTGAGTCCCAAAGCTCACTGGCCACTCTAGATAGATGTTCCCCCAGACAAAGTGGGTTCCGTGGTCACATGTGTGTTCAGCATGTCATGTATTTTATGGAGAGTCACACATACATTAGCTCATTATGGGCTTTGACTTTTCCTGCAGTCCAGAGACCTGTTTAATTGGGCCCAATTCAACATTTTTTAAACTTATCTACCAGGAGACTCATATCTTGAGACATAGACACTGACATCCCAAGGAAGCGGTGTTTCATCAGTGACAGTTTAGAAATGTTGGCTCCTGCGACTACCCTTAAATTGCTAACACTGGCGTCAGAGACCCCGTGATATCTGGCGCCTGTCTTCCTTTCTCTCTTCTAAGCTCCATGTGTGCTCCCTCAAGTCACTGAACTTCTTGCAAAACCACAACCTCCTGTTCTCTCTCATAATCCCATGTCTTTGTGTACTTCCCCTACCCCGACCCCAGTCATAAAATCTCTTCTTTCCTACACACAGCCCAGGGTGCTTGATACATTCTTCCTAATCTTATAAAACTCAGATTGCATTTCACCTTTCCTATGAAAGCTTCCTGGTGTATCGTTTTCATCCCCTACCTCTAAGTGACGTGTTTCGCCCCCTTTCCCTCCCCCACCTCCATTTCTATACCAGCCCCTTCAGTGAAAGAGGTGTTTCCTGTCCTTCTGCCCCCCCAGTGGCTGCTCCTTAAATAGGGCAGCCCTCTCTTCTTGGGGCACTGACACAGAACCTGGCACACAGTAGGCCCTCCATTAATGCACCCTCATTGAATGAGAGGATACCCTCTCATTCCCCCTGCCCCTCTTTTTGTTTTAGTCTCTTTATTTTTGCTTGTTTCAGGTTCCTGTCTAGAAATGGTCCTTGGGGTCTATGTTTCGTTGTTTAAATCTTTTGGTGGTTAGCTTTTGTTTTCGCCATTGCCAGTGAGACTGTAGTCTCCTTATGCGTCTGGGACTGTGTACCAGTGCTCTCTGTGTCCCCCACAATATGTTGCATGCAAGAAGTGCCCAAAATTATATTCTCAGTTCAGTGTATTTGCTCCGGTATCCCTGTAGCAGATTCATTAAGCCTTGCTATAAAGGGAAAATAAACATTTCTGTATGATTTAATTTATGAACGCTTCAGAATTAGCAGCAGGGTCAGAGTTTGTGAGAATAACTGTTAGGTAGATCATCCTAACAAATGGCCACATGAAAAAAATATATAACTTATATGTGTTTTATATATGTGTGTGTGTGTGTGTGTGTGTGTGTGTGTGTGTGTGTATTTTTTACCACTACTAGAAAGCATGTATGTGTATATACATTTTTACATTGTTAACATAGGATGGGATTTATTTAGGAGTATGGTGACTTACATTATACTTCTGACTCTACCCTGATGTTAAGACAAGTCACGTAACTTTTTGGGGGGTCACTTTCTCTACTTGGAAAATGAAGGACTTATATGAATGTTTCTGAGACGTTAAAGAAAAAGAAGTTCAGTCTTCTTTTTCCAGAGAATCTTTTTATTCCAAGCTTTAATTTTCCTGGGTTACCATAAGATTAAACTTTTATAGGAGAGCAAAAGCCAGCCTCTAGATAAGGTAGTTAGGAGTTTGTTGAATGATGGGAAAAGCCAGCCTAGAGTTTTTAAACATAGTATTTTAAAATTGTACTTAGGAAGCCGTTTATAAAAATTTAACTCCCTATTTGTCAGTGAATTTGTGTGGTTAATGCCTAATGATTTTCATTCAGAGGGAGTGGTATTTCTTCAGAAAGGCTGCTCTGTAGTGTCACCTGGAAGCTTTTGGAAAATACTAAGTTCCAGGCCCCATCCCTGACCAATTATATCAAAAATATTGTTAGCAGTGCCTAGGTGAGCCTGGGAGGCAACTACACTGTCCTAGAGACAGAGTCCGCAAACTTTTTCTGTAAAGGGCCAATAGTAAATATTTTAGGCCTCTTGGGCCATCAGGTCTCTGTTAGAACTGTTCAACTGCAGCCTTAGATAATATGTAAATGAATGAGGCTGTGCTGCAAAAACACTGTATTTACAAAAGCAGGTGGCAGACCTGATTTGGCCTCGGCTATAGATTGCCAATTACTTTTCTTGAGGAATAAAATAGTATTATTTCATATTGCAAAAAAAAAATATATATATATATTCCCATCTGAAAACAACATCTGATGGAACTTGTCATATTTAGCCTGGTCTTTTTTAAAGATATAATTGATGTATAACATTATATTAATTTCAGGTGTACAACATAGTGATTTTGTATTTGTATATATTGTGAAATGATCACCACAATGAGTCTAGTTAACATCCATCACCTCACATGTTTGCAAATTTTGTTTTCTCATGATGAGAACTTTTAAGATCTACTCTCTTAGCAACTTTCAAATATGCAGTACAGTATTGTTAACTATAGTCACCATGCTGTACATGATGTTCCCAGGACTTATTTTATAACTGGCAGCCTGGTCTTTATTACAGTCCCTGTGGATTGAAGAGGGTCTGAGAATCAAGCCTTCTTGGCACTCTTTTCTGTTTTTATAAGAGAGTCAAGAAGTCAGTGTGAAGGGGTGGGCTTGTATGACCTGGGTCCTCTCCCTTCTCGTGTCTGGTCCTTGAATCCACAAGCACATCCCACTGCCGTCATCTAGTTCTCTGCAGGAGGCCCAGGCTTGTCAGGGCCCCAGATGAGGCCATGCTCTGCTTTCCCTCCCACTTCCTCCAGGTCCCCAACCCAAATCTGAATACGTCAGCTGATACTCAAACCAAGAACCATGAAGCCATATGTGTTATGGTTTCAAAACAGAAATGTAGATGCCCCATCAGATGGGAGATTACAAAACGTCCAACTTCAGATGTCCCCATAGAAGGAGCTACATGTGCCCAGTGTGACATGGAGCTGGTAGCAGAGCCTGTGTTTCCAGTCAGGAAACATTCTTGTACGTGGTTGACTCTGATCGTCTAAACGTGACAGCCTTTTTTTTTTTTTCCAAGTGGACATAGCTTTTCCCTTGAACAGCTACATACTGAGCACAGAGTTAGCTTGGGATTAATCTGTGGAAAGAAACTTGTATAATTCCAAATATAAATGACTTACAGTTGTATTTATTACTGTCCTAGCCTTCAGTATCGATAATTAATATGGATTTTCTTCCTTTCTGATTAATAGGTATCTAAATCGGAATCAGTACATATCCTGATATTTCTTGACTTTTGTTTTCACAAGTACCCTCTAATTTTCCCTCATTTGCATCTTTTCTTCATTTTTATTTCTTTGCAATCAAGGTTTCACCCATGTAATTAGAATTCCAGGTAATTCCTGATACCTTCGGTCATCAAAATTTGGAAACTTAAAAAAATTATATTTTCCCTTTCTCATTCTGAGTTAGAATGCTTTAAGCTTTTTTAAGAATTTATGAAGAATACTTCTGAAACCCCATATCAAGATCTCTACCACTCAGCTACTAATTCCTTTCTAAACCAATAAGGTATTAAAGAATTCACAAGTTGAGTGTCCTTAAAACTTATATTTGCCTTCTTTCCTCTCATTTTCCTTCTTCCCTGCCCCACTTAAGAAACAAAATAGAAATAAACAAGTGAAAAATCAGGCCAAAACCCAGAGAGAAACCATTTCCCATCTGAACGCATTATTTCTAATTGGATGACCACTACAGTCTACCTGATATTTTGTGGAATGAGGTGGAATACAAATTGGAATATTAATGCACGTTACACCCATTCTTTGTTTTTTCTTTTTCTTTTTCTTCTTTAGATAATGGGCCTTGTTTAGGCTCTCGCAAGCCAGACCAACCCTATGAATGGCTTTCATACAAGCAGGTGAGTATTCTAGCTCTGTGGACACCTCATGCAAGCTGTAATGCTTACGTATGTCAGTTCTTGAAGCAGTATCTAATGTCAGGGCTAGAAGGTCTCTACAGAGTGTATGTGCTACAAATGGAGAAGTCTGACACAAAGGTTGGGGAAAACTAGTTAAATAATTTAGCTGGTAGTTTAGAACACTTTATTTTGGAAATGAAATGAATGCATTGTGGAGGATATTATCATTTTGAAGATAAAATACTAGAAGTATGCTTGAAACAGATGACTCTCCTCCCAGATGCTGTAGGGCGATAAGATTACTCCTCTCTGACTTGAAAGGTTTTAGAAAAATTTAAAAGCCCCAATGTAGAGTAACCCTCTCATTTTGTAGATGAGGAAAACACCCTTCAGGAAGGGATGGGACTTGGCCCAAGGTCCCAGCTGGTTAGTGGCAGAACTAGGACCGGAAGTAAGGTCCCTGCCATCATGTGTAGGGCTCTTCAGTGCATGATGACCAACTTAGGACTGGTGTGACATTTAACCCCAAGGCCACCATAGAAAGCAGCACAGATATTCAGAGACAACACCTGTGTTGTTTATAAACAAACACAAAGGAAGCTGGAATGTAGATGTTTTTATTCTTGTCACTCTGCAGTCCCAACTTATCCATGGCTGTAACTGTGTAAGTAGTAGTTTGTGCGTGGCAGGTACCTGAGCAGGAAGGTATTGCTATTTATCTTTATTTTTATCATGATTACAACAAGTCTACATGCCCACACTTCTCCTCAGTCCAAGTAGTGCCTGAGGACCAGCAGGAGCAGCTAGAAGTGTCAGCTTTGCTGCCTTTTATTTCCAGCAAGCTGTACAGGAAATGGCTCCCTGCTCTAGGGGCAGGTAATCCTGTGGAATTTTGAATACAAATGAACTTCCTCCTTCTGTGCTTCATGTGGACATGCTTTTAGTAGTTGGCGTGTTCTGGAGTGTGTATGTGAAGGAGTTGTCATTAGGAGCCACAAAGGCAGCTCAGGAGTAATGTTCTATGTGTTCCCTAGACCAAAACACACATTTTCTTCCCTTCCCTCATCTGAGAATCAGCAAAATGCAAAAGGCTTTCCTGGGTCTCTCTTTCTGTTTCTGCCCCACCCTTCCCTCCCTCATTTCCTCTCTTCCTCCCTGCCCACACCCCTCTCTCCCTTTCTATAATGAATGTCAGGGCTGGAAGGTCTATCCAGAGTGTATGTGCCACGTACACTCTAAACGTCTCATAGCTTTAAGATAAACATACAGCATCCAAAATGTCCAGAGAGAGAGAGAGAGAGAATATGAGAGAATGAGAAAATATGCGTGCAAGAGAGAGCGAGTGAGCAAGTGAGAATTGAGAGAGAGCACAAAGAGGCAAAACAGCTAGCCATACCCTTCTTGCAGAAGAAGTGAAGAGCTGTGAAGAACTCAGGTTACTGGAGGAGTTTCACTGTTCTTATTTTGCCTTACCAGAGCCAAATAGTAGTATTCAAATAGTAGTTTTCAAGATCCTTTCATTTTTGCATGTGGTGTAAAATTAGTTTATGTGTGTTAGACATATAACATTTGTCTTAGGCCTCACAGAATTCTCAAGTGCTTTCTAGATTACTTCTGTTGTGTTATGCACAGTAATATATACCCAAATTCTGTTGTGAGTCAGCTGGGAGAGAGAAGACACCTCCATTTCAGATTATTGCAAAGTAGATTGTAAATCCCTGAGGTTTCTGCAGGTGGTAATCTATGTATAGTATGTTTTAGTCAGAGACTGGTAAAGATATAAACTAGACTTAGCTGAAGCCAACTTTGGATTTGTACATTTAGGTCATTTTTTTTCACTACCCCAATGATTCAGACTTTTGGGAGGCTAGCATCCCCTTGGAAGTATTTTGAAGAAAGTATGAACCCTCTTTCTAGAGATATAAATGCATGCATATTTTCACAATAAGCTTTGCAAACCATTGCAGGCATTTCACAGGTTCCCTTCCCTTAAATGCAAATGAGAGTTGTAAACAGTGCATGGGGTATGTAGATAATAAGCATACCTAATGATATGCTTGTTGTCACTTCACCAGTGTCATCTCTCACTCCCATAAGCAGAGCAGGGGATGGCACCATGTGCCAGAACCAACAGGGCTCGGGGGGCGGGGATAGGTGTGGCTTTATCTGCTGCTGGTGTGGTGGTGAATTAAAAGTGCTCTTGAGAATTCAGTCGAGAGTATTAAGAAAATAATTCCAAATTCTTAGATTTACAAAGGTGTTTTAGTTACTTTGGGGCAGGAATGGGGAAAATATGGGGGCAAGTATATAGAGCCCTGCCTAATTTTTATAAATCTACCTATTTTTCCTTTGTTGTAATGATAGTATGCATTTTTGTAATTATTTTACTTAAAATTGTTACAGATATTCTAAGCTTGATATGGATTTCATAATTGAAATGTTTACTAGGTACATGGCATTTTCTCAGAAATTTACCATCATGTACTTAACCACCCAGGCATTGGTCTTTTGTCCCATAGAATTTTGTGACTTTAGATAATTTTGATATACATTGCTTTAAAAAAATTTAAAGCCTCCTAAGATTATTCTAAGAATAACTTAAAGAATGGAGTTGGATAGCCTAATGATAAGAACTTATTTCTTATGTTTTTTAAAGGTCTCCCCAAAACTTGCTGCTTTTGTGTTTAACCAAATGACAAGTTTTGGCTGCTTTACTGCTCTTTATAAATACAAAAAATAAAAATTTTGTGTCCCTGTATTACTTTTATAATTTTATAAGATTTTGTAAAACTAAAGTATAAAATAGAACTGGGTAAGAAACCCTGAAGTATAATATAATTGTGACCTTGCAGCTATTGTTTTGCAGAAGTAATTTTGTAATCAGTTCTCTTAAGGGTGAGTTCTGGTGAGTAAAACCTGGTGTTGTATAAAAATGTATAACTAAAGGAATACTTGTTCTTCTCCATGCAGTGCTGCCTGCTGGCTGAGATGTTAGACTTGGCTGTCACCCAGTTAGCTTTGTTCCTTAAGTTGGACCTGATATTCTTCCTGGTTTTCCTCCCATTTTAGGTTGCAGAAATGTCAGAGTGTGTGGGCTCGGCGCTGATCCAGAAGGGCTTCAAGGCTTCCCCAGATCAGTTCATTGGCATCTTTGCTCAGAACAGACCTGAGGTATTAACTGTTAGACACCAACTGTCCATGGTTTTACGAGTTCTCAGATAGAAGAGCCAATCAGGGTCACACCTACTTTTGCTTGAGACCAGATTTTGTGGTCTGCTTTCTACTGAGATATGGCTTTGTGTTACTGCTTAGAAAGTTGCACCTGCTTAGCCTAAAGTGGATCTTAAAAAAAATCACTCAAAAAAATTATTTGTAAAAATTATTAAACCAGGTTCCTAAACAAAATCCTTACAAAGAAGTCTTCTATTTATGGGTGACATCTGTGATTAGAAAAGTAGCCTTAATAAATTACTAAGAAATTGAAGTACAGTGTTGTCAGTAGCAAACTTGTCATTTCCTTCTGAAAGGTATGAGTTTTCCTTCTGATCAGTTTACAGAGTTTAAAATACCACAGACAGCAGGGAAAGTGCCTCATCTTGAGCTGGCCTTAATTTAGACACAGTCTGTTACTCAGCTATCAAGGCCCAGGCATGGTGCTTCTGTAAACCATTGTATTAAAGTGAATTTAAATGAGAAACTCTTTTAGAGGTATTGCTTATAGTGTTAGTGAATAAATTCATAGCATAGCAGTCTTGGAAGAGTTCAAGTACCTGGCTTGAAGAAACTGAATTGATTTTTAGGTCTAGTTGTGTCCAAAAGCCATTTTGGTTCAATCTCTGTGCTATTGACTGTTTTTTTTAAATTAGAATAGCTTCTTAGAGTTTTATGTCCTGTTAAGGGAAAAAACAGCATTTTTCACAGTTGGACCATGACTAGGCTCCTGAAATTTAGTTTCTTTCATTTGAAGTGAAAGCCATTCAAGTGAGCATGCCTGGAATTTTTGTTTTAGTGGAATCTAATGAGTCTATAATTAGGACACACATTTCTTCAAGGAATAGTTTCCATCCTATAATTATGAGTCAGTTCAACAGACATTTATTGAGCACCCACTATATGCCAGCCACTGTGCGAGGCACCAAAGTACAACAGTGACTTGGATCCTCTTTGTGAGGTACTGTGTAGAGGCCCATAAGCTGGTGCTTTCTCTGTAACATGCCAAGTAGACAGAGGGCAAGAGGATTATGGGAGCTCAGGCAAAGGGGACTTCCTAGAGGTGGCAGCTGAGTGGAGTCTTGATGGGAGTGAGGATGGGGAAGTCAAGGGAATGCTGTCATCAAGCAGCATGTCCATGTTGAGGTATGAAGCATTTTAACATGGGAGAGCTTGGAGTGGCAGGATAAGGGGCAAGAAGAGAGGCTCAGCTATGTCACATATACCTGCCTAAGGAGCTTAGGCCTTCCCTCCCTGTTGGCAGCTTGAAATTGGTTTCCAGGGGACGGGGGAAGGAGGAAAAACAGTTGTAGGCCAAGCGAGTGTGAGTGGGTTATGCTTCCTTCCCATGGCAACTGTGCCTTTATCTGTGCCTTGTCAGTTCTGCAGAAGATTAAGAACTGCAGCTGAAGATAATGGATGACTTTGAGGATCTTGCCACATTTGTCTTGTAGGTAGATCAGTTGCTAATGTGGCTGCCAAGTTTGGAGGCCAAATGATCAGTTACTCTATCACTTTCTTTCTTCATACCTTTTCTGAGGAGATTTTGCCAGAATGATTTTCCTGTTAGACAAGTGTGTCCCTCCTTCCTCTTGTCTCAGGCCTTACTGCACACTACTGCCAGAATGATCTTCCTCAGACCCCACAGAAGCCCTCAGTGGCTGTGCATTGCCTAGGGATGAGAGTACAGGCTCGTTCCTGCCCACCTCCAGCCTTGGTCTTCCCCACTCCCTGTTGGGGGCATCCATGCCAGCCAATTGCTTACTGACCTCCCTGTTTTTGAACCCTGCCTTACCTTTCTCTCCATCTGTCCGAATTGTGCTCTTGCAAAGGGCAAGCTCATTTACCTCCCCCACAAAGGTAGCTGCTCTGGGCTCTGAGTCAGTCATTGTCTTGTATTGTTATTATCCTTTTACATTTGCCTCAGTTCTTCAGGTAAAATGCACTTCCCTCTCAAGTAGGGGACAAGTGTTCTCATGTATCCCTCATGGTGCCTGGCATATAGTAGTAGATATACAAATGTCAATTTTGCTGTATCTGGTGTTTCCACTTTAAATCCCTGTAGTGGTTCCATGATGACATCTTATTTTCTCTTCCCAACCTTTACTGTCTGTTTAGTGGGTCATCATTGAACAGGGATGCTTTGCTTTTTCAATGGTGGTCGTTCCCCTTTATGATACCCTTGGAGCCGAAGCAATTACCTACATAGTCAACAAAGGTACGTCTGTGGTCTTTGGGTGGACATTGGTCTCATTATTGGTTAGATTTTGTAAGTTTACATTTGCTTATATTTGATTTCATAGGGATTTTATATTTAAATGTACATCTGTCTTTCTATTTAATATAATACTTAATATAATCTAGTGTCAGATATTGTTCAGACAAACTCTTCATATCTTAGAACTAATTCCTCATTGTATCTCTTCATTTCCAGCTGAACTCTCTCTGATTTTTGTTGATAAGCCAGTGAAGGCCAACATGTTATTAGAAGGTGTCGAAAATAAGTTAACAACAGGCCTTAAAACCATAGTTCTCATGGACTCCTTTGACAGTGATCTTTTGGAACGGGGCAAGAATTGTGGGGTGGAAATTATCAGCATGAAGTCGCTGGAGGTGAGTCCTTCTGCCTCGCCCACTTCTGGAGGCTTCCTGAGGTCATTTTGGCTGAAACGTGGTCTTCAGTGCAACCATGCAATTCACTTCTGGCCAGTCGTCTCACATCCTGTGAAAGAGAGACAATAGAAACTCCTGTCTCATTACCAGAAAAAAATTCTATATTGATGCCCAGAGTTAATGCATCATGTCTTACAGAAGTCCTCTCATAAAGGGAATTGTAGTGCACACATATTTATTTTAGATCCCTGACAAGCCATGTCAATAAATGCTGAAAATATGAACTTGAGATTCAGATGAGATTTAAGTTTGTGGGTCCTCTTTAGGCCTTAATGCCTTTTACTTCCTGATTTGTCTCTAAAATGGAGCCAGGTGTGGACATGTGCCTCCTTATTCTTTTTCCCAGGTTAATTTACAGAGTCCTGGTGAATTTCCAGCATAGATGTTGGTTTGGTTTATTTTCATACTAAATTCCTTCAGATTCACATTTATCACAACTTTAAAGGTAATTATTCTAGGAAAATGAGTGTGGTCCACATTTAAATTGGTTGTTTGACATTAATTCATCTAAGAAGCTGCTTTTTCCGGTCGGCCTTGGATTAGAGTTCAATCTTAAATTGCTGGTAGGAGGAGGATCTGGTTATGTAGGCATCACAGGAAGTAATAGGCTAAATTAAGTCATTCTCTTTCTGAAAATGTAAATAGTGTTTTCCTAGGATTGTTATAAATAGGGTTTTTAAAATTTATTTATGGTGGTTCTATGAAGAATTTGAGGCTACAAATAAGGATCTATAAAAACTTTCCTGGGGAGGTTAGAAGTTACAGGGAAACTGTCATTTGTTCTTACAGAGCTTTCTGTCACACACACGCATGCACACACACACACATGCACATACAAACGTGTGCACACGCACGCACACATGGTAGTGCAGAACATGCGCCTGTAAGAGTTAATGTATATGCTGTATTGTTAAACTAGGTTTTTAGCTAGCTTTTTACCAAGCACCTCTCCTTTTTTTTACTTGTAATCCCCTTTCCCAATAATGTAATCTATTTTTCTCTATCTTTCCTCCTTCTCCCTACCCACCTTCCACACACATGAAAAGTTTTTTGGCTTTTTTGACTACTATATTTTAAGATTATACAATTTAAATAAATGACTGAAAATTATAAAATTTATATTAAAATCTTTGTAAGACATTACTTTACACTTACCTATGTAATATGATTTATATATATATATATATATATATATATATATATATTTTTTTTTTTAATGTTGTAAGCTAAGACTAAGTTTTTAAGAAACCTTTAAAATTCACTTTATGGTTGATTATGTGATCAAGTTTATATTAATGTATATTTTTATAGGATCAAAAATAGAAACATTGGTGTTGGAATTTTTACATTTCTCAAATATTTTATTATGAAAAATTTTAAATATACAAACAAGTTGAAAGAATTATACAATAGACCACATATACCCACCAAGTGTCTACAATTAAACATTTTAATATATTTGCTTTATCACATGTTAATCCATCACTCTCTTCCTCCATTCATTAGTCTATCTTTTATTGAATGCATTTTCAGTAGGTTGCAGATTTTATCACCTTTAAATACTGCAGCATGCTAATCACTAACTGGATTTCAGTTTTTCTTCTGTTTATGTTTTTCTTTTGGCATTTGGAACCTAAAGATAGCAAATTGTTTATTTTTATGATTGCTTTCCTTTTTTCTAAATGATGATGTAAGACATGTTTCAGTCAGTGAAACTTTCTTGGCAAATAGTCCACTAATTTGGATAATGTTGTTCCCAATAAATTGAAAGCTAAATTGCATATTACTATTGCTTTATTTTATTTAACATCAATTTTTGAAGAATTAGAGATCTCAAGAAATTATGTAAGAATTTTGAATAGATGAGTGGGACTTTAGATCTGATAAAGATTATTTTGAAAAAAATTGGTGGAACTCTCATTGCTTTTAGCTTTTGGACATTAGTGTTCTTGTTTTTAATAATTTAAAATGTGATTAAGATGAAAAACTGTTTTAAAACTATGTTGCACAAAAACTCACTGAGCCCTGAGCACACTCATCTAATTAACATTTAATTTTAGGCATACTAACTCTATATGCTCACTCAAGCTGTTAAATTTTAAATTTTAATAGGAAAAGAATAATATAGTTCATTTAAAAATTAATAGATATTAAATAGATATCACAGAGAGTGCCTTCTTGTAGTAAACTGAATATCAGAATGAACACTTGGTAGTAAGTGGAAGCCAGCTGCAGAGAACGTTCACGTTCATTCAGAAGTGGCCTTAGATCTTCTGTCATGGCCTGTTTTATAATTGGAGGTGCCCAAATCCTTTCTCTGCCCCATGTGGGGCATACAGATATTTGAGCCTCTAAAATGGCTTGCATTTAAATCTGGCGGAGACTGGTTTTTCTCTCCATGTTAAAGGTGTTAGTTATGCAGAGCTGGCTGATTGTATATCATGCTGGGCTCTGATTTGCAGAAGGTGCCCAGCATATGCAGTTCTTTGATGATGGTTAAGGGCTGGGCTTTGTTAAAGGTCATAATAGGAAGTGGAAGTGGGGACAAGAAATACATTGTAAAAGACTTGGATTCCTGTTTTTTGAGTAAATCCTATTTATTTCAAAGGCTAGTCCTAATACCATTTATATAGTTGTGTAAAAGGGAATACAACTGGAAAAAGGCTTCTTAAAGCAATGGGTAATTTTTTTTGGTTCAGATTAAGTTGCCATAGTTTATTTTTTGGAAATTTATGCTGTCTTTGAACTAGCTGTCAGTGAATCCCGTAGTAAAGTCAGCTTGAAATGACTTGATGTGACCTTAGTCTTTACATTTAGAAAATGTTTCCATTTAAGATTTTTTTCTTTTCTAATTTAAGGACCTGGGAAGAGCCAACAGACGAAAGCCCAAGGTAAGTACCCTGTCGCAGCCCTGTGTGTAGTTTCCAGTATCTAGTCATCTTGGAGAATAGTAGAAATCTTGGGTAATGTCTTATGGTTTACACTTTTCTATTCTGATTTATGCTCTCCCCCGACCCCTTTTTTAATGTGCCATAGCCTCCAGCACCTGAAGATCTTGCAGTAATTTGTTTCACAAGTGGAACTACAGGTAAGTTTTGCAGTAGAAGTACTTCTCTGTGGTATCTGGCAGTATATACTCCTAATCCCCTTTTTAGGATGACTTATTTGAACTATAAAAGGACTGCAAACAGGAGAAACGGAAGTGATTCAAGCACTGTCTTATAAGACATTCTCAGAATCTGAGAGTGCCATGTATTTTCTCAAACATTTATTGAAGGCTATATTTAATCCATTTTCCTGAGACAGACTGTTTCAATGACTTACAGAAATAGATAAATCCCTGGTTTTTCTTCACTTATTGTCACATACTCTCTAAAACTTGTTCATATTAACAAAGACCCTTTAAGATAATAAGTTTCATTTAAAGAATTACAGATTGCTCAGGAATTTAATGTTACTCAACGTTTGACTTTCCTGGGTGTACTTAACAATACAGTCACTTGAGGCCCTAATTATACAGAGTTTCTGGGCACCCTTAATTTCTGTCTTTCTTGGATGGAGTTTCTGTTTTCTAACTTCATTCTGCTCATATGTGTTCCTCAGGCAACCCCAAAGGAGCAATGATCACACATCGAAATTTAGTGAGCGACTGTTCAGCTTTTGTGAAAATGACAGAGGTAAACTTTTGGGATATTGTCATCTTTCTCCATAGTCATTGTTTGACATTAGGCTTCAGGAATGAAAGAGGTAAAGGCAGCCCCATCATGTAAAACCAATGCTGTATTTGAAACACTCTTTGAAATATAGATAAGGTCTGAACTTTATGAGCAGTTTACTCAACTAGTTTTCATTGTGCACCTAATCTCCAAGTCCTGCTTGTGACCATTAAGTGAATTGACAGAATTTATTACAACTTTTATACAGTAAAACTTTATTTGAATATTACCTTATAAATCTTTCCAGGACAGGGCAGAGGAGAAATGACTCTCTTTTTTTATCTACTATTTCAGTGTGGTAAAAATAATTTCTTTACGTTAACAATGAAATGTTAAATGCTGCTGCAAGTTTTTGAATTAATATTGTTATTTATTATTATAATCGTTATTATTTGTTTTGGTCAATTGGACTTTCATTTTATGAGAAAGATTAAAGCCTCGAACTTCAGTTGATTTCCTGTAACCTCAAAGTTTGCTATTCAAGTATCTTAGTCTGCTTGGGCTACCATAACAAAATAGCACAGACTGAGTGGCTTAAACGCGAGACATTTATTTTCTCAGAGTTCTGGAGGCAAGAAATTCATGATCAAGGTGCTGGCATAATTGGTTACTGGTGAGGGCTCTATTCTTGGCTTGTAGACTTGTCACCTTCTCACTATGCCTCACATAACCTTCGTCTGTGTGCACAAGGAGAATAAGAGAGAGGTCTCTGGTATCTTTTCCTCCTCTTACAAGGACACCAGCCCAACTGGATCAGGGTCCCACCCTCATGATCTCATTTAACCTTAATCACCTCGCCAAAGGCTCTATCTCAAAATACAGTCACATTGGGTTAGGGCTTCAGCATATGAATTTGGGGAGGTGTTAATGCAGTCCATAACACCAAGCATATATTTCACAGTTGCCTTTTAGAAAGTTACTATTGAACAATGTAATGCCCTTTCCTTAGTCCTTTTGCACATTTTATTTGCTTTTGCTTTTTGGTTTCCTTTGTGGCAGGAGCCTATGCTAACTGCTGGTTTTAAAAATGGGCATCTTTGGGCTGCAGAAGGTTGATCTCACTTTCATTATATTCACACTCTGTTAGTCCCAAATACTTTTTTGGTATATACTTTCTAAACAGAATTCAACATTTAGTACATTACTAAAGTGAAATTTTAATTTTCTAACTGGCCTTCAAAGAAAACTTAAAATGCATTAGTGGCTCTTTGAGGCAAATGATTACAAAACTATGTTTAAAATTAATCATCAGGGGCATTCTCTTTGTAAAGCATCTAGTCATACTAATGTGCATTTTTTGTTGCACTAAATCAGAAAAATTGAAAAATATAGATTATTGAGTCTGATTTCTCATTATATAACAATTTTCTACAGAGAAGTACCAGTTGGGATGCAGGTCACACTTGAATAAAATTAATTTAAGATTATGGCCTGTTCAGGCTACATCACATGCTTTTGGGGCTACTGTGTTTGCTAAAAACTGTTACCTCATTTTTCACCTATTACCACATTTTTATGAAGGATGGCCTAGCTTTGGGGATGGGGAGGGCATGGCTCAGAAGTGGGTGCATCACCTCCCTAAGCTACCTGGCAATGCCTTCATTTCTTAGTCAGCATGACAGCAGTTGCGGTTGGCAGCCCCTGTTTGGCCAGAAATCTTTATGTTAATTACACGAACATTTTATGCAGCCCCTCATGGTGCCTGGCCATCAGAAAAACTCATTCAGAGCCACGAAATGGAAACCAGATGTCCAAACGATCTAGATGCAGACCCATCATGATCAGCATTTTATAGGAGAGCAAATCCCGTGGTGTATGTAACAAATTGGGATTTTTTTATAATAAAGTAGAGCTTTATGGTAAAGATGTTGATCAAAGTAAAATACTCAAGATGCTATATTCATACTGTAAATAAAAGGAACTTAGAAATCCAATTTCTCTTATTTTCTCTCCCCTTTTTCCATTACAGTGTAAAATGCTATCTTATGTTGAATTGGATCTTACATTTCCACAACATAATATGCTATCTTACGTTGCAATGGATTAATTCTTATCTTTAGGTGAAATTAGGGTTCCTGGTTAATGGGGTGCTATAACTTTGCAATATTAAATGCTTAGAGCACGTGATCCCTTAACATCCCCATTTGGACAAAATTTTTATTTTGATCAAAGTCCTGAGTAGATTTACTTTGTCATTAGAAATGACCTCTACTCTTTGAATAATTAAAGTATTGATTTTCATTTCATTCTTTGATGAGAAGTAGTTGCAGACCGTAAGCAAAAGCTATTTCTCCTTAGTGTTAAGGGATTATGTGCTCTGAAATAAAGTGGAAGCTTATTGGAAATCATAATGCTTTTTTTGCCATACTGCTGTCTTTGCTTACAGAATACTGTCAATCCTTCTCCAGATGATACTTTGATCTCTTTCTTGCCTCTTGCTCATATGTTTGAGAGAGTTGTCGAGGTAAGACAATTGAGGTTTGTTTTTCTTGCTTGCTTGTTTGTTTGTGTTCTACTAAGTCATTATGTTTTACAGAAAGTACTTGGCCTGAATGCCAGTGACACACACATTTCATTTTTACCACTTGCACACATGTATGAACAGATGATGATGGTAAGTTTGCTGTGTCCACTGTCATCCCTGAATTTAATCTTTGCTGAGCCCCATTTTAGAAATGGCACTAATTATTTGAAAGATTATAATTTTCTTTTCTGTGTCTGGATACTTGAACTTTAATTATTCATTTTAAAATTAGAAGCTCAAACTTTTGACGGATATGAGTGTGGACATGATTCCAGAAAGATTAACTGTAAAAGTAGAATTTTTATGAATACATTTCTATGTATTGTGAGACATCTGCTCTGTGAGACATCTCAGTTTTTGACTGTGCTTGTTCATCATACACACGTTACCTTAAGACCAGTTTTTTCCACCAAAATTCTAAGTGACCTTGGAAAAACAGGATGATCTTGCCTGGGCTTCCTGTACACAACTGTGTGACAAGTTTAAAAACCAGTCAAGAACCAACTTCTTTCTTTCTTGGACAATTTTGCATTATATACTTATAGGAAAAACAATGAGCACCATTTGTTCATTTAGCAAATATTTATTAAGCACCAGCCATATGGTAGGCCCTGTAGTAGGTGTCACAGAGGTGACTAACAGAGAGTCCACCCTTTGATTGGCTGCTTGCTGCCCTATAGGAATTACTTACCCCTAAAGGATCAAGGATCATTAGCTCCCATCTTCCATCTCTTAGTTCTGCTTTCTGCACACCTCACGAGATCTTGTGAGTTTATCCAGTGATCTCAGATGAGTTGATAATGGACCATATGTACCTGACTGTGGTTTTAGAAGTGCTCTTGGAAGGCAGGGCACACCGAACAAAACCTCTTGAGCTTTAATTTTTAAACAATGAACTTCAGTGTATCTTTCTGGTGGTTTCTGCTTTCAAGCCTGAGACTATTTGTACTTCTGTTGCATCATCTTTTAAACCTCTCTTTTTAAAATTTAAAAGAGGCAGACTACATGTCAAATACATATGGCTTGCCATTACAGTTTGCATCTGACAGGAAAACATGCAAAAGATTATAGTTAAATGACAAGCCACACTGTTATTAGATATCCTAGTGTCCCAACTACAACATATTCAGTGGCTTTTTAGAAATTTTTAGATTCAAATAAAAGAAAATGAGACTTTAATAAGCTCAGACTGTAGGTCTAAGTTTTTGTTTTGAGAATAAATTAGACTTAAAGTTTCGGAAAGACTAAAAATGTTTGCATTATGTAATACAAACAGATTATTTATTAAGAAGCTAAAATAGCGGAACCTCTATGATCATTATCAAAACCAACATACACTGGACTTCTGGTCAAGATGGTATAGTAGGTAGACACTGTGCTTGCCTCCTCTTGTGACCATATCAGAATTACAACTAAACTACAGAACAGCCATCACTGGGAGTCGCCTGAGGTCTGGCTGAACAAAAGTCCTACAACTGGGGAATACATAAGAGGCCACCTCAAGACTGACAGGAGGGGCAGAGATGCAAAATGGGCTGGTCTCACAACTGCATGTGGTGGTTGAGAATTGGGAGGATTATCTTGGCTGCAGAGGTCCCCCAGGAGGAGTGAGGGCTCCTGAGCCCACACTGGGCTTTCCAGCTCAGTGTTCTAGTGCCAAGAAGAGAAGTCCTCACAACTTTTGGATGTGAAAACCAGTGGAAATTGTGGCTGAGTGAGGCAGGGCTGTGAGAGTCACAGACATTCCTCTTCAAGGCCCACACAGGGACTTAGTCACTGATGGACGCTCTTGCTCTGAGCTCCAGCACTGGGGCAGCTGCTCGAAAAGTGCCAGGGACATTGGGGAAGAACTGAATTGTCTGGTTTCAGGGCAAGGGCTAGATGGGCCATTTTCTTCCAGACAGATGTGCTGGCACATCATTTGCTGAACCCTTCACCGTCCCAACATGCAGATGTAGGCAGCTGCCATATCTGAGTCTCCATCAAACTGGCTAATACCATTCACCTGACCAAGTGATTCCCTGAGACCCCCACCCCTCCCATCTTGTGGGCCCAATCATGCTGCCTCCAGTGGCTTTTCCATACAAATGGCCTGTCTTGACTCATGCTGCAGACTTTCTTAAAATCTCTCAAAGGTTCACAAAACCTAAATAAGCAGCATCTAGTCTCGGCATGCCCCATACTTCCTGCTGAGCAGTCCCAAACCCATCACTAACAGCAGCTGGCCTCGGCTTCTTGCTTGGCTTCTCAAGGCACCTCTAAGCCCACACGGGTGGTAACCATCTGTAGATTGCTTGGTGACTCTTGCCAGGTAGCCTTAGGCAGTACACAGGCTGTGGCTGAAGGCTGAACTTGGCCTATGGTGGGTCCCCCCCAGAAGGCACTAGGGCCAGCACAACTATTGGCCAGAGTACCACCCAGGAATACATTTGAGGATGACATACCCAAAGGGCAAACTAGCCAGGCACCAGAGCACTGCTAAAGTGAACTCTGCTCTATAAGGTCAGCCCCTCATAGCCAGTCCTTAAACCAATCAGCCCAATGGGCAGTCCTTCCTGTTGATGTGCAAACAGCAACCAAGGCTCAACTACAACAAGAGGGCGCACACAACTCAAATAAGGGACACACCTGGAGCACTTGACTTGGGTAACCAGGGAAGACTGCACCCCTGGGCTCCACAGGACATCTACTACATAAGGCCACTCTGCTGACACATAGCAACTTTACCTAATACATAGAAACAAACACAGGGAGGCAGCCAAAATGAGACAAAGAAACATGCCCCAAATGAAAGAACAAAGCTCCAGAAAAAGAACTAAATAAAATGGAGACAGACAATCTACCATTTGCAGAGTTCAAACCACTGGTTATAAGGATGCTCAATGAACCTAGGGATAGAGTACATGAACTCAGTGAAAACTTTAACAAGGAGATGGAAAACACAAAAAAGAACTCATCAGAAATAAAGAATACAGTAACTGAAATGAAAACTACATTAGAGGGAATCAGTCATAGATTAGATGAAGCAGAAGGTCGAATCAGTGATTTAGAAGGTAAGGTAGCAGAAAACACCCAATCAAAACAGCAAATGGAAAAAATCCAAAAAAATTAGGATAGTTCAAGGAGCCTTTGGGACATCAATGTACCAACATTCTCATCCCAGGGGTACCAGAAGAAGAGAGAAAGGAATTAAAAACCTACTTGAAGAAATAATGATGGAAAACTTCCTAACCTGCTGAAGAAATAGACATACAAGCCCACGAAGTGCAGATAGTCCCAAACAAGATGAACCCACACCAAAACACATCTAATTAAAATGACAAACATTAAAGACAGAATCTTAAGAACAGCAAGAGAAAAGCAGTTAGTTACCTACAAAGGAGCTCTCATAAGATTGTTATTTGATTTCTCGACAAACTTTGCAAGCCAGAAGGGATTTGTTGAAATATTCAAAGTGATGAAAAGCAAGCACCTACAAGCAAGATAACTCTACCCAGCAAAGTTATCATTTACAATCAAAAGACAGATAAATAGCTTCCCAGACAAGAAAAAGCTAAAGGAGTTCATTAACACCAAACCAGTATTAGAAGAAATGTTACAAGGACTTCTTTAAGAAGAAATAAAAAAAGCAGGAAAAAAAAATATATATATATGAACTGTATATATATGAATAATAAATTGGCAATAACTATATATCATTTATTACTTTAAATGCAAATGGATTAAATGAGCCAATCAAAAGGTAAGGTGGCTGAATGAATAAGTAAACAAGACCCTTACATATGCTGTCTACAAGAGATTCACTTCAGATTGAAAGATACAAACACACACTGAAAGTAAAGGGATGGAAAAAGATATTTCATGCCAGTGGAAATGAAAATAAAATATGTGGGGTAGCAATACTTATACCAGACAAGATAGTCTTTGAAACAAGGGCTATAACAAAAGACAAAGAAAGACCCAGGAATCTCACTTCTGGATATTTATCTGAAGAAACCCAAAATACTACTTTAAAGGGACATCCACGTGTTCATTGCAACATATGTTCATTGCAACATTACAACAGCCATGATATGGAGGCATCTGGGTGTCCGTCAGTGGATGAATGGATAAAGAAGAGATGGTATATATATACAATGGAATATTACTCAGCCATATAAAGAAAGAAAGAAAGAATGAATGAATGAAATCTTGCCACCTGCAAAAACATGGTTGTACCTAGAGGATATTGTGCTGAGTGGCGTAAGTCAAGACAGAGAAAGACAAATGCCATATGTTTGCACTTACATGTGAAATCTAAAGAACAAGATAAAATAGAATCATAGATACAGAGAACATTTTGATAGTTACCAGATGGGAGGGGTTTGAAGGGGTGGGTGAAAAAGGGAAAGGGGTCAAGAAGTGCAAATTGGTAGTTGTGAAATAGTCATGGGAATGTAAAGTATAGCATAAGGAATATAGTCAATAATATTGTAATAACTATGTATGGTGTAATATGCGTACAATTTTTGTCGTGGTCAAAACTTTGTATGTTATATAAATGTCTAATCACTATGTTTTACACTTGAAACTAATAATATTGTATGCCAACTGTAATTGAAAAATAAAAAATTTATTTGAAAAATAAAATCTTATTTAAAACATACCAACATACTTTGGCTTCTTGCTAGAGCCTTCATTTTCACGATGATCACGAGAAATACCACATTTCCATGTTCTACAATGACTGAAGAATGCAAGAACATTTTTTAAAAAGCTACCTATGTTTAGGAACTTTACGATTTCTGGAAACTGCTCTGAAATGCCAAGACCAAAGCTTTATGTGTCTGTGTGTGTTTTGTATAATCCCTGCTGCCATGATAAAATGTTGATTATTTCTGTTTACCGCTCTAGTGTGTGATGCTCTGTCATGGAGCTAAAATAGGATTTTTCCAAGGAGATATCAGGCTGCTTATGGATGACCTCAAGGTGCTTCAACCCACCGTCTTTCCTGTGGTGCCAAGACTGCTGAACCGGATGTTTGACCGAGTAAGTTCCTAGTGCAGAGTAGGGAAGAAAGCGCTAGACCATGAGTCTGAGACTCAGTTTTGAATCAGGTTCAGCCAGGTACCTTCTGTGTGACCACGGACAATCCTCTCAGCCTCATGGAACTGCAGTTTAGTCATCTGTAAAACCAGAATACATTGACCTCCCAGAGTTGTTTTTAAGGATTGTAAGAGAAAACACTTGTGAATACAGCTGTAAGCTGGAAAGATCAATGCAGGTATAAGGTGGGAGTCCGCTTTATTTTTATAATAAATTTTTGAGCCTCTGTTTTCTATCTCTTCCCCCTGCTTTTTATCTCACTATGTAACTATGTAACTATGAAATTGTTTTATAAATTGTAAAGTTCCATGTACATGTAATGTTTCTCAGCCACCTTGAGAGAATTGACTAAGCCAAACCAGAGACAGAGAAGGCCAGCCCATTGGCTGGTCTTTATATAGCACGTGGGCCATTATAGCATGAGCTATAGAGCCAGGGCCAGATCAGCACGTGGCATGTGCAGTCTCCAAAATGAATTTGGACTGGGCGACTTTAATACTTTTTATTTTGATGCGTGGCTTCTGCCATCTGTAAGAACCTACTCATTTTGTGTGTGTGTGTGCTTTTTAAAAAAAAAATTTTAAAACAGCTCCATTGAGATATAATTCACTTTCCATAAAATTCACCCATTTAAAGTCTACAATGCAAAGGTTTTCAGTACCTTAACAGAGTTCTGCATCCGTCACCACAGTCCATACTAGAACATTTTTATTACCTCAAAAGAAACTCTTTATGTACTTGTTAGCTATTATCTTCCACCCTGCTACCCATCTCTACCCCTGAGTAAAAATTAATCTACTTTCTGAATCTATGGATTTGCCTAGATTCATATGAATCTAGACTTCCATATGAATGGAGTCATGCAATATGTGTACTTTTGTGATTGGCTTTTTTTACTTAGCTTGTTTTCAAGGTTCTTCCATATCGTAGCACATACCCATACTTCATTCCTTTTACTATTCCACTATATGGCTTTTTTTAGATATATAACGGATTTATTTGTTCATGCATAATGATGGACATTTGGTTGGTTTCTACTTTTTGGCTATTCTGAATAATGCTGTATGAACATTCATGTATAAGTTTCTGCATGGACATGTGTTTTCATTTCTCTAGGATAGAGCCAAACTGCTGGGTCACACAAACTCCATGTTTAACTGTTTGAGGAACTGCAGTCTGTTTTCTAAACAGATTACATTCCCACTAGCAGTGCATGAGAGTTCCAATTTCTCCATATCTCCACCAACACTTGTTATGATAGGACTTTCTGATTCTGGCCATTCTATTGATTGTGAAACCTTCTTATGCCTTGACCCATTAGATTTTTGCACAGGCTAACAGCACACTGAAGCGGTGGCTACTAGACTTTGCCTCCAAGAGGAAAGAAGCAGAGCTTCGCAGTGGCATCATTAGAAACAACAGCTTGTGGGATAAACTGATCTTCCACAAAATACAGGTAACAGATAGTCTCCCACTGTTATTTGTCACATAAACTAACTTGAGTTTCAAAATTTCTATGTGGGCTCTTTTTTAAAGAGTGGTGTGAAAGTGAGAGAGAGAATGACATGTTTTTATTAATTTTGGCACATTTCTAAAGGACAGAGCCATCAGGTAAGCCTCAGTATCCAACAATACATAGGATCTTTGAACATATTGTAGCTATGTAGGGTTTTTATAGCCTTTCTTATTCCCCATTTGGTTTTATTTTTCTGGAAAAAGTATGTCTCTCTGGAGGTAATTTTTAGCCGTGAGTGCTAAAGAATAATATTACATCCAGAACAAAGCCCAAAGTGTGGTAGTTGCCACAAAACTATCACACTCCTGTTCTAATTCCTTAAGATACCTTCGAGTAGAGGTGTTTGTTTATTTCCATACTAGTTGAGATCAAATGGTGTAGTTTCAAGTGAAAACATATTCCAGGCAGGTGTTCCTCTCCTGAATACCTGTGAATTCTCAGGTGGTGGCGAGTTCTGTGTGGCCCACAGAGCAGGAGCTGGGGGGTTATGGCACAGGGTGCCAAGAAGGTATCTTTGAGGAGCCCGCTGGCTTCCAGCAGTGTAACCCTCCTTCTCTCTTCTCTCCTGCCCTGTCAGTCGAGCCTGGGAGGAAAGGTCAGGTTGATGATCACAGGAGCCGCACCTGTGTCTGCCACCGTGCTGACGTTTCTGCGAGCAGCACTCGGCTGTCAGGTGAGGTGGCTTCACTGCAATTGATAGTCTCAGACTTTGTCATGCCTACGGGTCTTCTTTCTAAAAGTCATTTTTGTTCTCCTTATTTTTATTCGAAAGGTCATGTTATTCCTAGGTTGCTTGGAGAAAGAAATATGTATGTCTTTTATTCTAAGCAGGGGAAGGTGCATTTGTGTCCACCATTGTGTTATTTTCTTTAGAGTCAGGTGTAAGGGTATGGGAAGGGTCATAAGTAATAGGACGACCTACAAACCTCACAGAGAACCTGTCTGAAAGGCGAGGGAGACAGCAGAGATTCAGTGATGCATAGGAACTGTGGTGGGGGACAGCTGGGAGCCAGCAGAGCATGTGCATTCCTGGGTGGGTCATATGCAGTGAGACCACTGTGTCATGTCTCTGGTCTCCCTTGCTTGTCCACAGAAAGTTAAGTAGAAAATGGACGTCGATGGCAGCTGGTGTTTGTTGTAAGGGTGAAGATGTTTGGGTGCTATAATAAAACATGTTGTAGTACTGAATTAATTTACCAAATAGAAAATTTGAAGGTTTCACCACAGTCAGCCATTACTCAGGAATTAAAGGAACTTAATTACTTGTACACCTCTGGGAGAGGTGTGACTGTTTCTTCTTTAATAACATTTCATCTCTTGGTGATCCAGTTTTATGAAGGCTATGGACAGACCGAGTGCACAGCCGGCTGCTCCCTGTCTTTACCTGGGGACTGGACAGCAGGTACGATTGGTCGGGCAGTTCCTGCTGGAATCCTATTATTTGGATTGGAATTGAATTAATTATGGATTGGTTCATTAACCAACTTTAACAAGTGCTTGGTCTCAGATGACTAGGCCCTGGAGCACACACTCTTGTAAACCAGGGAGCCATATGGTCAGTGTCTCCTGTAGCAGAGTGGGATGTGATTTCGAGGCTCTGACTATAAAACTAGATGGCAATAGAGAGTGTCCCAGATCCTGAAGGTGACAGCTGAGAGGCAATGGCCTTTATGTTGGGTTCAGAAAGTTTGACCCAACAGAGCTTTCCAGTAATTTGTTGAGGTTTAATGACTTGCTGGTAACTTTTAATTAAATTTATATTGTGTGCCGTGCTAGATGTTGAAACCACAGAGAGAAATAAACACAGGTCCCTTTTTTCCCAAAAGGACAAAGCAGGGACAAACACAAAAATAATTGGTTGAGCACCTGTCATGAATGAGGTTCTATATTAGAGGCTTAAGGTGCACATTACGTGTATTTCATTTCAACAGCATCCCTGTAAGGTAAGTCCTGTTACCTCTGGGAGGAAATGATTGTTAGTTAACAAACAAACAAACAAACATGTAAATAAGAAGAAGAATTGACATAGCATTATGCTTTGGAGCCAGAGTTTCAAACCAGGTCTGACTGCAAAACTCCCGCGCTTTCCCCTGTACCACACTGGTGGTGTATTCTACACTGTGATAAATCGATTCCTGGATTTATGTGATGTATAAATATGAGCACTGTCTAGTAGCACAGACTCAAGTAACTAGCATGATCTAGTGGCATAATTCTGCTAGGATTGGCACTAACAGTCTATGATCCTTTTTCTTGGTGGTTAATTTTTAACCCCTGGTTTCTTACTAGCTAGAGAATTTGGAATGGGGATCTCATTAAGGTAAAATTTTTAAAATGTAGGAAGAATTATTTGTAATGCTCTTACAGGGTATCTGATTTCTGCTATTTTTGTCCCGATCTTTAATACCCTTTGGCAAGAGAGTTAAGTCAGCTGTGAAAAGAAGCACCATCCTGTCTTAATAAACTTAAATGTAAAACATGATCATCTGTACTTAAGGAAATAAAGATTGTATTGATCATAACCAGGGAGTGTGGAAGAGAGTCATCAAGGTATGCCTAAGCTGCCTGTGCTCTCTCCTTATACAGAATAGGGACACTAAAATGTCTGCGACAGGGAGAGGTGGCAAATGATGGGCAGGGGCCATCAGATCAGAGGAGCCAGGAAAACGTTTTAGAGAGCTTCCTTCCAGGTATTCATAGAAATCTTTAAAATCAGCCAAATTATACTTTGAAAAATAATTTAGAGCTTCAAACTTGGGAAAAGTCCCTAGAAGACTTTTGAAAATTTTTGTCTCCATTCTAGGAATAGACTCTCTAAATTAATTTGCAGGGGGTGGCGGGGGCAGAGACTATCTCTTATTGCAGCTGTTCTTATTATGAGCAGGCTTATTTGTAATAAAAAATAATTTGGCCTAAGGATATTATAGTCCTGTTAGGAATGATCATTTTTTTATATCACATACAGGCCATGTTGGTGCCCCAATGCCTTGTAACTGGATAAAACTTGTTGATGTGGAAGAAATGAACTACATGGCTGCCAAGGGTGAGGGCGAGGTGAGTGAGGTCCCATCAATCATTCACCATCTTTACCATTTCCTCTTAAGCTGGCCATGACAAGTGTGGTGCCATTTCTCAGCACAATGTCCCATAAAGCCTTTGAACCATTAAGCTTGATTTTCGTGGTGATCCTGGAGTCAGACAGGCTTCTTTTTGAAGGTACATTGATGTTTAGCTCTCAGGGTATGTGCGGGAGGGGGGCCACCAACGTCCGCCTTTTTCTGCCAGACGTGATAGGGACTTGGGCCCATGAGCATGCAAGGCTCCAGTGGCCTAAGTTCTGGGGCACAGTTCCTGTCTGTTAATTGCCCTGGATACCTATTAGTGAGCTACCCACTAGTGGAAGGAAAGCCTAATTACTTCAAAGGGAGGGATTTCATCCCCTTTGGGGCTTTTCAGCAGCTTTGAGCCAGAACCTAGAGCAGGCATTAGCCCTACGACTTGACTACAGCTATGGTCATGAAGGAAGGGAAGCGGGCATTGGAGGTGCTGCCAGGATCCCACTGGGGCTCTGGTAGCTCCCTCTGGATCATGGAATTCGCACACACACACACACCCCAATTTCCTCTGGAGAAGCCCCACTAAATGCTGTTAACAGATCCTCTTTTCCCCCATAGTTTTATTGAGATATAATTGACACATAGCACGATACAAATTTAAGGTGTACAGCATAATGATTTGACTTACATATATTGCACAATGATCACCACAGTAAGTTTAGTTAACATTCATTACCTCATATAGATACCAAAAATAAAGAAAATGCTTTTTTCATTGTGATGAAAACTCTTAGGATCTCCTAAAAACTTTCAAATACACCACAGAGCAGTGCTAACTCTAGCCACCATGCTGCACGTCACACCCTGGTGCTTACTTATTCTGTAACTGCAAGTTTGTGCCTTTTGACCTCTCTCCTCTAGTTCCTGCCCCAACCCTTCATCTTTTCTTCCTTCAGGTGTGTGTGAAAGGGCCAAATGTGTTTAAAGGCTACTTGAAGGACCCAGCAAAAACAGCGGAAGCTCTGGATAAAGATGGCTGGTTACACACAGGGGACATTGGAAAATGGTTACCAGTAAGTGGTCACCTCCCCTGTTCACAAATATTTTTATTTCACTGTAGGGAAGAAAATGTCCCATTTGACGTGCATCCGCCATGTGGCAGTGGCATCCCGGCTTTTCTATTTCCTGAGTGGCATGTAGATGCGTCCCCTTCCTACAGGGAACAGGTTTATACACAGCATATTTTTGTAGCAGTTTCACTTCAACTGTAGCAATTATGTTTAGTTTTGATATTTGACATCAATTTTCCTTGCTGCTTCTTGTTTGCCATTCAGAGAGACTGGCTTTTGACATAGCAATGCTGTGCCTCGATATTTCAGCCTTAGTTAATTGGGAGACATAGCAGACTGCCAGGACGGTAGGATGGGCAGGAATTTGTGAATACATGCATTTCTTAGGTTTGCCTTCTGGTTTAAAACAGGATAAGTGGTTCGCGGATTAGACCAACTTCTTTGAATTTACTGTAGAGAAATTCCAGAGGACATTCTAGGAGCCAGAGGTTTGGGCAAGAAGCCACACCCAGGGGTTTGGCCAATTTGCTTGCTATGGTAACAACCACTGCTTTTGAAAGTTGTTACTAGGTTTAATTACAAGCACTAAAATGGAGGTTTTAGTGCTTGTAGTTATAAATTTAAAGTGCTTAAAACTGAAATTTTTATTGATTTAAAAAATGCCCCCCACCACAATTAATTCAGTATTCAGAATGCTGAAGCTACTTAGAAATAAGTTAAGTCCTTTTTCCAGGTTCAGGAGGAACTGACTACGGGTTATCCTCCTGGCTCTGGCTCAAGTGAGCACATCTAAGTCTCTAGACCCAAGTCTGTTCCTGTCGAAAATGGAGAACTGATATGGGATGAGAGAACCTAGAGACTTTCCAACAAATAACTTTTAGAAGCATGAGAATGACCCTGGGGCGGGGATGGGTTGAAGGCTGGGTTGGGGTTTGGTTACCAGAAGTGGGCACTGCTGACATTTGCCTGGTCTGGTCCAGAGATTCTAGTGTCCACACTGTTATCATTTGGGCAGTGACGGACCCTTCCCAAAGGGCCAGGAAACAGCGATAAAGAAACTGAAATCTTGCCTTTGTGTAGTAAATGCTAATGAGTCCTCACTCTGTGCAGAGCACTGTCGGAGGATAGGTCTGGATCTTTGGTCTCAAAGAACTTGACTCAGCTGGAGAGGCAGATATGTGTGTCCCTGATTCCGATGTGAGACTACACAAAGCTTGCTAAACCGAAGGTAGCAAGCGCAGCACTACCAGCTGGCTGACAGAGAAGGGCGAAGTGAAATGGGCGGGGACTTTCCAGTCTCCTCTCGGTCTCCTTACTTGTCTCAGTAGCCTGGGGCAAGTTGGTTAATCTCTGTAACCCTCCCTTTCCCTCTCTGTAAAATGGGATGATAACTCATCCTGCCAGGTGTTATTTGGATTATATGGTAGTGCATATAGGAAATGCCCTCTGCTGCATGTGATTGGTCCTGCGTGAAAACCAGCCATGGACCCACTCATAGCCCGCTCCCCTCTGATAAACAGAATGGTACCTTGAAGATTATCGACAGGAAAAAGCACATATTTAAACTGGCACAAGGAGAATACATAGCACCTGAAAAGATTGAAAATGTTTACCTGCGAAGTGAACCTGTTGCTCAGGTGTTTGTCTACGGAGAGAGCTTGCAGGTAGGTGCTTTCTGAGTTGTGGTAAGTGCCTAGTTCTTCACAGGTGTGCTAAGTGCCTAATTCTCCAGGGGCTTTAAACGTGATGGAACATTTGCAGTGGATGTCAGACATGAACTGACTTTCATGTCTGACATGCTGGAATATGACTGATGCATTATTGGTTTTTGCTACTTGGTATTTCTTATCCAGAAAAACTTTTTCTTTAGTTTTTATACACCAGGGTGGCCTGATGTACCAAGGAAGGTTGGATAAAGATACTAGGGAGTGGGTAAAATTATAGTTATAATTTAATTACAAAGAGAAAATATTGATATATAGATTAGAAGAAAGTTTAGATTTTTCAAACATATTAAACCCAACTTATTTATGATATGCCACCTAAATCATTTTTGAGCAAATAGTTGTTGTGAGCCAACATATACTTAAAATTGACACCAAAAGTCAATATTGTAGTAAAATATCTGTTTGCTAAAATGTTGGACAGCTGGTGACAAGGGAGACAAGGGGGTCTGGTTTCCTAAAGATTGATTTTTAAAATGAATCTTGAGGTTTTAAAATAACTTTAGAAGAGTATTTTCTTATGAGAGAGTTCACCTATTTTTCTTGACCTAGAATCTTAACGTGCCTTTGATTTTTATTGTTTACCTGATATCACCTTATTTGCTTATTTGACCCTGTTTTATTTTTTTAAGTATATGCAAAAGTAAATAAAAATTAGGGTTTTGTTAGATTTTGAATTCCCAGTTGTTCTTATAAAACATTTGTAGCAGAATTCCTGACACTGTATTTTAGAGCTGGGAGTTCTTAACCTGGTCTCAGTGGACTCTGGGGCTGGTAGTATGTTCTGAAGACAGAATCTGTAACTTTCATCAGTTCCTCCCCGGGGTCTGTGATGCAAAACCATAACTGACCACTGTCCTAGAACATCTGGATCAAGCCTGTATTAACTCACTTCTCTGTGTTAAAGGCATTTCTCATAGCAATTGTGGTACCAGATGTTGAGACCTTAGGTAAATGGGCCCACAAGAGAGGACTGGAAGGGTCCTTTGAAGAACTGTGCAGAAACAAGGTAAGCTGCTGAAATGCGCAGTCTGTTTCTTTCTGTTCAAATTGCATTAAGTGCAAAGTGCAGGGACCTCAAACAAGGAAATATCTTATTTCTCTTACCTTATTAGGATGTCAAAAAAGCTATTCTAGAAGACATGGTGAGACTTGGGAAGGAGTCTGGCCTAAAACCATTTGAACAGGTAAGACTTGTGAAAGTGCATGAATTCCTGCAAAACAAGTTTTTGACTTGAAGTTTCTTTTTACGAGTAGGTTATAGAAGAGGTTGAGATGACCTAAAGTAAATCCATGAGGAATGAAAAATGGAGTAGTTTGGCAGGGAAAGGAATTTCCTTAACCAAGGGTGTGAATTCTCTCTTCCTGGAGGTCAGGGTACAGTCCTAAGTTCTCAGAATAGGGCCTGGCCTTTGTTGAGAAAGTACAGCTGGGCCAGAGGTGAGAGGATGGGTTTGGACGTGCAAAAGGGTCTTTATCTCCTTGAGCAGCTTAAGTGCTTTTTGGACTCAGGTTGCATCTGTCCTCCTTCCTTCTTTAATGGCCTTGTTTATTTGCAGGTCAGAGGCATTGCTCTCCATCCTGAATTATTCTCTGTCGACAACGGCCTTCTGACTCCAACAATGAAGGCTAAAAGGCCAGAACTTCGGAATTATTTCAGGTCACAGATAGATGAACTTTATTCCACCATCAAAGTTTAATGGTATGAGAAAAGCTCAGAAGAAACCACACACCTCCACACTCTTCTACTGATGACCTTCGTGTTGGTAATTTTGACTTCGGCAAGCGTAGGGAAGTAAACATCCATGTTTGACTTGTGCATTCGGGGTTCTTGTCATAGGAATATTAGAGGGAATGGAACACTGCCTTACAGTCACCTCATGTTGCAGACCATGTATACGGTGATGTACAATTTCCAAAATGAGCCTTAAAAATTGTAAGCGGAAACTATAAATGTGCTGTTATTTGCGACTTCCTTAGTTTAAAAGGCGGGTGTGAAAACTTCTGTCTCCCTGTTATTAAAACCAAGGATTTAGGACTTTACTATTTCTGAGATGTCTGCTACTTGCTGCAAATTGTGCAGTTGTCTGCTGCTCTGAACAGTACAGTGCACTGGAGGGAAACTGTCCCTTAAGAACGACTGTCCTGGCTGGAGAATGTCACAAGTGGACCAGAGGGTTTTTTTTTAACCCCTGCCACCTTCCATTCCCTGTCTCACACACACACTTACAACCCTTCTGATGAAGGGGTATGATACTCCTGCTCTTTTCAACAGTCACCTGTCATTCCTCTTGGAGCAGAAAGTTCCCAGTGAAGCAAAGGACAGACCAACTCAGAACAATGTAGATATCGTTTCTCTGGCCGCTCGCCAGAGCGAACAGATTCTGGCGCCTGCAGAGCAGAATGCTCTCGGCCCCTCCTCTCCAAACCTGAGTCCTCCTTCCGTCTCTTCCCAGGGGTTATGAAAAAATCTGCCTTAGACTCTACGGTGAAGACAAGTATTTCAAGAAGGAAATAATTACCTAGAAAGACCATGCTCAACTGTGACGCCTAAATAACTGTCCACTTTATCTTCACTGAACCAGTCACTGTTTGTTTGTTGTGGCCAATAGGTTTTTAATGTGGTTTTCATATCAAAAGTTCATGTTGTGATTAACTGGCTTTTTTTCCCCCAGAATAAACTCTCAGGCAAGGCATGTCTTTGAAAATATTAAGGGAGTAGATGGACTTGGGTACTTATTGAAATGGACAGTAATAAACAAATGCTCTTCTGTCATCATGCTACCTGATTTCTGTGAAATGTATTTGGCAAGCCAAAATTCTAGGATGCAGAAATCTGGAACATTCATTTCCTGGGATTAACTTCTCAAGGGTTTTTTTTTGTTTGTTTTTTTTAAGTTGATTTGGGAAATTAGCAGCAT
The DNA here is from genome assembly GCA_004027375.1 of Macroglossus sobrinus. Classification (NCBI taxonomy): domain Eukaryota; kingdom Metazoa; phylum Chordata; class Mammalia; order Chiroptera; family Pteropodidae; genus Macroglossus; species Macroglossus sobrinus. The sequence continues at coordinate 513,925 of PVKZ01000440.1, forward strand.
TTCACTTTACTTCAAGCCTTTGCCACATGTGACTGAATTGTCATGTATACATTAAGCTATTGTTTCTGGATGTGTGAGAGTACATGTATTACACAAGCACAACAGGGTTTGCACTAAAGAATTGTCATTGTAGTACCACTATTGGGTAGCCTAACTTCATATGTGTATTCTTAATTGCACAAAAAGTTAATAATTTGTCACATTGGGGTTTCGAATGTTTGCTTTAAGTGTTGGCTATTTCTATGTTTTATAAACCAAAACAGAATTTCCAAAAACAATGAAGAAAACCAAAATAAATATTTCCGCATTTCAAGTGAGTGAAGCCTCTCTCTTCGTGTTGGGTGGAACATTCGGGTCAGCCTTCGATGAGCACAGGGAAAGAGCAAGAATGGCTCTAGGCTTCAGACCCTGCCCAGTTGCCGCCTCCTTCCCAGTTCTCCTTCCTCTGCTGCAGCCATGCCCTTTGGCTCTCTGGCGACAGTCCTTACTGTGTTGTGAGGAAGAAAATTATGGTGTGATTAATATGGATAGTCTCAAAAATGCACATTCTCTGTTGGGAAACTAACATTTCAGGAGACGTTGGCTGTAGTTGGTGGTTCTGTGGTGGATTTAATCGTGTGTATTTTAGTCATTTTCTTACTATAGAACTGTTTCAGAAGAGGTCTGGAAGAGCAGCTGACTTTTTCTTTCTTGTCCTCTGTTCCTATCCTATGCTGTCATTTTAAAGATTTTCTTTTCCATAGGGTATTAATCAACCCCCATTTTCTTATATAGCTTGTTGTATTTAAATCAACCTTCCTCCCTCCCTCCCTCTCTCCCTCAAATCTTCTGTTTAGTGTGATGCCGTTTGATTTCTTTCTCTAAAGCTCAAGCACAGTGCGCATATCCCTGGTAAGCCTCCTGTCCATTCCACCTTATTATTTTAGTTCTTAAGATCTTTTCTGGTCTTGTCTCACCTTCCTCTTCCTCTCTTCACCTGTGAAGTGTGAGCTGTGAAATATGAGAGTAGGCATTGCCTTTGTTTCTCCTCTCTTGGCATCTAATACAGCACTTAGAAATTAGCAGGTATCCATTAACTTAGTCTTGTTTGAACAAATACCTGAAATTTTGAACAAAGCTCTTCTGAGGCTGACATAAACTTAAAAAAAAAATAATTTTAGAAAATACACATAAAATTTACCATCTCAATCATTTTTAAGTGTACGGTTCAGTGGCATTAACTGCATTCACATTGTGGTGCAACCATCACCACGACCCATCCACAGAGCTGCTTTCATTTTATGAAACTGAAACTCTGCCCATTAAACATTAATTCACATTTCTTCCTCCCCAGCCTTTGAAAACAACATTCTGCTTTCTGTCCATATGCATTTGACTACTCTAGGTACCTCACTTAAATGTAATCATCCAGTATTTATCCTTTGGTATCTGGCTTATTTGACTTGGCATAATGCCTCAAGGTTCATCCATGTTGTAGTATATATCATATATCAGAATTTCCTTTCTAAGGCTGAATAGTATTCCAGTGTATGTATGTTCCACATTTTGTTTATCCACCCATCTGTTGATGGACATTTGGGTTGTTCTCACCTTTTTAGCTATTGTGAATAATCCTGTTGTGAACATAGGTGTACAAATACCTGTTTCAGTCCCTGCCTTCATTTCTTCTGGGTATATACCCAGAAGTAGAATTCCTGGATCATACGGTAATTCTATGTTTAATTTTTTTGAGGAACTGCCATACTGTTTTCCATATAAGCTACAGCATTTTATATCAACAGCGCACAAGGGTTCCAATGTCTCCACATGCTTACTATTACCTGTTGGTTACTATTTTTTGATAATAGCCATCCTAATGGGTATACAGTGGTATCTCATCATGGTTTTGATTTGCATTGACTAGTAGGGTTGAGCACCCTTCCATGTGCTTTTTTTGGTCATCTGTATATTTTTCGAGAAATGTATGTTCAAGTCCTCTGCCCATTTTAAAAATTGAGTTGTTGTTTGTTATTGAGCTATAGGTATTCTTTACATATTATGAATATTAATCTCGAAACAGTTTTGGATTCTTAACTGTCATGGTGCACTGAGGTTAATGCCTGCTCAACAGCAGTAGATACACAATGGTCCTCCATCCCACAAATCAAAACTACACCTCAAAAGCCCAGTGGGCTCTGTCTAAAACCCTTCTCCCAGCCAGAACAGGGAAGAAGCAATGTGGTTGCCTGGGAATGAGGAAGTCCTTCTTTCATCCAGGTCACTGTGCACTAAACCCTGACAGCCTAATCCGGCAGAGCCTGAGCCAACAGCCCAGGCTGGAAGTGTTAATCCAGCAGTCGTAGCCCTGCTGCCCTCCGAGCTCCTCCCGCCCCTCCCTGCAGGCCCCAGCTACGACATATCCTCACACTGTATCTAAATTTGGAAATGTAGGGTTTTTAAAGTATATTTGACATTCTGGTCATTACATATTTTTGCCCTACTCCCAATTTTTAGATTACCTTGAATAATAATAATAAATGTATTGAGTGTTGTTGCCATGTGCCAGGCACTATCCTTAGCATTTTATGTGGATGACACATTTTATATTTACAACCCTTGAAGCCAGTGCTACCATTGTCCCATTTTACAGATGAGGAAATAGAAGCACACACATAATTTAATCGATGCCACGCACCCAGAGAGCCTCCTGCTGTGGATGTTTCTTGTCTACATTTGGCAGTGAACTTCCTGACAGAACGTATGATCGGATTGATTCTTCATGCCAGCAGTTCTCCCTCTAAGCTTCAGTACAAATGGTTTTGATTCCTACCTAATGATTGGTCTTTGTCACAGCAGAGCTAATACCACTTTGCAGAGTATTGTTCTGGTTTTATGACTTATCAAAAATTAAATATGGTTGCTCTCTCTGTTGTTGGCTTTTCTTAAATCCATTCAGGACCAAAAGTTTGGTAGAACTAGCTGCTCTACTTCAGGAGGAAAATGTATATATAATGCTGGGTCACAGACATGTGGCAGGTTCGAGGGATCCCTTAGAAGCTCTAGGAACCATCAACTGCGGAGGTAAGAATAGCTACAGAGATTGTGGGTTTGCTGTGGGCTGTACACTGTGCTGTGTTCTTTATGTTCTCATTTCCTTCTCACAAAACTCCTGATAGACTAAGGGACTTTTATCAGGTTTTCCTTGAGAACCAAGAATCTGGATAGGAAGTAGAGGAGGGCCCTATCCGAGCCTGGGGGTTCTTGACGTTCGAACAGGAATTAAGGAAGGAGCCTGCAACTCAGACTGAGAATTACCTGCTCAAGAGAAATGTGGGAAATGAAGAATGTGATCTCCCTGAAGCCAAGAAAGGAAAGCGCCTCAGGAAGGGAGGGAAGGGGTCAGTTATGTCCTACACTGTTGAAAGGCAGCGTAAGGTGGAGATAGAGGAGTGGCTGCTGGATCTGGCGATGGAGGCAGCAACCTTGGCGATAGTGTCCCAGCAGAGTAGGGAGCCCAGAAGCCTGTTTGGAGCGAGTGGAGGCATGACGGGGAAGGCAGGAAGAAGGGTGGACAGCTCTTTTCTGACGATCTAACATGAAATTAGATGAAAGCATGGTAACTGGAGTAAGATGGGAGGTGGATGTGTTTGCTGGTGGAGGTTTTTAAGATGGCAGATACTAGAACATAATGCTATGCCAATGAGAATGGTCAGGTGGCGGGGAGGGAAGAGATTGGGAGAGAGAAAGGGCAGGAGAGGCGATGCAGGAAATAGGGGAAGACTGCTATCCTGAAGGGTGGGAGGGTTAAAATCCACAGTCAAGTGCAGAGATCTGTTGATAGCATATTTCCTCCATCACAACACGAGGGGATATAGAGAATGTGGGGTGGATGTAGGTAGATCTATGGTGACTGAAGTAGAAAACATTGGGAGCTTCTATCTGGATTTGTTGTTGTTGTTGTTTTCCATTCAAGTATTATTCCTTGTTATGGATGAGAAAATTGAGCCCTGGAGAGACCAGCTCACTTGTCTTAGTAAGTGGCTGAATTAATGTTCTGACTCCAGGGCCTCTCCGTGCCTGGGGCACCTGAGTGCTGTCCCTTTCTCTCCATGGTGAAGTACCCAGTGCCCTGAGCATCCCAAGTACACAATCACCACATTAGACGAGTTTTCTCCACTACTCAGTCCTCAGATGCAGCTAAACTCTCCATGGCAAATATACCTGTTCGAAGTTTGTCATGCCACAGGTGGAGGAGGTAAATGCCTCTAACCCCGGAATTTCCTTTTCATGTTTTCATCCAGATTTCCAGTGCTCCCCTGCCCGCCCTCCATCTTCCCCCACAGCAGCATAAGCAGAAGAGAGGCCTGCCAGTCTCAGTATGTCCCCAGTTGTTGGGCAGAGAAGGTGGTCAGAGGGTAGAAGGCTCTGGCAGCTACTTGAGAGTTGAGGGCCATGTGTCTGCTAGACCAAAGGTCCCCAACCCCCCAGGATTGGTCTGTGGACCATTAGGAACCGGACTGCCCAGCAGGAAGTGAGTTTCTGGCCCATGAGAGAAGCTTCATCTGAATTTGCAGCCACTCCCAAGCACAAGCATCACCGCCTCGGCTCCACCTGAGATCATCAGGCATTAGATTCGCATAGGAACACCGGTCCCTGCTGCAGAAAGGTTGGGGACCACTGTGTTAGACTGAGCATGCCCGGGATGCTACTGCCATTCCTTAGCCCCCAGCCTCCTTTGTATCTTTTATGGAAAGTGGCTTGGGCCCTGAGTCTGACTGAAGGGGACTACCTTGAGGTTCCCAGCATAGAGGCAGTTCCTCCTTGTCTTCTCTGAAGAGCTGCCTCTTCTCCAGGTTAGCTGGAACCTGCAGATGTGAGATCCACAGGGCAACCCCACACTGCCACCCCAGCTGTCCTGTCACCCTGTATCCTAGAGCAGATGCCCAAATCTACGTTCTTATGGAACTCACTCCTTTACTCAGCATGGATAATTGGGAAATTAGGTCACATTATTCACATATTTGGCATGAAAAGAAATCTAGATTTTTTACTTAACTCCTTCACACTGTACACTGTTCAAATGGTAGAAGTCTTTTTAAATGAATTGTGCTTCTCATTGCTCTTCAGGTATAGAGGGATTCTATTCTTGGCTGGAAATGGGATTTTTTTTCATAAGTGTATTTTACATGTAAGTTCTTAGCCACTCTTTTGTTGAGATTTTTAAGGGGTGGAGGGTTGGCTGTCAAATTTCTCTAACAGGAATTGTCCTCACTAAATCCTAAGGCTGCTGCATTTCCCCCAAAAAACTCCAGGTAGTCATCTTGCTTTGAATGTGGCTTGTTCAAATTGGAGTGTGGGTCATGGGAGTGCCAGCAGTGTCCGGCTGCAGGCGTATTTAAGCAGCACACACGTGAGACACGCATGAAGTGTTTGTGTGAAACCAGTTGGCTCATATTCTGTATGAGGCAACATGTGCAGACGCAGAGGGATTCTTGTTTTCAAGTCCCTTGCTTTCCCACACCCCGACACTGCCTTCCTCCACCCTGCTACACTCCTGCCAGCACCTCAGCCACACCCTGCTGAGCTGTCAGTGGGCCTTGCATTTGGGAGAAATTCCAGGGCTGCCACAGGCTGATGGCTACCGCATCTTGCTGATGCCTTCTCCTGTTGTCTATCACATCTGTCCACTGCCCTTGGTCCCTTATTCCTACCACTTTATCAGGGTGCTGGCCATCTCTTGCTGGGACAACCATACCAGCCTCTTAATTGATCTCCTTGTCTCCTATCTTGGTCTCTAGTAACTCACTTACTTTTCCTCCACTCTGCAGCATGAAAGACTTTTCTAAGTCACAAGAGTTATGTGATTTCTCTTTAATCATTCAGACGTTTCCTATTGCACTCAACTGTGAACTGCTTAATGTACTTAGAGAAGGGCTTCACAAACTTTATCGTGCATCAGATCTCCTGAAGATCTTAAAATTCAGATTCTGATTCAATAATTTTGGAATCATGCCTGAAATTCTGCATTTTGAATAAGTTCCCAGGTAATGCTGATGCTGCAAGGAACTGGAGGACCCCTGCTTGCCTCCCTAGCCTCATCTGTTCCAGCCACACTGAACTTATTCTAGCTCCCAGAATGCTTCACGCTCTTGCCCACTGCTGGGCCTATGCACATGCTCTCTCCCAGGAGCACTCTTTATCCTGGCCTGGCTGACTCCTACGTCTTTGTTTCAGTTACATCATAGGTGTCACTTCCTCTAGGAAGCCTCCTCTGAATCTCCAAGTCCAGGAAACAAATTGTTGAGTATGTTTGTGGCCTGGCAGTGCTGTGAGGTGGAGGGGTAATGGGATAAGAATCTTTTTATGCTAAGTGACAAGGTCAAAGGGGTGAGTGAGCTGGCCTGTGAGGTACAGGGCAGCAGCCAAAGAATGAGGGAGCGCTTCCTTCCTAGAGAAGGTTCTAGGAAGGTTTTGTGTCACCTGGGGGTTAGAGAAGAAAGAGTTTTTGACCTGAGCTTGTCTAAAGGGTCACTGGCTGATGGTGCCTTAGCTATCCTACTATTCAGGTCTCTGCTGAGAAGAAAGGATCACTGAAGTAAGGGCAGTAGTTGCCTGGAACTGTCTGAACAAGGTCAGCCTCACAACTGTGTTCTCAGGCCACCCAAAATTAGAGTCAGAGTGAGTAAGGTCATTAAAAGGATGAAAACTTTTTTCAGAAAGTTTTTTTTCGACCACAGCTTGTGTGAGAATCATAGAGACAAGTCTCTACTGCATAAATTTTATTCCAGGATATCCCCCCCACACACACACACACTTATTTCCTTAAAATATTTTTCTTTGGGATACCCTTTCATTTTATTTTCTCTGCTCATTTGGCCTCTTTTCCAGTTTCAGTTATAAAATTACTTCCTATGTAGGTTAGAGGTCAGTATTCCCTGGCTGGAGAAATCCTGGATTTTTCTAGAATGCTCCTGCTAGGGTTTTTGCACCAGACTCTCTTCGCCCTGCAGGGAGCTGGGAATGGAATCTGAGACATGTGACACTGCAACATCATGATGTAGTGGTCAGACTTTTTTAGCCATGTGATTTCAGCTTGGATAGGAGCAGTGCCAGTGAGGTCTGGAAAAAGAAACTTAGTTACATAGCAAATAAGTTTAGCAGTTGCATATCGGAGCCAGGAAAATGTTGGAAAGCAGGTGACTCATGAAAGGATCCCATGTCACTACCATTTGCTACAGTGGAAAAACCTTTCTGCCCTCTCCCTTTAACAGACACCAAATACTACTCCTTTTCTGAATTTTATTTCCTCTTTTCTTAAAGGGAACATACAAGAAGAGGTTTCCTCCTTCCTTGTTCCACCCTTGCCTCCTGGGACTTTCTGAGTTTGTTTTGCTGAATCATAATTACACATGTTGAGCAGTTAGTCTGTTTAAAACAGATAAGGACTTCAGTTTCTTTCTGATGAGAACTGCCAAGTTTAGTGGGTTATTCCTGTGTACCCAGTGATTCGTAGGTACTGTAGAAAGTTAAAAAACAAAGTTGGAAAACCTGAGAAGTAAATTATTTTCTTTTCCACAACAGAAAATCATATTCTTTGCCTTGCTTAAGCGAAATGTGCAGGAATGGATTTGATAAATTAGGGAATGGGATGATCTCCTTCCCTGAAGGAGAAAAATGAATTGAGCAAGAGCAGTTAAGACAGCTAGTCTTACTAATCTTGACCTGACTCTGAAACAATATTTACAATGTCTGCAAAATAAATAGTTCTGGTCTCCAATTACATTTTCAAATTTCCAATCATGTTCTTTATCTGCCCTCTAGTGGACACATACTGAATAGAAAATTCAACAGAAGAGCTCGCTAGGAAAAAAGCAAACACAATAAAAAATAATACGGTCTCTAAACATCTAGGGACCTTCACATTCTTTATCTCTTATCTCCATGATAGTCCTGTAAGAGAAATAATAATTGTCTTGTTTATATTCTCATTTATACATCAAACTAACAATTCCAAAATATGGAACTAATATATACATCAACCCATTCCCCAAGAAGTGTCCAGGCCTAACCACTAAGTTTATCCCAAGGTCCTAAGAAAGTTGAAGTTCTTTATTTTTTTGTATTTGTATTATGAAAGCAATAGGGTGTTTTTAATTTTCTAAATATTAAAGTTAAATATTAAGTAATTACATAACTTAAGGACCTGTACACAGATGTCCCCCAGCTTCCTGCGGTCACCTGTTTCTCCGAGCTTCCTCTGTGGTTGCTTACGTTGCTCCAGGTACCTAAAGGGCTCAGGACCCCATTGCCTCCATTCCTGGGTTTTCAGCCCCCTTCCAATACCCATACTTCACCCGCTCCTGAATACTCTCCCTAATTTTCCACAGCCCCCCTAAACATACCAACACAAAGCTGAGTTTAGCATGGTGGATTACTTTTGGGGGAAGCCATGTCCAGCCTTTTCTATCTTAAGATGGCTCCTGTGTTGTGCTGTACTCTTTCTGTCACTGTTAACTTTTGTAAATGTTTGCTGGAGGACATCTATGTGGTAGGCCCTTAAGTTATGCATATTTATATAAAAATTAAATCTCATGTATAATTTTTTCCTTTGTATTTAGATCTTTGATGATGTACAACATAATACAAAACAAACCAAAGAGACTGATTTCTATGACTAGGTGGTGTTCATCATGTCATCCTAGAGCAGAGGGCTGGAAGGAGAGGCTGTTCTCCAAGGAGAACTGAGGTGGAGTTAGTGCTGGAAGGGGCTAAAGATTTCTTAATGTGACAACTGTCTCCTAGAATAGGGGGCTCTAAAATCCCATTAGGAAGAGATTACTTTATATATGTGATAAATATATATATCTGGTTCTGTTTCTCTGAAGAAGACTGACTAATATAGGTAGGTATGTCATCCAAGCTGGTTCAATGAGAGTAAATCTTAGGCCTTTTCCTGGGAATGTTGGGGCATAGCTACTCTCTTTCTCTGAATGTTGGAATTCAGATGTGTGGTTTGGAACTACTATCAGGTGCAAGCTCTGAGCCAGAATCCTAAGATCTAATGCAGGCACAGCCACTTACTACTCCTTAGTTTCCTCATGTGTAAAGTGAAATTATAGAGCCAACCACATAGGATTGTTGAAAGAATTAACTAATTTGATAGATATTAGGCACTCAGAACAATGTCTGGATTATAGTAAATACTCAATAAATCCAAGTGGTGGCAGCAGTGGCAATAAAAACCAGCCTGAGAAAAAGACTGATGTATACACCTGGCAAGAAAATGGATTCAGAGCGCTAACGGCTTCTCACCCCTCTAGATCAAACTGAGCTTGACAAGTATCCTACCTCTGGACTTTTCAGTAACATGAGCTCATAAATTCCTTTATTAGTTAAATCTATTTGGTTCGAGTTTTTATTTCCATCCTGAGTGCTGAACCTCTTCTTAACAATTGACTGGTTTCTTTTTTTTTCAGACCTACAAGCACAAAAGGTTTGATTACAACTCTTTTCTCAGAAATTAGTGCTACTTACCCATTCACTTAAGGGTGACAACTTTCTGTGGCTCCAGGAATCCTATTTCTACCCATCAATAGGGAACTTACCTTCAATACCTCAAACGTGATTTACTCTTCTATTGCAATTGCCCAAATGATCCTGGGTAGTACTGAAGAGGAATCAGGAAGGTCCTATAAAAAAATGAAAAGATAACCAACTTAGGAGAAATGCAAATCAAAAACAATAGAATACTGTTTCAATTCACTAGTTCAATAAAAATTTGAAAGCCTTAAAAGTTCTAAGTAGCAACTAGTATGTGGAGTCAAGGGGATTTTTACATACTGCTGATGAGAGTGTAAATTAATTGTACAGTCTACAAAACAATGTGTAAAAATTGACATTATCATGTAAAGTCGAAAATGTCGCTAAATTATGAGGTGATAATACTACTGAGTCTATCCCTGGAGAAACTCTTAGACATGTGCCCGCAAGACTCAAGAATGTTTAACACTGCATTGTGGTAATATCAGAAAGCCTGAAAATGACTGATGTATCCGTACACAGAATGAATAAAATATGGCATATTTACTTAATGCATTCTGAAGACCATGAAAATGAATAAACTACAGCTACATGCATCAGTGTGGATAAATCTATAAAAATCAGCTTTGAGTAATAAAGAGCACTTGCAGAATATGTCCCAAATACTATTTATATAAAGTTTAGAAGCATATAATAACTAATACATTATTTAGGGATATATCAGGTAAAAAAAAAAAACCATGGGAATGAAACAAAATCAGAAGAGGGGTTATGCTTGGAAGCAATGATAATTATTTCTCAGTCAGTGGTGAGTACATGGGTGCTCCTTTTTTCTTTACATTATTTGTTATATTCTTTTTATGCAATGGATATGTAACTTTTTTACTGTGGTAAAATATACATAATATGTAGCATTTTAACCAATTTTAACCGTACAACTTAGCAGCACTACTTAAGCACATTCATTCATACTGTTACACAACTATCCACCTCTATTCACTTCCAGAACTTTCCATCATCCCAAACAGTGCTTTGGCATTATATCGAAGATATCATTGCAAAGGCCAATGTCACAGAACTGTTGCCCTATTTTCTTCTAAAAGTTTCATAGTTTTAGTGCTTAGGTTTAAGTTTTTGATCCATTTGAGTTCATATTTATGAGGTGGTGTAAGAGTTCAACATCATTCTTTTGCAGGGTAAGATATTTTTAAACAGAAAGAAAAAATCAGAGATTATTAGCTCCAGTAGGGGCCATCCGCATTGATGAAGAAACGGGGATAGAGGTAAAATAACATATCAAGGTTATACCACTGGTTAAGGATACAGTGGAACAGAAGCCAAATCTGCCTACTGGGAAAAGCATTACACTAGACCACTGCCCAGACGCCTAAGCATCAGGAGCCCCGTCCCCGCTCTTCCCCAACCCCGTTTGGATCCGCCCCTTACTGGCCGGCGCGCTCACACTTTTCGTCCCTGGCCCCGCCCCTTACCCGCCCGCGGGCCTACGCAGCTGTAAAGTTTTGGAGCCTTTAAAAACTGGCTCAGTGCGCGGGCGGGAGTGAAAGCTCGGCAAATCTTGAGCGTTCCAGGGACCAGGAGCAACTGGTTGTAAGACCTGGTCTCCAGCTCCGCTGTACAGGCCGTGTTTTCTCTCGCGCTCCAGGACGGGGCGGAGCCTTCGAGCCCCGCGAACTGAGTGCCGGGGGCGGGGCTTACGTGCCGGACGCGTGGCCCGGATTGGCCGCTCGGAACGGCGCGGGGTTTGGCGGGAGCTTCGTTGGCTCCGGGGGCGGAGAGCGGTCGGCCTGATGGCTTCGCGGCGGCGGGCGCAGACCCGGGGGCGCGCGAGGTAAGTGCTGTGGACACTCAGCGCGGGCCCGAGACCAGCTTTATCTTTCTAACCTGCCGCGCTTTGTGCCTGTCGGAGCTAAGCTGCAAAGCGAGGCTCCCTGACTCCGCCACCGCGGAACCTGCCCCGAGTGACTCAGGGCCTCGGTTTCCACGTCTGTAAAAGGGGAATAATAGTCCCAGCCTTACCGGATTACTGTGAGCCTTAAAGAAATCAGTTTAAAACTGTGGGGCGGGCAGGAAAGAACGTTATCTAGTGTTAACATAATTTTGTGTGGGTGAGTGTCTAGACAAAGTATTTTGAAACAAAATATCCAACAACATCTTGTATGCTACTTGCCAGATATTACATTGTTGCGACATTTACACTCTGGATAGTAGTCAGGATTCTTATTTTCAAAATATTATTGCTTTTGCAACGCAGACCACAGACTGTAAAGCTGAACCAAATTTTGGCGAGGTCAGGGTAGGGAAACGACAAAGCTGCCGCTTATTATTCCTAAAAGAGACACTCCAGAATGGGTCAAAAAATTAGAAAGAAATCTTTTTTTATTAAAATATAGTTGGCTACAACATTAAATTAGTTTCATGGGTACAACAGAGTTATTCGACATTTGTATCCTTGGGATGTAATAACCACCATAAGTCTAGTAACTGCCGTTTTATTTTTAAATCAAAAAGGGCGTACATTAAAAATAGGTTGTAGAATTGCCATCTAAAATGTTATTCTTAATGGATTCATTGGCAATGTCCTCCTGGCGGTGTCTGGAGTGCATACGGGCTAGAGGTGTATCACCTTGCTCCAGTTGGTACACAAGATCATACATTGAGGAGTACCACCTGGGCTGTGGGAAGACTGCCAGGAGTGGATGGCATTTGTAGATGTGGCATAAGGGTGGAAGGTGAGCCAAGCAGAGCTTAAGGGAAAAGACTGGAGGACAGGATAGTGTGGAATAAATGGAAACTACACTTTGGCCAGTGGGAAAGAACCATAGACTCCCCCAATGGACAAGGGAATTGGAAGAAAAAATATAGGGGCCTTGAACCACAGCAGACAAAAATATTTGATCTGATAGACCAGTGGTTTTTGATTCTTTAATATTCTCTCACGTGTGTATATATATGTAACATACATGTTTTAATTATGTTACATATAAAACTTTTTTTACCTTTGGGATGCATGAAAGTTGTTCATCCCTCCTTCCAAAATGCACTGGTGTGCATACACCAAAATTTTTACATATGGTGTCACAGATTTCCTCCTTTTGGAAGCCCCCTTGTTCGTAGCCTAAGGTAAGGTAGAAACTTGATCCTTTTGTTTTTTTTTTTTTTGAGCACAGACATGGCAAGAGTCATGTGGAGTTTAGGTTAAGAAGTTATGCAGTCTGGCTTCTAGTCATTTCTTTTACTTGTCTGTGTGACCATTGATAAGTCACCTAACCGCTTTGAACCCCAGAATCATAAATGCCATAAAGTGATTACCTGTTCCACCTTCCTGGATCTGAGAATCAAAGCAGTGGTTCTCGAAGTGTGGTTCTTTGAACAGCAGCATCAGCAGCACCAGGAACTAGTTCGAAATGCAGAATCTCAGACTCCATCCCAGATTTACTGAATCAGACCCTCTGTAGGGTGTGGGGCTTAAATCTGTTTTAACAAGGCCTCCAAGTGATTCTGAAGCCTGAAGTTTGAGAGCTGCAGCTCTAAACAATTTTCCAACTTCTTGTTTACTGTGGTTAACAAATGTTTTATATCACAATTGGTACATGTGCACATATAATAAGGTTTATGAAAATACTGTATCCAGTGCAGTTTTACATTTTATATTCTCTTGTATTTCCTTTTTTAAAATTCTGGGGGAAAAAAACCTTAAAGGACATTATGGGGCAGTGATGAAATTTGGATATAGACTGTAGATTAGATCATCCTAGCAGTGATATATTTCTTGATTTGGAAATTATACTGTGACTAGGCCCTTCCTGGGAAAGACACTAAGTATTTAGGGGTAAAGATGCATTGTCTCCAGTTTACCATCCAAACAGGAAGCAAATAAGACAAAATGTAAATGATGGGTGAACCTGAGTAGTAGGTATACAGAAGGTCCTTATACTATTCTTGTAACTTTTCTGGAAGTTTGAAATTACATCAAATAAAAAATTAGTCAAAGAAATAATGGTTCAGACACTAACTGATTTTGCTATCCACAAATGGGTGTCTGCATGGAGTGTTTTCAAGTCAGGGACCATGTAGATATCGTACCCGAGTACCCCTAGTGCCCTATGTGATACCTGGCTAACAACGAATCCTCAGTACATTCACTGACAATATTATTTCCTGCCTCTCTGATTTCCAGTTCTTATTCTAGTCACTATTGTTCTATCCTGTTTACTTTCTGGTTGCTGAAGATATGCACTTTTATCCTAATGCCAAGTGGAGGGAGCAAGACAGGGTGGAAAGGGAGCTGGCTCTGGATTTGAACTGATGCATATTTTAATGCAGGCTTCTCTCCTGCTATGCTGTGTTGCTTTGGGCAAATATACATCTGTAACATGAGAGTCACTTCTACCTCAGAGGACTGTAAGAGTGAAGTGAGAAGATGAACGTGTAAGAGCCAGGCACAGGACAGAATGGGTGCCGGGTGCTTGATAAATGTTGACGTACTTCCCTTTTGCTCAATCTGCAGAAAGTCAGTCATTGCTGTTAATTGGGACTTCAGGGACAAGAATAGCAGCAGGATTAGGAATTTTCATGTCCCTGAATGGGAGACGTATGCTATTTTATATATAAGTGATATGAGTTGACCTGTAAAAAATAGTTAAATTTATGAGCTATGCGTTTTGCTTTCTAAAACAATTTTGCCATAATCTGAATTTTATTGGTTGCACACTATTAGTACAACTAATGAAGAATACAATTTGGAAAGAAAGTGCTTGGAAAGAGTTGCAATTTATGGTTTTTCTCCAGTTATTTAAAAAATATTTCTTGACTCTTGTATTTTTGCTGTTTAGGAGTGCAAGATATTCAAAGAACACTGTAGGAAGAACACATTCCATGAAAGATGTAAGTGATATTTTTATATTTCAATGTGATTGTCTCAGAATTGACAATACAAAAGAACTAACATGTGGGATCCCCAAAGTTTCATAGGCTTCACTGGGTGAGCCCAGTGTTTTACTGTAGTGACAAAGTATATATTCTTCTTCCTCCCACTTTTTTCAGTGAGATGGAGAAAATGATCATCTAACCTTTTGAATCTTTTTTCCTGGACCTAGCTTGATTTTATTTTTGTTTGGATAATAGACATTATTTAAAACTGTACAACTTTCTCTGTTATAGTTTTAAAGAATTGTTTATGGTTTCATAATATTCTACTTGGTTCACATTACAGTTCTACTTTAGGGTAGAGTCTGAGAATAAATCTGTGTTAAAGGCAGGTACATTTCTTTAACACTCTTGATAGCTAATTCAAATTATTTTTCAGGGCTTATCCAGTTGGTGCTGGCGTACATAGAGATGATGTAGGACAATGGCTGCTTTCAGGGTGTTGGGGAGTATGGGAGTTCCCTCTGCTCTGGCTTTCTGTCTGGTGTGGTCTCGCTCTGCCTGCTGCCCTAACCCCAGGCTTCAGAGGACAGCTCTTCTATCTGGGAGGACCAAGGATTCCTCTGCAGAGATCTCAGCTTTGTGCTCTCACCTGGCCCTAGGGTGCTTGTGTTTTTTTGTTTGTTTGTTTGTTTTTGTTTGTTTGTTTTGGATAGATTTCTCTCAGCTCTCTGCCCTAGATGGCTAAAATCCAGCGTTCCTGGGAAGGTTTGCTCTGCGCTCTTCATCCGTGCTTCCAGACCTCCTTAGCCCAAAGTCCAGAGTGCCTGGAATGGATTTCTTCAGCTTTCCTGCCCTCTTCCCTCCTCTGGAGGGAGCTGTGTGCTGGAGGCCTGTTTGCCTCAGGAGGATGGATGATCTGTCCACACCTTTTCTTTGGCTTTCCACCCCAAACACTCCACGAATAATTTTTCAGTGAGAGTCTGTGAGTGGTAAAGTTTTTGTTTTGTCTGTTTTATTCCATCTTCTTTATATCTTTCAGAATTTCATCATCTATTAATGTTACCCTTTTACATTTTCCAGATTTACTGTGGAAGTTTTTTTTTTTTTACACTTTCTGTATATTTTGTTTTTTCACAAGGATTTGGGGTAGCAAACTTACTGAGGCTTATTAGTATATTGAACTGTAAACCCTGGTTTCTCCCCTTCAGTCAGGAATTTTTACAACTGTATACCCTTAAAACTGTTGATGACCTTTTAGGCATGTGGACATATAACTGGGGAGAGGACCCATACCTTTCCCTAGATCAGGAGCTGGGCCAAATCTAGCCTGTCCCTTTTTTATGTACAGCCCTTTGAGCTAAGGATGGTTTATACATATTTAAATGGTTGAAATAACATCAAAAGAAAAATATCTCATGACATGTGAAAATAATGTGCAATTCAGATTTCATTGTCCATAACTAAAGTTTTATTGCAATACAGCAATGCTTTTCTTTCTGCGCTGAAATTGTGTGCTTTCACATTTTAATGGCTGAGTTGAGTCATAAAACAGACCCTGTGTCCTGCAAAGCCTATTATTTATAGAAAAGTTTGCCAGCCCCTACCTTAGAATATCAAAGGAGTCTGTGTCTTCCTCCCTCCCCTGCACCCTCCAAAAAACCTGCAGAAGTGTTAAGGATCACACTATTGGACAGCAGTGATAACAGGAGTATCCTTACTAAGTAAATCAATTTTGTGATGTTCTTGTTTGTTAAAGCCAATTCAGTGACTTCAACTTCATTCACTTGTAGGAAGCTGGCCAACAGCACAAGCCTACTGATGTATTTGATTTTCCTGACAATTCTGATATCTCAAGCCTGGGCAGGATGAGTGAAAATGAGAATGATGAAGAACCGTATGAAACCTTTGGTTAGTATTTTAAATCTGTATGCTAAAAACTTTAAGCAACAACATTGAAGCTAGTTACTAATAAAAATATGGAAATGTCTTCAAATATAAAAATCAGTTACATAAATATAATGTTCTGGGGAGTCCTTAATAATATGAAATAATTTTTTCTCACTTCTAAGTCCATTAGAGCTAAGAACTCTATTGAACATTACTGTAGAACTCTGCTAGTAGCATTTATTAACAAGCCAGTCATATTAGGACACCTATTATAATATCTATAATAAGAATATAAAATATTTCTCACTCCATACCACCAATAGAGTTATTCAGTAAGGGGCTTTAATTTAGGGAGAAGAAGAGGGGTAATTTTCCCTTTTCTTAAACACATGGAGGCAAAGGATGCTTCAGGAAAGCCTCTGGGAGAGCTTCACCTGTTTTCCTTGGAGTGTGAGGAAAACAGCTGGTACCTCATTGACCAGGAATATATAAGTTGTCCAGATGGGACTGCTTCTGTCTCTGTGTCCCTGGCCACGCAGAGGCCAATAATGATACAGAAAGTGCCAGCTGCGCCCACATCTAGAACAGCAGTGATCAAACATTTTTGCTAGAATAAGTTTTACGGGAATTTTGAAAACATATACCCACTCACATATTTTTAATTCGGTATATAATATTTTTCAGTCTAATTTTTGTTTAATAAAAGAAAATATACATTTTCTAAGATGAAAAGTAATTACTAGTATACATCTTTATTATGACTTGATAAAAATGTTTTAATTACTCATAAACTAAATGTGAAAGATCTAAATCTAAAAGAAATCATGTAATTTGAAAGATGAAAATGTAATTCCCTTACCTTAAAATTTAATGTGTACGATTCAGTGGTGTTCAGTATAGTCATAAAATTGTACAACCATCATTGGAGTAATCACTTTTTAAGTTATATAAATGTCTAATCACTATGTTGTACAGGTGAGACTAATATGATATTGTATGTCAACTGTAACTGAAATATTTTTTTAAAAGTGTGCAACCATCACCATTATCTATTCCAGAACATTTTAATCACCCTGAAGAGAAACTGTGTACTCATTAGTAGTCATTTTTCATTTCTCCTTCTTCCTAGTCCCTGGCAACTATAAATCTACTTTCTGTCTGTATGGATTTGCCTATTCATATAAATGGAATCATACATTCTGTGGGCATTTATGACTGGCTTCTTTCAGTGAGCATTGTATTTTAAGGGCTTAACTATGTTGTAGTAAGTATCAATATGTTATTTCTAAAAATTTTTATAGTTCATTCATTATTTGGATATACTTCACTTTGTTTTCCATTCGTCAGTTGATGTGCATTAGAGTTATTCACTGTTTGACCATTACGAGTTATTCTGTGAACATTCATGTACAAGTTTTTGAATGGACATAATGTTTTTGTTTCTTCTGGGTATACACCTAGGAGTAGAATGGCTAAGTCATATGGTGATTCTACTTCAACCTTTTGAAGAATTGTTTTACAAAGCAAGTGCTCCACTTTACATTCCCGCCAGCAATGTTGTTTCAATTTTTTTATACCTTTGCCAACACTTCTATTATCTGACTTTTTATTCTAGCCATCCTAATGGGTGTAAAGTGGTATCTCATTGCGTTTGTGCAATAAAATATACATAACATAAAATTTACCATTTTAACCATTTTTGAACATATAGATCTGTGGCATTTAGTACATTCACATTGTCATGCAATCATCATCACCCTCTATCTCCAGAACTTTTTCATTTCTCCTAACTGAAACTCTACACCCATTAAACACCAGCTCCTCATTCCCCACTCCCCACAGCCCAACTTTTTGTTTCTATGAATTTGACCACTCTAGATACCTCATATGAGAGGAATCATACAATATTTGTCTTTTTGTGTCCTTTTTTTTCACTTAAGTTTTCAAGCGTCATCCATGTTGTAGCATGTGTTAGAGTTTACTTTTTTTTAAAGCCAAATAATAATCATATATACGTGTGGGTGTGTGTATACACATACACACATATATATATTCATCTGTCAGTGGACATTTGTGCTGCTTCCACTTTTTGACTGTTGTAAATAATGCAGTGAGCATGGGTGAACAAATATCTTTTTGAGTTCCTGCTTTTATTTCTTTTGGGTATACATCCAGAAATAGAATTGTTGGATTATATGGTAATTCCATGTTAAATTTTTTGAAGAATTGCCATGCTATTTTTCATAGTGGCTGTACTATTTTACATTCCCACTCACAACGTACAAAGGTTTCAAGTTCTACACATCCTCGTTTGTTGTTTTCTGTTTGTTTGTTTGTTTGTTTTAATAATGGCCATCATACTGGATGGGAGGTGGTATCTCATTGTGGTTTTGAGTTGTAGTTCCCTAATGACCAATGATGATCATCTTTTCCTTTGTTTATTGCCATTTGTATATCTTCTTTGAAGATGTGTCTATTAAATCCTTTATCTACTTTTAAATTGGGTTTGTTTATTTTTTTATTGTTGAGTTCTAAGTGTCCAATTTGTATGACTGGTTACATATGTAGATTCAAGATTGACCTATGCCTCTGTTTTTCCTTGTTATTCTCAGTAGTAGAGTAAATAAATCCCTTTGCCTAGTTGAAGGCAGTACAAACTATTTGTTGCAGTTGACATGTTCATTATTTAAGCAGCTCTTTATTTGAAAACATGGTTAAATTTCTGTTGTCATGCTAAAGTTTGAGCATGAAGAAATGATTGTTGGCTCTTAACATGCCATCACCCTGCAGTAATTCAGCTACTGGCCACCTCCCTTTCTTCCCCCAAGTTCTCCACCTCTGCCCTAAGCCCAACCAATGTACTGAGATCTCTCCTGTTACTCTTTTCTGAGCAGGTAGGGGCATCATCCTCCTCTCAGCACCTCCTTTCTAGGCCTTTCCACCAAGGCCAGTTGGTTCTTTCTCTTTTATCTTCTTCTTTATTCAAGTTAACATTTTATGCTAACTAAAGGCCCTAGCAATGCAGTCAAATAGAGAGGACCAGGGAGAGGAAGGGCTGGAATCCCTCCCCAAAGGGCCATTCATTCCCAAATATTGAGTGCCCATCCTGTGCAAGGCACCATGTGAGGTAAGAGTCACGGGAGTGTGCCAAGCATTCCAAGCCTTAGAGTTTATAATTAATGCAGTGGTCTCCCATGTCGAATGTGATGCTCCACCTGAGAGGAAAAACATTTGGTAAGTAGGTTGTGTAATTGATCTTGATTTTATTAGCCATTTAAACAAAGATTGCTTTGTACATGGTTGTAAAGTAACAAACTTAAACCTACCCAGGCAGACTTTTAAATTGCACTTTTTAAAAAATCTTTTGTAGAGCCTCCTTTACACAGCACTGCTATATATACTGATGAAGCTGAACTCTCTAAACACTGTATATTATTTATCCCTTCAACTCCTCAAGGAAAAGAAGTGAAAAGAAGGTATGGTTTTATTTCAAGCAGTTATTTATTCATAGTCAATGGGATTTCTGAGAAGTTCTTTAAGATAGAACCATATAAAACTAAAGTTTTTAAATGCTGTTTTGGGCAAATTTATGTTTTTCCTTAAGGGAACTGATACATCAAAACTTAATTTTTCAAAAATTGATATTATTTATAATTAATTATAGGTACAAATTTCCCTAAGTCATGGGGATATAATGTACAGCATGGTGACTATAGTTAATACTGTATTGCATATTTGAAAGTTGCTAAGAGAGTTGATCTGAAGTTCTCATCACATGAAAAAAATTTTGTAACTTTGTGGTAAGGGATGTTAACTGTACTCATTGTGGTGATCATTTTGTAATACAAATATTGAGTCATTATATTGAATCATTATATTGAATACCTGAAACTAATGTTATATGTCAGTTATACGTCAATAAAGATAAAGTCTAATTTAATAACTAAAAATTACAGTTGATACCTGATTATCATAGAAAACATTGCCTGTGAGGGTGGTTTAGCCTGAGGTAAAACAAATGGGGAAAGAATGGTTTTCTTAGCATAACATTTTAAGTGATTTTCAGAGGTTTCTTTAATTTTCAAATTATCTATCAGAAAAGAGATGTTCTGTAGTACAAGGTGAGGGTAGGGGAGACAGGCTGTTCATTATAAATATGTTGTCTACTTCAGATGTGTTGTCCCCAAGGAGCATTGGTTTGAGTTTTGCAAATTTATACAAAGATATGGTCAGGTAAGTATGTAAAAATGACTCCATAGAGAAAACTTGAGAACAAATTATATAATGAAGAACTGTAATAATTATAAATTATTAGCTAGAGCAGGTCCTTGACTTTAGGACTTCTATTAGGTAATAGGTCAGTCCCAGTTATTTGAATATATTGTGAAAGTAGCAAAACTGCATTTTTAAAACAAATATTAGGCAGAAATCTAAATTAGGAAGTCTCTGAGGTTATCTGCATGAGGGAAGTTTTATGGTATTTGCAGAAACTCCAGTTTTTCTATGTCACTGAAAATAATAAAAGCCAAATATTTGGAAAAACATACACTTCATTTTAAACAGCAGTGAATGTAATTTTTAAAAATGAATATTTTTGAATAGGTAACACAGTCAGATGGTTTAAAAATATAAAGCTTTTAATAAAAGTCATCTTCTCTACCATCACCCAGCTCTTGCACCCACTTTTCCCCTCTTCCATTATTGATTTCTTACATGTCCTTTTCAGAATTGTTTGTGCACAGAAAAGTAAACAAGAATACACATTTTGACCTTTCTTATATAGAAAAGGTAGTATACCTTCTACCTACCTTAACATTTCACTTAACATCTTGGAAATTTTATGTATTAGTATATGTGGACCTGTAGTCCTTTCACACTGCAGGTATTCCAGGGAATGGATAGTTTATTTGCTCATTTCCATGTTGACAGGCAGTTGGGTGTCTCCAGTCTTCTGCTGTCAGCAAGTGCTGTAGTCAGTAACCTGGTGCACAGGGCATTTCACACACGGGCCTATATATCTGTAGGATATATGCATTGCAGGAAATCTTGGGTCAAATGAAATCTGTGTAAATTTTTTATAGTTATTGCCCTATTGCTACCAGAGTGATACCAGACTTGGATTTTTGCTAAGATGATAGCACTTTTGATCTGTCTCAATCTAGTTCTAGTTTTCTTTCTTGACTGTGTTGAGCAGTATCTCTTCATACGTTTAAAAGCTCTTGATAGGCAAGGCAACCCTGGTTTACCTCACAGATTGCAAGAACCTTGTCATTTTACAATCCCTTTTTTTATTTTTTTATTTTTTATGCCTATAGCACCTGATCTTCCTAGGTGGTCCCCCATCCAAGTACTAACCAAGTCTGACCCTCCTTAGTTTCCAAGATCAGATGGGATCAGGCACGTTTAGGGTGGCATGGCCGTAGACATTAAATTGCTTTTTCTGTATTCTTTATCTCATTTTTCAATTTTTCTAGTAGATGTTGGTCACTTTCTTCTTGATATCTATGACTTCATTTAAACATTAGTGAAATTAACCCTATTTAATAGATTTTTTTCTTACTAGTTTGTCCATCTGTCTGTCTTTGGACAGATGTTTTTTACTACACAGAAATTTTTTTCTTTTTTGTATAGATGCATTGATACATTTATTAATCTTTTAGGGTTTAGAGATTTTGATTCACAGTTAATCATTCTTTTCATAGAACTTTTGTGCTTTATTTTTATATTGAAATCCTTGATCTTTTCTATCCTTTTGTAAGGTGTAAGGTATAGACCCAACTTTTTCCTTTTCTTAATTAAAAAGAGATTAATTATAGTTGACATTCAATATTAGTTTCAGGTGTACAGCATAGTGGTTAGACATTTACCCTCTAGATTCCTTCATCTGGAGAGTAAGATGATAATACAACCTACCTTATACAATTGTTTTAAGATGAATTTATCCAGAAAACAGGCTGGCATATAGTAAACTTTCAAATGGTAGCTTTTTATTATTGATATTTTCTTCAACAAGCATTTATTGAGCACTAAGTAACAGGTACTGTGTTACGCTCTGGGTTTACAATAACTCAAAATGGACATAATCCTCATCTTCATAGATCTTATGGAACAATAAATATTAATGAAGAATCACTAACAAATCACAAGGCAAGGGTGTGTGATATGGGTATGAATTAGGTTGGTGAGGGGTGGGATGAAGAACATTCCATATGAGATGAATAGCAATGTATAAAGGTGTGGTCGAAGAAGCTTGGTGAGTTCATGAGACTGTAAAAATCTGGAATGCCCCAGAGTAAAAAGAATGAAGAGGGGGAACACATTGTCAGATGGTAATTACTTTCAATGTCATGGTTGGTAGATTGCTAGTTTTAACCCGGTGTCTTCCCTCTTTCTTAGTGATAAAATGTTTGATTTTAACAATATATTTTCGAGCTTCTCCTTTAGCTAAAGTGTCTATATGATTAAATTTTAGCCAAAGAGGTATCTGAAACTTCTGGAAGTTATCTTTATAGGGAAGGGTGTGCCCTTCTTTGCTCCTTCCTTTTTCCTTATGTTTGGGGTGGAATGTGACAACTGAAGCTCCAGCAACCATCTTGGACCATGGGGCTAATGGAGCGATAAGATAGAAGGATTTCCGATGATGGTAGGTCTGCTGTACCAGTCGTGAATTGCCTCTGGAGTTTTGTTGAGAAGGAAATAAGGTATCTTGTTTAAGTCATTTGAGAGGTGTCTTTTATACCATTTGTGGCCATACCCAATCCTAGCTAATAACTTGGTAAGGAGTTTTGTCATTATCTTAAGCAGCTGAAGAATTTTAAGCAGGGGTGACATGGTTAGGTCTGCATTTAAAAATGATCACTTTGGCTCCTGTGTAGAGAATG
Organism: Macroglossus sobrinus; assembly: GCA_004027375.1. Classification (NCBI taxonomy): domain Eukaryota; kingdom Metazoa; phylum Chordata; class Mammalia; order Chiroptera; family Pteropodidae; genus Macroglossus; species Macroglossus sobrinus. Next base: position 537,102 of record PVKZ01000440.1, read on the forward strand.
GATTTGAGAGAGGCAAGAATGGAGTGGAGAGACCAGTTTAGAAGCTGTTTTATAAGTCTAGGGCATGGAGGACTAGGGTAATTGTAACAAAAGTGGGGATAGGTGGATGAGTTTGGGAAATAATTAGGAAGCAAATCAGTGGGGCTTAGTGATGGGTTGGATGTAGGATGGTGGGGGAATTTGCTATTGTAGACAACTCCTGGCTTTTTGGCTTGTATACATGGATTGATGATACTGCTGTTGACTAAGGTAGGGGTTACTAGGAGATTGAGTAACCCCTATTATCAATAGACTCCCATGAATTCGGTGTGGAGATGTCAAAGAGAATGTTGCCTACATAGGTCTGAGCTCAGAGGAGAAGGCTAGGCATGAGTTCAAACTGAAGTTGTTTACATGTAGGTGGTATGGAGCTGTGGGCGTGGATGAAAGCTCACAGGGAGAGACTGTGACCTAAGAAGGCAGCGACCTGGCACAGACCCTCAAGAAAATCTGATATCTTCTGTGTGGGTAGAAGAGAAAGAGCTTAAAAAGGAAAGGGGAAAAATGTGGCTAGAGGGGTAGGAAGAAAACTGGGAAAGAGGAGAGTGTGTGTTCACAGGAGTAGTGGGGGAGTGTGTGTGTGTGTGTATAGTCAGGAGGATTAAATGCAGTTGAGAAGCAAGGTAAGGACTGAACCTGTGCATTGCATTTAATAGTAGGGACATTCTCGGTAATCTTGCTTTTGGTGATGTGATAAGTCCAAACAAAAGACATTATTTGCTTATGTTAAACAAGGTTTGTCTATGGATACAAAAGGAAGTCTGGGCCGAAGGGATGCAGTGTAGAGAGAGGTCAGCGAATTTCCCAGGACTCATGGAAGCATCAGCACCCAGGTCCCAGATCCTTACCAGAGATGTTCATTTCTTCGTTCCTTGATCTTCTCCCTCCCTCTCCTCTTTATATGTAGGTGATTCTGCTCTTAGCCTTTTCCTCTCCACCCATTCCCAGTATTGCTCTCATGGTTTTAACTATCCATATATCACTGTTCCCAAGTCTGTTTCTTTCCCAGCCTTTCTCCTGATGCCTGAGATGTCTTGCCTATTGGTCATTTCCCTAGGTGCCCAAAGACTTGACAAAGGCAAAGCCAAGTTTAGTTCTTTTTTCCATCCAGTGTCCATAAGCTCCTTTGGTATTCTCTAGGTTGATAGGTCCCACTGTCACCCAAAAAAGCAATCTGGGAGTCATTCTTGGTATCTTCTATTCTCTGACCAATCCTATTCTGGCCTGTGACTACCTTGAGAATCCACTTTTTTCCTCTTCATACCCCTGCTACTTCCTTGCAGCTGCCATAGTTTAGGCACCAGCTACTCTCCCCAGCATCCCTGCGGTAGTTTCTTGCTTGGTCTCCTTATCTCTGAAATTGTACTCTCTCCTCTGTTCTCTCATCTACCCATCCACACAGCTTCCAGCGTGATCTTTCTAAAATGCAAGTCTCATCTCGTGAGAGTGAGATAACACCTTTTAGGGGCTCCTCATTGCCCGTATGCGGCCTCTGTGCCAGTTTGGATCTTGGATAAGTAACGGAGGTTTAGTAGTAATACCTGTGAAACTTAGAAGAGTCATGATTGGGCAGAGATGGCCTCAGACTGCCGTGTAAACTATCACAGTTCTGACCAGCTCCCTGGGAAACTCTGGAGAAAAGATAACTTGTTGAGGAGTCCTGTATTCAGCAGAAATGACCAGGTCCTAGTACTCTCAATGCTTAGGTATTGGCTGGAGACTCCGCACAAAGATACTGCGGAGGATCCTCACGGCAATGCAGGCTGTGGGCCAATTATAGGGAGCCAGGGGCAGCATGCTTCTGTGGCTGCCCCACCATCTCCCTGGACATAACTGTTGATCTCTTCCCTAGCATTACCTTCCCTTTAACAGCAAATTCTATTCTGTGTCGAGTTCCTTGAACACGTGAGTTCTTTTATCTTTTACTTTTCCTTCTAAAATGCCCTTCCCTTTATTTCTTCGCCTGGACTGGAAAAGTGTTTTCAAAAGTCAACTCAAGTTCATAACCATGATGTCTTCCCTATTACTTCAGCCATGTATCCACATCCGTGTCCATTGCTTGCCAAGTCATGACTCTGCATTATCTTTAGTCTTCTTACTAGACAGTGAACCCATTAAAAGAAGGCTCTTCATTTTAAAAAATAGTTTTATTCACTGTACTTTGCATTTTGAGGCTGGTGTTAAATATTTGTTGTATTGAATGAAAATAATGAAAGATCTCATCTCTCATCAGAAGTTTAGGATTCCTTTTTTCCACTTCAAAGGACAAAAATATTCTGTATCACTTAATGATGGGCCTAGTGTCTGCGGATTAGTTTTTAGTACAAATGATAGCCTATAAACCTGGGAGCGGTAACTCTGAGGAAGGTACTACACTAATGGGACACTTGACAGTATCGCCAAGAATCAACTGATGTGGCCTGAGAATGGGAAGATGTGGGAGATGACCAGTAAATCTGGGAAGGCAACAGCCTGTCCAGGACAAGTAGGAAATCTCATTAAATGGAGCTTATTTTCTGTTGGACAAGCAACTTATAGAAGACATATATGAATAAAAATGAAATGTATGCAAGATATTGACAGTTTGTTCTTTGGTACAGTTCGAACACTTCTGAAATTGAAGAAAGTGAAAACGAGTCTATAAAAATTAGTGCAAAAAAGGTATGTAGAAGTGTTCTCTCTTCTTAATTTGTAAGATATTTCATATCCTGTTTAGATTGTATGCAAATAGGAAAAATGTTCTGTAGCAATATTTTTCATAAAGTATTGTTTTAGAAGGTACATTTTAAACAAAAAGAGAAATATTTTTATATCTGAAGTGTTCTTCATTACAGAGATATCATATCTCTACCTTGTCAATTTTAGCATTCATGTTATATGTTTAGATTGTGATTTACAAAATCAGTGATTTGTTGGGAGTGTATTTGGAGATTTCTTTAATGTAGGTTCCCCATCCTATCTGCTAATCACATTGTCATCTCTCTGTATGTTCAATCTTGAAATTTAGAAATGAGAAATTTGGGTTTTATGGTTATCTACTATTACTATCAACTATTATAAGAATGATAAGCATTTGTATTTCCTAAATCAGTAATGCTATTTTCTTGACAGGTAAGAAGAAAACTCAAGCCCATTAGTGATGACTCTGATAGCATTAAAGAAAGTAATATAATAATAAAACATAAGCCAGCAGAGGAAATAAGTAGACAACAACATGAAGCTGTTCCAGCTACAGCATCTTCAGAACGTTCGGAGACATCAGCTGAATTGGGCACTCCTAAAAAGATGGGACCTCTTAGTGCCAAATTATCTGTTGAAAAAGAGACCCTGGCAACAGAAAGTCAGCTGGTAAGTGTGTCTGCCAGCCCCTTAGAGAGGGAAAAAAAGCTGGCTGAAAACGTTTAGGAGAAAAATAAAGCATTTTTTCTTTCCTTCAGTTTTTAAAAAAGATGTTTTATATCTTATAAAAATACGTTTTAGAATATTTAGAAGGTATGGAAAGAAGATCACCTATAATTCCATCACCTAAAAATAACCATGCTTTTTGGTTTATATTCTTTGGTCATTTGACAGAGTTTTTCTCACTGTAAGTGGCACCATGTTCTTGTCATTTATTATTTTACAATATTTTAATGAAAGCCTGATATTTCATTCATGAAAGTGTCATAGTTTATTTCATCTCTAACTAATGAACAGTTGCAATTTAAACAATTTTAAGTGCTATGATGAATTTCTAGCTAAATCTTTGTGCACCCTTGATCATTAAAATTGTTAAAATAAGATTTTTGGGTCATAATGGTGTTCTAAGATTCTTGACATATAATATCTTTTGGTCAGGCTCTTAATATGTTTTGTCGCAGCACTTTGTTTTGGCCCATTGAAACTGATTTCGGACTTCTGGCTTACAGAACTGTTGGAGATACATTCTGTTGTTTTAAGCCACGAAGTTGTGGTGGTAATTATTACAGCAGCCACAAGAAACTAAAATACCACCTTATGACTTTTTCTTCTTCATTATGTGCATTTTGGTTATAGAATTTCTAAAAATATATATATATTTTTAGATTATTTTCTACTAAGATTCCCTGTCTATTTAATCATTAAGATGGTTATTTACTTTTTTGAATAGATTTATGATAGCAGCTTTCAAGTCTTATATCAGCAATCTGGGCTATCATCAGGGTCAGTTTTGTTTGAGTACTTTTTCTGTCTTTACTATGGATCACATTTTTTGTGTATAACATTTTAAACCTAGTACTTTCTATTTGTATATTGGACATTGTTGTTAATAAGTTGTTGAGATTCTGAATTCTGTTAACTTCTGAATAATGTTGACTTTTATTCTAATAAGTAGCTTGATTTTTGGCTGGTCATTTTGAACTCCTGTAGGTTTGGTTTTATCCTTTTTTAGGGTTGACTTGTGAAAAGTCTAAGGTGTTTTCCAAGCCTCTCTAACTCAGTGGGACTCAACCCCTCTATTAGTTTTCAATTGTTACATAACAAATTACTACAAACTATGTGATTTAAAACAATGTACATTTATATCCCATAGTTTCTATAGGTCAGAAGTCCAACCTGGATTACCTGAGACGCATTCTCTACTCAGGATCTCACAAAGCTGAAATCAAGGTGCTAGCCAGGGCCTCATTTGAGACTCAGGGTCTAATCTAAAATTATTCAGGTTGTTAGTAGAATTCGATTGCTTGCCATTGTAGGCCTGAGGTTGTTTTTTCTCTGATTGAAGCTGGGGGGCACTCTTAGCTTCTAGAGGCTCCGTTGATCCTAGTCACGTGGCACTTGTATCTTCAGAAGGAGTCAGAGAATCAATCTCTCTCTATTTGGCTACAGTGGAGTCCTTATATAATGTACCTAATAAAAGAAGCAGCTATCCCATCATATTTGTCCTCCTTACAAAGCCTTTTAAGACATTTTTTTTACTTCTAATTATCCATCCCACAATTACATTTTAATACCACAAATATACTGCGTATCTATTTATGTTTATATACTTGGGTCCTTCCAAGGGTTACAACCATTGTAGTATCTTTTTTTATTTGCATTCTCCCTAAGAATTAGTTTTTGCCCCCTTGGGACCAGTATCATCCTGTTTGAGACTGCGTGTTCTAGAACAGGGGTCCCCAACCCCCGGGCCACAGATCGGTACCTGTCCGTGGCCTGTTAGAAACCAGGCTGCCCAGCAGGAGGTGAGCAGCAGGCAAGCTTCTTCATCTGTATTTGCCACTCCCTATTTCTAGCATCACCACCTCAGCTCCATCTCAGATCATCAGATATTAAATTCTCAAAGGAGCACCAATCCCTGGTACCAAAAAGGACCGCTGCTCTAGATCATGGTTCTTAGCTCTAAGTCAGTCTTTCTGCTGCTAGCTCAGCTGTATAGACAGGTGTTAACTAGTTTTAATGAGTTCTCTGCATTTTCTACATCTAATTTCCCACAGCATTGCTTATTCTTTATTACCTGTGAAGTTCTTAATCCCATGATAGCCACTTTCTGGTAAACTTTATGTGGTCTCACACTGCACATATGGACTTTTGGAGAACCCTCAGCTGGACTTCTGTTGCTCTTCTCTGAGCAGCTTATTCCAAATGCTTCAGCTGCTGTACTCTGATTTCTGCCTCCTCAACAGAGTAGGATTATCATGCTCTGCTTGGATTTAGCTTGTCGTGCTGCTGTGTGGAAGTTGTCCCCAGGCATGGAGTGGAGGTGGGAATGAGGGGCATTCACAGAGTTCACTTCTGAGTTTCCTAGTCTTGTTTGCCTCTTGTCCATTGCCTAAATAAAATTGCCAACTGCCACCCCCATTTTATGGTTGTTTATGGCAATGGAGCTAGTTCAGAAGTGGCTATTCCATCTTAGCTTGAAAATTGAGCTGATTCCAGACAATATTATTTTAAATAATAAAAGTTCAACTTCTTGCAAGGCAACCATTGTTAAAAGCCAACTGAAAATTTTATTTACTTTTTATTTTGAGACAGTTTAATATTTTTCAATGTTTCCTTCTATTAATTTAGATAATATATATAATTGATGTATTAGCTTAGAAGTAAATAAGAATTATTTGATATTACTTAATCCTTTTAAAAGAAAGTAAAATCCTTTCCTGTATTTTTTTTGTAGAGCACTCAGAAGAAGAAGATGTTTCATGGGAAAAGGAAGAAATCAAGAAGTGAAGCTATAGACTCAGGTAAAGAATATTGTTTATGCTTTGGCAGTCATTCAAGAATTTCATTTAAAAATACTCAACAAGTAGTAAATTTTAAGTATATAAAACTGCCACTTAAAAAAGTTAAAAATGATATGTGATTTTAGAGTAACTTTTTTTCATCAATCATGAAAATTTCAATACACAACAAAGGTGAAAGAATTTTATAATATATATTTATGTACCCACAACCTAGATTTTACTATTGAAATTGATTATATTTGCTTTATCACCTATCCATTAATCCATTTTATTTTTTCATATAGAATGTTCTTTACATACATCATGTAGATTGTTCTCTCATTATAAGGCTTATTTCACTTAATCTGATTTTTTTCAGATTCATCCATGTTATTTTGCATCATTTTTAGGTTACAAAAAGTTTACTGAAAAAGTTTCAGAGGAAAATAAAGTATCTCAGTTTTTTTGAAAGAGAAGTTATATATATATATTTTTGTTACAGAAATATTTATTCTAGAAAATTTATGGAAAGGAAGATAAAATCACTTATAATTCATCACTCCAAAGTAACTACCATGTTTTTTGTCTATACTCTTTAATCTTTTTACTGAGGTTTTCTTATCCTAAATGGGATCATATCCTTGTCTTATCATATTTTACCATATCCTAAGTATTTTACAGTACTATTTTAGTGAATGAATATTTCATTCATGAGTGCACCATAGTTTTAATCTCTTACTATATATTACTACTATCTAAATCAATACACTGAGTTATCTTTCTGTGTTGTAAAACTAGCCTATTAGACTAAAATTAAAATATAGTTAACAAAGAAGAACTATCACCAGTAGCATTGGATAATGGCAGACTATTAAATAAGGGCACAGCAAAGTAATAAAAAGGCTGCAGTGCTTCAGGTTGCTTTAACAGAAATGGGAGATCCAAGGAGACAGCATTTACAGAGTTACAGTATAGATGGATTTGTGAGACTGTACTGGTATTAAGGAGTACGTCTCCTTCCACACGTTTCTTCAACTGGAGCTGTTTTTACCAATTTGATGGGATGAGTTTTGTTGAAGGCTTTCAGAACCCTGGACCTAGAGCCAAATTATTGAAATCAGTATATTAAATTGGCTTGTCTTAATGTTCTAGGTATTTCCGACTGTGTACATATTTGGTGTCTAAAAGGAAAGAAAAGCAGCGACATCATGGAGTTAGATGTTGTTTTGTCTGCATTTGAGAAAACTCTCCTAGAATATAAGTAAGTCTTTTGATGTGACATATATAACTAATAAATTTTTCCTTGATGCACTTTTGCTTATCAAACAGCTTTTGATATATAATATTTTCATTATTATTCGATTTTACCTGTTTTTACATTTCTAATTTTTTTCTTCAATCTGTGAATTATTTGGTAGTATGTTTTTGAATGTCCAGATATGTGACTTTTTAATTTATATTTTTGTATTAACCTTCTATTTTAAATATGTTGTCACATTCCTGGACTGGTAATAACCTGTTTTTTGAATTTTTGAGGCTCTATGACTTAGCATAGACTAATCTCAAATTAGTCTATGTAGAATCTCTAATTATTGGATCTATGTAGAATCAATATTATTTATAGATTTTTCCTAATACTTTTGTCAATTTATGCTTTAGAGACTATTTATTAGAACATCATGTTTAAAATTGAACATTTTTTCTTAGTGACCTTTTTTATTCCTAAAAATGTTTTTTCTTGAAATTTACTTTATTTGATACTAATATAGTGTTACTAGATTTCTTTTGCTAGCATTTGCCAGATTTTACACTTTTTACTTTCTTGTACTTCCAACTTTTGTTTGATCTTAAACTTTATTTCTTATAAAATCTTTTAAAAATCCAATGTGTCCACACCTTTTAACTATTGACTGTAGTCCATTTACGTTTATTGTAATTATCTGTATATTTGGAAGAATGGATGGATAGTGTTTTTCTTTAAATTTTTTTTTTGTTCTAGCTTTTGATGTTTTTAATCCATTCTTGCTTTTTTTTTTAAAAAAAAAAATAGAATTTGTAATTCCTCACTAATAAGATTAGAACTTTGGCAAGGTCTCTTATCTTTTGGTCTTCTCTCCCTTTCCTCCACCCCAAACCCCATCTTGTTTATAATAGAGAATTTTAATTCTGGATTAAGATAGACAAAAGATAGACAAATTTTATTATCTTCTCTAAAACAGCAGCAGTCTTTATTAAAGTATGTATTTGATCATCACCTTAACTTCAGATATTTCTTGTTACTTCCTCTAGATATGTCTCTTCTTATTTAAGTGCTTCATATAACACTTTTCAGGATTGCTGTTTAATGCTGTAAAATTTATAAATCCTTCTGATTATTTTGATCATGACTTTGAATGTGAATAACCGTTTAGCTGGATATAATTGTCTAAGTTCTAAATCATTTCCTTAAATACTTTGTAATCACTATTCCTTTTTCTTCTTTTGCATGTCTTGATTTGGAAAAATGATGTCTAAGTCTTGTTTCTTTACAGGTAGTCTGTTCTTTCTTTAAGCTTTTACAATGTTTTTTCTTTGATATTAAACTTCACAATTTTGGGTCTGACCTTTTCAATCTAAGTTTCTTCTTTAATTCCAAAAATTAAAAATATTTTTGTCCTCTCTATTTTCTATATCATTGTCCTTTGCTTCATTCTTCTAGATTTCCTCAATCTAGAAATTTGCTAATTTATTTCTCAGATATTCCATTCTGCCATTTTACTCCATCTATTGAGTTCTTTATTTAGCTATTTCAGGTTTTATATGCAATATTTCTGTGTAGTCCTTTTTTTATGTTTTATATTCAGGTTTTATTATGTTGCTTATATCTTCTTTAGACTATTAGGCTAATTTAATAGCCTAATATTATTTGTTGTGAAATACCTGCTTCTGATAGACTTTCTGGTCTAATATCTTGTTTTCCCTTTGAAGTAGTTGTATTTCTCCAGTGTCTTATTGCTCCAGGGCTTATTTTTCCCCAGGGACTGTCAGCTTCTCTGTCAGACACTGTGTATAATGGAAGACCAAACTTTAATCTCTGTTAGTTCCCATGAGTGCAAGGGATAGCAGCGGGTGTATGCTAGAGTGGAAGCCTCAATCAGTCATCCCACAAAGTAACCTGTCAGATCAGGATTTCACCTTGTGTCTTCTAGAGATTCGTAGCATTAAGAGTAGATATACTCCTTAGATTATGAGGGGAAAGAAGAGGAAACAACTACCCAAAATTAGTCAATTTCTGTTTTTCTTCAGTCCTCACAAACATAGCCCAGGTCTCTCTTGTTTGCACAGGGAGAGGTCTGAGTTGCTGTAGCTGTTACGGGTGCGGGGGGCAGGGGTGGGTACAATTTGTGAGAACCAGTGCTGAGGAAGAAGCAGAAGCCAACCTTAACAGTTCTTTTCCTACCCTGGACCACAGCCACCACTCCTCACACCAGTTCACTCAATCTAAACCGTTGTTCCTCTCACCTGAAGGCTTTTCTCAGCTTTCTCCAGGTGGGAGAATCAATTTTCCCTCTGTAGTCCTTCGGGGGAGGTTCTTGGGGAAAGGAGCGCCCTGTCATGCTAGTTCATCTTAATCATAGGTAGAAACTGTCTGTTTTATTATTCTTTATGGTATGTTCCAGAACCAGTTTGCCATTAAAACTGGTACAGAAGTTCTCTTAATATATTCAAGACTATCATGATTGTGTTATCATTTTTCCTGGTCAAAAATCTCTTTAAATGAAGACTTAAATATAGACTTCTAATGTTTTGATAATGAAAATGGCATTCATTATCTTGCCTTTTAGCTTAGAGAATTCTTGATATAAGAAATGATTTAGAGGTATAGTATTTTCATTACTTTTAAAATTATAAAATACCCTTGTGTTTCTGTCATACCAAGTAATTCTGGTAGAATCACTGACCTTGTTTTATTTTCTTGACAAAGTGTTCTCAGCCACATAAAAAGCTTCAGTCTTTCAAAATCAAGTTAGCTATTTGAGGGTCTGCTATTTTTAATATCCTGTACCTGGCATTGACACTTGAATAATTTGTTAACAGACTTACTGATTTTAAGCAGTTCATTGGTAAAAGTAGAGAAGTATGCCATGAAATGCAAACATTGCAAACTTAGGATATTCTAAAACTGATTCAGTTGTCTGTAGGTACGTGACCAGATTTTTAAGGTACTAGAATTTGAAATATGATATCTGTGTCTAGATATCATAGGTAGACCACTACCATGTAAGCCATGTTGAAAGGCCTGACTAGTTTTCTAATTTTTATTTTTTAACATCTTAAAATCATGATTTCATATTTATATTGGCAATTTTTTTAAAGAGGGCTGATGTATTTTTTTTAAGTGACAAAATATATATAACATAACTTACCATCTTAATTATCTTTGAGTATAAATTCAGTAATGTTAAGTATATTCTACATTGCTATGCAGCGAATATCTCCTTCCCATTGTGTAGCCATGGCACTCTTCTTGAAGATGATTTGATCATATATTTGAGAGTTTATTTCTAGGTTCTCTATTCTGTTCCATTGGGTAAGATGTCTGTATGTCAGTAAAACTACACTATTTTGATTACTGTAGTTTTATGATGTTATCAGGAAATGTGAGGCCTCAGCTTTGGTTTGCTTTCTCAAGACTGTTTTGGCTCTTTGGGGTCCTGTAATATTCCATATGAAGTTAGTATCGTTTTTTTTTTTTTTTTTTTTTTTTTTTTTTTTTTCTATTTTTGTGAAAAATGCCACTGGGAATTTGGTAGAAATTGCACTGAATCTGTAGATCACTTTGGGTAATAAGGACATTTTAATAGTATTAACTCTTCCAGTTAGTGAGCAAGGGGTGTTTTTCAATTTATTTGTATCTTAATTTCTTTCAACGTTTTATAGTTTTTTAGTGTACAAATATCTCACCTTGGTTTAAGTTTATCCCTGAGTGTTTTATTTTTTTGATGTTATTGTAAATAGGATTGTTTTCTTCCTTTTTGGACTGAACATTGTTAACATGTAGAAACGCAACTGATTCTGTTTTGATTTTATGTCTTTCAGCTTTGCTGAATTTGTTTATGGGTTCTAACAGTTTTTATTTTTATTATTTTTTTGGTGGATTCTTTAGGGCTTTCTACATAAGGTCATGTCATCTGTGAACAGAGATTCTACTTCTTTTCTGATTTGAAGGCCTTTTTTATTTTCTTTATGGCTCTAGCTAGGATTTCCAGTACTATGTTGAAGAGAAATGGCAAGAGAAGGCATCCTTGCCTTGTTCCTGATCTGAGAACAACAAAAGCTTTCTATTTTTCACCACTTGAGTATGATATTAGCTGTGGGCTTTTCATATATGGCTTTTGGTTATGTTGATTTAATTTCTTTCTATTTCTAGTTTGTTGAGAATTTTTATCATGAATAGGTATTGAATTTGAATTTTGTCAAATGCTTTTTCTGCATTGAGATAACCATGTGGCTTTTGTCCTTCATTCTGTTATTGTGGTGTATTACATTGGTCTTATTTTGTATATTGAACTATCCTTGCATTCCAGAAATAAATTCTACTTTGTTGTGATGTATATAATCCTTTTAAGGTGTTAAATTCTGCTTACTAGTATTTTGCTGAGTTTTGTACCAATAATCATTAAGGATATTGGTCTTCAGTTTTCTTGTAATATCTTTGTCAGAGTTTGGTATCAGGGTAATGCTAGTTTCATAAAATGAGTTTGGAATTGTTGCCCTTCTTCAGTTTTTTGGAAGAGTTTGAGAAGGACTGGTATTATTTGTTTGGTAGAATTCTCTATTGAAGCCATCAGGCCTTGGGATCTGTGATGGGAGGTTTTCAATTACCATTTCAATCTCCTTATTAACTATAGGTTTGTTCAGATTTTTTTTTTTTTTTTTACTTCTTCATGATTCATTCTTGGTAGTTTCTACTTTTCTAGAAATTTATGCATTTCTTTTAGGATATCCAACTTGTAGGCATATAATTGTTCATACTAGTATGTTTTGATTCTTTTTATTTCTGTGGCATCAGTTACAGTGTCTTTTTCATTTCTGATTAAGTCTTTTTTTTCTTAGTCTAAGGATTTGTCAATTTGGTGATCTTTAAAAAAAAAAGCTCTTTCCTATTTTACTATTCTTTGTTTTATCTCTGCTCTGATATTTGTTCCTTCTGCTAACTTTCAAATTAATGTGCTTTTCTTTTTCTAGTTCCTTGGGGTATAAAATTAGGTTGCTGATTTGAGAGCTTTTTTAATGTAGGTATGTACTGCTATAAACTTCCCTCCAAGTACTGCTTTTGCCGCAACCCATAAAGTGTTGGTACGTTGTTTTTGTTTTTGTTTATCTCGAGATATTTTCTAATTTCCCTTGATATTTCTTCTTTGACCCATTGTTTGTTCGAATGTGTCATTTAATTTCCATATACTTGTGAATTTTCCAGTTTTCTTTTTGCTAATGATTTCTAGCTTTTTTTCCATTGTGGTCTGAAAAGATACTTGATATGGTTTCAGTTTTATTAAATTGGTTAAGACTTATTTTGTCACCTAATGTGTTATATCAGGGATAATGGTCTGTGTGTACTTCAGAAGAATGTATTCTGCTACTATTGGGTGGAATATTTTGTATGAGTTTATTAGATCCAGGTGGTTTATAGTGTTCAAGTGATCTCCTTATTGAGTTTCTTTATGGTTGATCTGTCCATTACTGAAAGTCACGTACTGAAATCTTGTACTGTTACTGTTAAAGTCTGTATCTCCCTTTAATTCTGTCTCCTTTAATTCTGTCAGTTAATATATTTGGGTCTCCATTGTTGAGTGCATATATATATATATATATATATATATATATATATATATATTTGTGACTTATCTTCCTGGTGAATTGACCCTTTTTTCATTATATAATATCCTTTGTATTTTGTGATAATTTTTTACTTAAAGTTCATTTTCTCTAAGTATGGGCACATCTGGTCTCTTTTGGTTCATTTGATGGACTTTTTCCATCCTTTTGCATTCAATCCATGTATTTCCTTATACTTAACTAAAATGAGTCTCTTGTAGACAGGATATAGTTGGCTTTGTTTTTTTATTCAGTCAGCCACTCTATTTCTTTTGATTGAGGAGTTTCATCCATTTACATTTAATGGAATTACTGATATTGACTGACAATATTTTGTTAATTGTATTTCTGTAAGTCTTGTAGTTATTTTGTCCTTTTTTCTTTTCTTGCTGCCTTCCTTTGTTTCGTTGCTTTTGTGTAGTGACATGCCTTGATTTCCTTCTTTTTTTTCTTTTATGCATCTCCTATAGATTTGCGTGTGTGTGTGTGTGTGTGTGTGTGTGTGTGTGTGTGTGTGTGTGTGTTACAATGAGGATGACATAAATCATCTTATAGCAATCTTTTTTAACTCCTTTTCCCTCGCCGGCAGTGCTTGCAGCTGCAGCATTTACCCTGAGATAACTTGCGGATTATAGTCTAAATCTTACCCTCAGAGTTTGCTATGAAGTATCTCGCTTTTTTTATTATTTTCTTATCAGTCTAGTATGTTGATAGTCTTTGAAAACAAATTACATCATTCTATTTATAGCATTCTGTTTTTAGTAGTGGTATTTCCATTTACAAAATATAGTAATTCTCAATCACTGAAAGCGGCATGTCCTAGAAAAGGCAGCATTTCTACGCATGTTAAATTAACACTGGCATCGAGCTACACCTTTTTTTCCTAAATGAGAAAATGGTTAAACTGATAACAGAAAAACTCTGCTCCTTTACAGCTCCCTCCCCCACTTTATGAGATAATACTTTATATTACCAATGATTTCACAGATTATACCCTTCATATTTTTAACCATTAACATAGGTATTTTTGTTACTTTTTAAATTATATACTAATATTGTTTTATGCACCAGCACAAGATTTAGTATTTATTCATACATTTACTTTACCAAAAACCTTTATATATTTTCTTGTGCTTTTGTGTGGCTGTATAGTATCCTTTTGTTTCAACTTGAGGGACTCCCTTTAATAATTCTTATAAGGCAGATCTAGTGATGATAAACCGTCTAAGCTTTTGTTTATCTGGGAAAGTATTTCCTTTCATTTTGAAGGATAGTTTTACTAGGTGTAGTATTCTTGAATGGCATTTTTTTTCTTCAGCATTTTGAGTATGTCTTCCCACACCATTCTATCCTGTAACATATCTGCTTAGAAATCTGACAGTTATTGGCTCTCCCTTGTACAAAACAAGTTGCTTTTCTTGTTCCACTTTCAAGAGTCTCCCTTCGTTTTTGAATTTTAACAGTTTGAATATAATGCATCTTAGTTGGGGTCCGACATTTGGATTTCTTTAAGCTACACAAAACAAAAAATATGTGCATGGCATTTTCCAAAATTAAACATTTATTATTTTACAATATATCACATTTAGTTTAAAACATGTGAAATACAGATAGGTCTAATGAGTTATTTACCACATTGCCAGCAAATGCAATCTTTTATAACTGTTGTCTCAGGATTAGTAATCTTTTATAACTGTTGCCTCAGGATTGTTCTTCAGACAAGCCCTCTGCCACTTTCTCCTTCTGGGTCTCCTAAAATGTGTATATTGGTCGCCTGGGTGCCCCAGGAGTCCCTTAGCCTTTTTATTAATTTAATTTTTTCTTTTTGTTCCTCTGACTTGATAACGTCAAATAACTCATCTTCACATTTGCTGTTTCTTTCCTCTGCTTAAGCAAATCTTCTGTGAACCCCTGTAATGGATTTTTCAATTCATTGTATTATTCAGCTCCAGAATTTGGTTCTCCTTTTTTTTTTTTATAGTTTGTTGAGATTCTCATTTTGTTCATGCATTGTTTTCCTAATTTAAATTGTTTATCTGTGTTTTCTTATAGCCATTGAGCTTTTTAAAGATAATTGTTTTCTAATTCTTTGTCAGGTAATTCATAGGTTTCAATTTCTTTAGGGTGTGTCTAGAGATTTCCTTCTTCCTGTGCCTTATTTTTTTGCTGTGTTTTGTGCATTTAAAAAAGTAGCCATTTCTCAGTTTTTATAGACTGGCTTCGTACAGGGGAAGACCTTCACCAGTCAGCATGAGTAAAGATTGTGTGTTTGGGGAGGTCCTCAGTCCTTTTCTGGGGATATATCTCCTTTGGTCTTGTGCAATTTCCCAACTTCTAGTTTACATCTTTCTTTTTCAGAAGACTGAAATCCCTATATATTGGGGCTCCCTCTGGTGTCTGTCTGTGGTACTTTAGTTCTCGGTTCTGCATCAAGTTGCTTGAACTTTCTTTGTTCTTTTTGACTGCAGGCATCCAAACTATGTCAGTTCCCACCAGTGCTCCAATTCAGGTGACATAAATTTTTCCCTCAAGCAGCTATCTCCTAAAAACTAGAATGTTGGGGTGACATTCTACTCTTTCCCTCCTAAGGCAAAGGCACAAGCTGGGCCATTTTTCCTGATCCTGCTGAGCAATGCCAGCCCCTGTGTGCAGCATTGCTGGTTCCCTACTGCAACAAGCTCCTAAGCTCCTTTGTTATCCATGGTCCCCAGGCATCTAAAGTATGCTGGTTCCTTATCAGTGCACCAAGTCAGGCAAGACAGAAATGAGTTCCTCATTCAGCCTTTTGAAAAGCCAGGTTATTGTTCTTCTCTTTCTTTCCCAAGGGAGAAACCATGAACTGAGTGAGCTTCACCTCTCAATAGAACTGAGCTGTGCTAGCTTGGGAGGAGGGCTATCTCTAGTGACATGAAATAGCTTTTCTTACCTGTTTCAGTGTGGCTGTTCTTGACTTTGAACTTGCCTAGTGTACTACAACTTATTTTATTTGGAAATTCCAATAAAGGCTTTTTGGACCATATGTAATTATTAAATTGGTTTCCCTGTGGGAGGAGGAGGTCTGGGACTTCCTATTCTATCTTACTGATGTCACTAGAAATACTTTTTAACACCCATTTCATGATGAGAACAAAGATCTGTATTAAAAAGTACAGGCATTCTCTTGTACATGCTTAGCTTCTCATGAATTAGGCCATGAGTTTGGTCCCCTTCTCTTGGGTGACTTTTGCTCCTCAATTTTTTTCTTGCCCCAAGAAAAAAATAACCTTATAAGTACCTGTTACTTACACAAGAGATTTATTACTTTCAATTAAAAGGACAGTTTAAATCATAGTACCCTCCTGTGCTGACGCAGAGTAAGGTCTAGCTGCAGCCCTGCCAGAGTGCTGCTGCTGCACAGTTCAGCCTATGCCAGACTGTGAGACCGGACTCTTCTCCCTGGTATCAGGGACCTGAATTTGTTTCTTTTTGGGGGGTCAGGTTTATAGTTATGAAGAATTAGACAGCTGGCTTTTGGCAATGTACTAGTTGGTACAAATGTGTTATACAATTAATCCTCCAGTTGTTAGCAGACAGGGAGGGAGGGGCTAAAGTCTGATGGTCACTGGATCAGGGGACAAGAAAAGTTATATTGTCTGTAAGCATTTCCACATCATTTGGTATCACCTGTGGATGTGGCCAGTGTCAGAGAGTTAAGCTGACCACATACCTTGAGATTTTAAGAAAAAAATATTTCCTGTTCTTTAGATTTTGTTGAGACATTTTCAGTATTTTTTTAAGCCAAGAAAGGCCTGCAGGCTGACCATGCTATCTTGAATATTCAAAATGGTGTATGCCAAATTGTGTGTTGATGTGCTAAGCAAATGAAACACACCTTTCAAGATACCTAGTTTGATCTTTTTTTAAATTCTGCTGCAGACAAAATGTAGAATCTAAAATTTGTAAGGAAGCCATCAACAAATTTCATTCTACTATGAAAGAAGAACTCATCAAAATGGTAAGTTCATGTACATAAATTTGTCTAAACCTTTTTTACTAATCCTGAGGCAACAGTTATAAAAGATTGCATTTGCTGGCAATGTGGTAAATAACTCATCAGACCTATCTGTATTTCACATGTTTTAAACTAAATGTGATATATTGTAAAATAATAAATGTTTAATTTTGGAAAATGCCATGCACATATTTTTTGTTTTGTGTAGCTTAAAGAAATCCAAATGTTGAAAACTCTGAAAAGGAAGAATGCTAAGGTAAATCACATGTGATTACAAGTACATACTCTTATAGAACACTGTCATGTGGAAGAGTTAAGACCTGATTCTAAGTTTTACGACCTTCAGTTTGTATAAGATTTTTATCTTTTTAGCCTTTTATTTGGTTGATCTTATGTTTTAGTACTGTTGATGCATGCTAGGGAATGGGATTCTGTTTAACCTAAAAATGGCTATGAAGCCCAAAATTATGATTTATTTGGATAAGTATTAAATAATGTATAATTATTGCTTTTGTGGATGTCAAAAAACAAAAAGCCCTTAAGAATAAAGAACTGTCCCAGGTAAAAGGATGGCCTGGGAAGAATATGGGGTTAAGGGCCAAGAGACTTCATTTCTTATCCTGGTTCTGCTACTTCAGTGTTGCACCACCACCTTTTTGAAAACTGTACACCACTAGGTATGCAAGGAGAAACAAGTTAGTAACCACTAGGCCTTCCTTTCCCTATCTATTATTGGTTGGATCACATGACCTCTGAGGTTCTTGCTCTAAACTTGAGCGAATCCAGAAGTGGAAGAACAGCTTCCCTTACATTTATAATAGAAATGGATTGTAAACGTATACATTTTCCTTCCAATGATCATAAGCTTTTGCTGCTATTGTTTCCCTTTGGTTTAATCTCTTATTGGTCAACTCTGCATTGCTTATAAGCAAATGAGAACAATCTGAGTGTCCAGCAATGGAAAAGTAGATAGTAACTAACATTATACTGAATTTTTTTTTTAAATACAAATGTATCATGATAAGTCCAATATTTTCCTAGTGTACCTCGATAAAACTGAAACTCCTCCCTTTATATCTCACAGGGTAGTAAAGCTCTGGCCCCCACTTCCAAGTCTTGGAGTCAATGGCCCTGTGCTATTTCCCACAGTTCCCTGTTCTTTTCCTTCATAGAATGTATCAGAAGTTGTAATTGCATGCCATGCATATGTAATGTCTGTCTTCCCTATTAGACCAAAGTCCCATGATGCAAAGAATGGGGTTTGTCTTGTTTCTCATTGAATTCTCAATACCTGGCACAGTGTATGTACATGGAGGTGTTCAAACATTTATGAAAGTAACAAATTACTGTATTAAGATTATTTCAGATATTGAAAAGAAAAGGCAACGTTTGATTGAAGTCCAGGATGAACTGCTTCGGTAAGATAATATTGAAATCTTCTTTTAGAACTCACCTAGAAGGATTATGATATGTGATTTTGGGCCAGTAAAACTTGCTGGTGTGTTGCATTAAAATCCCAGGTTTTCTTTGAGATTGGAAGCTCAATGAAGACAGATTATACTCCAGAGTTGGAGAAGCTTTTCGCAAAGGAGAATTCAGCACTGATCTTTTTGCTTTTGGGGCTCTTAACTCTGGCCTGAGAGGCAGTGTGATTATTAGAACATAATGCATAGACTCTAGAACTAGACTGCCAGGGTTTGAATCCAGTCTCTGCCACTTACTGGCTGTATAACCTTGGGTAAGTTATTTACCTTCCCAGGGCCTCAGTTACTTCATTTATAGATGAGTGTAATCCTTCCGCTAGGGCTGTCCCCATGGTCTAGAGTTAGGAAGACTGGAGCACACTACATTGTTGGTCAACCAACTAGTAATTTTTGGTGCTCTTCAGTACAGCCAGGACTGTTGTGCATGTTGGTAGACTGATAGATAAGCAGTAGAATAATAAGCAGATATTATGCTCTCTGTTCTTCAAGAGTTTCAAATAGCTTGAGAAAATAGTATTAGAAAAGACAGCCTATAATTACTAAATTTTAAAGAGACTGCCACAGAAGTTTAGAAGAGGAACAAAGTGATTATCTAGTCCCTTGGTTTTCAAATCTAGTCTATGGACAGGTGTTGGCCCATGATAAAGTTTTCATTGGCCCAGGCCAAAATAAATTTAATGATAACATAATAGGTAACACTTAAACTTCCTATGTATGCTGGGCACTGTCCTAAATGCATTATATTAACTCATTAATCATCATAATCCTGTGAGACAGGGTATTATAGCTTTTAATAAGGCTGTATAAGACTCAAGCATGTTTTAAAGACCAGCCTCTTTGGTTCTTTTTCTAGATATAATTTTGGAAGTTGCAAAGAACAGGCATACCTCAGATATTGCAGATGTGGTTCCAGACCACTGCAATAAAGCAAATATTTTAATAAAACTAGTTGTGATCTTTGCTGATGGAAGGCCTTGCATTCAATTTGTAAAAGTGCAACATACATGAAGTGCAATAAAACGAGGCACAATATAATGATGTATGCCTCTATATTTTGGAAACGCATAGAAAAAAAAAAGTGGTATATTTTAACATTAGATGTGAAAAACTTAAGGTGCAGGGATAACAACCCACAGGCACACTCCTAGGAAGTGGGGGAGCCAGGACCAAATACCCAAAGACTGATTCCAAGTCTTGCACTCCTGACAATAGCCCTGACAGCACAATAGTGAGTTTTCTGGAATGTTGCACAAGTCCTGTTAAAAGGACTTTTTAAAAATAAAATCATAATATTAGAGGGGAGTTGCTTTTTATATCTTTGTGAGAGTAAAAAGTTGGCAGCCTTACTCCTTCCTTTTATTTATTGGTCCATAAAACCCAAGTTATCCTTTTTTATCTTCTAGGTTAAGAAACTAAGCCACTGAGAAAGCAGTTTGCCCAAGGTCACACATTTTTTTCTCCTACTGGTTTTTGGAAGGGGCAAAAGGAAGGCTTTTAGTCCCTCTTTTGCTATTAAACTGCCATGGTTGTCAGTTTCATTCCTGAGGCTCTAAAATGTTAACCAAGTTAGGTTTTAATTCAGTTCCTGAGACCCTAAAAATGACCAGATGAATTTTAGGATATATAGGGTGTATTCTCCTGTGGGTTTCATATTTCAGTTTCATCTGTATTTTAAATTGAAATTTAGAATATTTACATATTCATAATTTGAGCCAAAGATATCTTCAACTTGTAGTCCACCTACCCTATTTTTTTCTAACTTTACTCAGTATACTTAACATACTCTGTTGCATACACTATATAGGCTGTTACACTTTATTATGTTATTTTTAGGAAAACTACTTTCTGTTTTAGGTTAGAACCACAGCTGAAGCAACTACAAGTAAAATGTGACGAACTTAAGGAGAGAAAATCTTCTTTTAAGAACTCAGCGTATTTCTTATCTAATTTAAAACAGCTTCATCAGGATTATTCAGATATTTGTGAGAGAGAACGAAATGTAAAGGAAACGGTAAGTTCAATTTTTATGAAGACACAGGACCACTGCATGCTGAGTACCAGAAGCTCTGAGGAAAGACATGTAGATGTATAGTCTCCCCAAACAGCATCACTCTAAATTGGTGGAAAACTGGTTATATCATCGCTTCTTTAGCTACTTAAGGCTGGAGGAGTGGAGAAAAATCCAGAAAGCACTGATTTTATTGAGGTATTTACACTACAGAATACTGGATCTCATTAAGGGAGTATATCCCTTGTGTACAGATCTCAAATGAACAACTATGCTTTGCTTTATTATGTCATTAATGGAAGACCATTCAAACATGTTTTAAAGACCAACCTCTTTTGTTCATCCCATGTTTGCAGTATCCTTTTTATCTGATAGGTATAATTTTAGAAGTTGAGAAACATTAAAAGGAAATATCTAAGAAAGTGTGGTAGGCTATTTTAATTTTATAGTTGCTTCTGGATTTTTTGCTATAGACTTTGCTATTGTTTTGAGAACCAAGTCAGATTAATAGAAAACTATTATTTATTAAGTATATTTTTTACAGAAAAAATTATATATTTGTATCATATACATATTTTTTATGATCATATTTGTATTCTTCACTTCTAAATTCAAATTTTTAACATTGATCTAAAAGTTTAATTCTCCTGAATCTAAGGTTTCTTTATAGATAAGAGATCTGGAAACAGAATGTTTTAAAATTATTTTTTCCTGTAACAGTACCCAACTAGTCTAAAGCTTATTTGGAGTTGGGGATTTGGCCACTGAACTTGGAGAAATTAAGAGCACTGACTGAATTTGAGCACACCTTTGGTGAAAATGGAGATTCAGTGACTCTACTTTGTTTGGAATATACTACTCTTACTAATACCTTGTTTTTTGCATGCTTTTGCACTTTTCTTATAGCACTTGTCCTTTTTGCTTTATAGAATGTATATATTTAGGTATATGACTTACCTCTTTTCCTAAACTAAATATCTAGCACCACATATTAGTTTTCCCCCTCACCCCTCCCTGAGAGCAGGGGCTCCATGGTACTTAAACACATTAGGCCCTGAAATATTTAACTAAATTTCATAGTAATATGGTAGATTACACTATTATGTGGGTGGCAAAGTCTACAGCTTTTCTGCTTAATTTTCATTTCTTTGAAAACATACTATCAATTATAAAATTCTATAAAGGGAATTAAGTCACCTTTAGATAAAATTTGCAACAGGGAGTTTGGTTTTAATTATTAAAAAATCATGACTAGGGGTTGTATTCTAATTTTGTCTTAAGAACATTCTGGGAAAAAAACCCATTCTGATTGGCAACTTAATTGATCTCAATTATTTCTCTAGATGGTGGATTTTTTTCTCATGAACTTTTATGGGCCTGGTGTTCATTCCATCAGTTCTTATAGTAAAAATAAATCTGCCTTATAGTTTTCTGGGTTTAAAATAGACATGATATCAAGCAGACTTGCCCAAATTCAGTCTTGATCTGATTTCCAGTTTTAAACAATTCAGATTCCACAGTTCTTTGAACCAACTGGTCTGGGATGAGATCAGCTCAAGCCTGGCACAGCAGTTCCCTTACAATCTTATTTATCAATTCTTTTCTAAGGAATGGATTCAAATAAATTTTCTTAATCTTAAATTTTAAAAGGAAAGGAATAGTTAATAGAAAGCTCTTTTGAAATTGGCATTTGGTCATAATGTTGAGCTATGTAAAAATAGGGTTATGAAAGTTTTTGGTGTTTATTAATTTATATTGTTCTCCTTCAACAGTGTGATTCATCCAGCCTTCCAGCTCTCTTATTCAGGGTAAGAACCCTTTTGGGAGCTGAAAGACATCTGCAAAATATAAACCATCAATTAGAAAAGCTCCTTGACCAGAAATGACACCAGTCTACTAAAATGTGCCTAAAGATTACTTTCATGCTACTACTGCCTGTTGCCTTCTGAAACTGTACTTTTTATTGTTAAAGCAACATTCTCATACATTTAAAAAAGCAAACGTCTAATTGTTCAGGCTGGTTGTATGACCTTGTCACCAGTTTGTTTCGTAGATTTAGAGGCCATAATTAACCTTTCTGGTTACTGTCTTAATAAGTTTTAAAATGTTGACACCTAATCCCAATCAACCAGACACTTTTAACCTATAAACATGAAAAATTAAGTTGATGTGAACACAGACTATCTTTGGTTAATCAATAAGGATATTTCTACTGAAGCTAATTTTCAATAAAACCGGTTTCAGTGAAAAACAACAATTGGGAAGCAAAGAGATAACTTAGTTAATATAAGTTACTAAAATTTGTTATTAAATGTATCTTCAGGCAAATTATAGCTTGGTTATATAAATGTCCACAGTTAATTAGCTATTCTTGTAATACTTCTATAATTAGTTCATCAGGAATTTCATCCACTCCATTATAACTGAGATGATTCTCTGCTGCATCTGCTAATTCAGCATCTTCAGTCGCTTCCAAAAAATAAGCATCATCAATTCCATTATCCCAGTCAGGATCAGAAAATATACCTTTTGACAATGTACCAGATGATGGCTTATGTGGATTCTTAGTTTCATTATTCATTGTTTCATCTGTTGTAAGCTCTTCTTCCTTTAGTTCCAAAAAGGAGGGTGAGATAGGAAGAAAATACAGGTTACTCAGTTAGAATGTGATAATACTATATCAATCTATGTCGAATTAAAGTATTAAGACCAGTTCAGCAAAATGAATATGCTCCATGATATTGTCTGAGACAGTCACCATGGGAATGAATTTATTAATTCAAATAGTGCTGCCACTGTAGCTTGGACACGCTGAAATACCAAATCTGGAGATGCCTGTAGTACATCCTGTTAAATAAACACAGATGTACTACAGCAAGGGTAGATGGAATTTTTCCAAAAGTGAATAGTCCAGCTGATGGCAAATTGAAAACTTTAAAATATCTAAAACGTTAACATAGGTTGAAAAAAATTGTTATTAAGTTTTAAGACACTTGTCATTATGACTGGATTATATATATTAGATAATAGTATTGTATAAACACTAAATTTCCTGAATTTAATATTTTAACATAGTGATATAAAAATGTCCTTATTCTCCAGTTACATGCTTAAAAAGAGATGATGGATTTTGATGTTTGTAACCTCTTAAGAGATTTGTTATGGACTGTGTCCCCTTAGTGCAATGGTTATTTAGAATTGAATAGGTCTTGAGGGTAGAGCCCTCATGAATAGGACGTACCCTTATAAAAGACCACAGAGAACTCTCTCATCCCTATTGCCATGTGAGGAAGATGCCTATGGCCCAGGAAAATGGCTGTCAACAGAAATCAAAGCTGCCAGCGCCTTGATCTTCGTTTTCCTAGCCTCCAGAAATTTGTTTTTAAGCCACCCAGTATATGCTATTGTGATGGCAGCCCAAAATGACAACGATTCACAAAAAATAATTCATATATATACAGTAGAAAGAGAAAACAAATGTGGCCAAATGGCAAATCTAGTTGAAGGGCATACAGTAAAGTTCCTTGTCCTTATAGAACACTTCCATAAAAAGCTTTTTAAAATAAAAATGTTTCAAAACTAAGATGATCAATGCAATAGAAAAATAGGCAAGTAACAATGATTGGTAATTTCATTTAAAATACTAAAAACAGATGAAGCAGAAATAAAATGTTAACATTAAAACTAAATGATAGGTACATGGGTGTTCATTATACTGTTTTGTGTGTGTGTTTGTTTGTTTCTTTGTTTGTTTTAAAAAAACAAAGTTATATCCAAGTAGTGGTAAACTGTATACCAAAAGTACTTCAACTTGGCATTTTTAAGGTATTACTGGAAAAAATAACCTACTGAAACCAGAAACATGCATCAAAATACTACAAACAAGGATGATATTCCTCTTCTTCTTAGAGGCAAAGTTTATTTTCTTTTTAATCTGTTCCTGTTTATTTCAAAAACACTTTTAACTTAGTTTACCAGAGAATCTGGCAATCAGCTTTTTCATTCATGTCCTGTTTCTACAGACCAAGAATGAGATTTTTACCATTTAAATCTTGAATGTATTCGTTTTAAGGAGACTTAAAAAAAAAATTGAATAGGTACCAGTCCATTATCTAGAATGTAAACCCAAGCACTTATTAAGCTTATAGCAGTTAACCTTTATTCCAACCATAACACTTTAAAGGAAAGGCTGATAGATGTGGGCGGGGGGGGGGGGGGGGGGGGGAAGACCACTAAAGAGTCCAGAAGACAATATGACAAGAGAACTTAAAAAAAAATTTTGTAAAAATATTAGACTACATAGAAGAGTGGACAGAGGACAGTTACAGACAATCTATAACAGAAATACAAATAGTAATGCTGAAAAAAATTCAATTTCTTTAATAAATTAAATGTAAATTAAAACTGAAATAACACTTATTGCTTATCAGTTTGGTAAAGAATAGAAAGTAAAAATAAGCAATGTTGGCAAAAAATGTAAGGTAAATAGTTGTTCTCAAATTATGAAGTTTAATTTCTAATCATTTTTATGGAGAGCAATTTGGTAATCTGTATTATTGAAAATATTTGTGATAGTAGGAAAAAACCCACAAAATAGTATATATGACTTCAAAAAATAGGGGATAAAAATTCTTGAAGATATATACCAAACATTTACATCAGTTATCTCTGGTCAAAATGAATGAGGATGATTTTTTCCCTTTTGATTTTTATGTTTTTATGATATTTCCTATTTTTTTTCTACAATGAATGTGAATTATTTGGGTAAGTAAAAGTTTTTAATGGAAAATGTTGGTTTAGCAATCTGGTAATATCTACCAAAAATAAAAATGCATATACCCTTTGACAATTCTACATCTAGAAATTCTTTCTATATAGTTTAAAGAAACACAAAGATGTATATTTTGGTATACTTTTTATAAAGCAAAACAGGAGAAACTTCTTGTGTCTAGGATTAGTTAGCTATCTATACAATTTCTTATGAAGCAATGAAATAGAATGGGGTGCATATTATCAGATACATGCTGAGATAGGAATACAGTGTAGTGATTGTCCTGAAAGCAAGGTATCAAACTGTTTAAAAGCTGTCTGGACACATTTGGACACGACTCAGTCATTTATACAGCTGTACCAAGAACTAATTACTAAGAAGAAACTAAAAACTGCACTTACCTCTTTGAGGAGAGACAGGAGACATACTTCAGCAGGTAATGGAAAACCTGAATCAGAAAGATAGTAAAACTTTCATACAGATATCTCATTTTTACAGTTTGGTAAATGTAAAAATTATTAACTCACGGTTAGATTTGAAGTTTTCTGCTTTACACACAGGGTCATGACATTTTTGATACCAAACTTCATTTTTCAAATCAACCAAAATCCTTTGTTAAAAAAAAAAAATGTTAATACCAAGACTGGACAGAAAACAAAATTTTGCTACATGCTGTTTACAAGAGATATGTGTAAGACTAAAAGACAGAAAAAACTTTAAAAGGATAGAAATAGATATACACCAACCAAAAGAAAACTGGGTGCCAAAAATATACAAAATGGACTTTCAGTCAAGATTTTAAAAAACATTGTTTTGATAAGTGATACAATAACCAGAAAAAATTCTGTAAGGATATAGAAAATTTGAATGACAATTAAAAAGCAATGAACAAATCTGATATATGAATACAGGCGTATAAGAATACTGCTTTAAATAATGAAAAGTTCTTTATGAGCATATAACATAAAAATTGACTATGCTAGGTACAATGTGAATCTCATTAAATTAAAAAGTATTCATTCACACAACATATTCTCTGATGACAAGCAAATTATTTAGAAATAACAAAAAGACAACTTAACAGAAACCCTTAACTTGGAAATTTAAAACATTTCTGTATAACTAATGACTCAAGGAAGAAAATCATGATGGAAATTAGAAAATGGTTAGAGCTGAATGGAATTGAAAATATATATTCAAATATGTGAAATAGGGCTAAAGTAATATTTAGAGGGAAATTTCAAATCTGAAAAGCTTATTTACAAAAAATGGCTAAAGGCAAATGAGTAACTAGGAAAATGAACAAAAGAATAAACCCTAATGTAAAAGGCAGGAAGTAAAGAGCAAAAATTTTTTAAATCAAAAAGGCTAAAATTTGAAAACTAATAAAATTCTTATAAGATTGATCAAAGAAATAGACACGTTATTAGAAATTAAGTGTAGATTTAACTACAAATGCAGAATATACTAAAAATATCAGGGTATTATGCACTTTGGCCGGTAACATTGAAAATTTTGCTAAAATAGACAAAGTATTACACAAATGAAGCAAACTTAAAAAGTTACAGAAAACAATTCTATAACTACTAAAAATAAAATTTAAGTAGTTTAAAATCTTCCCATATATCATAGACAAGGAAACATAAAATGGCTGAAATTCCACGTGGTAGTGAGACATGTACCCAAGAGAGAAAAATGCAGGTCACCCAGTCTCATTGTCTCATAAACGTTCCAATAATAGACTTCCTAATAATAGACTATGCTGCAGTTCCCAAACCGTACACCAAAATGCCCCATGGCAGTGTAGGGCACTTACATCTTTCTAAGGAAATATAGTGATACCTGACATCTGTCAAGCACCCTGCAACTACTGTGAAGCAGTTCACAGCTTCAATATTACCTTCATCCAACCTTCATTCCTTTCAGTGATGTCCTGTCTATAGAGTTGGGATTTTTGGTGGTGGCTGTGATAAAAAGTACTATAAATAATGTGGAATGAGACATAATGGTGGGGGTGGCAAGTGTCCAATCTGATTCCAATGTTTAAGAGGTTACATAGTGCTCAGAAAGACACATATCCAATTAAAAGTGATTGTATTTAAGAAAGGTCAAAAGGTACAAACTTCCATTTATAAATAAGTCATGAGGATGTAATGTTCAATATGGTGACTATAATTAATACCATATTGCATACCTGAAAATTACTAATAGTAAATCTTAAAAGATAAAATTTTGTAACTAGATAAGGTGACATGTTAACTAGACTTACTGTGATCATTTTTCTGTATGCACATATCAAATCATTATGTTGTATACCTGAAACTAATGCTATATGTCACTGTGCTTGAATAAAAAAAAATTAAAAATATTTTCTTTAAATGACCAATATTGTTTTTTCAAAGAGCTACTAAAACAGCTTGAACAAACTTTAAGCTGTTTGAAATTTATAAACTGAACTGTTAAGTATTTCTTTTGGCCTCAGAGCAATGTGAAAATATTTCTAAGTGTCTAAGGGCATCAAGAACTGAAAAGTTTGGTAACCGATGGCATTTGCTGGACAGAGTCCTTATCTATAGAACGCTCTTTGCAAGATGTTCCTGATTTCTGCATATGGTAAATAAACCTGGAGTCTATGGATTTAGGAGGCATGGTTACACATGCTGTGTTTCTATATGATAAAATGCAGATGTTTCAAAACCTCAATTCTCCCTGGCATTTGCGGTGACTTCTCATTTCCACCTCAGCTTTCAAACTGAGTGAGACTATCTAGTGTAGGAAGGATGTGGGGAGTCATGCCAGATGTCCCCAGCCTTGGTTTGTTTCACCTGGGCTTTTGATTGTTTCTTTTAGCAAAGCTTGATAGTGGGTAAGAATATTGGATTCACGAGTGTGGTTTGACAATCCAATTCTCAAATTCATTAGTAATCAAGGAAATTCATATGAAACTACAGTATCATTTTATACCCACCAGACTGGCAAACTAAATTTTTTAAATTTAACAATACTAAAGTGTTGATGAGTATTTGGAACCATAGAAAATATGAATACACTGCTGGTGGGAGTATAAATTAGCATGATCATTTGCAAAAATAATTAGTAAAATTAAATATGTGCATAGTCTATGACATAGCAACTCTACTTTTAGATATATGTTTTGAGAAACTCTTATGTATGTGCACTAGGCAATATGTACAAGAATATAGCCTCCTTATTCATAACCCAGATGTCCATATTAGGACAAATAAACTGGTGTATTTTATACATATAATGGCATACTGTAGAATAATGAAATAAGCAACATGCTACAATATGGATGAAACTCCCAAATACAATAATGACCAATTTACATAAGATTAAAAAAACACAAAATGAAATAATATGTTGTCTGGGGATATAAATATATACAGAAAAAATAATTTTAAAAAGCAAGGGAAAGATTAGCACAAAATCCAGGGTAATAAACTATTATTTCTGATATCCAGAGAAGAGGAAGGAATTGGGGTGGGTCCAGAAAGTGCTTCTGAGATTTGGTCAAGTTCTATTCTAATGAGTGGCAGATATGACAAATGGCCATTTTAGTGTTTGTCTTTAAAATGTACATGATAGGCACACTTTTATATGGATAATATATTGTATAATTAAAATTTTGTCTACATAACACAACCTGTCAACTCTTCAGAAAAAAAAATATACAGCAACCTGATAATTTCAAAAGGTTAAAAGATAGTCATATGATAATGACTTTCTGATAAACTCAGATGCATAGAAAAAAAAAAGACTAGAAAGATACACCAAAATCATAATCACAGTTACCACTGGTTCTGAACTACAGGTGAGTTTCTTCCTTTGTGTTTTTCTATGTTACAGTGTTGTATACTGAACATATACTTTCTGAAATTTTTTAAACTAATCTACATATAAGTAAGTTCAGCACTTAATCATGCTACCCAACATGTTTCAAGCTTTCTAGCAAAAGTTTCATGACCATTTTCTTATGTCTGGCACATGTGCTGTCCGCGTCCTCTTTCTACCCTACTGCGTGACAAGGTCCGGAGATGGGGACAGGAGCTCCAAGGAATGCATCGTCAAGAATGAGAACGTGGCATGTGTTCAGGGATAATTTTTTTAGGAACGATACTATTAATAGGGGGAATCTGGGTAGCACAAATTCTAGTAAGTGTGAACGCTGCACAAGTGGATTTCAAAATTGGCTCTGAGGAAAACAGTAAATTCCCTGCGTATGGAATCAGCTCCAATCACCCTGACTGTCCAGAATGCATAAACCCTTTATTTGAACAATTATTAAGGGAAATTCCTTTTGACGTGCCTCTTAAAGAGGTTATGAATAAATTACAACAAGCTGAATTACTAGAACCTTATACTCCTGTTTCCACGCAGTTAGTAGAAAAATTAGTAAAATATAAGAAATTTACTCATAAGCCTGTGCCTACTATGGAAGGGCCTCCTTTTGTGGCCTACTGGATAAATAAAATCTAGTAGTTTTTAAGTTTTATAGAAAGGCTGGCTAGCTCAGGATCTCCTTGGTGCTTAAAAAACAAAGGAACAAAAACTTAGCTTACAAAAGCAGCTTTGTAAAACTGATTTTTATAATGTTTTCCTCAATACTGCACCAAGGAAACTGTTGAATAGCTATGAGAGTTTCAGTTTAAACTTTAGATAATAGCATAAATAAAGTAGAAACTGAAAGATTTATTCAGACAAAAAGAAGAACAATGTCTGCCCACGAGCCAATATTTGCTGTTATGAATACTTCTATCACCTTTACTTAAGTCAATCTGTATCTTATGTAACAGATATAAGAATTGAAAGTTTAGATTGTTCCATCAGGTAGTTCTGTTCCAATGACTGAGAAAAAAGAATGTACTAATTAATCATGAATAATAATATACTCTGTAAGATTTTCTGTTTTGCTTAACCACGGAAATTTAACTCTCTGTTACCTTAACCACAAAGTATAATCAAATGCCAAAATAGAAAGTATAAAAGTTGTACTCAAATCACAATAAAACGGAACAGTGTCACACCGCCTCTGAGTTGTGTAGTCGACTGTCTCCCATGCCGACGCCTTGCACACCTTCGGGGCCCCCTGGATCCTGTCATGGCTGGACTGCGGGAGTGCTGTACATGCTTAATATAAATCATCTCAGCTTTGAGGTTAAATATAAAACAGAAATTTCTCATAACTGATAACTACTGGGTTTCTATTTTATCCCTATTCTAACCACATCCTTATATTTAGAATTCTATTTCTGGTTTTACTTCATCCGTTACTTCTCCTTTGGCCAGGAGCATTCTAAAGAAAACTAAAACAAGGCCTGACATATATAGTAAACAGCCAATAAATATTGGTTCTCTTCCAGACCATATTTTGTCTTGAATGTGTTATCATAACCTTAACTCCACCTCTTAACACTGAGTAGTTTTCTTCTTATCCAAATTTGCTCGATTTTGATTTAGACTCTATAAGGTGTCAAGGGCCAATGGCAATAAAGGAGAGACACTTCCATTATTGTTCATTTATCTACTGTCTTTTAGCCCCACTGCATTCTACCTTAGTCTTCTCAAGATTATACTCTCTAAGGGATTATTTTACCAAATAAAGTAGAAATAAATATATATGGGCTGGAAAAAAGGTAATAAGATTCACATTAAATATAACTAAATACAAAAATAAATTGAATAAATTATAAAATTCATTTTTATATTCTCAACTTTAAAAATTATAAACATTTAAAATATAATATTGATTAAATACATAGAACTCATTAACAAACAATATTACTTACATGATATTATTACTCTTGTGGGCTCTTCCAATGTTTCCACACCAGCGATATTTACAAATGTCATAAACCAATAATTCTTCTGGAAAAAAGTAGTTCCAATGCCGAATTCCTAAAATGCAAATAATGTTTCCAAAGGTATTCTTACTCTATCAAATAACAGTTAATAAAGAATAAGATTATCTTTACCTCCTTTAATGCCATCTTTATTCACCAAGGAAAGAACAAATTGATCAATTTCAGGGTATGGTGAATCCTGAAAACCTTCAATGTTTTCAACTACAACAAAGAAAAATTAATTATAAATTATAATGGCTAAAGTTGAGTTAAATTTTAAGTTGATGTTTAGTACAATTATGGATTTTACACCTCCATCCCTTGGGGTTTTTTACCCCTTTTCCTGCAATTTCCCTTTTAGTCATAGATTCTTGTTAACCTACAAAGAAGCAGGTAAAATACAAACCTTTCGATTAAGTTAAATGTTAACTACCATAAAAATAATTTATAATCATTTCAATTGCTTTCTTCATTCTGATAGAAAAATGTAGCCCCTTACATCCAGGAGCTGGCCTAGTACTACGAGCTAGGCCTTGGTATTACTGGGCAGGCACTCACAGCTCGGCCCTTGGGTTCTCTTGTTAATCATAAACTATTTCACAGAACTTCAACATCAGAAAGGTGACTTTGTGGCCATGATTCAAGACAAAAACAAGACCACTCTATAGTCATGTCTGACACAAAATGAACGAACACACACACTTATTTTGTCTAATATGAGTAACTGCTGCTGCTTTACCAATTATAGCTTTAGTCTCCTTGTAGTCTGCCTTCCGTCTAGATAAGATTTATCAAGATATTCAATCACAGAACTGACTGATGGCGCCTAATTCAAAACAATGCCATACTTCCTTGGACTCTTCTCAAAAGCACCTAACTGAAGCCTGAGTCCTATAGTAAGTCCTTTCTAACACACTTAGACTGAGATGCCCCATGGTTCCCTATGGTGTGTGTTCGCCACTGCTGTAGCCAGTAATAGACTCTGCTTGCTCTGGTGGTCTTTAGTGGCAAGGCACTGACAATTCAGTTATATTTTGTATCTAAGAATCTACTGGAATGATTCAGAATAATTTAAAAACTCATTCTATCTTTGAAGATAGAATAATCTTCTTAAAGCCTATATTTCACTTATGAAAGTAATATATATAATTGGGAAAAATTTGGAAAATATATTAAAGCAGAAATGAGAGAAATAAACTCCAAATCAATATCTAGAAATTGTTAATCAGAATAAACATATAAGAAAATGTTATCCATATTTTTTAATAAACTTGTGTCACTTCATAATGAGTTTAGTTTTTCTCAACATCATAAAAGGACATTTTCCATATTATTAGGCTTTATAAATTTAAGTTAAATAGCTAGAGTATTTTATAGTATGTAACCAAACTCGTTGTAGTTTTCAGTTTTTCATTGTTACAATGATAGCCCAAAATATGTATATAAAAATGTGTACTGAAGAGTTTATGTATGAAATCTTAGGGAAAAACCTGTATGTTCTTCAGTATAAAAATGAACATATAGATTTCATGAAAAATTATGCAGCCATTAAAAGAATGAAGAAGCTCTCCATATTATTGGAAATTTAGGGAAAACTCTCCTCATTAAATAGGAAACTATGGTTACCTATCTGATTGTGGACAAAGGGTAAAGAACTTTCAGTTTATTTTTTAAATCTTAATATGTGTTCATTTCATACAAATAATCTACATTATTTTCATATTTTTTCAAAAACAATGAAAATTAATTTAAAAAAAATCTTTTCATGCATTTTCCATTTTGGATGGAAACCCAGTCATTTAAAAAGATCAGTAGATATAAATATTTAAGATTTTAGAGGGAAAAGTAAGTTTAGTATCCTTAATTTTCATAGAAAATTATTTCCTTAAAATTACCTGAAGTGCTGGTATTGAAATATTCAACTTGTTTTTGCATATTCTGGGATGTGTCACATGTAAGAATTCGTAAAGTATCTGAGAATCTGAAGAAGAAAATAAGTTCAAAGAACAAAGTAACATTATATTACAATTAGAGAGACATGGCTACAGAAAGGAGACAATTTCAAATAGTTATATATTAAAATCTTTTGTTCAAAAGCTAATTGTACTAGGACATTTATGCCTACAAAAAAGCCTATATAAAAAGAGTAATTTGGTGATCATTCAAAATACTTCCCTCAATTATAAAGTGAATCAGAGAACTCTAGAACTTCTGTAGCTGTATGAAATATAATTCTATTCACCAAACAGAGCCTTTGAAATTTTTGTTACAATGATTTTAAAGTGTGTCTAATAGGAAGAGAAGGGAAGTGTGATGACAGCAAAGGGAAAAATAGATTAAAATTAACTGAAATAAAAGATGCATTCATAACCATGAAGAATTTTGCATTTCAAGAAGAAAAATACCTGGTATTTACTTGGGTACACAAAAATCAATTATAGTAACCCTATGCAGTAGAACTCTTCACTTCTGTGAAATTAATATTGAAACTATGGAATAGGATGTAGTAATCAAATTACCTGTACTTGGGGCAACTGTGTTGCTTTTCAATACATGATAAAAAAAAAATGTGATCTTAATCTGGAGCTAACAACAGTGGGAAGCAACAGTCATCTAATTTTTACACCATTCCCATGCTACTCCTAGACTATCAGAAACTATTACTACTAATAACTAATATTTACTGAGCAGTTACTATGTGCCAGGTGCTGCTGTAAATATTGTACATGAACAGTTTAACTTATTTAATCCTCATAACAACTCCCTAAGATAGATGTTAATATTATTTCCATTTTAAAGGTAAGGAAACTAAGACTTTGGTATTCTGAGATATGTTATGAAAGAACTCAAACAACCTAGAAATACATGAAAAAAAAAAACCCATCTTCCCACCTTCCTAGGTAACCACTGTCAAGTAACATCTGGACACACTTTGCCCACAGCAATGTATTTTAAATACTTTTATTACAATTCATTTCAATGGAATTCCTCTTTAAGATTATTTCTAGGGAAGGCAAAGGAAGAGCAAGTTGATTGAGCAATATAATCTGATTCTAAAGTTTTGGATTAATAAAAATCGCTAGCCCAGAATCAAAAAAAATAAAGGCAAATATTTCTGTTGAAAGACGTCTTTCATTTTTTAAAAATGACCAAAACATGTCAACCAAATGGTCAACAACAGAACTGACAACAAATTAGAGTATATCAATATAATGGAAAAGTACATAGATGTTAAAACTTTTATTTACAATTACCTGTTGGCAATTACCAACTTAGCAAATATTCACAATATAATATTGAATTGATAAACAGGTGATATACTGTATAATCTCAAAAATATCTTTTGGAGTTATGTAAATTATACATGTGTATATATTAAAAATTGACATGTTAATAGTAACTATATTTCTAAATGCAATAAAACTGATTTCTATTTTCTCCTTTGTAAAAATGTTAATTTTAGTAAAACTGGAAAATATATAAAATATAACTGGAAAAGGATAGAAAATACATACTAACTGGTTAAAATAAATTTTACTATCATGTTTCAGTTAATAGACAAAAGAATTTTAAGAACTGACTTTGTTTCTTAAGGTAGAATGAATTTACACAATTCACATTTTAGCACTATACAAGCCATTCACTGCTTAGTAAATATTCATGAATATACAATGCTTTAAATGATACTATATACCTGACATTGCTGATCAAAGAAGAGAGGAAATACTGATTTTCTTCAGAAATATCTGACTGTGTAAGAGAAAATTTGTTATCTTCAGCGACCTCCAAAGCCACGGGCTTTCCTATTTTTGATGATTTATACAGGCGAAAGTTTCTATTTCTTGTATAAACTCCTATATCAAAAATTAATAAAAAATATAAATGCATGTTTTCAGTGATTTTTTTGAGTCAGCAAATATTTAATTAATTTTGTATACCATTATTACAAGAAACAATTGGTTCTGATTCAACATGGCAACATAGAAAGATCCTGAACTCACCTCTTCCCATAGATACACTGAACCTACAGCTATGTATGGAACAGTTTCTCTGAAAAAATCCTACAAACTGGCAAAGTGTCCCATCCCCTTCACACAGGGAAAATGAAAGGAAACCACATCAAA
This sequence comes from Macroglossus sobrinus, assembly GCA_004027375.1. Lineage (NCBI taxonomy): Eukaryota > Metazoa > Chordata > Mammalia > Chiroptera > Pteropodidae > Macroglossus > Macroglossus sobrinus. The sequence continues at coordinate 572,420 of PVKZ01000440.1, forward strand.
TCAGGTAGGAAATGCACAGACATAATCTCACCATAAACCCCAACCCCCAGCATGGTGACTCAAGACTGGGAGGGAACTGGAACTCAGATCTCCCTGAGGAATAAGGGTTCAAACCCTACATCAGGAACCCCAACTTTTAAGACCAGCACCTGAGAGACAAGTCCCCCAAACACACAGCTTTGAAGACCAACTGGGCTTGCACCTATGAAACCCACGGGGCTGTGACAAACTGAAGAATGACTCTGAAAGGGCTCACATGCAGACTCACCCACCCCAGGCCACAGCACAGACACAGCCCTTTGAAAAGCCCCCAGATTTATGTAAAAAAAAAAAAAAAAAACAAAAACTCATTTGCTAATTTTAAAGTGTTGGTCTGTAGGATAGGGGTCTGCTGAGAAACATTTTGGGGACAGAAGCTAGTGGCCACCATCTTCCTGCTATTCTCTGCCTTGCTAAAGCCAACAGGTGTCCCCCCGCTTTTTTTTTTTTTTTTTTTTTTTTTGCTTTCCAACAGGCACCATCTTCCATGCTCTCACGCTTTGCCTTGCTAAAGCTGTTGGACACCATCTTCTTTATCCTTTCCGTTTTTTCTTTCTTCAGCAAGTGCCATCTGTGTGCTCCCTCTCTGTGGGTGTTCCAGAGCACCAATATCTGCCAGAGGGGAGCTTCTATACACATCTGGTGCCTCAGTTTGGCACTCAAGGGATACCCCTTGATTGCCTCGCATTCCTGGGTCTGCAGGACTGCAACAATTGAAGAGATAGTTGTTGGCATGCTACCACCCACAAGACACTGCACTGAAACAGAGCCCCATCTTCTCAGTGAAAGATGCTTGATTTATTGTCTTAAAGCTTCACCCTGAGTGGCAGGCTTCAGGTTGGGCACACATCTAGAGCTACAGAGCACTCTCAGGGAATGTAGATCAGGAGATGCCATCTTTGCTTTCACCCTCTACTTCACTACTGGTATGTCCCAGACAGGAGCTTATACATTCATCTAGCGCCCCAATTTTTGCGACTGCTGCTCAATAAACCATTCTAGATTGCCTGGCTCAGGGCGGGAGGCGGGGCACTGGTGCTTATACTTCCAGACTATGTATATTTGCATTCTTTAAAGCTGCAGCCTGAGGATCTGGCTTCCAATAAGCATGAATCTAGGTGCTGAGATGCTGGCTATTCTTGGCACACCCTCAACTCCTGAGAGCTATTAAAGACTAAAACAGCCTGCTTGGGCAATCACAAAGGTTTGAGAGATAAACAATAGCTAGGGCAGAGTTGAATAATAAGGTTCATCTCCTATACAAAGCCAGCACTTCAAAATTGGGAGAGATGGCTGTTTCATCTAATGTATAGAAACCAACACAGAGAGTCAAGATAAATGAGACAATGAAATATGTTCTAAACGAAATAACAAGATAAAACTTCCTAAGAAAAAAACTTAATGAAATGGAATTAAGTAACTGACCTGATGAAAAATTCAAAGTAATGGTCATTCAACATAGTATTGGAAGTCCTAGCCAGACTAATTAGGCAAGAAAGGAAAGGCATCCAAATTGGAAAGGAAGAAGTGAAACTATCACTATTTGCAGATTGCATAATATTATACATAGAAAACCCTAAATACTCCACCTAAAAAAATGTTAGAACTCTAAATACAGTAAAGTTGCAGGATACAAAATCAATATACAGAAATCTGTTGCATTTCTAGACATTAATAATAAACTATCAGAGAAATTAAAAAAACAATCCCATTTATAAATGTAACAAATAGAATAAAATACCTAGGAATAATTTTAACCAAGAGGAGAAACACCTGTACACTGAAAACTACAAGACACTGATGAACAAAATTGAAGACAAAAAAAAAAGGAAATATTTTCCATGCTCATGGTTTGGAAGAATTAATATTGTTAAAATATCTATACTACTCAAAACAATCTACAGATTCAATGCAATCTCTATAAAAATTCCAATTAAAATTTTCAAAGAAATAGAACAATCCTAAAATTGATGGAACCACAAAGAAAACCAAATAGACAAAACAATCTTGAGAGAGAAGAACAAATCAGCAGTCATCACTCTCCCTGATTTCAAACCCTAATACAAAGCTATAGTACTCAAAACAGTATGGTACTAGCAATAGAAACAAACACACAGATCACTGGAACAGAATAAAGAGCCCAGAAATGAATCCACACATATATGGTCAAGTAATTTACAACAAAGAAACAGAATATACAATGGGGAAAGAACAGTCTCTTCATAAATGGTGTTGGGAAAACTGAACAGCCACATGCAAGGAAATGAAACTGGACCACTATCTTACACCATACACAAAAATTAACTCGAAATGGATTAAAGACTTGAATGTAAGATCAGAAGCCATAAAACTCCTAGATGAAAAAATAGGAGGTAATCTCCTAGACATCAGTCTTGGCGATAGTTTTGTGGATCTGACACCAAAAGCAAAGGCAACACAAGCAAAAACAAGTGGGACTACATCAAACTAAAAAGCTTCTGCACAACCATAAAAACCATCAACAAAGTGAAAAAGCATCCCACTAAATGAGAAAAATACTTGTGAATCATGTATCTGAAAAGGGGTTAATATCCAAAATAAAGAACTCATACAACTCACTAGCAAAAAAAAAAAAAAAAAATCCAATTAAAAAATGAGTAGAGGATCTGAATAGACAGTTTTCAAAAGCAGACATACAGATAGCCAGCCAACAGGTACATGAAGACAGTCAACATCCCTAATCCCAGGGAAACGCAAATAAAAACCACAATGAGGTATCACCTCACACCTCTTAGAATGGCTATTATCAAAGGGTTAAGACATAATAAGTGTTGGTGGAAATATGGAGAAAAGGGAACCCCTATGCATGGTTAGTGGACCTTTAAGTTGGTGTAGCCACTATAGAAAACAGTATGGAAGTTCCTCAAAAAATTAAAAAAATAGAACTATGATCCAGCAACTCTACTTCTGGGTAATTAGCTAAAGAAAATGAAAACACTAATTCATGATGATATATGCATACACATTTTCATTGCAGCATTTCATTGCAGCATTAACAAATTTAAAAAAATGTGGTGTATATATAGACAGACACACACACGAGTCTCCCCTTATCTGAGGCTTCGCTTTTCATGGTTTCAGTTACTCATGGTCAACTGCAATCAAAAAATATTACAAGAAAATTTCTTGAAATAAATAATTCATAAATATAAAATTGCACGCTGTCCTGAGCAGTGTAATAAGACCTCACGCATCCTGCTTCCTCCTGCCAGGGATGTGAATCACTCCTTACCCGCGGGCCATCACTTTAGATATGCCCAAGAGAAGCCATAAAGGGCTTCCTTTAAGTGAAAAGGTGAGTATAAGATATTTTGAGAAAAAGACCACATTCATATAACTTTTATTATTATATGTTGTTATAATTGTTCTATTTTACTAATTATTGCTGTTAATATTTTACTGTGTCTAATTTATAAATTTAACTTTATCATAGGTATGTATACATAAGAAAAAAACAGTGTACATAAGGTTCAGTATTATCCAGTTTCAATCATTCGATGGGTTCTTAGAACATATCCCATCAGATAAGGGGAGACTACTGTACAATGGAATATCATTCAGCCAAAATAATCAAGAAAATCTGTCATTTGTGACAATATGGATGGATCTTGAAGGCATTATGCTAAATAAAATAAGTCAGACAAAGACTTATAAATGTGATCTCACTTATACATGGAATCTAAAAAATAAACAAACAACAACAAAAAAATCAAGCTCATATATACAAAAGACAGTCATCTCTGGTGGTTGCCAGATGGGTGAAGGCGAGTCAAAAGATACACACTTCTAGATATCAAATAAATAAGTCATGGGGATATAATATACAGCATGGCAACTAGTTAATAATACTGTATCACATATTTGAAAATTACCGAGAGTAGATCTTAAAAGTCGACATAAGAAAAAAAAATCTGTAACTATGTATGGTGATGGATATCAACTAAACTTATTGCTATGATCATTTTGCAATATATAAAAATAAAATATTGAATCATTGTATTGTACATCTGAAGCTAATGCTGCATGTCAATTACACCTCAATAAAAAATAAAATGAACTTGTAAAAAATCACCTTCAGAAAAATAAAAATATGTAACTTTTAAAAACAATAATTTTCCATCTGATAGAAACAAAATAAAAGCAATATATAAATAAAAATAAAATGGAAGAATGTCACATCCAGAAATAGAAAACTAGATTATTTTAAGGCAATCTTCTTATTGTAAATAAAGCTGGACAAATATATTGTGAAACAAGTTTCAGAGTAAGAGAGCTTTCAAGGCAGTGAGGATTTGCGGTGCCAAATCTCAAAGAGGGAGGCATCAAAAAATCAACTCTTTCTTTCTCATCCTTGTGAGGAAACAATGATAAACCCATTATGTGAAAACCAGAACAGCACTTTCACCAGAATTTGATCATGTGGCACACTGACCTTACACTTCCAGCCTCCAGAACTGTGAAAATGTTGTTTAAACAAAACAAACAAAAAACATTAAACATCTGGAATAAATCTAACAAAAGATTTTATTCATAAAATTTTAAAATATTGAAAGAAATTAGAGAACATCTAGGTAAATGAAGGGACAAACCATGTTCATGGATTAGAGCACTCAATATTATAAAAATGTTAACTCTCTCCATGTTTATTTATAGATTTCTGATAAAATGATTCTAAAATTTAAATGGAAATGCAAATTCTCAAGAACAGCCAAGAAATTTCAAAAACAAAGTTGGATATCAAGCAAATTGATAAAGCCACTATGAAAAACAGTATGGGGGTGCCTCAAAAAACTAAGAATTGATCTACCATATGATCTGGCAATCCCTCTACTGGGTATTTACCCCAAAGACTTGAAAACGCATATCTGAAAAGATTGCACACCAATGTTCATAGCAGCATTATTCATGGTGGCCAGGACATGGAAGCAACCGAAGTGTCCTACGATAGATGATGGGCTAAAGAAGCTGTGGTACATATATACAATGGAATATTACTCAGCTATAAGAAGAGATGAAATACTGCCATTTGCGACAACATGGTTGGACTCAAGATAATCATGCTAAGCAAAATAAGCCAAACAGAAAAAGTTGAAAACCACATGACATCACTTATATGTGGGATATAAACCTAAAAGCAACAAACAAACAGGACAAATAAACAGAGACTCATGGACGTGAACAATACACTAGTGGTTACTTGAGGGTAGGTGGGGAGTGGGTAGGAGGAAGGTCGATGGGGTACAAGGGGTCAAATAAGTGACAGAAGGAAATTTAGCTATGAGAGGGGAACACAAAATGCATATATGCGTTATTGTTAAATTGTACACCTGAAACTTACTGGACTTTGTTAACCAATGTCATCAAGAACTAAATTAAAAATAAATTAAAAAAAAAGACTTTTAGAAAGGCTATATTAAATAAGGCTATAGTAAATGGTAGTGGCAAAAAAAAACAGACCAATAGAACAATGGAAAAGAACATAGCATGTAAACAAACCAAACATATGGACATTTGATTTATGACAAAAATGTCCTTTTAGAAAAGGAACAGTTATTTCAACAAATAGTACTGAGGCAAATGGATATCCATATAGTTAAAAAAAAAAAAAAATCTTGACTACTCTTCACCCAATAAGCAAAAATCCATTCCAAGTGGATTGTAGATTTATATAAAAGGTAAAATATAATAATAAGGCTTCTAGAAGATAAGCAGAATATATCTTTATGACCTTGGGATAGGGAAAGATTTAACAAGATAACATAGATAAGTTAGACCACTACAAGTTAACTTTATTCATCAAAGACATCATTAAGAGAGTGAATATACATGCCACAAACACATACTATATGACTCTAATTATACAAAGTTCAAAAATAGGCAAAACTAATCTATGGCATTAGAGTATAGATTAGTGGTTACCTCTGGGGAGAAGGCGAGGGTAATGACTGGAAGGGGCATGGAGGTAGTTCTGGGAGCCTGGTAATCTACTTTTTTGTCTTGGGTATAATGAAAAGAATGTGGTCATTTAGTGATAATTCGCTGACCTGTGCACTCACAAATTATGCATGTTTCTGTCTGAATATTATATTTCAATAAAAAATGCTTTCTAAAAAATTTCTGGTGTGTACTATTAAATCTCTGGACTTTTCAAAGGATACTTTAGTGAAAGATTACCCTATCCTCTTTGTTACATAAATAAATCTTGGAAAACTATTGCAATATTTCTTTTAAGCATATCAGAAAATTTTCCTTGCTAGTACAGTAACCTAACTTTCAAGGCTAGAACAGTCATGAATTGGGGTATTCTGTTTAGAATAAATAAGTTAGGGGTAGAGATAGAGTAGTGATTGGCTATTGTTGCTTTCCCTGAATCAACTTCCTACTAGGCATTTTCCCTAGTTTATTGCATGTTAGTCCCACTTGGAGAGGGCATAATCCATATGTCTGTTCACACTCAAACAAGTACAGTGCACTTGACTATATTCCCAAATTCTGGCACTTGGTTGTTAGCGGTATGAGAAAGATGTATAATTCAGCAGGGACACTTCCCTATCTTGGCCTGGCTGGCATGAAAATCTTGCCTATAATTTAAAACTACTTTCCCTCAACCTGTAGACATTGAAGACCTCTGGGTTGCTCTAACAGAGAATGGCAAAAATGTTGCTTGTACAGCTTTTCAAATCACAAGCTAGAACTGCATTATAACATTGAGTTTTGGTTACCAAATTGCAGCTGGGTGAATTAAGAGTCCTCATCGGCCTGTGTTGCCCAGTACTTTGTCAGAGACCAGAAGCGAGCAGGGCAGAAGAGAGCATGGCTGTAGGAGCCACCAGTTTGATCGTACTGGGAAAGCTGTGAAGTGGGGCCCCCACCACTACTGCAGAGGTCTTCCGTGAAAAAAACACCTCATTTTGCCATGTTAGAGTACCATTTCTGTACTGTGTCTGTTTTTAAATTTCATTTCATCTAGTTAAAACTCTCAGCAGTGTTGGAGAATGCTGGCCCAACTCTCCTATGTCAAGACTTTCCTGATCCAAATCCTTGGGACATTTCAGAGCAGAAGCCAGCCAATACCCTTCCCTTTTGGACCTCAGGCCAGCCTAGCGCTTATGTTCCACAGGGTTTCCAAATAGGTTTCTAGTACCTGAGCTCATTGACTTCAATGTCACTGCGGAAGAGGGTGGTAGCAAGAATCCGAAAGTGTCAAGTGGGCACTGATTAGTCTCTCACAGAAGTACACAAGGACAGTCTATGAGAGCTGTTAATGTTACTTACCTAAATCTACAAACAGGTGCTTTTTTCCTATGGTATTCTTCACAACTAAAAATGAAAGATCAGGATCACTTTGCTTAGCCGATCCCAGTTTCTTTGAATTCAAGGTCCAGCTCTCTCTATCATTATCTGTGGACATTTCGCTGAAGGAAATTCCTTGTTTAACTGGTATTTCAGAAAAATGAGAAACTCTTGTCTCTGGAATCCCATCATCACTTTCACTGGCAATTAATTGTGTAGCAGGCTGCAAAATTTTTTTCACAAAATTACCTAAAGAAAAAAAAAAGATTTATCTAATTCTTCTTTTCGACAAACTTCTTTTCCATAAATTAAGATCTAGGCACAAATGTATAAATGAAAATTTTACACAGTAAGCCTTTTCTAGGTTTCTGATTTTAAAACTGAGTTGTCACTACAAACTGTAACACGCCTCTCCTGTTATTTTCTTTCTCTTGTGCAATTCCCACTGACAGGGGAGCTTGGTGTCACTTGTAAACAAATCTTCTTAGAAGAGAAAGTTAATTTGAGAAGATGTGCCAATCTTATAAGCATGGGCCTCAGCCTAACGCACTGCCACCAAAAAACCACAACTTCCATTAATACAAATTGAGTAAAATTTATCTTCACAATCAAGATTAAAGAATGAAAGGTTTATATGAATAAATGGTGCTGCCATGATAATGCACAGAAACACTGAGAGAATCTCTATCATGTTCTCCTCGAGTCATGATGCCAGCAAATTTCTCAGGAGCTTTTTCTCTCTCCTTTATCCACCATAATATGTCCTAAGAATGATAACATTGACAGCTATCAGTTCCAAAGCTGATGTTCCTCCCACCTCTCCCTATGGATTGTTGCCTCTTAACTAAAGTCCAGAATTAAAACAGTTAAATACATTTATTGTATTTCGACCTTTATTCTAAGGGCTCTAAATATTAGTGTTCATATCTTTACCAAGAAAACAAAGCATGATAATCTGTAACTTAACACTCATATATTATTTATACCATAAAATCAAGTAATAATTTGGTTGTTACTTCATAACAATATTAGAGAAATATACTACTGTAAAAATAAATTCTTAAAAGCTGGTATAGTCTAGGTTTGTCACTTTATTTACCAAATAGCTTAATATCTTAAGTCATAAGATACCTATGTTCTAAATTTTAAAATCTTTCTCCACATTAGACTTACTTTCCTACTCAAAAAAACAAATCCACTCTTATAAAACACTAAACATCAAAATGAAAGCAAAAGCATTTGATCTTTGCAATGATATACAGATATGATTATTTCTGGAATGAGGAAGATAAGGTAAATACTGAGTATAAAGAAATCATGAGGATATCAAAGGACAACAAAGCAATACAAATATAAATTGATAAAGTTAATTTTCCTGGAAATGTAACATTAATCTATGTGACACAAAAAATAAGAGAACTGAAGCCATGATTGCAGAACCAGTTGCAAAGGTAGCACTAAGGAGGCCATGTAAACCTATGACCTTTGGCAGGGAGCTAATATGGCCAGGATATGACAGTATAACTTGCATAAATACTAACACGGGCTCCCCCAGCAAACTACTTTGCTTTTTACTTCCCTTCCCCAATCTTACCATCCTCACCTCATCATTAATACGGGGGTAATTTTATTGGCTCAGAATAACTCAAAAGAATGTATCAATCATAGAAATATCAGGTCCTATGGCAGGCTGACAGCAGAGTATTTTCGGCAGATCAAATTTATACATTTTGCTAACATTCTATGATCTCTTAAACTAACCCTAACTGCCCTAATTCCCCTTTCTGAAAGGCTAACAACAGGAACTAGAAATGTCACCAAGAGACACACTGAAGGAGGGGAAGTGATGAAGAAAATCTGGACTACTCTACAAGTTCTGCATCTCTGGTTCTGGCAATTCATAATTTCAGAGGAAAGAACCCTCAGATGGCATCCCACTTATCAGGTCTGATTATGTCTTGCACTCTAGCCACACTTATATTCCCAGTGCACTCCAAATTAGTCACAAACCCTTATCCCTATACCTTTGCTTATGCTGTTCTGACAATAAAGCCTTTATACGACAAGATTTAAAGCCCAGATTGAATGCATTTGCTTTCAGAATACATATGTAGCAGAGACTGCTAATTATCTGACCAATTTCTATTCTCCCCTTCTTCCTCAGCAACAAATCAATTTTTAGCCTTGTGGTAGGAGTCAGAGAATATGAGGAGTAAATAGGAATCAAAGAAATATCTTGCTTAGGACTGTCTCCACACCCTAACAGTAGAGCCTACTTAATATTCAGTCATTCATGCAACAAATATTTATTAAATGCCTACTTTGTATTTATTATTGCTGCTTCTGCTACTGTTACATTATTAATATTATTGATAAAGACATTATTATGTGATAAGCTCTGGAAATACAATAGTGATTAAGAAACAGTCCCTGTCCTAAAGAAACATTAAGTGAAACAGACCAAAAAACAAAAAGAAATTACCTCAGGAAGTGGTGAATGTCTTGACACGATAAGCACTGGGCACTCTTTGCAACCAAGAGGAAATACTAAACCAAGTCTTAGAATTTTACATAAATGGCTTCTCAGAGAATGACATCAACACTGAGTCTTAACAGACCAGGTGAAATGGAGGCAAGTAATTTCAGACAGCAGCATCAAAAAGGGCCAACGTCCAGGGATTAGAAATAATGTGGCCCCAGTGGGAGATAAGTAAAAGATGGAGTGAGAAGAATCAAGTGGTCAGAAATGAAGCTAGAGCACAGTGAGCCTCCCTGTGCAAACTAAGACATCTGGACTTTTTCCTGATGGTGATGAATAATCCTTGCAGTGGTATAATCAGACTACTCTGGCTAGCCGACAGAGTGGCTAGAGACATATAGAGGTCAAAGATGACACCAACATTTCTACTTCGTAATTGGGTGGATGATGGTATCACCCACTGATATATATATATCACAGGAGAAACAGCAAGTTTTCAGGGAAAGATGAGGAGTTTGGTCGAAGACATGAGTGTCTATGTGAGGATGTTTAATAGGCAGTTGGCTCTATGGGTCTGGTGTTGAGCACAATAATATTAGCTGAAGATAAAGATTTGAGTCATCAACACATAAATGGTAATTGGAGCCATAATAGTGAATGACAGTCAAGGCTACAGACAAAGTAAACAGAGAAACAAGGATGGATCCTACAATTATTAATATCTAAGGGATAAAAAAGACCAGAGAAAGACTGTCCAACTAAACTAACAGAAAAAAGGGCGACAATATGGAGCCTTAGGTACATAGTACACTAGGTTCCTGACTTTCACATCAGGCTTTTAGTGACTGCATTCATGCCTTTTACCCAAGGTACCCCTGAAATTGTCAGACCATTAGTCCTGAAATGGATTACCTGTCACCTGAACTTCAATTGTCTGCTATTTGGACTAAGGAATACCTGCCCTACTCCTCCTGCTTTAATCAACACTCAGGATATTGACTTCTATAAAGACCTTGGTTTTTGGTGTTCCCATTCTGCCTACTTGTTCCCTTTTGGACTGAATTCATTTTATTACTGGGATTCTATCTAAATTTCCAGTCCCGGAACAAATACTTGTTACATTTTCAGGCTTACACATCTAGACTGCTTTAGAATCCTAAAGTTTGGTCTATAACAATAAACAAGCCCTCCTGGATACAGCCTGGAAACCAAGCCTCAGTCCTCACGTACAAAAACCTAAGGCTGAAGATCAGAAATCCAGATCTGAGGTATCACCGATAAGAGTTGAATTAGGCCTCTCATGTACTAACTAAAAATTCTGAAATGACTCCCATTGGAGCTGAAACCAGTACTAGAGCATGGCTGGCCATTTCAGTATCTGTAGCAAGAGGTACTAATGCCAAGAATATCCTGAGTAGGCTAATGTGTCTAAGATGTGTCTTAGAACAGTAAGATAGGTCTAGAATTAAAGGCAAATACTGAAAACGTGAAAAATCACAGTTCGTTTTTTAGGATAAACAAACATAAAACCTGACAAATACTTACAAAACTTAGGAAGGAAAGAAAAATATGAGCTTTTAATATAACTCTGTAACTTTTTAACAAAGAAAAACAGTATACTTGCCAACATGAATGTTATCTTTAAATGCTACATCATGGAGCTGAAATATCAAATGGCGGCTAAATTTTTCATCAGTGCTAGAATCCAGGTTGAAAACATCTTCAGCTGAACAGTTAACTCTGTATAACTCCTGAAGTGCTTTACAAACATGCTAAAAACACAAGTAAAACAAAATAATTCATATTTTTAAATGTTTTAAAATTTTTCTGTGAGCAAAATTCAAATATCTTGGAACAAGTATAACTTGTTTTTATTTTAATTTACTATCATATTATTATACAATTTTACCAAATTACTTACCTGTTGAAATATATATAAATTATATAACAAGTTTACGTTTAAAATTCCATAAACTCTCAGGATTAAAGGCCTCTTAGAAGTTGAACAATTTAACTTACATATTAATCTCCTCTAAAATCATATAAAAATGTTTCTTTTTAAGTATCTCTTTAAGTATCATCTAGAGTTAAAAAGTCACTAATCCATTGTTTAAAATTTTAGTTTTCAGAAAGTTTCTCAAGTATACTGATTCCAATATCTACCTCCAAGAATACAGCCTTTGGGGCTAGATGATGCTGATATTGAAGGCAGTTATGCATTATAGAAAGGCAGCAAGCTTGGGTTAGAAGCACAAGATTTGGAGTCAAAAAGAGCTAGGTTTGAGTTCTGGCTTTGCCACTTACCAACGCTGTGACTTTGGTCAAATCCAAACCTTATATTCCTCAACTGCAAAATGAGATATTAGGACCTAACTTTTGCAATTGTTGTAGGGAGTAAGAGAGAAAATGAGACTAAAGAGTTAGCATAGTGCGTGGCTAATGTAATTGCTCAAAAGCATTAGCTGTGAAGCGCACAAGTCATTTCTCCTGAAGCCTGTCTTCATTTGCAAAGCAAAGTTACTAAGAACTACCATGCAGGAATATCTTAATTAGCAAAAATGTTTGTAAACTGCCTAGCACTTAGATACCTAATAGTTATGCAATAAATTTTGTTATTGTTTTGGCATTATTATGGTTCCCCACACACACACACTGCCCCCACTCTCTGATCCTCTTTTTCAGTAAATTCTCACTTTCTCAGAGAGTTTCCTGAATTTCCCTAACTACATCAAATTCCCCTTAAAAAACTCTATTTGTAGTACTTACATAGCTACAATCTTATGTTAATTTGTGGATTATTTTGCTGTTTCCTGTGTATTACAAAGGCTATTCCTCACTATTCCTCTCTTGCTTCTGTGGAAATGGAATCCTGATCATTAGGATAGGGGGCCTTCCAGAATACAGACCACATTCCCCAGATGCCTTGCAGTAAGGTGTAGCCATGTGACTAAGTTCTGGACAATGGGATGTGAGCAGAAGGAAAGTAGCCACTTCTAAGTTATACTTTTAATGGCAAGAGGCATGCCCCTTCTCCATTTTCTACCTACTAGAATTCAGACATAGTGATGGTGGGCCATCTTGGACAATGTAAATGGCAACATCTTAGGAATAGCAAAGCAACGAGCCTAGTCCCTAACACAACGGAGCTGTATCTAGATACATGAGAGAGAAATAAATTTCTACCTTTTTTAAGCCACTTTAATTTGGGGTCGTTATTATGGTACCTAATTCTATCCTAATTTATTATCCTCCATTTGACGATAAATTCTACGAAAGCAGAAATAATGTCTCTTTGGGCTAACCATTGTACTCCTAGCACCCAGGCAAAGTTACACTTAGTAGAACCTGAAAAAGTTCTCATAAATGAATTAAGTCTAGTTTTATACTTTGGAGCTATAAAGAATAAATGTAATGACTGCAGATAATACAAGAAATTATAATCTCCTAAAATCTTCTGCCCAAGTTAAACACCAAAATTTTAAGTTATTTAAATATTTAAAGTTATTTAAATATTTAAGTTGTAAAATCCGTAAGTTAAAAATATGATTATTTGAGCAATGTTATCTGTCAACATAGTTTTATATGCTTTAGCACCAGAATTCATTCCAGTTGATGGAAGTGGTAATTTGAAATTTATCAGTTAAGTCATTGAATCAAAGGACTTACATGTTATCACTAGTAATCATTAACCAGTTATTTATCAATCATCTGTTAATATAAGAGCTAATCTAATTTATACCTCCTCACAGAGATTAAAAAGAAAATGTACTTACTGAATTATATACTTGTTACATACAAAGTAAGCAAATGAAATTAACTTTAATATAATCATTTATGAAGGCTATATTAAATAAAATAATCCTAATGACACTTCTACCAACATGGTAAACATTTTTTAAAATGCTGTATAATTTTAAACTCATATTTCTACAATTCTTTCCAACTTTTGCTGATGTAGATTAGTTCTTCAAGACTAATCTGGATAAGAGTGTACAAAGAATCAGGAAGAAAAAACTTTTAAACATTTATGTAATCTTTACCACATCATTGTTTGTTAATCTATGTTACAAATGAGATTTGCCAGGTACTGATTCCATTAGGGACATTTCCAGTTTCTAATACAATGTGGTACTTCTTAATTAATGGTATCACCATATTAACATGCCAGTGAAAATCTCTAAATCTTAATTTCTTGTTAGTCACACAGATTCCATGTAATAAAACCTACCTTAGACTTAAGAAGAGTATCATAAACCAGAAAAAAGTCAATATCCTTAAATTATTAAAAACATAATTAAAGTTAAAAATTAAAATTTACCAACTGTAATGAAATAAAACACATAAAACACATTTATTTTTAAGGGTACAATGGCTATTTTACCAAAAACAATTTTTTGCTATTATTATTTTTGGGGAGAAGGGAGGCTTATATATATTTCTTCTGCTTCAAAGCCAGCGGAAAGATCACATGATTTTTTAAAAAACGGTATTTGCTTACATTTTTCAAATAAATATAAAACAAAACATGTAAAGATCCAAAATAATCAGCAGATATTCTTTACCAAGAACATTTTAATTTGGACATACTTTTAAAGTTATAAAATAATTCATCTACAGTTAACATCTAAAAAATAATAATCAATAAATGTCAATATCTACTCTGATGCCAAATAATTTAATATAATTTTAATACAACTTAATGCATTAAATTGTACAATCTTAAAAGGTTTTATAAACAAACCTAATAGAGCTTAGTTACACAAATCTATACTATTCCTTTGTTAGTAACTTCCTGGTTGACACTGCTAAATCAAAAACATACACTAGAACTACACTTTTTGTTAAAAACAGTGATAATTCTATTTCTATATCAGTTTTTGCCAATAACTAGCTGTAGCACCCTGAATGAAAATTAAGTCTATGCCTTAGTCACTTCATTCATGAAAGGAGTTCCTGGACTCAATACATATGTGTGTGTCTGTGTGCGTACGTGCGTGCGCATGCTTTACCACCCCAATATACAATTAATTCTAGAACAGCAGCAGGGTGTCTGAGAATTCAACTTGATTTTGACACTATCTATTCTGCAACAGAATCAGATTCCATAGGTAAAGTGCTCAGTCTCATGAGACTACCCTCCACCCTCTGAGGTGAAAGTCACAAACCCAAGTTGTTACCTGTGATTCTGACCAACCAGCTACAAAGTGGAGGTTCCAACAACCCCCTCCAATTCAGGATGCTGATCACATATCCAGGATGTCACCTGTAGTGCTGACCAACTGGCTATAAGTCAGTGGTTCCCACGATCCCCTCCTAGGTTCGATTAGTCATTCACTGTATAACAATGTTTCCGTCAACTGTGAACCACAAATACAAAGGTGGTCCCATAAGATCATAATGGAGCTGAAAAATTCTTTTCATCTAGTGACATAACAGCCGTAGTGCAATGGATTACACATGTGTTTATGGGGATACTAGTGTAAATAAACCTAATGCTCTGTCAGCTGCATAAAAGTGTATCACAATTACTTGCAATGCACAATTCTTAACATAATAAACACAACTATATTACTGGTTTATTTATTTACCATACTATACTTTTCCTTGTTATTTCAGAATGTAGTTTTTCTGCTTATGAAAAAAAGTTTCCTTGCAATGTATATATGCCAGACTGTTGAATTGTATACTTGAAACTTACTGGATTTCATTAACTAATGTCACCATGATAAAAATAATAATAAATATATAAAAATAAAAACAAATAAAAAGAAACAAATCTCTAGAAGAGTAATGCCCAGTTACATCAGCAGTAGTCTCATACATCTCTTATTGCTTCATTTTCTCTTGTGATTGATTTAATCTGTTTAGTTTGTATAGTACCATGCTGTACAGGCTGTATTCTAGGAGCAAAAGGCTATACAATATAGCCCAGGTGTGTAGTAGGGTATACCATGTAGGTTTGTGTAAGTGCACTCTATGATGTTTGCATAACAATGAAATTGCCTATTGATGCATTTCTTGGCACATATCTCCATCATTAATCAGCGCATGCCTGTAATTTGCTAGAAAGGCTCAGAGAACTCAGGAAAACCTGTTTACTCACTAGATTACTGATTTATTATAAAATGATATAACTTAGGAATAGCCATATGGAAGAGGTGCCTAGGTCAAGGTATGTTGGAAAGAACACAAAGCTTCCATGCCTTTTTAGACGTGCCACTCTCCCAGCACCTCCATATGTTCACCAACCCAGAAGCACTTTGAGTTTTTAATGGAAGCCTCATTACATTGACATACTTGATTAAATCACTGGCCACTGACAACTGAACTCACTTTTCAGCCTCTTTCCTCTCCCTAGAGGGTAGGGCATGAGGGGGTGGGGCATAAGGATTTGAAAGTTCCAATCCTCTAATCACTGGCCAGTGCTCCTGGCAACCAGTTCCCAAGGCTAGGTACTTCTAAAAGTCATCCCATTCACATAACAAAAAATACCTTTGTCACTCTCAAGGTTTAGGAAATTCCAAGAGTTTGGAGAGTAGTAAGCCAAGAACTATGAAGGAAGACCAAACATACATGAGAAATGTATTTTGAACATCTAAATGATTAAATATATATTTCTTATGGATCACAATACCATATGGTAGAAGATAAAATAATTTCCAAAATCCCTGCCAGCTTCATTCAGATATCATTTTTATCAGTTTTCTTAAAGCTCATCTCAATACTCATTTTTTATAGTAAAAATTATTTTGCCTAATCTATACCAGAAATGTAAACCAGATAATATATATATATATAAAAAACCAGAAAATTCCCCAGTTGCCACCTTTTTCAAGCTTCTTTTTGAACTAGATATTACAAAATATATGAAAATAAACTAAACCTTCCTCCTTTTTAGAAGTTTATACAGAGAAGTGCTATTAAGAAATAAACGTCAAAAGAAGAGTTGCAAGAAACAGGAGAAATACAGGTAGGTTGGATTCACTTAATGAATAAATGAATAAAGAGACACATACAGATCAAATAAGAAAAAAAAGAGTAATTTACCTCAATGAGTAATGCAACCATCATTTTCCCATCAGCTTCTGGATTGGCAAGTTTGTTAAATTCCAAATCAAAATAGAGCTTGCACACAGCATTTTCAGGAATAACTTCATAACAGTGTAAGAGATTTTTTCTGAATGGAATAATTTATGATAGTTAAGTTTATATCATATACCTTTTAAATCACAGAATGTGATCTTCTATCTCAAGATACTATAGTAACTGTGGTTTGATGACATAAAACTATGACATAATGAAGACATGATAAAGTGAACAGCTGCGTATTATAGGTTTATGGATCAGTGTCAAGAGTTTCCATCCAATAAGATAAAACAATCGTTTTCTGTAACTGAATGGATATGGTCAACTTCATACTGTTATTTATTCAAAAATGATTTTGATATTGTGTAACACTTCTATATTTCTTTTTGGCATCACCATGAAGCAAATTTTGTTTGAGAAAACTTTCTCAAACTGAGATGTCAGAATCACACATTCTTGGGATTCCATGAATTTTTTACAAGAAGTTTTAATTTTCATATTTTCATTAGGAAAACATATTTTAAAAATTAGTTTAAAACATTCACAGTCACCTGTCTTCAATGAGCTTTCAATACTCACATTTGCAGTTACATTCTTGCTGGCATCAAGAAGTATAATTTTAACATGGGTTAATAAGAATAGATGCTGATTTGATAAGTAAATGCTAAGTTGTACTAAGTATGGATGACATCCTATATAAACACAAGGTTTATAGTAATTTGAACAAGGAAAAGTGATGGGGGAATTGTATCATCATATGGCAAGAACTTAAAACACATGCAATTTTTTCTCCCATCAACGGGTGAGATAATTCAATGTTGTTATGTCAAGGAAGCTCCAGAATTCAATTCTATTAGTAAAGGAATACTGAATAATGTGACTGAGAAATATCAAAGCCAATTCAGCTTACTTTCACAAACATTAGATGAAGGAAATGAAATGTAACTTTAATATATTGTTCTTTACAAGCTACTTACCGGGACTTATAATAAAACCAAAATTGAACATAGGTTGTTACAAGGTAAATACGCTGTCCATCGCCCACTTTGTATTCCAAAGCGAATACGTGAACATCCTTTAGAAAATCAAAAATATTCAAAAATGAATGAAAATCTAAAATCAACTATAGCTATTAAACATTCCTAGGGAATGTTACTATTCTAATTTTCAAAAATTAGAATTTGAACATTCGTATTATTAAAAACAAGAAAAATAATTATTAGATCTATGCCAATCAAAATCTAGTTATTTGTACTTATTTAGTCACTCGGTAAAACATGTTCAAGGCAGAAATAATTAGAATATCCGAATTAGAAATAAAGGAGAAAAATCACTTTCAGTTACTCTAGTTTGACCTCCTCTTATAATTCCATTTGCTATTTTATAAAACTTATTTTTAAAACTATCTAAACATTATTATAAATTATTTGGGCTAAAATTAATAAATTCTCTAGTACAGATAAAAATAGGTAGGAACCAATTTTTAAATGGAACATTTGTAAGTTAATCTTGAAAGTTTTAAAATGCTTAACTTTAACAAGTATAAATTGTCTTTTCCATGAGAAATCAATCTTTTTAAGGTTAACTGCTATAGCACTTGACATAACTGTGACTGCTGCCATAAAGTTTCTTTCAAGAAATACACAAGTTCTTTTGTTTCACTTAGCTAAAGGTAGCTGTTGAGCCTATAATGGAACTAAACTTCCATTTTAATAAGTGAGAAATCATAGGAGGACAAAGTTGCTTGACCCTACTAAAAATCTTGAGATAAATTTTATAGACTGGTGATTGGTTAAGTCCAGCAATCATATTCCTATGTATATTTTTTTAATTCAAGATCAAATGAATCTGTATTTAAATTTCTGATACCTGATTTTGGTTTATACAAAATGTGAAAGGTGTTTCTCTTATTTCCTGAACCATTCTGATAAGATCTGAGTGAGCTTATCTTCACTAGGGAAAGAAGGGTCCTCCTCCTAAAAAACCTTAGCATGATGAGTTTTTATATAGCATCAATGATCAGAATCACAATATATTTATGCTAGATATTACGCATCTTTTCATTTACAGTTGACCCTTTAAATTTTTTTATATATATTTTCATTATAATTGACAATAGATTAGTTTCGGCTGTACAACACAGTGATTAGACATTTATACAACTTACAAAGTGATAACCCTAAGAAATCCAATAATCATTTGACACTATGACCCTTGAATGCAGAGGTTAGAAATGCCAACCCCCACACAGTCAAATATCCATTTATAACTTCTGACTCCCCTAAAACTTTTCTAATAGCTTACTGTTGACCAGAAGTCTTACCGATAAAATAAACTGGCAATTAACAAACATTTTGTATATGTAAGGCATAGCTCATTTCATTGCACTTCACTTTATTGTGCTTCATAGATGTTGTGTGCTTTACAAATTGAAAGCAAGACCCTCCACCAGCAAAAAGATTACAACTATTGAGATATTTTATATGTGGTGGTATAGATTCTAGAACCAAAGCCCCAACAGCTCTGAGGTATGCTTGTATTATAGACTGTATTCTTACAATAAAGCTAAAGAAAATATTTTTTAAAAATCATAAAGATGAGAAAATACATTAACAGTAGAAACAAAAAAAAATCTGGGAATAAGTGAACTTGCACAATTCAAACCCATGTTGTTTGAGGGTCAATTGTATTTCTTTATAATCTCCACAATACCCCCAAATGATATGCAAATATGCACTTGAGCACCACACTCTTTGTGAGGCTAGCATGTAGCAAGCGCTTCTTTGTATCACTTGCCTAATGTGTTGGAAATTATGATAAACTCATCATACTACTCCAAACCACAAAAGGAGATAGTAGAAAGATAAATACATGTGTGCTTTGGCACTATGATTTAAGTTCTAGAACTTAGTAACTCTAAGCTATAATATTTGAGATATTTTCACATTCTATTGTTTAAACAATTCTCCTTTCCCTAATTTCATTCTAAAAATCTCATTCATTTCCTCACTCGTTCATTTCCTCATATTTCTCTGAGTATTGTTTTAGTTTAACTTAAAAAACTCAGCCATTCTATTATTTTTCAGTCCATGAATATGGTTACTCTTCCTTTAGATACTGCTTCATTTAAATGTCATTACCAATTTTTTAGAAGTAATTGGCACTAGATATGTATCTTTTTCATTATTAATAGAAATGGCCAATGATTCATAGGCATATTTTTCCTAAACAGTGTGATATTAAGATTGCAATTAAATTCTTTTGGTAGAGTACGTGGCCTGAAATAAAAACACACAACAGATTTTTTTTTTAGAAATCTTAAGTTATAGTAGCTCTAAAATAACATAGAAGATGAGAAAATTACCTCTTTACAGTTTTTAACAAAATTAAAAGCTTCAGTTTGCCGATGAAATAGTTTCCAAACAGAGGATGGTTCTTCTGGCTTGGACAACCTGGGTCTGTACATTAAGGACAACGGTTTTCTCTCATAATGGGATGCTCGTTCTTCAATCTGCTTCAATTTTGCTTCCCATTTTCTCTTCATTGGTTCGGAGGTATGGGGAGGCTAAATCAGAGTTTTATCAATTATTACTAAAACAAACAAACAAGAACATCAGTGTTTTTGTTTAGAATATATTTTGTTTGGTAAAACTTAAAAACTCATTTCCTTCTCTCTTTTATATTTTATGTTTTGTATTTATTTTAATGTGAAATGAGAACAGAGCTAGTTATCAGAAACCTTTATGTACTGGCTCTTCCTTCTACAGTGTATGGTTTTAGAAAAGTTAGTGAAGGTTCCTAAATCTTAATCAACTGCAAAATGGGAATCAATATTATCCTGAATACTTTCTCTGGAGGACAAATGTGATATGACGTGAAAGTGAAAAAGTTTTGTAAATTACAAAGCCTCATGTAGATATCTTGTATCATTATGGTTTTTATTACCACCATTTAATTGTATCAAGTGCTATCTACCTAACCCAGCTGGTGCAACTACTCTGGCAACCATTCTTGGGCTATTACTTGCCTAGATTTCATTTCTAGGCACTACTGTGCAGTTCTTAGCTCCTTTTTCCTCTGTTTCTGCCCATTGCTCTTACCACCAAATATAACTGGTAGTTGGAAGGATAACTCAGTGTATGAATGGTAACTACAATATTGGCTAGTTCATGTTTGGGATGTCTATGATAATCATAAGAATGATTTAATAAATAAATCTTAACTTATGTCTTTTAATTTAATGACTGTGTTTTTGTGATAAGTCAACATCGATGATTATATTTTAATACTTATTAATGATCTGTGTTACAATGCTTTCATGTTAGCTATGCCTGGGTAAGGGGACCAGGCAACAATGTTCCAATTTGGGATTATGTTTGTTTACAAAGGAAAAAGATTAGGTTTTGAGAAGGGTTTTGAAAGCTTCCATTGTGGATAATAAATGAAAACAAATTCTTTGCCATTCCTTTCATCAAAGTTGCTATCTAAGCCCACTCTCATATTAACTCTGGGCTTGGCCATGTGGCTGACTTTGGCCATGTCACATCAACAAATGTGAAGCAAGCAGAGGTTTAATAAGTGCTTTCATATTGCATTTGGCTATCTTAGAGTCCTTCCCTGAGATTGTCATGCTATTGTTCTAGCTTCACAGAGGATAAAAGGCCATCTGGAGAAGTATCCCAGCTAACAGCCAGCACCAACTATCAGATTGGTGAATTAAGCCATTCTGGATCATCGAAACGTCATCTGAATTCAATTCATGAGTAAACTCAAGTGAGTTCAAGTGAGATCTGGCAAAGAGATGCCCAGTCAACTCACAGAACTATAAGAAAAAATTTGTTGGTTTAGTGTTTGGCCTGGTTTTTAAACAGAAATAGGTAACTGATACAGTTTCCCTCTCCACTAATACCATCTATGTCATAATTTATGTAGAAAACAGATAACATTAGTTTTTTTAAAGTGAAATAATAATATGTACTAAAGCATCTGAGGTTAAAACTCTTATTTACCTTTGGCAATGTCTTTACAGCATTTTCACTTATCAAATTGATAAATATTCTCTTGTATCTTGTATACAAGCTCACTGGTAAATGATATTCCCTGAAGGAAAAATAGAATCATTCTAAAAGAGTAAGAGGGTAGGAATGTCATAAGTCATGACATAGTTAGGAAAAAAAGGCATATTATCTATAGATTTCAAATCTGAATTCCAACATAACAGACCTAAGATTCTCCTCTCAGTTATATCTAACCCATATGAAAATTACAAATTACAAACCAAGAAACAGAAATATAATTCTAAAGGTGTCAACATAAATTTCAAAACAGACACACTTATGAAAGGAATGTAGTCTCAATGCATTGAAGATATGGGGCAATTTTTAATAAAATTTTTCAATACAAAGTGATATTGCTAGATAAATTCTGAGTGATATGGCTCCTTATTGATGAATTCTGAATATTCAGCTCACTTTAATCTGCTTCACATAAAGATAAAAATCCCCTACATTTGGATAGCCTGATTGAGAAATTTACCTTTCTTCTGTGAAATTTATTAACTTTTAATAAAGCCCACTGATTAAGAAAATGAGCACAGACTACAATCAGATGTGAATTGTAGCTCTAGTACTTAATCAATAACTGACTAGGGATAACCATGCAGATTGGATCTTCACACTTAGTGACACTGACATCAGGAAAACTTTTTAATTTTCTAAAAATATTCGTATAGCCATGGAAGTGTGTCATACATGAAAGTCATGGAGTCCCAGTGGAAAACCAGTTTAACATGTATTGAACTGAGAAAACCATGAGTATCAACAGAAAAGAAAAAAAGAGAGAGAGAGAGAAAGAAAAGGAAGTTCAATATGTCATGCCCTCAAGTTGGACAATTTAAAAATTTTAACAGCTGGGTTGAGGGTTAGAGGACATCTGGGGCTTGGACTATTCCAGCAGGAGAGTTGAGTGACAAAAGTAAAGGAAATGGAGAACAGGAATGCATCTGGCATTCTGGTTTTGAACTATCATATTTCTCATCCCTACTCTCAGGGAGAACCATATTAGAAATGCTTTTAACTCCTGCTTGGGAAAGAGTTGTCTTTCTTTTATATAAATGTACATCAAAACTCCTTTTCACATAGGGAGCATAACTATTTTTGGTATATTTCCAAGTTCCAAAGAAAAATGTGTTGTATTTTAAAAGAGTAAGCTTAAGAGCTCTATTATTTATTTTGGTACATTGCACCAGAATGTTTATTTAACCATGTTGGATATTGCTTTTATAACTAACGGTGGTCAGGCTAGAAAAAAGGTTGGCTTAGTCCTTTTAGAGTAACTGTAGTTGGAAAAGAGGCAGTAGGGATGGAGGTGGAGAGATGCCTTAGACAGCCAATCTAAGTAGCCGTGGTTTCCCTAGGTTTATGCTAGACTTACCCAGCTATGACAGCCTGGTACCCAGAAACAGCTGGACTAGGGGGCACTTGCTTCATGATTACAGGCTTCTCAGGTGATCTGAAGCCTACCATGTCATGGTACCCTCTAGCCCAGTTCTCCTGAGTTTGTTTTGTCTAATTGCAAGTCAGTTCTTATTTCCTAACTCTTAACTTCTTCCTCTGTCCCGAGAAAAGATTCACCAGTATTTTGTTTTCTGGCATATATGTTCTAGTTCTAGTATTTAGTATTGTTCTGGGTATTTGGCAGTGTTTTCTCACTATCCCTTTTATGGCCCCTTGTAATGCATTTATACTATTTCTCCCACTGCTAAAGTCTTCATAATAAAGTATGTGATTAAAATTAACTTATAGTAATAGCATATAAATTTTCTTTCCCGAATGACACTTTAAATTGCATAAACTGAATTTTCTTTTTCCCACTTCAGTCACTTTGCCTATGCTTGAACAAAAGTGACTCATACATATTTAAATTTCTCAAAAGTCTCCTGTAAGGAATAAGAAGGCATATTGTTCTTTTCCAGTTCCCCCTTTCTACTATCCCCATAGGATCTCCCATCCAAAAAGCCTAACTGCCAGACTAATCGCCCTTAAATCCATTTGTATAACTTTTCATTGGGACACTTACTAATGATTCAGAGCATCACCAAATTCACATTATAGTTTACTTCAAGAAGTCCACAAACTCTCCAGAATCTAGCCCTAAAACACTTCCCCAGTTTTTCTTGTTCAGCCTTCTCACCAAATGAAAACCACTACTCCCTATACCTGGACATTCCAAGCGCCTGCTTGCCTGTTTCTTTCACCTAGAATGCTCACTTGCCTTTCCCAATCTTTTCCCCTTCAAGGGCCAGATCAAGTTCTGCCACCTGTGAGACCCTTTGTAAAAAGAAATTACTGGATTCAGAAAACAGTGTCTCCAGCCAACCGTCTGATATAAAGTTTCTCTAGACTAAGTAAATTAGTATAATTCACACCAAAACGGAAAACTGCTGCCGTTGCTTTAACTGAAACATCATTTTGATAAGAAAGTTTAGCACCGGAAGGGGCTTGGGCAAACCATAGGACTTGCTCAACTATACCAGTGCCTTTATGAATAACTGCGTGCTGAACCACTGATAGGACTTGGGAGTAGGTCCTATTCTTCAGTGTTACTGCAACAACCAAAGACTGCCAAACATTGGTCCTCTCTCAAACTGGGAGGGATTAAGAAAGGCCTAAATTTTATTCCTGGGATCAGAGTGTAACTCCTGTAACTCTTTTAACGAGCAAACTACTTAACCTTTTTAAACTCAGGAGGGGATTGGAATTCTCACTTCCAGGAGTTGTTGAAAGGATAAAATAAGAAAGTGTAGCGTGAAAATTGTACCAGCACAAAATAAGAACCCAACAAGTGGCAGCCATATATATAAAGATATGTATTTGTGCACAAATTATAGCCCGATTTGTGCCCAAACAGGCAAAAGTGTTGAGGTCAGTCTAGTTCTTAACACGAGGGAACGTAGAGGGCGAGGGTGTCCCTGACTTGTCAGAATGTTATGAACTTCTTAGAATTTGATGCAGAACTTGGTTGTCAACTGCGTTGGTAGTCCTCGGCGAAAGCAATTAGTAGTTTGCATCAGGTTCTGGAGAAATTCGTGACTCAAAGCAGGCGAGAAACCAGAGGAAGTTAAGGCTTTTGGTTTAGGATCAGGGAATTTGAAGTGACCTACCGAAAGGCTTCAGGTCGCCTGGGGGAAGCAGAGTTTACCGTCGCGGGTCGCGGCCCGCCCCCTACCTCCCGGAGGTCAGAAGAGGCGTCAGGCCCGCCCTTGACTCCCTTCTCTTTACCGCTTGGGCCCAGCACGGCCTTCACGTCCCGGTCCGTTTACCTCCGGAAATCTGCGCGGTGAAGGGAAACGCCCGCGTCCTCAGCGGCAGGCGAGACCCAGGCCCGGCCTTGCGAGGCCGGGCTCGGCGTTCAAACCGCGCGCGGGGGCGGGGCGTCCCGGGCAGGGGGACGCGGCGCGCCGGCGCGGCGCAGGGCGAAGGCGGTGCTCGGGGGTTGCCCGGGCAAGCGGGCGGGAGCGCGCCAGGCCTATGGGAGGGCGGCGGGGGCGACGATCCCGGGCGGACTCCGCCGGGCGGGCCCGGGAGCGGTGACGTGTCGCGGCGGAGGAAAGCGCGGCGTCCGAGGGGCGGGGCTAGCAGGGGGCGGGGCCAGCGGGGGCGGGGCCTGCTGCAGAGCGCCGCGTCCAGGTTTGCGGGACGCAGAGACGGAGCTGGCGCGGAGCGGGGTGGTCGGTGGTCTGCTGTGTGGGTGCTGTGCGGTGAGTGCTGCCTCGCTCCTCCTCGCCGCGGGGGCGTCAGCCCTGGGCCCAGTCCCTCCATCCTCCCAAGCCCGGCGCCCACCCCTGGACTTTGCTGGGCCTGCAGCCAGTCCGGGCTGACGGAGGAGGTGGGCACAGTCTCGACGGCGGATCCTTTGTTTTGCCACGACGACGAGTACTAGGATGAGCACTGACGCCCTTGGAACAAGAGACCCAACCCGGGGCGGGAGGCCGGGCGGGGGATGTGGAGGCCGGAGCTGCCGCGCCCGGAGCGCGGGAGACGGGTCCCTATGATCGGGAGGCCGGACCAGGAGCGTTGAGACCGGGAAGCGGAGACCGGGCCGGGGATGTGGAGGCCGAATGCGGATACCTGGCTGGAGAGGTCCAGCCTGGGGGACGGGAGGCCGGGCCAGGAGCCTCCAGGCAGATCGTGATGGCTAGGGTGGTGGGCGGGTGGTAGGTCGAGGCTGGGTAGCAGGAGGCTGGACCAGGGTCGCGGAGCCTAGTGGAGAGGGGTGAATGAGGTTGGGCTGTAGAAGGTCGGCCCGGGAGCGGGATGCCGGGAAGTGAGGGTGGTCAGGTCCGCGGGGATGAGATTTGAGTCGGCAAGGGAGGAGCGAAGGAGCGGAGGCTCGGCGACGAAAAGCAACGCCCGGAGGACTGGAGGCGAACCTGGTGCTCTTCTTGGAGGCGCTGTTTCTCACGGTTGATCCTCCCTTTCTTTATTGGTCAAGGGTTTGGTCCCTGCTGCCTTCTCTCTCGAACTTACATTTTCTCGGGTTGACTGTGCGACTCAGTTTTCCAGAGAGGTAATTTCAGGCATTAAACTCCAAGTCCTTTTCAGACCTGAAGCCCCCTCATCCCTGTAACTTTGTATCCAAGGCCAAGTCACCTAGGAGCTGCTTTGAAATCCCCCAGGCCATGTTAAATAAGAGTGCCTTTCTCACCCTTATTACTCTTGTTTTCAGTGAGTCCGCTCTTGATGCAGCTGTCTTTCTTTCTCAATAAGTGGCACCGCAGTCAGGAAACCAGGAACCAGCTTTTTCAACCATGTCTCCCAGCTCCTTCCCCAATTAGCCACCAAGACCCCTTGACCTCTTCAGTATCCACTAGATCTGTCCACTTCTCTCCGTAATTTATTTAAGCCCCTCTAGGCTCTCATCTGGTTACAGAGCCTCATTAGCTTCAATAATCCCAGATCTTTTGCCCCTCTCCAGTCCATTCTTTATAGCACATGCTGAGAGATCTTTACAAAATAAAAATCTAGAAAGCTGTTCTTTTGCCCACATGATAAACCCAGTCCCTTAACATGGCTAACAAAGCCAAATACAGGTTGGCTCCTTGATCCCCTCCCTGCCTTGTCTTTTGAGTGCCCCTTTTCACTTTATGCAAAACCTTGCTGATCTCAGTATCTGTTCTCTGCCTGAAACACATTCCCTGTCTCCTGCCATCAACATCACATTTGCTGGAAAATCCCTACTGGTGTTTCTGTTCTCATTAAACACTTCAAGGTTCAGTTTTCCTTTTATATGTTCCTTTTACATCTGTCATTTCCTAAGAAGGAAAGTCATATTCTTTGCAGTTGTTTACTTACTGTTATTTCTACCAGCTTGTAAGCAAATTCAGTGAGGGACTATGTTTATCTTCTTGTTCCTTATTGTCTTTCCCCATATCCAGGGCCTGTCACAAGTGCATGCTCACACTATAATATTATGCTTTTTAAGACTATGTCCTATCCAGAAAAAATAAACCTTTTCTACAATTATAAATAAAAATGTAGATTAAAAAGTAATGGTAGAAGTGAAATATGGAGTTGATGTAACAATGTGAATGTGCGAGATGGTAATAGGAAGAAGTGCTAAGCAAGGTCATTAGACCAGCCTGTAT